>OY735198.1:3890380-4332494 GCA_963457665.1 Thysanoteuthis rhombus
CTATTGTACTGAATCCGGGCATAAGGATAAATCTTTTCTGGGAGCAGGTCAGAGATAAAATGAAGTTGACCTTGGATGTCATTTGAGGTCAGCAGATATCATTTTAGGTCATTTCCAGCGAATTTAAAAAGTTATTGGCCAGAATTTGGTACCTAGAGCACTGAAATTTGACAAAATGGCACATCTTCACACAGTGACAATCATTGGCAATGTGAAGTTGATCCTGGAGTCCATTTGAGGTCATTTCTAGCCAACTGAAGCAATCCATGGCATAATATTGAGTTTGATATGGAGTACAGAGACCTTAGACATGGTTGATATGGTCAAATTCAACTGGATAGGTGGTGAGGACTCACAAGGTCATTGAAGGTCACCAGAGGTCAATTTGGGATAAAGGTAAGTTTTTCAGATACTTAGCTGGTAAATTAGTATTTGGAGGTAACCTGGGAAGAACAAGATGAAAGGTTTGGTGGTACAGACTGCCAGGATAATTAGAGATTAGCAGAGGTCAATGCAGGATTGGAACACATTTTTTTAGTCATATTTCACCCAAGTAATTATATTCTTGGAGGTAAATCGAAATGTTGGATTAACTTGGACTGAAAAAGATGACAGGATAGGTGGTGCAGAAGTTAATTTTAGATTAAAATAACTTTTTTTCAGCCAAAGAAAAGAACTTTAAAATCTCTTTTATTTTGTCTGTAAAAAGTTGTGCAACCCTGAAAAACTTTCTGACAATAATTCTCTAATTTTAACAAGGACAATCTGTCATGATCAATGGCCTCAAAGAAAATTCTCCATGTTTTTCCTATGGCAAGCTCGATATTGATTGTTCTACAATTGTATCCCTAAACAAACCTCTTCAAACTGGTACACAATGGGAGAAGTATTAATGTTGTGTATTTTTCCTATGTTGTTATATTTCAAGTTATTTTTTCCCTGAGTTTCCCAGCCATATATATGTATATAGATATATAAGATACTATATATATAAAGCTTTTCTTGTAAAATTAAGTTATTTGTGATTGTGGAGTGAGACCAGAATTCTCTGTACATGTCACATTTTGGTGAATACACTATTGGCATCTGGCCTGACTAATTGATATAATCCTGATTTACTTTATTAGATGAAGCATTACTAACCATTATTAATTTTTGACTAGTATTTCTTTCATCTTAATTTAAGCAGCTTTTTATCACAACTATTCAGACTGTCATCCTTCAGACCTCAGTAAACAGCGTGGACCAGAGAAAAAAATGCTCTTGGCAAGATATTGTAAACAAACAATAACAATGATCTAAGGGATGCGAGTTTGAGTCTCACCAAGAGCTTATTCTTTATTTCCAATTCTGCATTGTTTACCATAGGAAGACGGTTTGAGTGTTTGTAATGGAATGCAACTGAAATTAAGATGACAGAAATACTTGTTAAAAATTAATCATGGTTGACAAACCAATTTTGACTAATATCTAAAATGCTGATGACCAATGGGTCTGGTTCATAATTCAAATCTACACTTGGCCAAACACCATAATACCGAATGTTGACTAGCTGAATTTTCTGTGGGTCGACTTTTCATTTTTCCCCAAAGTCCATTTGCTTTCAGAATAAAGGAAGACAATTTGAGTAACTGAAAAAGCATTTCTTTTATTTTTTATCATTTACAAAAAATACAGGTTGATTTTTACGGTTTATGAAAAAATTAGAATTAAGAAAATAAAAAGTCGGCCAATTGAAAATTCATCCAATCAACATTCAGGATATTGGTGTTTGCCAGGTGACCATTCAGATTTTGATTGCCACTCATAACCAGCCATATTTAAGCTTTGTGCTATCTTATATAATTATTCTATTTCTTTTAATTAAAGTAGCAGTATCAAGTACCTCTTGCTAATGATCAAGTAACATCATTTCTCCTCTTCCAGCACTTTCCTCAGTATTTTTGCAGATCTAAATAATAATGATGTCTATTCTTTTTCATGCATTTGATTATGCATTGTTATGTTTGCAGCAGGTGTTACCAACAGAATACGTTAATTATATGTATAATGTAGATATATTGTTGATGACTTAAGTCTATAAAGGCACTGAACATCAGAAAAGGAGGGATTATCAATGGTCAGGAATTAAAGCAAGCATTACTGTCAGGATAGGGTTATTATATGAGTCATGAACAAATACAAATGAAAGTGTCAATTTATTAGTTTTCCCTTTGTCCAATGATTTTAGTAGGTATAAACATAGATGTTGACCGTTGGTGACAATCATTGCTATATATAGATGAGGTCAAAACTTAGGACGAAGTCTGTGTACACCCCAAACAATAAAAAACAATGTGAAGTTTCTTTATTACAGATTATCTATTTTGTATACTCACTTTTTAACAGATAACGTGACTAGTTATCAAAGTCAATAATTGAATAACTGTAGCGTTAAAATTTGAAATTATGTAAAAAATTCCATTGAAAAAGGAATATGGTGAAAATAAATTCTATTCATGACATCACTGGCATTTTCCAGTGGAAATCATCTTAAATGGAGTGAATATCTAGAAACATCTAGATTCTGGAGAATCTAGATGTTATTAATATATCCATCAAAATAAAAAAACCCAAAAGATTAAAAAAAGCTGGAAAAACATTTTTAGAAGGAGTCTAATCAAGGACTGATGCCAATTTTCAAGTCTGTAGACAAAACGGTATGGCCAGAAGTACAAACACATGCACATATATAAAGGGATCCAACCCTTTGCTACATTCGGTGGCTATGGCTGTTCAACTTCTAGTCAGTTTTTAGTTTGGGGGTAATCCAAATACCCACCTGATATGGTATATGCTTTATTGTCCATTGATTTCCTTTGTACATATATATGTACATACATATCCCTAATAAGCTACACCGATTGGATCTCCCCTTGTTTGGAAAAAACCCATGACTGTGGTTCCTAAATCCATGGTTGTAATCCACATGAATGTCATAGGATGGTTTGGGTTTAAAAAGAAAAAAAAATAGTGCAAAGTATATTTACATCACAATTTCAGAATATATAAAGCATCATTGAGACCCTGGAACAGGAAAATAGTTGTGAATAGTAAAGCATCAATAAATATATGAAATCTCCTGACTTATTCCATTCAGTTCATGTCCAATACTTGTACTTATTCACTGAATTAGAGTAAAATTTATTGGATTGAACAATATACATAGAGTAGATATGGACGTTCATTGCTCAAAATGCTGTGAAAAGAAATTGCTGACTCTGTTTGTCTTCAGTAAAACTAAAGAACACAACCATAAACGACAAATTCTACCGGTGTTAGAAAAAATTTCTTCTTGGCAAGAGTAGCAAATTTATGGAAGAGCCTGAGTGAAAAGACAGACACGTCCCCCCCCAAAAATCAATATTTTTTTAAAAATGATTTCCATTCTGATATCGGTCATACCAAATTCAACTACCAATTTTCTAAGGAGTTTAATTCAACCAAAACTAAACTGAGAAGAATAAAAAAATAAAAAAAGGATGGTCTAAAGGTTTTAATCTGATAAAAAAAGTTTCTCTTCACTTTAAATCCCATAAAGAATTGCATATGAATAAATAAAATAGGTATATTCATATATTGGACAGAAAGTAAGGTTCCAGTTTAGCATCATAGTTACATTGTAAATACCCTCCCTTTAGAATGTTTTTTCTCTTTGAAAACCTTACCCCAAATCCATTGAGTATGCGTGCCCATGTTTAGGTGTTTTTTGTCGTGTGACAGACAAACAAATGGTGTGACACCTCTCATTTATGTATACAGATGAGAACAGAATTCTAATGATGTGTTTACATACTACTGAAAGGGAAACCACAGATAGGTTGGGGGGGGGCTTTGAAATGTAAGTCACAGATAAGCGAGGATCACTAAGAAAGAAACTACATAAGGAGGAAGCTAAAACGGATATGAATCATATCTAAAACATACTATTTTAATCTATAATCCTATGCTTATGAATGCTGATGATGTAGTTTTATATCTATCACAAGGATCAATTGAAAGAAAAAAAAAAGAATAAATGATGATACAATTGTTTGGAATAGGTAAGATTAAACATTATGTCAATATATTGCAAGGGCAGTAAACAAGATATACTACTGGCCATTTTAGATGGCTGAAAGTGGCTATTTTTTTTTTTTACTGCTGATCAAATAATACTGTTTACTTTTGAGCCAATACACCATGTTGTTAGGGTTAGTAGGTAGGATTGGGGTTAGTATTTTCAATTTCCCAATTATTTATTGGAGTTGAAATAGATAGATTTAAATGTACCCAATGGCCATTTTTTTCTTAAATCTAGCCACTTTTAGCAATTCAAAACGGTGGCAACATAAAGATCTATCTTACCTATTCCAAACAGTTACTTAAATGATTGTTCTTTGATGATGGAAAAAAAAGACTGTACCACTGAAAAAGAAACCATGGAAATTTTTTTTTTCTATTACAAGAATGAATAAGGAAAGAAAAAAAATGACGTCAGTTAACAAAAGACAAGCAGAGTGACTTATAGAGATGTACGATACATCTGGAAAACAACACGAGATGAGATAAAAAATTGAAAAAAAAAAGACGACAACGTAGTTGAGTGCTTATCTATATTTTATTTTGATTTTCCCCAAGGTCAAATGACGTTGGGTCTAGCAGTTGAGTACAGACACAAATCCTTGTGTACTTTTTACAGAAATAATATTACGATACAGATCACAGTCAGTACAGCAGAGGTAGGCCAACACAGTCTCATATAGGTTAGTCATAATAATTATGATAATAATTAATAATAATCAAACAATAATAAACACCATAGTAGTAATCATCACACAATCAGCATTCGAACAAACGATTGTCCTCTCATAGGGCTCTACCTTGGGTCAGGGTTCAATTAAGAGCATTTTGTTGTAGAAAATCCAGTGTTCATATGTCATTCATTGAACCATATCAGTGAGAAATGACAAAGAGGCTGAAAAGAACTCCTCAATCCCCGCCTTAGACCCTCCCCACTCCCAGGTCAACGCATTGACTTATCTAAATCAGTATTTAGCATCATTTCAAGTCTATACCCTTGGGATATTCCACCAAAAATTTGAAATTGGCTTCTTTTTTTTTTTTCATCAAATTGGTTTATGGTTAAGAACCATCATTTTTTTGTACAAGATAATTATAGGATTTGCCAGCATATATATATATATATATATATATATATATATATATATATATATATATATATATATATATATATATACACAAAACATTCATGAGTTATACATCTAATTTAATATATGATAGGTTTTACCATCTGTTAGCTAGAAAATCATACATACAAGGACAGAGAAACCTCAATTTTCCGAACAAGAAGTTAAGGTCCAGTAATTGTGTTCAGTATGGATTCCATTTTTAGGATTGGATCAGTTATCTGAACAATCAATTATTAGAACAAAACACTCCCTGTCTGTCTCATTTGGATAATCAAAGTTTCTGTATATGAACAGGAAAATATTTTGAGAATTTAATAATATTTCACATGGGAGACTTTACAAAACATAGAAGTTGTGATTATGAAAATAGGATATTTTTAATTCCCCAATCAAGGATGTTTTGGTACTGTATGTGTGCATTCTTAATTTCAAAATACTTATTTTGTAAAAATGATCAATTGCTATTAAAGATAACAGAGGAAACCTTTGTTTCTTTGCGGAAGGTTCTACAAGCAGAAAATAACTAATATTGGTTCCAAAACAACTAAAAACTGCCTAAACATTCATGCAATATTTAGAAGGAGATTCTCATCAAATCTCACAGCAAATTCCTTGTGGGTTAATCATTGTAAACAAGCCTGGCAGCTGCAAGGTCAAACTCCACTCCGACTTTTATTAATTATTTATAGACAAAAAAATGCTGACGTCTGGAAAAGCAACCTTGGTTATTGAACATTTTACGGGAGGCAACTCTTCACTGATTGCATTTCCAATAAAAACTATATTGGAAATGCAATCAATAAAGAGTAGCCTCCCCTAAATTGGGCGAGGATTGTTCTTGTTGTTACAGTGGAAAAACAAAGTCAACTCCAGTCTCCTATGTGGACTAGAGTTTGACAATACATATTTGTGTACGAATGCATACGTCTTCTGTGTTGAGGGCAAATGAAGTCTGGTACTATTCTAATTAGTTTCCTCTACAATGAAAAAATAATTCCGACTGTTGTTTGAAATACATACAAATTTCACACCAATGACTTCTAAGAGTCAAGCATGACACAGAGGACCACAATAAAACTTTTTCTACTTTTTTACTCCATTAAGTCAGCATAGCGTTCAGTTGAATAAAAAGTCACAGTTATAGCTTCACTTAAGCAATAGTGAATTGAACAGAAACAAGCTAAAATCATAAGCAGCTACTATTTTTTTCCCTAGCAATATGACAGAAGTTATATCCCTTTATCAACTAACAGAAATGCACATATTTTCCCACTACATACAATATTCAAAGTCGTGCATTTGGATTTTTAATTGTTTTGAAATCCAAGATTTAAATTTAATTGTACTGAAATACAATTTCATTTCAATCGTGTAGCTGCAAAACAGAATTCTTTCGCAATAAATCCAAATTATCCCAACATAAACAAATTTTGATTCCTTGCCTTTTGTATATTCATATACATGAAGTCCTAATGTGAAGTGTCTATTTGTAAATAATTCAGATTTCTTCCTCTCTTATGTTAATAAGAAGTGGGGGTTTTTGTAAAAGGAAACAACTCTTTTTATCTTGGAGTTGCTTCCTTCACAATACAGAATGTTCATAAAGTCTTCGTCTATTTTTGTTGAAAAATAAAATCTAAAACAGATAAAGATTTTATGGATACCCTTTATTTTGAAAAATTGTAGGCTGGCAAAACCTATCCAAATCTTTGTGTTTTGGGGAGGAGAAAATCTACGATGAAACTTTGAGCCGTTTTTTTTTCTTCATTTTCATCTTCTTTCTAAAAGCCTTCTTTGTTTATGAGACTTTTTTTTAAAAAAAACATGATCACACTCTTTGGTTTTAGCAAACTGTCCACGTCCTGCATGAATATGTATGTGTAAATGCGTGTGTGCATGCAGCAGCAGATTAATTGTTAGGCTGAGCAGGTTTAAGTCTAGGGGCCGGAAAGGGGGTGTTGCGAGCAAGAAAATGACTTAGTTGAGTATACACGTGAGTATTTTGGATGATATTACAGTATTTTTAATATATATTTTTTTTCATATCTGGAATGTTTCAAATATCATTTTGTTGTTAAAATTAGGCTCCAAACATATAAATGTTTGGAAACAATGTTTCTAGGACTGCATCTGCAAGATTGCGTTTACCATGACAATGTTATTAAAAGCTCAGGCGAGGTGCCCCGGTGGAAGATAATCCATCATAATGTGTGTGCTCTTGGCGATAGGCCAGCAGATTGGTGAGAGACAAAAGTTTTGTTCAAAATGGTTGACTGCCATCAAGTGATTCCACTCTCACAAGATAGAGAGTTCCTAAAGGGACTCAGCAAAAAAAAAATTTAACACTTTCTCTTGCGTTCACTCTGAGACTGAAGACCAACCTTTAGGTTTTATTTTATTCACAAACAACAAATAGAAATATAACAAATAATTCAACAAAATAAGAAATATATTTTTTTCAAAAAAAAAGAAAAGAAAAAAATGTACTAGCAAACAAGACAGGCTAACCAATAAAATAATAATAAAGGTAACCATACAGTGGAAAAAAAATGTATATGTATGTATATATGTATATAATGAAAAGTGTGTCTTAGCACTGACTACTTTAAAAACCTACTGGTGTAAAGTAACTACATTCAAAGGAAAACAAAGGAAAAATTAAACTTGTTGCACAATTAACAAACAGCTTCAAACATTGGGTTAGTTCTGTTGACTCAAGAACAAATTAACTCCCTTGAAATAACAAAAAACAAGTTAACTCCCCTTGAGTTAACAGTTCTACGGCTGTTGATTTGAAAATTATGAGGAAACATGTTCAAAATAGCAGTCTGTATCTCGCTGTTTTTTCTGTCTCTTTTCAAAAGAAAACTGTTGTTTAAATGTTAGGAATTTAACCTGTATAGTGTGGGGTTATTGCTGAAGGATAGTTGGCAACAGTATTATTATTCGGCTATCCGTAACTAATTATTTTCAGTAATCATATTTCTTTATTATTTTTCAAAATTTTCATGACTTCTTTTTACCTTGATCTTCAAAATAGTATTAATCAGAAAATTAAGTATAAGCCTGAGATAGGATTGGAACCCACATCCCCTAGCCATGGGGAAGCACTGCTCAGTCTGGCTGGCTTTACCAATTAAGCCACTGAAACTTCAACTGGGAGCAGAAGCTCAAATAGCATCCTTCTTTCCGATCGTTTTTTTACCTACTGGTAGTTACAGTATTTACTAAAATTAAGATGAAGGTGAAAAGTAGTTATTAAAAATTTAAAGTAATAATGATTCATGATACTTCATAGAACGTAAGAAGAGGCAGACTGAGAATTGCCATTTACCTACCAAGGTTCTTAGAATCTACAGAAGAAGATATCAGATGATGAAGGAACAAGATGAGCAGAACAGATATGGCTGGAGAAAGAGTCATCTCATTGCATGGGCACACTGGGCAGTTGCCCAAGGGCCACACAATTTAGGGGCTCCGAAATTCAATTTGAAAAATGAAAATTAAGGTTTGTATTATTAAATAGCAGACATGGGGAACCTTCTCTGAACTTATGTTTACATTCATGCTTAAATCAGTTTTTGTGTATTCATTGGATCCATGTATTAAATCAGGGTTGGCACTATGGTCCACAGACCAAATCCTCTATATTGCTTTGCTCAGGGGGCTTCAAATATTCTCAAGAAGGCCCTGGCTGGAGGTGCAAGTGGCATAGCAGTGAGTGGCACAAACAATGGATCAGCAAGCTAAATTCAAAGTCAAGCCGGGGATGTTTGCATTCACTTTCATATTGCCCTTGGTGAAAGCATGAATCCATCGCTTGTCTCCCCACCCCATAACAGCTATGGGTAGAATAGCAAGGCAGACTAAGTTCTCTAGCCCGAAATAAAGTAAAGAGAAATATACAAATCAAAACGAACAGGTTTGGTAGAGATTGCCAAACTGAAAAAAAGTTACAGTGGGTGAGAACCCTTCTTCTTGTAATGGAAGGGTTATAAACAGAAGAATTACAGAATAAACAGCCCAAAGAGGTTTTCTCTACAAATTAATAAACTCTTAATTTCATACAATGGTATTTGAATATTAATTCAAGGAAAGTAGCTTCTAATCTAAGTTCCTTCTCTTGCACTTCTTGGTAATTATTTCTTTTAAATTCCTAAATTCTATCCACAAAAGAGTTCCATTTAAGAATCCTATTTTAAAAATCCTATTCATTGAAGAGTTCCACAGCACTTACAAGTATTCTTGAATCTTGAGAGTTAAAAGGTAGCTATTTTTAGTAGGTTATGTTTAGTTTTGATTTGGATCAGAAAGCAATATGTTGGGAAGGGTATAACACCCTTGGTAAAAGCATAAATCCATCGCCTGTCTCCCCCACAACCATCTATGAGTAGAATAGCAAGGTAGTCTAATAAAGTGAAGGGAAATGCACAAATCAAAAGAAACAGGTCTATTGTCTGTTACACAACATTCTTTACAATGCTAGAACCCCAGGGTGGCTAATTGTAAATAGATGATTGTTGATTTTATTTGAGGGTATTGGTACTAACAGAGAGAGAAAGTTGAATGTATCAGCAATGAAATATGAAGTCCAAGGATAGTGTGTGTGTGTGTGTATATATATATATATATATATATATATATATATATATATATATATGTAGCCAGCCTGAGGCATGAGCAAACTGAGCAGCTGCTTTGAGCCAAATTGGCACCAGAGGGCTCCTAAAACATTGACAATAGTCAATTGTGTTTGCAGTACCAAGGAGGTAGAGGGGCCCCCAAATTCTGCTTAGGGCCCTATAAAGGACTCAGCCAGACCGGTATGTGACTAGAATACAAGATATGTTGCTAAAAGGGTGGTCAGAAAGAACAAAACCTTCTCACAAGTGGACTTATGTGAAAATTCTTGATGGCTTTTAAATGTTGTTTGTTTTTCTATAAAATAAACATTTCAAGTATAAAAATAAAATCAATTTTTAGTTTTATAGTTGAAATTTTTATTTGAAATAATTCTAAAAATTTGCTGTCAAGAATTTGTGAAACCAGCTGAAATGAAAAATGAAAATTAAAATCTAAAAAATTTTGAAAAATTGGCGTTTCTTTTGGACTACCCAGTGTGCACATAATTCTAGAAACATAGTATAGTTGGATAGTTAAGTCTAATCAACTGTGCCTAGAATTGAGTTACCTATTGGAAAGGGCCTAGCTTATCCCTCTCATTCAAAATCTAACATTAAATTAAATGAAATTACAAACGAATACTAAATGTCTGTTGTCTGTTACACTATATTCTTTACAATGCAGGAAGAAAAAGTTTGTGAACCCCTGGTAAGAGACAAAAGTCAGTCGGTCAGTAAAGCAACACTTTTCACGGCTCATGGGCAATAATACAAAAGCTGCTACTTGGCGTACGTATGCAGAACTTGAAGCATGTGGGATTAGGAGGCGATTTAATTAGATACATTAAGGAAGCAATAACAGTCATAACGTTCAAATCAAGACAAGCAAAACATTCAAAGAGAAATGTAGCAGGGTTGCTAGTTCAGGCCAGAAGGGGAAATAATCCAGGTTTCTTTTCAGAGACATACCCAACGTAGACATTGGAAGAGCTAGCCTGGAGGCAGAGGTACATTACCAGTCTCCTGAGGAATGCCCACTTCAAGAGGTGGGCATCATATCTCTGCCTCCGGATTCACTCAATTTCCACACCCTACACAACTCCAATGATTGCATTAGGTAAGTCTCTGAGATAGAGCAAGCCAAATCTGGCAACCCTGGAATATAGTGAGGTGGAAGAGAGTAGAAAGGAATAATGTCTCAGATGGAATGACTGGATCCGTAGCTAGAACTTAGAGGTTGACAATCTACAGCTCGCTCTCCATAAAGAGTTCCTTGAAAAAAAAAATATTCATCTTAAGTAAATACTATTTAACAATTTTATAAGTTTTATTTTCCAGAATTCATGTATTGTAATTTACCCTAACTTATGTTATAATTAAAAAATTCATCAGAAAAAGCTTATGGTTACCGGGAAAGTAGCTTGAAAATTTATAATTTCAGAAATATTCTATAATAAGTGGTAATCTTTACAGTAACCCCTATAATGAAATTTACAGATTTAGTATTGTTCACTGTATAAGGTGCAAATCCAAGGGGGAGGGGGTCCAGAGGTTCATCCTCCACCTCCTGATCAGGCCCACTTTAATTTATTTTTTAAGTATCTAGATAAAGATTTTTTATTTGAAAGAAAAACCAAAAAAAAAAACCCGAATAATCCCAAGTAAACAAATTAACCTTAAAAGCAAACATTTATTATATCCGCTGTCTGATCACAGACAAAGCAAAAATGAAAAAAAAAAATCAACCCCCCCCAACCCCAGCTCAAAACTTGGATCCACCCCCTAATAAGCTTTGTAATCATCTTATCATGAAGCTTACAGAGTAGTAGTATTTTAGTATTGATGTTTGAGGACTAAAAGATATAGAAAAAGCAGCCAATATCAAAATTCTCTCAGGAGTTCAGATCTGGAAAAGATTGAACTTCTTGTCACCATTATAGAAACATGCTGTGACTTTCATACACTGTGACTCCTAGAGACCTGAGTAACCCCAATGCATTCTTAGGGGGGTGTCTCTCAGGAAATAAGAAGATGAGGAGGCATCCTTGAATCCCTGGTGGCAATGCAGTTCTTGTGAGATCATCATTTACATTTATGCCTTCATTAAAAAAAAAACCCACAATAATGAAGACATGTGACAAATGAAGGAGAGAAGATATCAACCAACTAGATTAAATCTCTTCAAATACCTCTGGAGAGTTCTTATGAAGTTTTTAAGCTTTGTACTTGAATTGGCAGTGCAATTGGTGTAACAGTCAATGGCACAGACAATGGAATCGATCACTAGTCTAGAAGAAAGATAACTCTAAATTCAAAGCCAGGAGCTGGAGTCTCTAAGGCAATCTGATGTCTTCAGCCTCATTCTGGGAACTCCTGCATTGACATTGGAGCCTAAGCTCAATTGACCCTTGCCCCTCCCTAGGATAACATCGATGCTTTAAGGGGAGAGACTTGCCCCGGTCAGCACCTTAAAGAGACTGAAAGCAAGACTTCCAGAGTGTGGATCCATAGCCTTGCCAGACTGACAGATGCTACCAACTTGATTTTAAAAATGTACAATATAGAATTATATAGTTTGTATACATATTCAAGTTAGAAGCTCAATACTACATTATTCAAGTGTTCATGGAGACTTATTTTTATTTCACAGTATTTCAATTTGAATTTTCTTCAAACATTATCAATTAATATTAGATTATTTGTTTGAATTTGTACAGAATCATCAATAAGTTATTGATTAAAAAACACTAGAAGCCATGAATGATTAATAAAAAAACATATCACTTATAACATTAAAAAGACAAATCCAAAGCCTCAATAAATTGGAAATATTTCATCTTGTAAACATCAGACCATACTAGCCACCAGCGGTTTATTGTTACCGTTTTTAGTAATCAAAAAAACGAAAGCAATGCCAAACTTTATCCAACTCTTAAATTCATGTGTGGAAATTTAAATGGTAATATCAAGGGGAATACCTTCCTAGTAGCTTTAGATGAATTGAAAAAAAAATTTTCATTTCATCTGATTTAATGAATTTAACAAAATTTGTTTCCTCCACCAAAGAATTCTTCAGTTGATTTGGAGTGATATCAAGTGGCTTATGAATTTAAGCGTTATAAAATAGATGGTCAGCAAAGCTTCAAACAGTTTAGATAAATTTTTAAAAATGCTTTCAATGCCTCATCTCACAAGTATCGAACCATACTCAATAATTCTATTTTAATAATTTGAATATTGGCTGGACCTTATTCAATGTTAACTTTCTAAAGAAAGATAGATACAAGGAAAAAATACATAGAACTCTTCTGACCATTGTCCTCATCTTGGTTATTTCTTTTGTACATGTTTTGGATGTTATACCCTATGGCCTTCCTCAGGTGTATGTCTTGATTGAGAACACTGTCAGAATGGTAGACTGTCCACATTCCAACATTTATGTCCGGGTGGGTTCTTGTTATTGATACTGGACATATACGGCATCAATGAGGACAGTCTACCCCAACAAATTGAATGGGATGTCGTTCCGACAGTGTTCTTGATTGAGACATGCATCTGAGGAAGGCCATAAAGTACAATGTTTGAAACATTGTTTACAAAAAAGACAATAGTTGAAAAATGTAGTGATGCTTCCTCATCTAAAAAATTCAGACAGAAAGACGAAAAAAAGTCAAGCATTTAAATTAGGGTGAGATCAAGTGATTGTATTATTTATAACTTTGAGAAGAGTCATTAATATACCAGCTTTTTTGGACAATTTGAACTTTTTGTATCTTCGATGTAGTCACAATGGATATAACTTTTTACAACTGAAGATGGTTGTAGAAGTGAATCATCTGAAAAGTTGTGACCACATAGGAGATGAAAAAAGGAAGAGTTTAAATTGTCTAAAAAAAAAAGTTGGTATATTAACAGATTGGTCAGGCTATCTAATGAATTTCTACTGAAATCGAACCTATCAAAAGTAAAATAGGAAGAAATATGGATGAGAAGTTCAAGGGTAAAGCAGTAGCCACACCCAAACAGAGCAGAGTCAATGCTAATCTTCTACCACCAGTGAATGTCTTCAATGTTGAGTTATATCGAAACGAAAAGGGGAAAGTCCAACCAAATTCTGGTAGAACAGTCGAAGAATATTAAAGAATCACATTGAAGACTTAATGGAAAGAATTAGCGAGTTTTTCAAAAGTTAAAGGAAAGAAATTGCAGGAAACTAAATTTTGGAGAATAAGTAAGAACTCCAAAGGAGAAAGATTATACATATTTCAGAACAATCTGCTAAGTAAAGGTTTTGAGTATTATTAGTAGTGAGTACCAAGGGATAGAAACTCAAGCCCTGAAGCTGTTCACCTATGGTCAACCTAGGCCAACAGGGCCCAAGAGTAGTATTTAATGGCAGATTAACCATTAGGTTGAGTAGACTTAAGCCTTGAGGCCAAGAAGGGGAGCCTAAATAGGCAGTGAAATCCCCTAAATTGAATACTGCTTAGGGCCCTCTAAATGAGTATCTGAAGCTGTTAACATTAAATTGTACAATAATAGACTGCTGAAGTAATGAAGACATGTTCCTTACTTGATAGATGTTAATTTTTGTTACTTCCCCTTTGTTTAAGAACTCTTTTTTTTTGTTGAAAAAAATCAAAAAAAGGAAACAAATGCGTCTCTGTGTGCCCTATTTGTTCAGTGCTCTCAATTAAAGAAAAAAATATCTATTATTTTAAAATACAAGAAGCCATCAAAGGACAGAAGCAATTGAAGGACAAAAGCTGAGCAAACACAGAGGCAAATTACACAACAACTATCATACAAGGATCATTAAGAACTGTAGTCATTACAGATAAGTATATATATATATATATATATATATATATATATATATATATATATATCCTGAGCAGGTATCTTGTTTTATCTTCAAAAATAGAATCTAAATCAATTTTCAAGTTGTACTGATAATATTTTTTAAATGATTTTTTCAAAATGAGAAATGGTCAGCTGCAGTGGAAATTCTCTGAATAAAAGCTTCTGATGGTACAATATTCTTGGAATTTTTCTTAACCAATTAGTTCTTAGATTGAAATGAAATAAATAGAATATTCAAAGAATGTAACCCATTAGCCCAAAAAGATATATTTTATAGAGTACAGATAGATTACCTACAGTCCAGGGGCCAGAAACAATCTGCGAAGTGATTTTGACAAGCGCGCAAGCAAATATTGGAATACTATGCTTACTTTTTGTTATCAAGATTCTTTTTGTCCTTTTCATAGATTCAGAAGATGCCTTGATTATAATAAGTTGCGACTAAATTGTGTTCTTTTATTACTAATTGGCATCCTTGGTTAAGCACAAATGATTTTCCAGCAGGCGTTATTCATGAATTTGAGGCAAAATATTATGAGATGTGTTTAAATGGATTATTCCCATTTTTCAAAGTTTTTTATGGCATTTTCTGGTCCACCTTCAACTGATTAATACAAGATCCAGCCTATAGAGGCAAAAAGGTTGCTGACTTTTGGCATAGAGTATTTTATACTCTAGCCTGGAAATGCAGGTCATAGTCTATGGTAAAAGATAGTATAGTAGATATTGCACGGTTAACACGCAAGTCCAAACACAGAGTATGTATGATAGAGTCTTGTTAGAAATACCACAGAGAAAAGGATGTGCAATGTGCTTGGAGAATACTACATACTTCTATGGAATACAATACAATATAATATGTTATTTCTCTTCCTACAAAATGCAGCTTTCTTGACAGGGCTGGTCGGTCCATTACGTGAACCAAGGTGGTTGTCTAGGGCACAGAAGTTCTTAGGGTGTACCCAAGAGATGCATGGAACCTTTGTGCTTGCCTTTTTCCTGATATGCACTAAGAATAAAATATTGAACGTTGATCAAAAGATAATGAGAGCAGTGTCATCTCAGATACACTACTGCTCATAAGTATTTGAACAAAGACAAACTCTGGGTTTCTTGTCAATGATTGCTTTCATTCAATATGTACATTGGTCTAGTCTAAGGCTACTTAACTAACTAGTTCGGCAATTCTTCCAAATAAAAATCTTAGTTAGCCTATCAATCTCGATTGATCCTGAACAAAGTTTTACCAGGATAGAAAAACAATAGTTGGTTTAATTCACTTAACAATTTAATTCAATTTTTAAAATCTTTCCCTGAAATTTAGCACTGAGAATCATAAAGCGCGCTTAAATGCATGCCTTATTGTGCTAATTGCTATAAAATTTACATAAATTTCCTGCTTTTAAATCTTAAAACTAAGCCTTACATACTGTTTCTTTGAATACTGATTTGTGTACAACATCAGAAACTTACAAAGATGTTTCCAAAGAAGCTGGTATTTACTCATCAACAGCTATTTATTATGACCATCACTGGTCTGGATAAAAATATTACTACTTCTGTTCAATAATAGTAGATACATCAGTGTATATATTTCACACACTAAATGTAACAACTATTATGGGACAGAGGTAGTAGACTCTAATTTATAGTCTGTCTTTCCTTGTTTCTTTGTTGATTTAATATTTTGACTCCTGAGATATGACCCAAGAGGAACATAAAAACTTCTCCCTCAAATCATTCAATGCCTTTATTGGTGATCAATGAATGTAAATAGCAAGTGGAGAAGTGAGTCCTTAGCAATCACAAGTCCTGGACGCCCTGCATAGATTACAGGTAACAATGGACTTCACAATGTATACAGCGCGCTGGGTGTGTATATACATGTTTTAAATACATATATATATATATATATATATATATATATATATATATGACTTCCTATATACATATTTTCTTTTGCTACATATAAATTTATATATATATATATATATATATATATATATATATATATATATATATATATATATTCACATATATGCATTCCCTACTTTTCTTTCTTCCCAAAACAAGTAAATTTTTTTCTTGTATCACTAACTTTCCCTACATACATATATATGTGCATGTGATATATATATATATATATATATATATATATATATATATATATATATATATATATATAAGTGTGACTAAAAGGCAGTAAATGAGGTGTAGTGGGGTTTACAAAGCACCTAATAAAACACAAATGAAAATTGCATGACATAGCTAATGTACACAATATAACAATAAGCGATGTATTGCACGCACATACAAGTACACACACACATACCTACACATACATATATGTTGCATGCATACTAAAGTCTCTGTATATGTATACATGCATGCGTAGATGATGTTAATTTTCTATGCTGTATGTTGTGTGTGCCAAGTCTACGCAGTCCGTCTCTGTGCGTGCTTACAAATACAATGTCCATGGGAGCTCCATGGTGGCCAGAGATGTGAGGCTTACGAAAAAAAAAACTCTGCCCCAAGTCTGGCACACACAAAGGAGGCCCACATGTTCCTTCCCTCTCTCTCTTTTGTTCATAGCATAAACATATTCACAGATTAGTTTAATAACTACAAAATAGTTGATTTACATCTTTTTCGTATATATATGCATACATGTGAATATATATATATATATATATATATATATATATAGACGGTATAGACACAGGAATCAACACTTCATGCTAACTCTGAGTTTCATGCTATCATGATCTTTAGACCCTGTGCCACTTCCAGTATGGCAATGCCTGTAGTGATAAATGGTCCAAGGATTGCAGTAGCATGAAACTCGGAGTTACCATGAAGTGCTGCTTTCTGTGTGTACACCATCTATATTTACATTTGCTCTTGCTCTCTATTATTGAGCACTCTTCCCTTATAAATAACACAATTTTCAAAAACAATAACATATATATATATATATATATATATATATATATATATATATATATATATATATAGGCATTGAAATGCATATACATATCTTTGCACATTCCAATTTTTTCTTTTGCTTTCTGTCATCTTCTCTTTCCATACACACATATATATATATATATGCATTTCCTTCTTGTCTCTCTTCCAAAACATGTACATTTCTTTTTTTCTGTATGACTAACTTTTCCTACATACATATGTATATATGTGAATGTGTATAGATATAAATATAATTGCTGATAAATTAGTTGAATAGCTACAAAATAGTTAATTTACATCTCTTCCATATGTATATGTGCATTCAAATGTATGTGTATGTGCATTCAAATGCATATACATATCTTTACACCTTTCAGTTTTTTTTGTTTTGTTTTTGTTCAAGTCATTTGTATGTTTTGTTTTTGTTTTGTACAACAGAAAAAATATGAAATTCTGACTGAGGCCGCCATCTATTGACAAATTTATACACTAAGTGGAAAGGACGTCAAAATAATCTGGTGTCAAATGCACCACACAATATCAAATGGAATAGAGTAACATTAGCAGCTAGTGCCACGGAGGTCTGCCAAGGAATTACTTTTTGAATTCCCAAAAATGAATTTGACTCTTAAATTCATTTCTAATAATTCAAATCTTAAAGCAAGGGGAATAACTTCTGAACAGAGTTACTTTTTCGCAATTTTAGGTAATTCAAAAACGAAAAAAAAAAAAGTGAAGAATTTCCCCCTGGATCAGGCCTTCTCATCAAACTTGTTTAAAAGTTGGAACCTTATCAAGTGCGGGGATCAAGAGGACAGTATGAAGAGTGACAGTTTGGAACAAGACACTCCCCAGTCAATACTTGACAACCAACATTCGGGTGTACCTTTGATCCCCCCCTTTGAAATATATCCTTTTTCTCCCCCCCCTTCTCTTCCCTGGAAAAGTGTCAGCAGACGCCCATGGCCAGAGCAGTGAATAAGTGCTCTTTCTCTCAAAGCTGCGGACATGCATAACATACATACATACAAAGGTAAGAGGGTGGAAGGTAGGTAATATAGACAATTCAGGTTCAAAAAAAGGTGGGTATCAATAGTGGGGAAATACAGAATGGTTGGGAGGGAGAGTGGAGTGGGAGAGATGGCTGGTGGGGTGGCGGCAGCAGCAGCAGCAGAAGGAACGGATATTATTTGTTCTCAATCAAAGTCTGTATCCGAAGGACCAATTCTCGACTAATTTTCAACACTTGCTTGGCGTTGTGCCGTTCTGCCATCTCTGCAAAAAATTTAAAAAATTGAAAAAAACACATCAAGAAAAGGAAAATCTTAGATTGTATTTTGTATCAGAATACATTGAAACAACCTTACATTAACAATGAAACTCAATATATTATTTTCCAAAGGTTGATTTTTGGTTGAAGCACTTTTGACTTCATCCAGTGCATAAAACAGTACCATTAGATCCCTAATAGGCTGTATATATGAAAGAAAATTCACATATCATTTTCCTCTATTGTTAGGGGTTTGAGAAATTATGTAGTTTGATTTCAAATATATGTAGTATATTTTTCAGTATGTATTTCAGATTATTTTCAGGAGTTATTGGATTTTTTGGCCTCAATTTTGGATCAAAAAAATTGAAATGAGTAAGTCCCAAATAGACAGTATATGTGTGAAAAATTCACATATGGTCTCTCTTTTTGCCATAAAAAATTGTTGAAGTCAGCATTCACTCTCAACCCAATAATAATGATCTGATTTTCATCCATTTCTATATAATACTAAAAGCCTGATTCACTCAGCCAAATTTGGCATGCACGGATCCTTGGGAAGTTTTAAAGTGAATTATATATGACACCACAAGGCCAACTAGTATTAATTATTAGTCATAGTCAAGCAAATGAAAACATTTACTAAATTATTATCATTAGCAAGACTGTCTTGCATTGAGACCATCATTATATTTTTATAGTTTGATCTATCTAACTTTATGAAATCAGAAGAGATTTGTAAATATTTAAAGTATTATTTCTCTGTTATAAAATCAATTTGTCTGGTGTCGGCATCAAGAAAACTCAAGATTCATGAACTGATTGGAATGGCTCCTACAGTCAACTCTTTTGTAAATGAAATAAAAAATAATGGAACTTATCTATGAATAAAATTTTTTTTTAAAAGGAGAAAAAATAAAAATCCGAATAGAAGTCAAAGGGAGGTAACTTCAACCAGTAATTATTTCCCTTGTTTCTAACTGTTTCAAAAGGAGAATTCAGTCTTACCATTGAAAAATTTAATGATGTCCGTAAAGTCCATGTTGTTGTCAAGGATAATGTCACGATAGTACTCAACTAAGGCGAGAGCAATGAAGAGAACAAAATGAGCTGAGCTGATGTGTTTAGCAGCCCAGATTGTCTCCCATACACAGAAAACATCATCATAAACCAATTCTAGAAAAAGAAATCAACACAAAGAAACATCAAAACATATCCAACAAGTTCAGAATAAAGAATACCAACAAATTTTAAAGATTTAACCCTCCAAGTACTAACAGAACTTTTGAATACTAAATGTTTGGTTGATCAATTTGTGACTGGCATGGTTGTGGCAGTAAGTCCAATTTTTTTTAATTTTTCAATAAGAAATTAGCGTTTACCTAAATATTTCTTTTTCATTCAATGTCAGTTTGTCTTTATATAGCCTTCAAATATGATTACCAAAAAAGATCAGTATGTAATGGGTTAAAGTAATCAATACTTGAATTATTGATTTTTTTTTTCATTCACATCTGTTGATGTGCAGTAAATAAACATATGTTGTTCTAGCTTAACATTGGTCTGAAACTGCAAGAGAAAATTCATTTGAATAAAAAAAAGGTCATTGGTAATGAAAAGTTAAGGAAACCAATGGTATAATTCAATAAAAGACAGGAGAACTAACCTCTTTTAAAATCCAAGAGGAACCATCGGTAACAAAAATAGAAGTGAGTATAGTCTCCATTCTGGTGCATATGTTCAAATAATTCAGAATCAAGAATCTGAAAAATACACAAAAGGTCAGAATTAATTCATTTTTCAAAGGAACAAAGGGAGTGATGAGAGGGAGATGATAATGTGGAGTTCTTTCGTTTTGTGTCCTCATAACTTTTAACCTATGTCAAAATTGACTACAGATGCACAAAAGGAAACAGAAATTATTGCAACTGATCAAACATTAAAATCACGAATCAATCTAATTCAATATGTAGTATTTGATATCATTCATCGTAGCCCCACACGACCAACCAGCCAAGTAGGCTATAAATTCTCCTCTTTGCTCATCTGTGAGCCTACAGTTGCTCCTGGTCACATTTTTGGGGCTACAACCTTGTAATTTGCAAGAGTACACCATCTAAAGCCACTTGAAGTGCTTTTTTTGGTCTCTATGGTCAATTTCAAGCAACAATGCCCAAATCTTATGCTCATATTTTTTAGGTAATTTTAGATAAAAGATCTACTTTTTCAAGATAATTTTACATATTTTTTTAGATAATTAATTCTGGTGCATGTGATTACAGTGGTTTATTTATGCAAGGTACAGATATTCATATTACTTTTTTTTTATATTATTAATCATTTATTTACATCTATTAATCAATACATTAATATTTGATATTCTTTTTAGTATCTAATCTAAATTCTGTTTTTCTTTCATTAATTCTCATTTCTTTTTATTTGTGTGCCATTTTTAACATTGAGTGAGCGAAGGAGTGAAACTTAATAATTTACAATCAGGATCATGACCTTACCTACACTGTGCTGAAAAGGCTTCTATTGTCAGTTGCTTTTTACAAACATTAAAATATTTTTGCCTTTTTGTGCATTCATGATCAATTTTGAAAATAGCTAAAAGTTATGAGAACATGAAATCAAAAGAATACCACTGAAGTAGAAATTTACAGAAATGATAAGAGTTTGTCTTACCTGAATCAACGAGCGCATATTTGCAAAGTGGTTATCCATAGCTCCACCGTGAGGGAAGTTGTAGGCCATCCGCTTCATCAGTTCACAGAAACAACTGTAGGTAAGAGCCTCTGTAATAACACAATAAAACAATTGGCAATGTCTGATTAATATACTTACAGTGAGTGTAAAAAGTATCCAATACATACTTCATGATGTATATTTCAACATACTTTGAATAATATATATTTTGGCAGCAATTTTTCTTTTAAACAAGTTCCATTAGATAGTATGGATAATTTCTAGATTGAACATGGAAGAGTTATGTACAAAAAACAGACATCTTTTGTCCAAATTATGTCAAATTTTTGAAGGTGTATATGTGTGTTAAACAATGACCAATGAGGTTTTGAAGAACTATACTATCAACTTTAGACAGTTCCTTCATCCTTGTAACCCAGACCCCCCCCCCAAAAAAACAACTTATTCTCAAATAAGAAAAATTAGTAAAAAAAATTGAATCAACAAAAATTTTCCATCATGTTTAACATACATATACACCTTCTAAATTGACTGAATTTGAGCAAAAGATTTTCAATTTTTGTACATAACTCTTCTATGTTCAATTTTGTTTCAATATATTTTTGATTTTTTTAATTATTTACAGTCCAAATTCTGTCAATTCTGAAGCTATTTAAGAATGTTAAAATGAACTTTTTGAAATATATCAGATTCTTTTTTTCACTCACTGTATTTCAACAAGAGAGTTTAAAACCTCAGATTTCTAAATATACAAAGCGTGCAGCAAAAAGAAAGAAAACAGATGGTAAACTTATCAAAAATTAATTGTTTTTAAAAATGAAGATACAGGTATTCACCACTTCTTGAAATGCTACTGTTTGCTTTAATGGAAAAAAAAGGGTAAAAAACAGTTTTAAACAGGGGGCCTGATTGGGTCTGCCCGGGAGTGTACCACAGATCTCTTTGAATGTTATAATAGCCTATCCTAACCAAGTCAAGATTAGTACCACTCAATAGAATCAAATAAGAATTAGTACCACCATGTCACACAAACAGACCTGGTAAAGGTTAGTACCACCAAGAGGAAAGATGGTGCTGATCTTAACTTGACCCCAATTGTGAAGACAAAAAGAAATTTTTACCATCATCAAAGATGACCAGCAAGGGAGCCACGAGATCACACATTCCTTGTACATAACCAATGTCCAAATGCTCCCAAACATACCTGAAATTGGAATAAGAATACAAAATGAAAAATAAAAAAACAGTTTACAACAGGAAGATAAAAAATGATTCACAAAAATAACCATTCATGCGGTTAATGAGAGTAAATCTAACAAGAAATAAATGTTAGAAAAAAACGGGTGCACAGCAGATTGGCTCTCCAGCCTTGGGAAGGCAGCAAGTCTAGGAGAAGGACAACTGATCAAAAAAAAAACAGGAAGTGGAACCCACTTAAGGCAGTTTGACACCAAATTTGACATCCTCCTGGCAGTTATTACAGTCAAGTGAATGCCAGATATATCACTGTGTACTTTCCTGTGGATTACATCAGCAAAACTGAGAGGGGGATTCTGACGACTGATGTAGTCCACAGGAAAGCACACACATACAGGATTACCAATGTAGGGATTTGTGAATTTCAGTTTGGATAGAGGTTTTATCCAAAATCAGTTAACTGAATCACTTGACATCCAAATTTTTACTTTATTTTGCATAGGTTATGATGAGTCAAAAAAGATGATTTCAATATCTTTCTAATGAATATAAAGTATCATTCCAAGTATTAAACATCCAGAAGAAAAATAATACAAAATGGAAAAAAGACAGACAGGTCTGGTTAGTCACTCAACAGAAAGTTATGTGACCAACGTTTTTTAGATACATGCCGTGTTGAGGGTGATGAATTGAAAAAATTTGAAAAAGTGTTGACGGTTTCTAACAACAGACTTGAAGAAATTAATCTGAATAAACATTTGAAACCACAAGTATAAACTGCAAAGTGTATCCATACGTATGTTTTTTTTTGTGTGTAACACTTTTCAATGAGCACATAGATACTAAGCTCTGATCCGAGGCAAATGTGCCGCGGAGCAACACTTTTATCCTTAGCAGAGCACACTAGGGAAATATGCCGGCCTGTATCAAAATAATACCATCATTTTTGTTGCGTGCTATGTTTTATATGTATTATATCATTTCACAAAGGTCGATTTTCAGTTGAATCAGTTCTTTTTTCAACTTTTAACTTTACCTGGTGCCTAAAACAGGTCCAGAAAGCCTACTGGCTATATATGCACACAAAATTCACTTATGATTTTCCCCTTTTGCAAAAAAAAAATAAATAAATGAATAAAAAGTTGTGAGTTCAACATTCGCTCTCACCCTGAATAATATGATTTCCATCATCTGTTTCAATATAATACTAAAAGTCTGATTCACCCAACCAAATTTGGCATGCATACTCAATGGATTTAGGGGGAGGTTTATCTACGACACCACAAGGCCAACATTATAGTTTGATGATGAACAATTTGAGTATATCATGAGATAAATGTTAAAAGGTTATCGGCCACTGTCAGTACATGCTTCATGCAAGTTATATTTCTTCTGAGTATGTAAATAATAGGAACCAACAAGAGAATAAAAAAAAGCTGTAATTATTAGTAAGAAGGCCAAAATTCACTTGAGAATCAAAATTAGTAGATTAGTCAGAATGGGTCTGGTTAGTCATTCAATAGAAACCATCATGTGACCAATATATCTAGGCAGCATGTCTTGTTGGGGTGATTAAATGGAAAAAAAAAATGAATAAGGATTATCAATGAATGAAGCGTGTAACATAACTAAGGGACTAATTTAGGATGAACTTTTGTTGAACACCTAGTGAGGGTTTTTTTTGGGGGGGGGGATCCTTTTCTAGACATAATGAGTAAATGTTTGAATTTTCAGACCTCTACCTCTAATGAGCCAATAAGTCAGAATCACTTAAAAACTGAAGAAACCTTGGCTGACAGTTTTGGTTGATGTTTTCTCATAAGTTTTCCTTTCCTCTATGACTTGATTCTATCATGAATAAGGTTTCTTTGTCTCAATGACATGATTCAATCATAAATAAGGTTTCTTCGCTTCGATGACATGATTCAATCATAAATAAGGTTTCATTGCCTCTATGACATGATTCATCAGTAAACAATGTTTTCTTGCCTCTATGACATGATTCATTAGTAAACAATGTTTTCTTGCCTCTATGACATGATTCATCAGTAAACAATGTTTTCTTGCCTCTATGACATGATTCATTAGTAAACAATGTTTTATTGCCTCTATGACATGATTCATTAGTAAACAATGCTTTGTTGCCTCTATGACATGATTCATCAGTAAACAATGTTTTATTGCCTCTATGACATGATTCATTAGTAAACAATGTTTTATTGCCTCTATGACATGATTCATCAGTAAACAATGTTTTATTGCCTCTATGACATTATTCATTAGTAAACAATGTTTTCTTGCCTCTATGACATGATTCATTAGTAAACAATGCTTTATTGCCTCTATGACATGATTCATCAGTAAACAATGTTTTCTTGCCTCTATGACATGATTCATTAGTAAACAATGTTTTCTTGCCTCTATGACATGATTCATTAGTAAACAATGTTTTCTTGCCTCTATGACATGATTCATTAGTAAACAATGTTTTATTGCCTCTATGACATGATTCATTAGTAAACAATGTTTTCTTGCCTCTATGACACGATTCATCAGTAAACAATGTTTTCTTGCCTCTATGACATTATTCATCAGTAAACAATGTTTTATTGCCTCTATGACATGATTCATTAGTAAACAATGTTTTCTTGCCTCTATGACACGATTCATCAGTAAACAATGTTTTCTTGCCTCTATGACATTATTCATCAGTAAACAATGTTTTATTGCCTCTATGACATGATTCATTAGTAAACAATGTTTTGTTGCCTCTATGACATAATTGAATCCTAAATTAAATTTTCATTGCTCTATGAAATGATTGTATTATAAATAATGTTACATCTAGTAAAAGTTGGCATTAACAAATGGAAGAGTTTGACTTGAATACTTTTTGCTTGGTCAACTTTTTGTTAGTTGTTAACTGGCACATGCAGACAAACGTATAGATTTTAATCAGATGCATCTAGATGCTGTGTAGGGCTATGACAAGGCAGAAATCGGGATCAAAATTGCTTATTCATTATTCCATAGGCACAGGCTACTTAGAAATCATTTCAAGGGAGAGAATCACTAGATACCTATAGGGCAGTGAATTGCACAGGTTTCTGTCACTTACTCTATTGTCCTACCAAAAACCCACACACATGATGAGTGATGGTTACATGGAAGTAATTGTCATTGATTCTGTAAATCAAAAAAAAATAATTGAATCCATTCAAAAAAAAATATATATATATATATATATATATATATATATATATTCCCAAACATAACCAAAATAAAGTAACACATAAAATAAGGCTAATGATAAAATTAACCATGTATATTGGTGAAGAGAGTATCATCATGATCATAGCAGTGTCTGCAGAAGTGAAAAAGACTTACAGTGAAATCCCTTATCTGTAGTTTTGGCATCTGTGGTGGTATTGGAAGATATCAGTCACAAATAAAGAAGGACTACTGTATTGTTAATGACCTTGCAGTCTTTTGATAGACAATATAAGATAATTGACTCATAAGAAAAGTATTACTCTAATTAACTTCTTTAGGAATTACATAAGCATTTGATACAGAAAAAATGACATGGATCTGTTCAAGTGAAGGGTTTAGGCAACAAATAGACTCTTGTTTTTTTCTTTCCAGCAGAGAAACAAGAAAAAAAGAAAAGATTTTTGTGAAACTTAATCACATTCAATTATGTAAAATAAAAAGAAATTGTAAAAACTACAACATAGCATAACATAAGGTAAAAAGAGTTGAAAGATGAATACAAAAATACGCCTTGAATAGAAGTCATGAGAATGAAGATATGTAAGTATTAAAAAAAAAACTTACTAAAAAATAGCAATATGTTAAGATATATATATTATGCTGAATTGGTGAAATGGCCTAATTGATGGAATTTCAACATTTTTTCTTACAAAAAATAAGTAGATATGTAGGGAAAAAAGTAGATGATATCAATTTGATCCACAGTACATATAATCAAAAAAAGGATTTAAAACAATTTTTTATGATCAAAAGTTCAGGTTATCAAAGTGAAATCAAACTTCTTTTTAAAAAATCAGTAAATTTTGCCGATTAGACAATTTTGTTGTTGGGTTGAGAGTCATCTGGCTGAATGAATGGTGTTTTCATTACTTTAAAAGGCTTGACTAAGACTTTATGAATGTACTATCATTCTTTCTCTGAATAGAGAGAGACTAGAAGATCACTTTCAGTAGTTGTACATTAACAAGAGCAGATTCTTCAATCTGATGAGTGGTTCAGATATATATTTAATCAACTCTATAAGTTGACAGCAAGGTGCAACACCAAGGCATAATACTGCAATAGTTAATGATAGTTATAACAAGTTAAGAGACTCACCTACCTTGTTTTTAAGCTGTTAATTCCATTACTCAAACTTCACCAAGAGATATTAGCTAAGATCAACTCCAAACTCAAATTCACCCATCAAATTAAGCAGGCATAGCCAATCATTTTGATCTAGAGGGCCACATGAGACATTTTTCATCTTTATAAGGACTATATATTCATTAAAAAAATGTTGATCATTTTACCAAAAGTGTATCTAATTTCCCATTTTAGACAAACATGAATTACAATTATTATATCATTGATTAGTGAAGCCAAAACAATAGTAATTTTACAATATGAATTATGAAATTGACTTTCTAAGAAAAATTAAAGAAGACTCCAAATAAATGTCTAGATTGGCCACAAGTCACAAAAAATATTGCTGCAGGCCAGATTTGACTTGTAGGCCTATGGTTGCCCATATGTGAAATAAAGCATGAGTTTTCAAGGTGCCTAACTCTTAATTCCAATCGATTTTTTTTTTAAACTAAAATATTTTGAAGTTCACTGAGGGATTTAAACTAAAAATTACATTTATATATATGTGAGCACCTTAACTTTAACTGGAATAAGTTTGTAAACATTCAATACCTGGAACTTGTAAATCTTTGTGTAATGTAGTGGTTCTCGAACATTTTTTCCACCATATTTCAGAATGTTATTACCCCTCTCCTAAAGTTGTCCGACGCTGAAGGTGCATTTGAGATTGTAGTTTGCAGAAAGATCAATATTGCAACAGTTTGAATCTGCCAATCTATTAAAGATTCACCGAGATGAGAACCTCTGGTCTAACGCCTGGGAACACCCTTATATACATAAAAGTAATGGCAAAATGATAAAGAAAAGATAAATGCATAAATGTTTATGTATTTATCTAAAAGGCTGCTACTTACGTGCACATAATGTTCCTTAACTTATCCAGGTTGGCGGGGGTGAAATACCAGTAATTACGGTCACACCGCTGCACATCCTTGTCAATGCGGTGGAGGTTAAGGGCAACATTATCAAGCAGTTCAGGCTGAAATACAACAAGAATCAATTAATGACAGCAGGTATGGACCATTATTCATTTACAGGGGTGTATATTCTTCACCCTCTACAAGGAGGTGAATCAAAGGCAAGATTAAAGGGGTAGAAAATCTAAAGCAAAGGGAAATTTTGAGTGAATAAGATTGAAAGTGAACCTCTAGGCTTGAACTAGCTATAATGTTAAATAGTTGATTAGCTGTTACAGTATGAATATATCTAAACTCCTATCAAGGGTGCCAAATGTATATTTTAAGTAAACTTTGTGGAGAAGAGAGGAAATATGCCAGGGGAAAAAAATCAGAGAAAATATAAAAAAAAGAGTCAAAGTTAAGTCAATTATATACACACCTGTTTATTTACATCTACAAACAAATTAGATTTTTACAAAGTTGAGTCAGGGGAGAAAAATAGGAATATTTTATTTTAAAAAAAAATCTTCACCATGCATATTACTACTTGGAATTCATAATCTATTTGAAAATATTGAAATGAACATAATTTTTAAAGCAAATCAACATCTATGTGGGCTTTCTTTTGAATTGAAAAAATTATCTATGCTTTTGATGAATGTTATTTCATTTCTTGTATTGATGATGTGAGTGATTTATGTATTATACTTGCAATTAAGACGATGATCCAACAACAACAAAAAAAACCCAGGTCTGGTTAGTCACTTAATAGAAACCATCATGCCACCAATGTCTTTTGGCTATATGCCGTATTGGGGTAATCAATGAAAAATTGGAAAAAGGGGCAATCAATGAATAAGTTACTCCTTTTCTTGGGCAATAATAACTAAAAAGTCTGAATTTTCAAAAAACAAATGGACACAAAGTAAGTGATCAATTTAGTAAAAACTTTCATAAACTGAACCTGACTCTAAAAAGGTCTTTGGTGGGAGGAATTTCGGAAGAACAAAAAAAAAAACATTTATGCTAGACATAGTGGATGCTTAAATTTTCAGACCCCTAGCTCCATCAGTACAATCTGTACATGTGATTCATACATAGCCAACCAGTTCAACCTGGAAACTGAAAGAAAATCTTTAGTTGACAGTTTATAAAAACTGTAAATTTACAGGATTCCAATGTTAGAAATATAAAAATGCTGATATAATAAAAAAAACTTTTCACAATTCAACACATTGAAAACTCAACACAAGGCTTGGAAAGGAAAAAAAAAATTTTCATCTGGAGAAATTACTAAGTTTCAATGATATTTCATTTCAAGAACATAGAAAGTTGAAAATTACTTTTGAAAGGAGTACCTTTTCTGCAGCAGCTCTCAAGGAACTAGCTTTCAGAAGAGACCACAAGAAATGAGCCAAGCTCATCCATTTCATTAAAAATGTAACTTTATATTAAATGGAATTACAAACCAAAACTAAATGTTTATTGTCTGCCCTATGATACAACTGAAAAGGACCACAGTTGCCAATTTGTATTAATATACTGGATCCAAAATTTTAATAAAAAATCTAAATACTCCAGAAAATAATCCAAAATATAATCTAAAAATGTACTACATATATTTAAAATCAAAGTGCACAATCTCTAAAACCCCTAAAAAGCAAGTAAAACAATATCTGAAGATCTTGCACACATATACAGCCTATTTGGAGCTCACTGGAACCATTCTATGCATTGGGTAAAGTCAAAAGTTTTGAAAAAAGAAATGGTTCAACTGAAAATCAACCATTGTAAAAATAATATCCTAGATATATACAATGATTCCTTCAGTACCCACATCCACAGTAGTATCCACACTGGTAGGATTTACAGCAACAGTATGGCTGAGAGTGGCTGTACTTACTTTGGTCCTTAGCGTCTTGTGTTTGACAGCCTGAACAATAGAGAGGAAAATATGGTTGGCTTTGGCTGAGACATCATATCAATAAGATTAGATGATGGTGTTTTCATTGGAGCAGGACACGACAGCCACCAGAGACTGCGGGTAACAAACCAGCAAGGGTACCACGCACTGATACATTGAGGGTGACCACGAGTGGATAGGAAGCAGCAGGAGGAGGAGGAGGATTAGGGGTTGGGGAGAGGAGAGAAGGACAAACAGGAGAGCATTTAGGGCAGTAATTCTGAATGTAGGGTGCACACCCAACAAAGGGGGCAATTTGAACAGAATTGGGGGAAATTTGGAAATAGGGAGTGGAGATCAAGAAGAGCAAAACTAAGTCATATCAAGACTTAATTGATTAATTCCAAATCACATTACCATTAATTACTAATTTTACATTCCATAGTAACTAATGCTCAAATCACTAACCTTATAAGGCATAAAAGTAATCAATTGTGCTGATGTTACTAAATTTCACACAAAACGGAATTTGTAAAGATTCCAGTAAGTGTCCTTAAGTTCATGCATGAGCATTTTTTTTTCTACAAAGAATGTTTTCTTGTATAGATATTCAGGTGAGTAGAATCAACCAAAAAAATTCTTCAGCATTCAGAGGATTACTTGAAGATTGGCTCAATACCTGTGATGCAAGTTTTTCATATTAAGGGGAAGAGCATCAAATTTTTGTAGCTGTCAAAGTGGGGCATAGAACAAAAAAGGGCAAGACCCAATGATCTAGGGTTTATAGATATAGAGCTCAAAATATGTATTTTTTTTTTCACCTATTCTCCCTCACATGACCTTAGGGCATTTGTTCAGATATATTTGACTCAGATTCAGTAATGGTAACATCAATAATTTTGATATATAAAAATATTAAATGAAAATAATTGCACAGACAAGAGTTAAAAACTTTGATGTGAAAATGAAATAGGAAGTTTGTTGATATCTTATAACTTTTATAATTTGGGGGAGGACTACTTAGTTTTTGTTGTTGATTGTTAAGTTAATTTTACTTGAAGTTTGCCTTTGGCGGCTGTTATGATCTGTGACACATCACTTCCTATTTATAGAATCTTTAACCATGACATTAGCAAAAATTATTACAATGAAAGGAAAGATATTTCAATAAAATCCCATAAGACTGAAAATTTGTATCAAAGTGAGACTATGTTCTAAAAAAACTGTAATTAAATGCTGACACCTATGAGAATTAAGAAAAAAGAAAGACTATGCTTTGAAAATCTTTTAAAAAAGGAATGAATCACAATTGCCATGAAACATTGACAGATTTTTAAAAAAAGTTTTGGTAAATACTACAGACCTGAGTCTGTGGTCCTTTCACAAACTCTGAGTACATTTAAAATTTACAGTCAGCTTTATTTGTACTACTACTACTAATCCCCATTTGATAGGAGTCTAGGATTTTTAAATGAATAATGTGTGCAAAAAAAGTTGAAGTTTATTTTTTGATTCCCCTTTCCATATAGCATCAAAGAACACTTCAAAGCAAGGTGTACAATATTCAAGAATGAAGAGGAAAAGGATTATATGAAAGGCTGGTTTCTTGGTAACAAGGATATATGTACTTAATAGGAAGCAAAATTAGTGACATAAAAACAAATGGTTACACATTTTTGTCAAAGTTTTTACAAGAAAAATGTCATGATTTTTCAACAACATGAAGAAAAAAATGTTCTTGTAATAAAGTATGAGAATGATCATCATGAAAGAAGGAAAGAAATGAAAAGATTGCTCCATAAAATAATGATACACTATGTGAAAAAATCTTTTTTTACAAAATAAAGGTTTCAATATTTCATGGGTCTCATTATTTTATGCACCTATTAGTAATCTTTTCCATCCATTTCCTCTTCCAACATTGATATTTTTTTTTAACTTCTATGAAAAACTTTAAAATAATCAGATTATTATCAGCAGAGTGAGCACAAACTCAGACTCCACACTACTAGACTGGAAATTGCTTGATTCTTCAAGTTGGAGCTTTTGAATGGTATTTTGCCAACAAAAATCTTGCTATAATGTGTCCCGTTTTAACTATGCCAAAAGATCCAGACAGAAATCAGATGATTATAATATAATTTAATGCAGCTACTAAATATACATTTCTAAATGCATTTGAAACAACAAAATAGCCTTTTTATCACAAAGTAACAATTGTTGACAATACAAACACAAAGAAATCTTTTCAAGCAATAATATGGCCAAACTGTTTCCTCCAAAAACCATTTCTACAAAATATAATTGGTGGCTTTGTAATGCTAAATTAATCATGCTGTGATTTTTTTCATATCTAAGTGTGTAAACCAGTTACACCTTTCATACTTTGCATACATAACCCCAAATTATATCCAAATACAATGGTATCAAAGAGAAAGAAAAAAGATTGGAATACCTGAAGCAGGTTTTGAAATGTTTTTTTAAAGTCTCTGTACAAGAAACGGAGGATCGATTTCCTTTTGTTATCAAGCACAGAACTAATCTTTCCTTGATTGATACATCTGAGCATAAGATGTCCCAGGACACAAAGAGAGGGATCATTTTTCAACAGGTATTTCAAGATAAACTAATTCCCCTGTTGATATTCATATACTATCATATTACAGGTAACTTTCTAGTTATCAATTAATTGGCAAAACTTTAGTAAAAAGGTAAATGTTACTTGTCATAAGGTTTTGGTACAACAGTGTATGCCTGTAGCTATACGTGACTTGCAGAAGTACCTGGGATTGCTCACTTTTCTAATTATCTAAAATGACTTCAATCACAAGTTAAATAAACTTAGTATCAATTGCTTTAAAACAGTGGCTTCAAAACATAACACCTCCATCTGTAAAATATTTTGGCAGACGCCTATTATTAGCATTTAGTTTTCAGCCTCTAATCACAGAAAAACGCAATGATGAATGATATAAAAAAATAATCATATCTATTCTGCATGGATATCATTTATTTGATTTCTAGTATATGGTAAAGGTTAGTGTACAATATGTTTTTCAATAGCTATGCTGTGGATGATGTTTCTCTGCAATGCCAGGTTAAGTGGGAACCCTGCTGCAGACTCCTGAGCATTATTTGTCGGAACCCCAGGGGTCCATGGATCCCAGTTTCAAAAACCATTGCTTTGAAAAGATGCTGATGATCTTCTCTAGGTTCAAGCAAATAAGGAAGTAGTTCTATTTTATCTTTATAAAATTTGCAAAAACAAACAAATATAAGACCTAAAATGAAATTCTATTTTTACAATTTTCCTGGAAAAAAATCTTTTTTTCTAAGGTACTGTACCAATTTACGTAATTACTGCATGTGAATTATTTTTAATCAAGAATTTTTTTTAAAGTTAATTGCATCATTTATTCCCATTCATGTCTTCCCCAAGGGTATTTGCATGAAATGAACATAGAATATCTCAAGTGGAGTTTGAACTCGGCCCACAGATTCCAATTTCTTTGCTACAACTAGGGCATTTGTAGTTTACACAGTGCCACACAAAAATATATCCCTTTTTGCAGTTTGACAACAAATAGCAGTTTTCACCAAAGTAGACTCCTAGTGATCTCCAAGATCAGCACCACCTATCTCATATTCATCAGCGAGTCGAGTTACCCCTATAGACTAATTGTCAGCCCCCAAGATCCAACAGTTTGACTGACCATGAGACACATACAACTGAACCAGCAATTGTCAATGTTATATGAATAGAATTTATTTCTTGAATGTATATGCCTGTACATATATGTGATTGAATGTACTTTCTGAACGTATACGCAAAACCTAATGAAATACTTACAGAGTAAATGCCCCCATTTGAGGCTGGGGAAGCAGGGGAAATGAGGCTTTCCTTAGATGCAGATAAATGACGAGCATTTTCTGGAAGAGAAAGAAAATCAAAAACTGTTACCAAATACAAATTTAATTATTATTTAACAAAACACGGTCGATTAATGCTACAGGCCCAGCACTAACTTATGTTCTAAAGGTACACAAATTTTTTTCTTTCCCAAACTGCACAAATATTAGAACACACAATTATTTTACTTGCATAGTGAAATAATTATTTTTTCATTTGCTAAACAGCCTGATAACGAATATGTTTCATATTTCAGTAATCATATTAATTTTTTTGTTTTGATTTCTACGCCATGACTCAAATTTCAGTTTCAAAGATCTTTGTACTTATGTATTGCCTATGTATTATATAGATGACACTGTCCCACAGTCCCATCAATTAGTAATAATTGATTAAAATCATTGACATTAAACATTATGCCATTCATGAAAGTTGAAGGCACTATAGTATTGTAATAGAGGAAATGAAAGATCACTGAATCAGAATTTATAGCTTGCAAGCATTTAGTGATGGGCTCATTTGTAGAATAAATTTGATCTAAATACAACCATTTTCCCTTATTGTCAACTTAATACATAGCCTGCATTAGAAAATGTCTAATAATTTATTGATCATAGAAGTTTTATATTTGAAATTTAATACTAAAGTGTGATCATATAATTCATTTGTCATCATGGTGCATAAATTGAAAATATACTCAGTTTTGTTTGATTTAGTCAAGAGGAATGGTCGGTGACAGATGTTCTTATTACAGAAGTAGGATGGTCTCACTAATAAATATAGAAGATAGAAACCTCTATCATTGATAGCCTTGTGTAAAACTTTATTAAAAAAGTGAATGGAGCAAGCTAATTACTCCTGAAAACATCATTATTTCACAATGACTAAAATAAATTTGTTGCTTTATTTATATTCTGTGGCCTAGTTGTTACAATATTGAAATGGAGGCTATAAGGTCATCTATTCAAGTGAGAGTTGTTGACTGTAATTCAGTAAGAAGTGGAGTTCTAGCTTCAAAACAAGAGCAGGTAGAATAGGTAATTGTTGGGATGAGGTTCAGAAAAAAAAAAGAAAGAAAGGAGGTAACTAGTATAGACATTTATTTGAGCTGCTGCTAACTAATTATGGGACAACCGAAAGTAGAAAACTGGATTTAAAACAGTATTTCATTAGATTTAACTATAAATGTTATAAGTTAGCATTTATTGTTAGTGTTTATGGTTGCAATTGACAAAAATAGATTAGATATTTAAGTTAACTTGTTGTCATGAAAAGCAAGATGAAGGTAAGAACAAGTCAAAATTAATAATAAAAATACGATTTGATCAAGACACATTGTGTACAAGATGATGTCAACCGGTGAAGGGTCAAAATGTGTTCTTTTTCAATTTCATCAATACTGTAATGCCTACACCTTAAATGGTCCAGTTGACACTTGCAAATTAATTCCTGAATTTAGACACCAAACATAGAAATTTAAGGTAACGTCTCTCTTACCAGATCCTGTAGAATTAGTCATATTGTCATTCTTTCTGTCATCTGGTTCTTCATCATCTTCAGGAACCTCATTTAGATCTTGGCTCTGACTGAGACGCTGAGCCTCACAAGACTCTCCCCCACTAAAATCATCATCCACGCCAGCACTGTCGACGGACGTTTTTGTCACAATTATACCACGTTCTCGATCCAAGCTGCTCTCATGAGTCAGCTTGGAAGCGTCGGTGCTTTCCGAATCCCCAGCAGAATCCAGCTTGGAACGGTCTGGGAGAGATCCCGGGCGAGCTATCGAATCCCCAAGACCATCATCGGGGCTGCTGTCAGGGACATTGTTGCCCTCACTGTCACAATGTTCTGCATTGTCAACCTCGGTCTGAGTGTCATGGTCTGCTTTCGGGGCATAGTTGTAAATCTCACGGCCGCTGCTCCATTTGCGTTCAGCAGTCGGGGTCGTACCTGCCGTTGAACTCTCTTCAGGGAGCGTTTCAGGGTGGGACGAGTCTTCAGAATCAAAACTGGTTGAAATGAAAACATCATTGCTGAGGCTGGAATCTTTACGCACCAATGGAATGTGACCATTGCTTTCTGAGGACAGTTTGGCCAGATTGGCTGCCATTATTTCTTTGTCCCTTTGTCGGACAATAGCCTCAACGGCCAACCACTCTGACATTGTCTGCTCATAAGCAGTGTGCACAGCAAGGTCTGCTGCTTGTCGTTCTTCTTCACTCCCACTGAACTCATAGTGACCTAACAAATACGGCCAGACCTAGAAAGAGAAAAAGGAGATTACTGGAAAATCAATAAAAAATAGTCAAAGATAAACTTGCCATCACAGTCAATAATTGAACAACTGCAGCGTCAAAATTTGAAGAATAAATAGGGTCAGAATAAATTCTATTTACTACATCACTGGCACTTTTCATTGGAAAACATCTAAAATACAGTAAAAAAAAAAAGAAGATTGATAAACCTGTCAAGATATATCCAAAACAAAGTCAAAAGAATGGAACAAAATAGGAGAGGCCTAGTGGAGTATTAATACCAATTTTCAAGTCTGTAGACAGAACATCAGGACCATCAGAGCTGGAACCCATAGACGCACGCAAATATAAAAAAAGATAAAACTCTTCACCATCTTTGGTGGCTGCAGTTGTTCAGTGAATTAAAGAGGTATAATTTATGATTTCAAGAGGAGTCATTAACATTCAAATAGTTTTTCAGATGACTGAACTCATTCTTCTTGTTATTTTTGTTTTTCACACAACATTCCAGCTGATCCATTCTATGGCTTTTTTCAGATTTAATATCCATAACATAGTAAATAAGTAACAACTTATGTGTTACTACTCTGCAATCACCACTTGAAAGTACCCAGAGAAGAGGTTCCAGTCATCCACTACCATCCAGTTTGAAAAGAAGATTTTTCTATGGAGTATTCTTGAAAACAGTTCTTCTTGCTGTGTACATGAAGTTGGCATTAGTAAAAAAAATGTATATGATGGAGTTACATAACTATCTGAAAGTAATTCATATGAATAGTTCAAATCTGATTGCTTGTTTTTTTCAACTAAGGAAAGGGAGGATCTCTCTTTCCAGTAGTACTAAACAAAAAAACGGTAGCAAACAGAAGATCCAAACATTAACAGCAACGCTGGTAAAATAAATCATTTTATTTTCAGCAAAAAGGAGAATGAATTCAATCGTCTGAAAAACAATTTGAAAGTGAATTAAAAAGTTCAATACAAATTCAAGATTGACATCAATTCAAAATTGCCTGCTAATCTCGTGTATCAATTGAAAATGGGAAACTGTTGATCACTTACCTCTTTTCGAATTTCATGAGTAACACCTCCATAATAAACTAAACGATACAGTTCATCCGGATTAGCAATCTGAAAAAAGAATTTCCAATATTCTTAATGTTGCCCTCTAAAGAAACTGATGCATACATTTACAACTCAGGAATGCATTTGATTGTATCAACATTTGTCTTAATTCATAGTCACACCATTTAAAATGAGCGAGTCAAATTAGTTTCGGATATACTTTCTTTCCTCTCATCAAAAAAGTCATTTCAGAAAGAGAAAACAGGTCATCCAATGTAAAGGAAGAATTTGACAACAAAACACAATCCTGTTATATAGGATCGTGTATACAAGAATAGATGTGATTCCATATTCTAGAACCAGGAACATTCGCCAAAGGCTGGAGGGTATGTGGCTGGAACATTGTCAACAAATGAACTTATATATATATATATATATATACACACACACACACACAAGGAAAATAGTCAAACCATATCATATACAATGATTCAAAATATTTGTTTCTTGTTAAATAATACTTAATTTAATCAATTAAAACAGTGGCCTGATTGCACTGGAAATCACCTCCTCTTTATTCTTTCACTAACAAAAACTGAGCAGTTGCATGCTGTTTTTACTGTGTTACAGTAATGAACACACAAATAAATATATAGAAATTAGATTATAATAATATATACATAATAGAAGAACCTATTTTTGCAATTGAAATTAAAGATTACACATTCATATTTTTTTTGAAAAACTTAATTTATTATCGTGCAAAGTAGATGGATGTAATACTCCATCCTTTTGAACAAATATATAAGTGAAGAGAGAAACACTTGAGTAAGTACAGTGAGTGAATGAGAATTTACCTTTCCATCTTGGCAAATTTCCTGCCACTTCTCAGGGGTAAGTCCCAGGTTGGCATTGCAAGGGTGGGTAGGTGAGACAATGCTATGGTGAACCAGGCCAGACAAGTGGGTACGCACAGTCTTCAAATGGCGACAGTGGGCTAGCCCTAGAATAGAACACAGCATGCGCAAAGAAAGAAAAAAAAAGTGAAAGGTAGCAAATAGGAAAACAAAGCATTGTGTGAGCGTGTGAAAAAGTAACTTCATATTTGATTTATTTTATTCATATAGAGGGCGTTTCAAGAAGGATGCAATCGTGTTTTTGTCAATGTGTATTTTGAGCTATTTTACATCGAAAAACAATTTTTCAAAGATACAAATAACAAAAATATTACAAACATTAATACATACATTTTTATTTTACAATGGATGTTGAGGGTGATTTCCTTCAACCTAGATGTAAGTTGATACCCATTTAATTACAAAAACATTTCATTATGTCTGAAAATGGCACAGCAAACACAACACAATGGATGCTCAGATGAGGCTAGTGCATATTGCAATAATTTCAAAAGCTTAATACTGTTGTTTTTAAAATTATCTAAAATGGCTGTGTTTCACACACAAGATAGATGTTGGTATTATTAACATGAAACTCTTTCAGGGGTGATTACAATCTTTAGTAAACATTCCCTCTTAATTTCTTAACTTCATAGAAAAATGATTTCCAATATGGTGCATCCATATTTTATTTGTTCCTGTTAAAAAGCAAAATGAACAATCTTTGCAGCAGAATCATTTTTGTTCAGTTTACATGCACACATGAAAAGGCAGTTCATGTAGACATATTTGATTGATTTTTATGTTAAAAAGTTACAATTTATTTTGAGGAAATTTGATGGCTAAGATATAAAATGGATATATAGGCTTACTAGATAAATACAGGGTCTTCATAAAAAAATACTTCATTCAAAAGGGAAAAACTCTTTATAAGTAACTTTGGAATCACTTCCCTTAAATATACAGTCAGCTGATTGGTTGTTACACTTAGCTGAGAATACAGCCAACAGTAAATTCAAGGGCAGCAATTTCAAAATTTCTTCAAAAGAGTTATTTTCCTCTAAGTCAATTTTCCTAAACGAACACCCTGTATATTAATATAACATAATCATACAATATTGCAGAAGTATCAACGAACAAAAAGACCATTCACAAATAAAATAAAAAATTTGAACCTTTGACATTTCAAAAGGTTTGTCAAAAAAGAACTTTAAAGTATTAGTACTAGTAAAGATGGGTCATCTTTACTAATACAAACTATGACTGATACATAACTGCTATAGATCAATAGACAACTTAAAGGAGTAATAAAGATATTTGAGCAGATTTCAGTGCTGATTTGAAATAAATTAGAAGTAAATATGACATTTTTCAGACATCATTTTCTTCAGCAGTAGAGTTCATTTCATAATTACTTGAACAATATTATTTTTATTGAAGCATAGCCCCCCTTTATTTGATTTTAAATACCTAATTCAACTACTAATCTTGAGTTTTTGAAAAAATGTGCCATATTTGATGGCATAGAAGACCCATCCCCATTATTTCAGCAAGAAACATTAAGGGGAATTTCCCTGAATTCTTCTCATTCATCAGGATTTTTTTGTCAAGTTCTGGACAATGTGGGTCTGGATAACGAAGGTTATGTTCACCTCATTGGGGGGGTGATCTTACATTCTGTCAAATTTAGTAGATACAACTTTTCTAAAATTTAAAGAAAGTTTCAATAAAAAGAAGTTAATTCTGATTGACAAGGATAAGGATCAAAGATTGAAAAATAACAGATTCATGTTATGTAAGTATAATCACTATTGGTATAAGTCAATAAATGTAATAGAAACATACTTACATCCATAAAATGCTCGTGATATGATTTGATTCTTCATTGTGTCACACAGCTGTTTGATTGTGGCTCTGCTTGGAAAGAAATGGCAAACAAACTATTCAATATGCCAACAAGAAAAAATATTACTTATTTGGACACCTCAAAAGATATTTTTTCTTACATTTAATCTGAATTTTTCAACTAGCACAAAGAAGTAAATATAATCCTGTAAGAAAAATCAAATGCAGCACAATTCATTTTCTATATCATTATCATCAGCCATCTCAGGACACCTGCTGCACAAAGGCCTTTCCCATCTCCTCCCCCATGATGATTGTATAGTCATGTTGGCCTTTTGGAAAGTTAGCAGTTAATTGAACTCACTCATTGTCACAATTTTCTAGTGAGCAGCTTTTGAATTCAGAGTTGTCCTTCTTTTTGTCTTGTTGCTTCACAAGACTAGAGCCCAAACTGTTCTATTTCAGCCATTGGGGGAGAAGAGTTGGATTAATGCCTTTCCCAATGGCATCAGTGCAAAATGAACATAATGGCCTCAGAGAGATTTCAAACTCAGGTTGCTGCCTATTATTGAAAATACTTCTGAGAATAAAACAATAAGAGAAGAGGATAATAATGAATCAATGTTTATCAAAAGGACCTATTTACCTGTGATTGGCTGCCGCTCGAGAGAGGCAAGAATTGTTTTGTTCTTCCTGAGCTCGAGCATAGGACTGCATGGTTGACTGAGGAGGTGGGATCGGGTCAACATTTTGGAAGGGCCAGGGGAAATTGTCCATTTTCACATTTAATTTGGGGTCCAGCATTTCTGGAGCTGGAAAAAAATCAGTAAAAGCTTAGATTGCAAGAGAGGCATGAGAAAACTTGAATTAATAATATAATAAAATTTGAACTAAAAAGAGTAAAATATGCATTAGTATTAGAAAAATGAATCACTTAATGAGTTTATGATATTACCTATAAGCACATCTAATGATCAATGGTTTAGTCAGTGATTAGTCAGAGTGCTCAATCACCCACACTCTTCTCTATCAACTACTGTGGTATGACAGACAAGTCAAATACCCTGTTTGACCACCCAATCAGATGCACATGGTCATGGGCAGTTGTGCCAATAATTCAATGTTTATACACCATGAGAAAATTATGAATGGAAATGAATTTGGAGTCTATTTCTTGGAGCACATGGACTTCAAAACAAGAAATAAGACACAGTGAAATGAAGTAAAGGGTAGAGTGAGATTAGGGAAGGATAGAATTACAAGGTGTAAAGAAAAAGATGGCTAATAATCAAAGAAATAGGAGTAAATATTAGTAGAGGGATAGAAAATTGATGATAACTGAGTTAAAGTATAAAAATCTCAAGTATCAGTTAGAATTACTTGGTCTGTTTTAGGACAGTTGTAGCTTTCAATTTCTTTTCAATTTTTGATATCAACCTTTATAAGTCTGTTGTTGGACATCGCGTCATATTCCGTCTGAAATACTTTATTTCACTGTTGTATAATGTTTTGTTCACTGGCATGATACAAATTCAGTCTCAAAGTGGGTTTTGACACAGTCAATAGAGTTCACAAATTTCATACCTCAAGGGAATTCTGTCCACTTTGCTAGGATATGGAATGAAATATCCTCCTATCTGTTTGATGCAAGTAATTTATAGTCCGAAAATTCATGCGACTCCTTACGATGACCCAGACCGAGAGTAGGGGGTGATACCCAACACATAGACATTCCCCAAGTGAGACATTGGGGATCATAGACCTTATCCTGGAACACTGACCAATAACATGCTGGTAGAAAGGGGAAAAGATGGATACATACTCTTCCCAAAGGCAAAGTGAACACAAACTGCTAGAGTTGGAGTTTGATCCTGGCTCACTGACCCCATTCTTTGAGCTTTTGATCTCTCGACCACTCACAATTTCTTTAAATAGCCTTGAAAAAATCTTCAATTGCTTTTATCAAAATTCAAAAAGCTAGCCAAGGTCATCATGATTTTTAATGTCTTGAATTCATTCATTTCTCAACTACCATAGGAGGGAACAAAAATTTAAATAAAAGTCAAGTTTCTTTGTAATATTTTATTGGGATGAATAAAATTTTCAAATCATCGGGGGAAAAAAACAAAATTTCAAATCATCGAGAAAAAAAAAACAAAATTTTCAAATTATTGGGAAAATCAAAATTTAAAATGATTTATTCGAACGGATTTCAATTGATAATTAAGTGAAATAAATAATCCCAAATCCTAACCCATAATTCAATGTAATTTAATTCAAATTTAATTTCAAGCAGAATATGAAGATCACCTCTCTCAAATACAAGAAAATTACCTAAATGAGACATATTAAAGTGACAAAGGGAATCTGTCTTACGTATGTTGTCTGGTTTGAATGTTGCAACAATACGGAATACATAGTCTGTAGCCTCATCCTCATCAGTGCTAGAGCTGCTGGTGCTGCCTTCTTTGGTCGTAGGAATTTTGTTGCCTTTACGTCGCATCTTTGGAAAGACTTTTCCTGAAATATTACAAAAAATGTCATTTGAGAAATTAATTCTTAAATTCATATTAAAAAAAATAGTATGTAAATTGAATGCGAATATAAAGGCAAATAATTATTTGTCATTTAAAGGTCAAGTAAAAAGTCTGGTTAGTCACTCACGAGAAACTGTCAAGTGTCCAACATCTTTTGGTAGTATACCAGGTTGGGAGTGATCGATAAAAATAAAATCACATTTTGTTGGGCAGTAAACACTAAAAAAGTCTGAATATTCAAAATACAAGCACCAATTACATTAGGTAGACCAGTTGAATCTAACAGCGATTGAATCAAATCATTATTTGAGAATAATTAACATTATGCAATGCATGAGATAGCTAACATCCTTAAAATATCCCAAACAAAAATTGAAAATCATTTGCACCAATTTTATCATTTTAGTTGCTTTGATGTGTGACTTTGACAAGAGTCAAAAAAAAAATTGAACTGTATTTGAATGATTCATTTTTTAATAAAGTTGTGACAGGTGATGAAAAGTGGATATAACTACTTGGAATAAAAAATAGTCTTAAAGGAGAAAAATTTCAATTCCCTGGAAAACTGCAAAAGGCATCTAGTGCAGTTCTTTTCTGAGAAAGACATACAGTTCTAGGATGATAGAATAATGAAGTTGGCTGAAAGATGGCAGAAAATGGAACAAAACAGTAATCATGTTGTTCAATAAAGATAATGTGAAAAAAATCAAATATTAAATTGTTGTATTTCGACTTGATAAACCAAACAACGTTTTCCATTACCAAATAGCAGTAAAAATGGAAGGATACTTTTGTTGAAAGTTTGTTCACCTGGACTAAATGTTCTCAATACATTTTTCCAGAGTCAAATTCATAATATTTTGATTCAATAATTAAAAACTATCACCAATACTGCCAACATACGTTTCTTATTTTAAGTTGGCTGGCTAGATATGTAGCATACAGGTCACACCAATGTAGCTAGAGGGCTGAAAATCTAAACATTAACTCCCTTTTATCTTAAGAATAAATGTTTTTTTTAATCCACCCTCTAAATAGATAAATTAACATATTTTTGATGGAGGGTTCAATCTGAAATGTAAGTTTCTACTAAATAGATCCCTTAGTTTTTTTCCAGTAGCATCCATGCAAGTTTGTTTTTTTTCAGAATTCAGAAATTTTTAGCTCACAGCTCAATAAAAAACAAGAGTAACTCATTCATATATCACCTCTTTTTCCAATTTTGTGATCACAATGCATGCTGCCAACAGACACCGGACAAGTGACCATTTCTAATGAGCAACAAACCAGACCTGTTTCTATCTAAGGTTTAAAAAGGGTGAAAATTATACATTAAATAAAATTAATACTCTGCAAGGATTTAATTTTAAAGCGTGAAAGCAGAACCTAAAGTACTGGACGATTTATCTAGCTTCTTGAAAAGCACAATTATCAGGAAACTGGCAAGTTTTGAATCTGCCGTGATCTGAAGCATTCCAATGCATGGCCGCTGTCAATGCATGAACGTATTGTTTGTACTTTGTATATGAGTTTAATCTGTTATAATATTGTTTTCCATTTTAATATTTGTTGTAAAGATAAAAGACGGCAGTGTCTCTACATAGGTGAGAAATTCCTTTAGAGCTCTCTGCCCTTCCATCAACCCAATTGGAATTTCTTCCTCAGCCCTTATCGGCTGCTCCTGATGGTATCATATAGGGTGTTTTACTTGTGACACTTCAAAGTTACCTAGTTTACCAGTATACCTACAACATTTCTCTGTCCCACTAGTCCAATGAGTGTGATCCAGTGTAGAGCCAACGCCCAAGTGTTATTTTCATTTATTGTTTATTCCTTGTGATTTTGTTTATTCTTCCTCTATCTACCACCCTCACAACAAAGGCAAAACAGACTGTGTTTTTGAAGTAGACTAATTTGTATCTGTTAAATACAATCTTATTTTTTATTTTTCATTGCTAATTCTATATTTTAAGCATACATCAAATCCTGGTCTAGAGATCAGGGAAAAACCCAGGAATGCTTGTCAACTCTGGTGCCAAGTTTGCTGGATCAATGGTCTGGTACTGCATTATAAAGACCTCAGAAGGTAATGATCATTAGGTAAGAGATAAAATAACAATTAGAAATTTAGAAATTTTTACCTTTCCCACGTTGTGTCCAAAGAGGCGGATCAAGCTGCCCATGAGGTAAGAGACCATTTTCCAGACAGGACAAAAATGCCAATAGATGTCCACCTTTGGGAAAATGAATAGGAGGTCTTTGAACACCGTCTTGACCAACCAACACGATGGTGCCACCACAATCAGCTGTAAAAATACAAAACATGAAATTCATGGAGATGATACAAGAAAGAAAAATAGAGGCATTACAAATATCTATCATTTTACTTAAATTATTGTGAATGAAACATCAAGAACATCAGCTAAGATTAACAATCTCAAGCTGTACATTTGACTTGACTTTTTATTTTTAGGCTCGATTAATTATTAAATTCATACAAAAAAACAGAATGTCAAATTCAAGGGAAATAACTTCTGATTGAAATTATCTCCCGTTGATCATTTGGTGATTTCTTAAAAAATTGTTCAATTCAATTCACAGAAGAGTCAATAACAAGTGGTTTAAGAATTCATGAGGTAACATCTTCAAGACTAATCTATTAATGCACTTAATGCCTGAATCAAAATGATTGGTAGAGTTCCAAAAAGAGATTTATGGGACATATATATTTCAGCAGTCATAGAAACTATGTCCCATGAGCCTCAAAAAAGTTAAATAATATCTTCATAAATAAATAGAACTAATTGGAAACTAGGGAATTAGATTTGAAGCTGTGAGGAACAATGACAACAATAAAAATACAATAGAATGAATAGCATCCAATCATTTCTGTAGACAATGGAATGTCTCCTCCAGGGCACATGCCCGAGTGAAGTGTATGGAGATCCTGGGATGCCCAGTCATTAGAATTCCCTTCTTGGCCTCAGTGATGTAGTCCAAAGGAAAGCAGTGAGCAATAGGTCTGGCACCAGCTTGGCTGTGGGAGCTGCCAGAAGAACATCAAATTTGGGGTCAAACTGCCTTGAAGGGGCTCCACTCCTTGGTATGGAATCAGAATCATTGTTCTCTTCAACTGATTGCCTTTTAAAGACTAGTGAGTTCAATTTGCTCAAATATCATACCCATAACAGGGGGTGGAGAGAAGAAATTGATTCATACCTTTTTCTAAGGGCATTAGTGCAAAGTGATCATTAACGGCCTAGATCAGAGTTAGAACTCAGACCGCTAATTCCATTGTCTGAGCCATTCGCACCTCAACAAAATAGAGCTGCCAGTAATCCTGACATTTTCAGCTTGATATTTATATCACACTTTTTTTCATATGTGTTAGCTTGCAACATCAAACACTATAAGTATTCTCCTAAGGAAGCTGTAACAGTCATAAATGTATATATCGTTGATCTCTATTTACACCCTTATCAAGGATGTCGCAAGCTTGGAAAAACATGGACAATTGCAGGTAAAACCCACTTTTGGATTGCCAGGCCTGTCAGAGCTTTTTTTCCGCCTACAGCACCTGGTAAAGTAATACTTTGAATAGCATGGTTTTGATGTAGTACAGTTAAGCTATTGCTGTACAAATTAATGTAACTCAGTTAACACATTAAACTATAATAAGACCTTAAACAGAGCAGTTTTGATCAGCATAGAAAACATTAGAATGAATAAACCACACTAATCAAGGTATACCTGAAATATTTTGATTTAAAACAGGTAATATTTTTATTTGATATATCTGAAAACAAAAAAATAGTCATTTAATTTATAATGGTATAAGTAATATTTTAATAAACTAAATGCTGAAAAAAACAGATACATCTAATTTAGTAATGGAATAATGTTCTAATAAGGTAAATATTGGCATTATAAGTCATACTTAATTCATTTAATAATATTATTCTGAATACATCCGTCTTGCCCCCTTCCCTACAAAAGTGGCAGACAACATCTATGGCTACAATTTCTTTGTTTAGTTAATTTGAAAGGCAAGGCAACAGTTTATAGGAAAGAGGATTATGATACTTACGCTGTTGATGACAATGGATGTAGACGATTTCATCGACATAAATAGTCAAGGCGTAATCCCAGTAGAGACTGAAATAAGATGACAGTCATCATAAAAAGTGCATATAAAATTTAGTGGGATGTAAAATGTTTGATATACAGTACCTGTCATAAATATTAGAACAGACAACCATTTTACTTCTAATCACTTGGGTTTGAGAGTTTAAAACAGGAACATTACTCAAGAAGAACCATTTTTTTCGCTATCAACATAACAAGGCAAGTATTCAGTCATGTTTTGTGGTTCTGAATGCTAAATTTCTGAAAATATTTTTTTCTTAATAGAATTGAATTGTAAAATGAAAAAAAAAAAGCAAGTTTTTTGTTTCTTTCCTTCTAAAATTTTGTTCAGAACGGATCAATGTTCCACATAGCAATGTGCATTCACTTTTTAAATCTCCTTGATTAATTCTGAACAGGATTTTTGTTACAAGTTACAGATTTTCAAAGTTACTAAGTGCACAAAATCTTGGCGCCCTTGAAAAAGAATGCAGAGTGCTAAAGGTTAAAGCAAAAATAAATAAAGCAAAGTAAAATTTGTTTTGATGAGTCATTTACACGTTGAAATAAAATGGTTACTGATAATTTAACAACAGAAGCTGATTGTGGCTCCTGACTGAAAGGCTTCCACAGGAGGAAAATTTGGATCATATTGATGAAAGGCACCCCAGAATCAATTGAATTGAAAAAAAAACAGATCCTCACTTTACACCTGATGAATTAAATTTTTTCTAACTTTGTTACACAAAGTTCCAAAAACACTCAAACACAATTTAGTTATAGGATTTATGATAAAATAAAATTGTTTATTTATAGTGCTCTATCTATTCACAAAATATAAAAACTTGAAATTTTCCAATTCAGAAATTAACCAAGCAATCATCTTGTTTCTATCCATCATGAATCAATTTCTTCTCTGCAGGGCAACTGAGTGCAATGTGCAGCTAGTATATCACAATGGATCACGGAACACCAAATGAGGCCCCAAGAATGTTATAAACAGCCTTAGAGTTAAACTTCTATACAATGTGTTCATCTATGAAATAGGTTGACTCTCATTTACCAGCCAGCGAATATGGTATAGTGTGCTAAAACAGTTAAAGCAGATGAAAACAGGGTGGTTAAAGGATGAGGACGCTTGTGCAGTTCTTTTTCCTTCTTTTAACCCTTCCAAGACTAACCTATCAAGGTGCTTAACGCCTGAATTGAAATATCCCAGTAGACTTCTGAAGGAGATCTATGGGACATGTATATCCAAGCTGATAGAGAAACCTATATATATATTATATATTATATATATATATATAATGTATATATATATATATATATATAATGAATAATTGTGTCATTCACAGACAGCTGTTTCGTTGTATCACAACTCTTCAGTGAGACTCAGTATCCCTTCCAATACCGCTAGGTGAGGTCAAAACCTTCACTCCAGACCCAGAGGCAGATGCTCTACGCCAGCCCAACACAGAACTGGATGGTCAGCAGGACCAAATAAAGTAATATATCTATTTACACATAATTCCCCATGTATATATATATATATATATATATATATATATATATATATAATGTATGTATGTCCCATGATTCTTGAAAGGGTTAAAAGTGAATATTTGCAAAAAAAAAAAAAGGATTATGTGAAAAACAAAATTTAAAACGATAGGTTACAATGCTTAAGTAATCCACAAATATAATAATTAGCAATGTGCAGATGTCTTCTGTCGTGCTAAGGGATGTAACTGACATAATAAAGTAGAATTTTATTCATGTAACTGATGTAATAAAACAGAATTTCATTCATGTTCTAATGACGTGATGAAAATGCTGAATTTATAGAATATTGAATAGAGTAAAACTGATTAAAAAAATAAAAATAAAAATAAAAATCTGTTTGTGGTCAATAGAGCACTGCAACTGAAATTGGCTTATATGTACTTCTACACTATTCAGACTCAGCATTTTTGGCTGTTGGCATACATTATCACCTTTATGAATTATAGGAATTAATTATTAAATACAAAAAGTGCAAAGTCTGTAACTAAGAAATTTATCGATAGTTTGATCCGCCATTTTAAATAGGTTTACCATTTTCTATAATGAATAAAATAGTAGTTGTTTTTCATGACAGGGTTATACTAGTGCTTTATAAAAGACAAAATAGGAGTTGTCACTTTTTCCCCTTCAAAAAGTGAATATTATCAAAATGAATGATTTGACTGATAATATCATATATAACAAATTTTTTTTTTCAACTTTCACAACATCATCCAAAGCCTGGAATATCAAATACTTTTATCTCCTTACAACCACCTATAATAGGTGAAATTAGGTAACAAGTCAGGCCATAGATGCACTGGTTCTTTTCTTGTTTGAAGATCTAGTAAACGCAGTGCTGTCAACTTTATTTTCAAGTTAACATTAAAAATTGAGTCTGAAAACATACTGAAATGTCTAAATAACCCTGACATATATCTAAAATCTAGGAAATACATATTACATATAATCAATAAATTAAATCTGACTTTAATCTTCACCATTTATTTCATTAAGATATCACTTAATTTATCTCAATAGCAATTTCTGACAACTACACAACCAAAAACATCTAAATTGGCAACACTGGGCAAGGGACGTAAATCACTTTTCAGTATGTCAGTTAATGATGACAATCAATGCTAGAGATGCAAGCACATCTAAAAATCTGTAAGTTCTCTAACCATTTAATGTACTTATTGTTTTGACCCTAGTTCTACTTTTAGCCCCAAGAAGAAAAATAAATGTACAAAGACCTGAATGTCACTCAGGATTCTTGCTGTAGAGAATAATTGTCTATCCTACAACTGGAAGTTATTGATTTCTTGGGGGTTGGCAGATAAGTCAATAATTGGGGTCAGAGATAATAGAATTTTTGCTGATTAAACAACAATTTGAGAGGACTATCGTATTTTATGGCATATACCCCCCTCTCAAAAAATGTAACCTTTGCTGTCTAGCCCCACCTTGGTCAGAACTTGAGTCTTAAAGCTGGGTGGTAAATGAGAGGACATATGGCCAACATACTACCAGACTTCCTGCAAAGGTCCATTGAAGCCATATTGAAATGCTCACAGAAATTGGTGCCTACTTGGAATTTCAACACAGCAGACAAATTCTACCATTGTATGGTCCAAAGTAAAGCTAGTTTGACTACCTAAGATCAATGAATGATACAGTTATCAACAATTTTTTAGTAGGGAGTTTTTTTTACCCACCCTGTATACATCTGATGTTCAAAACATAGATATCATTAAAACAACTGCATAAATGATCAAAATGAAGAAATTCCCCGAGAAATGTCAAAAACCTATCACTTATGTTTCAGAGGAGAGTATAGAGAGATTATCAAATATACCCATTGTTTTGGTCTAATATGCTTAGACAAGAAAGATAAATTTTAAATCATTATGTTCAGAACTTAATCTTTTTTTGTGGGTATTAATATTTGAATAATAAACAAGGGAATCATTTCTGAACACACAAAAGATATTCATGGATGAGAAATAGATATTCAAAAACAAGTTAGTCACTCAATAGAAATCACCACAGGACCAATGTGTTTTGGCAACATTCCATGGTAGGGTGATTGATTAAAAAACTGGAAAAAGGGGTGATCAATTACCTCTCTTGCTTTTTGTTGGGCAGTGGTCATTGAAATGGTTCAAATTTTCAAAAATCAAGTGTGAATGCTGCTGGACACAAACTAAGGAGTCAATTTAGCATAAACTTACATTGCAAATTGTACCCTAACCAAAAATCTTGAAGGGGGAGGTGGTTAGAAGAGAACAAAAAAAACAAAAGAAACACCTTTTCTACACATAAGACGTCAATGATAAGTTTTCTTCAGCCATTGGAGCAGCCTGTATGCATCATACATACATAGCCAGCCCAACTTGAAAAATGAAGGAACCTACGTAGACAGTTTTGGTTGACGGTTTCTAAATTCAGTGTATCTAAATGATTATTATCTGTCAAAAGAAATAATTAATCTCTGAAGGAAAATAATTCCTGTACATATTTATGAGTTTTTGGTCAAGTGGTTTTAGTGCAAAAGAAATACAATTATTCTTCACGGGTGAACTTCTTTCTTCAGTATGCGTCTATAAAAACCTCTAAATAAACACTAGTAAACTTATTAGTGATCACTTACATAATGACTGGATATCTTTTATACACACACACGCACACACATACATTAAAAAAGGTATTTGGAAATATTACCTCTACTCCATAATAGTTCTTACATTTAGTGTATAAAATGAACATGCAAATATAGCAATTATTATTGGACTGAGGTAGTACGTTTTTTTTTTTATATTTATATTTTAGCAGTGGTTCCCAATCTTTTCATGACCAAGAATCCTTATTTGAATAAATTTTCCCACTGATCCCAGGCCTTTAAAAGGTTTGCTTATTCAACAAGCTCACAGATCTCCAGTAATACCTTTCTGGATCTTAAAGGTCTGCAGGACCAAGGTTGGGAACCACTGAAATATAGATTCAGCAGGTGTCGAAGAAGTTGAAAATTATCTTTAGTAGGTTGGTATATATGAGTATTACAAAAATTGTTATTTTTTAATCATTCTAAGTCGAGTTTGTTTGCTGAGGATTTTGAACAATAGTCCAGTTCAAAGCTGATGCAACATTATAAAATGAGGGGAAAAAAGCAGATCAAATGTAGAATCTGGACCCCATAATTGATTCAAGTCTAAAGTGCAAATTTTCAGATTACACTGTAATCAAAATTTTATTTAATCAATAAGTTTTTTCTGATTTTATGATATAATTTCTTCACAATATTCATTCATATAGTTAAATGGGTTTGAATTCAACATTTCATCCTTGTTTTGATTAAATTAAATTGAATTAATTGATTACCATGTGATTTGAAAATTTGCACTTTTGATTTGAATCAATTTTGGGGTCCAGATTGTTCATTTGATTCCAAAAGGCTTTGTTAGATCTGAATTCCATTAAAATTGATTATTTCAAGAGATAAATTTTTCAAGGCAGCATTTTTATTTCAGATAAAATGCATGCTAAAGGAAAGCCATGTTGTTAAAATCAGCATTTTATCTTTTTGACATCTGAAAACTTCTATCAATGAATGATTTTTTTAAAGAACAAAAAAGTTGGTGACAAAAAAAAAAGAAGTGAAGAGCCCAAACAAATTTTAAGAAAACTATGTTAAGCAGATAAAAGCGAGCAAAATATATGTCCAAAGCTCTTTAAGATTATGTACATTAATAATGTAATAGTCAATTTTTAACATTGGTGGCCTTGTGCAAGGACAGGCTTATAATGAAACCTTTAATTTTTAGTCAAATGTTTTGCAATTGTCATCAATTGGTTATTTTTTTTTGTTAAAGTAGAAATATGATTATCAAATTACAATTCATTATCATTTTTAGAAGTTAAGCAAAGAAATTGCCTCTTTTGATATTTGAAATATTAAAAAAAGGTCAACATTATAAAACAATCGAAGAATTCATCGAAGATATCTAACTATATTGGTTAGAAACTGATCTCTTTGTGAGATGAAATGAATGGGCATAAAATTTGTTGAGTAAAAGAATCAGAGGCATAGCTAAAGGAGCAGAAAGGTGTTATTCAAAAACACCCAAAAGCTTTATGAATAAATATTGAAATGGATTATGAATAATCCAACAATGTGGGAATATAATTTCTCAAATAATAGTTCACCTTCTGCATTTCTTCTGATAATATACAATAATAACAACAAGGATATATCTGTACATATATGAATTTCATAATAATTCAGCCTTTGAAGTACATTTCTATTTATTTCAAATTTTCTTTTTCCATCAAATCTGACTAAATATTGTAGGATGCGCCTCAAGGAGCCAACACCCTTACACCTCCAAATCCCTAGCTATGCCTCTGGTAAGAATCCATTGATTTGAGAACCATTTTTCTATAGTCAAATGGTTAAGGTATTTGAATGTGTTCTTCAAGATCCACAGCTATTTGGGTCTGAATTTCTAAGACAATTTCCTTCTTTGGTTTTGAATTATTTCATATCTGATGCTGAAGACTTTTGGCTCAAATTTCAAATACAAATGAATAAATTTCATATTTAAACAATAACATCTTGAAACCCATGTACAAACCAAAATAATGAATAAAAATAACCATAATCCATACACATAAAATATCCCAAAAATCAATGTAAAGCCAATAAAATTAAAACCAACCCAAGAAGAAAACCAATAATCCTAAACTACCAAGAAAGCAATAAAAATAAAACAACTTTACAGCAAATGAAGAAAAATAAAAATAAAAACCTTGCCATGGGCGTCAGCTGCCACTTTTCTTAGACAAGGGAGGAGGATATATTGACAAGGGTGGGGGGTATCTAGATGTCAGTTGTCAGGCAAAGAACTAAGGAGTGCTTCAGGTGTGACTCATCCTAAGCTGTCACTGTTCATTGTGATATCCTGCCTCTATAAGGTTCCAACTTTCAAACTCTTTCACCCTTAATGAGAAGGCCTGATTAGTGAGGGTAGGGAGACAAATGCCCTGTTTGCACACCCCCTTCCCCAGTAAAGCCAACTTGGTTGGTAGATAAGATGCAGTTTGAATTAAAACTGAGCTTGAGAGTAAAAATCAATTGTTGGTTAACGAAATCTCAGAAAGATGAGATTGCTATTAAAAACATTTAAAACTACAAGAAAACATCTTACATTCAAGTTCCTATATTTGTGGGACAGACAAACAAACATTCCAGCTTTTATTTGAAAAATCTAATTTCCTCTTCACATACAGGATTTCTTAACCCATTTTTTAGCCCTTGCGAGGTGTAAAATCCAAGAAAAGAGGCAAACCATCTCAAAAACAGGAAAAAGATATTTAACTGTCCAAAACAAATGTTGGATTGTATTGTCTTCAACTCTGAGAAGAGTCATTAACATACCAACTTTGTTTCAGACAATTCAACCACCTCTTCATAGAAATGAATCGGATGAAACATCATGACTGCATCAAAGATGAAAAGAAGAGGTTGGATTGTCCAAAAGAAAGTTGGTAAAATTTTGAATGTTGATGACTCTTCTCAAAGTTAGAGACAATATAAACTGTTGAAGATATTTGTTTGGTGAAAAGTATTTTAGGATAGTTTCTTGTAATAGCCATTCAGAGAAGAAGAGAAAGGCAAGACATGGGATGCAATTTCAAGAGTAGGTGTCACAATACTGGAGGGATGCATGAATTTTGGTATAACTAATATGATAAGGATGAAATGGCATAACAATGAACAGTGGTGTTCAGAGATACCTGAGCAAGGATCAGGTTACTGATTAATTCAACCAGTCATTCATAAATGCAATTCAGGACAGTAATAGATGAAATGATTATCATTTTGGGGTTTTATCTAATCAAAATCAAATGTGGAATGTTATGTGACTGTGTAGAGTTTATATAAATATAGGTGATGTCTTTTTGTTTTTTTAAATCTATGTAAAAGAGTCTAGTTGTTGGCAGGTCAAACTCAGCTCCAACTTCTATTCCAACTGAAGATGATTACCAAAACTTTTGTATTGTATGTGTAATGAACAAAAATTAGGATTGTTGTTCTTGTTATGGTTGAAAATGAATTTCAACTCCAACCACTTAGACTGGGCTTTGACAAACAGGCTAAAATGGTTGGCAAAACTTGTCTAACAAATGACCTATCCTAAATCAGAGTTGCCAGATGTCTTTTGCCGCACAAGACCAAATTCATATGGTCTTGGTATCAAATTAAGTTGCTTCAGTACCAGAATAATCAAATAACTTGTATATCCATCATCTGATTTAGCTTGCAGGAAAAATGGATTTGTGTATATATATATATATATATATATATATATATATTTTTTTTTAATCTACTGTTCAAGTATATTCATGTTGCATCATATCATTTGTGTGTAAGGGATAATTATCTTTTGTAAATTTTAGCTCCATTACAAAATCTTTATTTTGGGAACCAATTAGCTTTGATCAGTACCAAATTTATCCTGTTTGGTCTTGAAAAATACAAAATAGTAATCCTGTCCTAAATATATCAATGCTGTCAGGTGCAATAGATATGTTGTAGGTTTTGTTTCATTGACAGTGATATTGAAGGATACTCAGAATTTACTATTTACCCACAGTTTTTTGGAGGAGTGGATTCATGCTTTTCCCAATGGGGTTAGAGCAAAGTGAATGCAAAATATCTTAGCCGGAGATTGAATTTGATTTGCCGATTTCATTCTCCATGTCTTTAACCATTAGTTTACCCACACCATCTTTGAATGATACCCTATGGCAAAATTTCCTTTGCTTTATTGCTTAAAATGTCAGATATCACAAAGAAATTTAAAATTAAGTCACTAAATAAAGACCCTTCTGAGATGAACATCTTTAGGCAACATGCTGTATGATTAATTAAAAGATTGGAAAAGGGATGATCAATGAATAAGACACACCTTTCACTTTTTGGATCACTAAAAAGTCTGAAATTTCGAACTAGTGTGAGCACTACAAGACACAAACAAAGAGACCAATTTACTATGAACTGACCCCCTCTCCTATAAAACTTCTTTTTTTTTTTTTTTTTCCAAACAAAAATAGTTTTTCTAGACATGATAAAGAGTAAATGTATAAATTCTCAGCCTTCGGTGTAGCCTGAACACACGATAGATAGCCAACCAGAATCACTTAAAAACTGAAGAAACCTATTTTGACAGTTTTTAATTATGTCAGCCATTTTTATGAAAATGTTTTGTGATAGTCATTCCTGTGTAGGAGAGCTCACATAATGGCAAATAAAGACACTAGTAAGCCTGCTTTTGTAAGTTCATAAAAAAATTTGGCTCTTTATTTGAATTTTGGTTTGTAGAGTTGTTGGACAAATGCAATATTGTAAAACTTGAGAATGTTATACAAGCAACATTTTGCAATACTTCAACACTTGGCAAAAATAAAAGTGTACATGAATGAAAACCCTTCCAAGGCACTAAATATTTACGTAAGTAAAAGACAGAACTGAGAAAATATAAAACCATTATCAATCCAATATATATTTGAGGAAGTTTGTGGGTCCATGTCCATGTTCTCCTCCCAAATGGTGCATCATAGCTAGAATTATTGAATAGCGGTAATTCTAAATTATGCTCTCTTGAAAAATGCATTCATTCTCAACTGCTATAAACGTATTGGAAAGCCATTTCACTGCTGACATCAAAAATAAATTTGCATGAGGAATCCAATAGTGTTTCATTATGCTGGCTATGCCTTCATTTGAAACAATTCTGGTCCATTTATAGCTACTTTTCAGCATGAACAATGCCTAGCATTTTCATAGTGGATCATGAAATTCTGAACTATTCTTGGTTTCTTTTGCACTGTAAAAATTAATTACATATTTAATTTTCAAGTGCTCCCAGGCATTTTAGCCACAAATTCTTTTAACAGCATTAATAAGCAATTCATCAGTAATTTCAGTATAGCTTGCAGCAGAAATTTATGCCAGATTCAAAAAATAAAAAAGAATGGTGAGTTTTTGGGAGATACAAAATTGATAAGAAATAAAATAAATAAAAAAAGAGAGAAATGTAGAAAGAAAAAGAAAAAAAATGAGAGAAGGACCATATCTTATGCCATTTAGTAAAATACAGTGAGTGAAAAAAGTAACCTTAACATTTTCAAAAAGAAGATTATTTTATCATACTTATACATCTTCAAATTGGATAGAATTCGGACCAAAAGATTTCTGATTTTTGTACATAACCTTTCAATATTTTCAAAATTTGTTTATCATTGGTCCAAATTCTGGGAATTTAAAATCTGTATAAGGATGTTAAAAATCAATGAAATGTATTGGATTTCTTCTGCACTCATTGTAGAACAAAGCCTGTAAATATAAAAAATATAATATGTGATATAAAAAAGAACTGGTCAAAGATTTTGGTTCCAGAAAATGCCATGTTGTACCATTCCAGGTGTCTGGTAGCAAGACAAGGGCAAGAGCCAAACCAAGTGAAGAAACACTGTCTCTAGACAGGGAAGAAGTTCTTCCTAACATGCATTTGCAACTTACACCACCACCATCACCACCATTATCCACCCCCCCAGAGCAACTCGAGAGAGATCTTTTAGCATCAGCATGTGTAGCAATCAGAGCAGTAGCAGCAAAAATAATAATAGTAGTATTAGTTGTAATAGTAGCAGTAATTGAAAGCTAGTACTTGAAAAAAAAATGTCCAAGAAGAATCCATGCAGTCATGAGTAGTCTGTGGTACCAATCTGGAAGCATTAGCAACAACAGCAGCAGGTGCTGCAGCTGTGACACCAGCAGTGGTTTGAAGTGAGTTAATGGTTGGTTAGTGACAGCTGGAGGCCAGGCCACGCCTTGGGCCACCTACTTACATGTTGCTGACCTCAGGAGGCTGGTAATAGCGTTTGTAGATGGACCTCGATTCACGCAGGAATGCACACAGGTAACACCAATTAATAAAATAAAAAGACAATTAAAGCTTCTATACGCTTTGAGGAGGAGTGTCAATACCTAGGGAATTTAACCACCAGATACAAATCAGGGAGCTTAAAAAGCCATTTACTATATTAAGTTCCAGATGAATGAATGTAAATATTCCTGCTTGATGGGGAAAAAATGGAAAGGTTCTCATCCAACAAAAAGAAAAACAATATTTCCAAATTATACAGTAAAATCAAAAGATTAAATAATCATTTTTGATAATATTCTTAGGTAGCCTGACAGTGTATAAAACCTATTCACTATTTTACTAAGGTAATAACAGAACTATTATAAACTGATTTATTCAAGCTGTTGTCCTTATCAAATCACCATAGCTCCACAAAATGGCCCCCCTCATCAATCAGCCAATCTTTTTGCTTGTCTGTGTGTCTGTCACAAAGTGTCTCTTGGTGCTCCTGGTCACTTTTTGGAGGGTTACAATCTTGAGATTTGCATAAGTTCACAACTAAGCACCACCTAAAAATGCTTTGTTCCGTTTTATTTTTTTCAAAGTGCTTTTTGGGATCTCTACGGTCATTTTGTACTAACAATGCCTAAATCTTGTACTGGTATATATATATATTTTTTTTTTATATAATTGGTTTGGTGATTCAATTATGCGATGTACTGACATCTTGTTTATTTCTATATTAACAATATTTCAGCTGCTGTACCATGCGGCTTCCTCTAGGTGTATGTCATATTTGGTAAGATTCCTAGAATTTCAAACTGAACCCTTTATCTAATCCACAACTTCAGTTCGAAATTCTAAGAATATCAAAAAATACAACAGGCATCTGAAGAAAGCCAGAGGGCACAATGTCCGAAACATTGTGAATATGGGAACAACTGAGATAAGGGTAACAGTTCAAATAAATCAGTTCATAATAATAATTTTTCATCTCAAAAATTCTGATAGAAACAACAGAACTACACAATAAAATCTGTGTTTTATGTGCACTTATATAATTTTTTTTCCCAGTTATGACCATCACCTCTATGAAACATAGACATTTGAATCTCTTCCCATCTTTGATAATGTTATCGACATTTTGGCCAATCCATTTTTCTTTTTTTGGGTGTTATATGTAATATCCAGAAGGGAATAGTTTCTCTCTTCCTGATAGTGCAAAACAAAAAAAATGGTATCAAACAGAAAATTTGAATTGCACAACTGGAGAAGAGAGAGATCTGAAAAAGAGAGACACTTTAATTACATATAACATCTGAAGAAGGCTGCAGACTGGATCGGTTTAAATGTTGCGTTGATAACATCAAAGATGAGAAGAAGAGGATTGATTGTTTGACCCTTCTCAAAGTTACCGACAATTAATATTTGTATTTTCAATTTCTTTCGATCAGTGTGATTATTTCAGATTGTGATTCTTTTAAAATTCTTTTGTTATAATTTGGAAATTGTTAAAAGAATAAAGTTTCAAAAAAAAGCAAAATTTTATTGGAAATAGTCAACGAAGATGAAAACAACAAAAGCAGCAATAAATTCCAGATGGCAACTGCAACAATCAAGCGTGAAGTGAACTGAACAAAATAACATTGATAAGACGATAAGAGATTGAGCCATTTTTAAAAATGTCAATATATATATATATATATAAATGATAATTATGACATATTGGTAGGAATTTGATTTGACTCGGTTACAATTTACTATCCATTTACATATATCTCATATTGTCGGCTAGGGAACCGAAAAAATTATGCCAAACTATTGTAAAATAGAGAAATAAGTAATATAAGTGGACTTCTACTTTACCATGAGAGTGCCATTAGCTTAGTTGGTAAGAGCCAAGTCTACATACAAGACTGCTTCCAAGGTGATGCAGATTTGATCCCCACACGATGCTCATTTCTTCATTTATTTACACAATCTAAGCCAGCTCAATTAATTACCGAATCAAATTGATGCCTAACTAAATTGAGTTTCAATGAATGTCTATAATTATCACATTCAGTCAGATATTAATTGTCCATTTACTTATATATATACATATATATTAGAATGAAATTCTGAATTGTCATTTCACTTGAATATCGTCTGATAGATTATGATCCACTGATTTTATATGCATATATATATATATATATATATATATATGTATATAATCTGCAGAATCAGGAAGTTACAATGATATTTAGTTAGTCTAGACTTAATTTGAATCTAAATCGAGCATGATATTCTACACAGTGTGTCTTCTTTCTTCAATGATGTAGTGAAAAAATATACTAGTATACCGCATCAAGATTTTCAAAATGTTCCAAACATGTGGATATGTCTTTGATATTCAGGTTTCAAAGGATATAAGATATTGTGCAAGGATAAGGATCAGCTAAACACTAATAAAGATCCGTTACTTCTGGGTCAAAAGCAATTTAGTTCTACAATAGAAACAACACAGGAAGTCCAGAAGAGTCAATAATCCTCAACATGCATCAATAAGTTTCATGCAATTCCGATTATGACAGGAGTCCCCCTCTATAATGCAGATGTTGGGGTCCAAGAAAGACAACTGCACTATAACAAACCACACTATACAGAGGGATGTCTGCACTTTGTTTTCATATCCACCACCAAACTGAAAAGATCAGAAAAGGAAGCTGATAAAACTGATATTAAATGTGAGCAAAAGTCCCCGGGACTTTTTTTCTTCAAAATTTGTGACTCAATGATCCACAGTTGAAAACCATTTTTCCTGGATATTTTTGCACACACCTAATATCATAAAGAGAAGGTAGTAAAACAAAAGGTCCTGATGAACTGAAAATGGAGCAGCATTTGAGAAACCTATCTTTCCTTAAAGTCTATAATTTCTATTCCTCTAACGTTCCAGATTAACCCCATAGCTCCCAACTGTGCCAAATGTCACAGTCATATGGGAAAATTGATTTGTGATGATTAGTATCAACAGAAACAGACTTAAATTTTTGGCCTAAAATAACTTGTAATTAATATCATATATATAATTATAAATGAATTATATAACTTTGAAACTATTTGAAATGACCTCCCATTAATACATGGTGAATGCATCATTCAGCATAGATAGAATAAACAATTAAAGAAAATGGGCTGCTGCAGAAGCTGCAACCAATAGTTAGCCACTTTAACATAGCGTCACTCTTGCCATTTATTACGATTTTTGCAGCAGCCCATTTTCTTCGTTTATTCAATTTATGCTGTCTAGGCCAAATGATACATTAACTGTGTATTAATGGAAAGTCATTTCAAATAGAGTTCCAAAGTAATATAGTGCATTTATAATTATTTCTCTCAGATTATATATCTATTCCTTCATAATGATGATAAATGAATAAATAAATAACTATATATATATATATGGTCTAAACAACAGCAAGGCACTCAAAATAGTTAAACAAACCAATTATCATTAGAATAGTGATTTTTCAGAAATAATTCTGGGCATTAAAGGGTTAACAAATTTAAAATGTAAATTTTTTCAATGTAGTAATAACTCATGAAAAATTACAAAATATTTTGAGTTGTTAAAATTTTTTTCACAAATGAAATTAGAAAATGTTAAGGACTTATATAGAAAATTTGCAAGAATTGATATTTGACAAAAAAAAGTTTTATGACAAGAAAAAATGATTCATCTAAACAGTTTTCCAGACAATTGACTTCATCTTTTTTGTTATAGTTGTTGTTTTTGCCCCACATTGTTTCAGTGAATCCATTCTACAGCCTTCTTCAGGAGTACATTTCATTTGTAAAGAGAGAAACTCTTAAACTGGTAGTGCCAGGATGTGGCACAAGGTAGTGTTTAATGTTAGGACCCTCAAGCGTACATGTGAGTAGGAACAAAAATTGCCCGGTTCTCTCAGCACTTGTCCTTTGGCATGGGCATCAGAGATTAACCCTGACCCTTCACCTCTTAATGCAATGGGGAGGAGTAGCCCAGCAAAGTGGATCCCATGGAACCAGAAATTGTGCTTTTTAGTGTGATAGGGAAATACTATGCCAGGTAAGGCATCTCAGATATACAATTTCTTAAAAAGTAAAAAACGGTAACAAACAGAATTTTTTTGTTAGCAGCAATGCTTGTAAGCTGTTTTCAGTTCTGTTCTTCGTTAAACAAAGATTTTCATACCATGTCCGTGTTGAGTAGCTTCAGCCACACAAAGTTAAAATTCACTCTCATCTGACCCATACATTTGGCCATTTAACATTCATCAGCTGAAGCATCATGGGAACAACAGATACAACGAAAGAAAACGACTTCAACTGTCTGAGAATCTCTAAGAATGTTAATGACTCATCTCAAAATTATAGGCAGTGAAAGTGACGTTTACTTTTAGTTAAATAACAAAAATATGTGTAAAAAATAATTCAAAATGAATCTTTTTAGCTATGAAAACAACAGACACAATACAGCCATTGTTGCTAAAAAACAAAAAAAGAAATAACTAATCAGATAACTATTTGTGAATAAACTTATAATTAGTGGAAGCTGTTGAAATTGATAAGGGACAGTTATTGCAAATAACTCATAACTAGATAAGGCAATCTTTGGTTTGACAGGGCCAGAAAACAGTAGCCATTATAAATAGCTAAAAGTGTCTAGATTCATTAATGACAATGGCTTAATCTGATCTGATCAATACGTTATATAATTATACTTTTTGGAGCCTTTGAACAAGTTTTTGGAGCACATAAAAGTTCTAGCTATTCAATGATCTGGGAATGGAATATAGCCAATTTTAGCCATTCAAAAGCCAGTCATAAGTAAAACTAGCCACAATGGCTATTGTCAAACCAAAGATTGTCCTAAATATTCCACAATAACTGTATGTAACTAAGCAATCCATGATAATTATTGAGCTAAATACAGAAATATGACAAAACTATTCTATAAAAAATAGCCACAAAGATATTTCAATGAAAGGGGTATGTGGAAATAGTTCACTAACTAAAATGTTGGTCACCATATGAGAGTAAATGTTAGTATAAGACAAATTATTTTTCAATGCAGATTCAAAAAAAAAATTTTAAAAAAGAAAAAGAAAAAGGAGTAACCCAGTCATATAAGCCCTATTTATTCCTGCTAATGAAAGGGGGCATTTTTTTTTGTAGAGATATTCTGTAGATGAAATGCATAATCCAGACCATGAAATTTATTCGAGTAGAAAGTGCAATTTTTCAGATTACACCATAATCAAAACTGAATTTAACTGAAATTAAGAATCTAGATCCCTTCAACTACATAAAATAATATTGTAGAGAAATAGCATCACAAAATTTGACATACTTATCAATAAATAATATTTTGAAGATGGCGTGATCTGAAAATTTGCACTTTTGACTTGAATCAATTTTGGGGTCTGGATTCTACATTTGATCCCTTCCTGCAATTAGAAAAATGCAGTTAACCAGTGTTAATCTTGAAGTAGATTAGTAGTTAAAAAGGGGCTCCATCCCATTCAGCGAGTTATAAGCGCTTGTAATGGCTCAACTGGAATTCTTTGCAGAACACAAAGAAGTTGAGCAAGTTTTTACCTTCGGTCAAAATCATCTTCTTTGTCTTCATAGCATCCATTCATCAATTGATTCGGGGTCCACTTAATAGTGAGGCCCTCAGCAGACTGGTGAAGTGACAGGTATCCAGGCAGGGCTTCAACATCTTCTTTCTGCAAAAGAAATCAATTATTTTTGGGTAATCGTAAATGAATTTAAAAAAAAAAAAACAACTATTGACCGTCTGCTTTAGACACATGAAATGAAAACAGTAGAAGAAAGGCAGAAGATATTGATTAACTATAAGCTTAGAAGTTCTTCAGAGGTACAGTGGAAAGCGCACTAATGTCTGGTGCTGAAAGTTGGACGTTAACAAAAAGTATGGAGAATCACCTTCATTGAAACTACACCAGACTGTTGAGAATGGCAGAAGACATTTCATGGAAAGAGTGTAAAAGAAATGAATCTGTATGTGGAGATATCGATTGCATCTTCGATGTGATAAGAACAAATAATGCATTAATTGCTCTTCTGGGAACTCAGTGGAGGGAAGAGATCAAGAGGCCATCTATACACAATATACTTGAACCAAGTCTGCAAAGGGAAGAATTCACAGGAGCAATGCAAAACCAAGTTGCTTAGCGGAATATAGTCAGGGAAGTCCGCTCAATCTGGTGAGGTGATATGCTTATAAGAGCTAGTCTTAAGGATTTCCAAGAATTGAAGAATGGCAATAATCTCCATGAACAGCACAAATGTCACTATCTGTAGAGGGAAGGTGTGCTTTATCATGATATTACGATAGAGAGGAAAGAAGTGGTTGTCATTTTGTGTAGAATCTTAATGAGTAAAGTGTAACATTTTTGTACTTGTTTTGAGGTTTGAGATCCCAGAATGTTCAGAAACATTCCAATTTTGAAGTGTTTGGGACCATGTTGATGATGAGAGTAGAAAATCATCAATTCTTAGTGCAAAAATCTTGTTTCCAAGATAGACTAATAAGTAAAAATGCAGAAGTTTCATATGCAGCTACTTACGGGTTGAACCAAAACATTATTCTTGCCATAGAGAAGAGTATTCTTGGAATTTTGGTGCAGTGATTCAACATATTCCTTAGCGGAGATATGTTGCCCTTTCATGCTTTCTTCACTGCTCGAACTTGTGTGTCGTCGAACTTGCTGGAAAAATAAAACAAAAAGTAGATCGGTATTATCAATAGAGTAAAATAAGATATGAAACAATAATCCATGAAGAGTTAAAATTATTAAATTATCAATCATTGTTACACTAATTTGTACAATATGAATATCACTGATTCTTGAAACATAGTTCCCCAATAAAATGGCAACAATCTATTGGTTCACACTTATAAACATAGCTCATAGATTAAAAACGCGGAATATCTTGAAATTTGGTTCCTTGGTAATGAGTGTTATTTTTCAATGCTTACATGTAGAAAGATTAAAAGAATAGTTATTATTCCATTCAAATTTTGCTTTTGTGACCAAGACATTGATATATCCATGTGTACTTGTTTTTCTTACTTTATGTAATTAAAATGTGCAAATTCACCCGTTGTCCAATTGGAAATAAGTAGATTTCAAATTATCAACGTCCTTGTCACAAAAGCAAAGTTTGAAGGGAATTGACATTTTCTAAACTTTAGACATTATCAATTAAGAAATAACAATTATTATGCAGGAACAAAAGTAAGAGGTCTGGTTAGTCGCATGACCAACATCTACTGGCAGCATAATGTGCTGGGAATGATCAATTAAAAAAATTGGAATAAAGGGTGATCAATAAATAAGTTACTTCACTCAGCTTTGATCAGTAAAAAGTTTGAATTTTCAACAAAAAGCAGGCACTAACTAGTGACCAATTTACATTGTAAATTGACATCCTCCCTGCGAAAAATCATTGCAGGGGGGATTAAAAGAAAAAGTTATTTCTAGACATGATAAAGATGAAATGTTGAAAATTTCAGCCCTCTAGCTCTATTGGTGTAGCCTGTATGTGTGATATACACATCGCCAACCAGCCAAACCAACTTGAAAACTGAAGAAGTTTTGGTTGACAATTTCTGAAATGTCGCATAGTGTTATATACAGAGTCCAAAGAAATTTTAGAAGTTTCATTAAGACACCCCAGTTGAAGAGAAAATATTTTTTTTAAAAATGTACATCTGAGAGTCAAAACTAACTTGAAGTCCTGGTCTTTTGGGAGAACCTGGTCCAGCCAAATGATGGGTGGCGCCACTGTGAATGCGGTGTCTTTGGACCAATTCATCAGCAGGAGGATCAGTCCAAAAGTGATCTGTGGTTTTCATTTTAGTATAGTCCAAGGCACATGGCCCAACTAGAATAAAATAAAATATAAATATAATCTTCAAAATAATACTTGGGAAAAAGCAAAACATACAGTCATTGGTATATGCTAGAGGGGGCAATGGGGGCATTTGTTCAACCTCACTCCAGATCAGGTCTTCTCACCTAGGGTGCTTGAAAGTTGAAACCTAACAATCAATAAAGTATAATGGCACTGTACAATAGTTTTTTCATAGGGTTGCCGCTGAAATATATTCCAAATATATATTTAGCCCAGCAAGCCCGGAAACATATTCTTTTGCACCCCCCACCCTGGAAAAGTGTCAGTGGTTGCCTATGTATACAGTTACAGTAGACAACAGGTATCATTGGGCACACTTCATCCTTTACTTACTAAGATTATCTACAGACTTTCAGGCATCAATTCCAACCAACCCTGGAGATCTGGAGATGTACCTTGCAGCAAAACTCAAAAAATGCAAACACACCTGAGACTCACGGCACTCATTACATCATTGTGTGCCAGTTCTAAGTCGACTAAATCGAAGACATTTTTTTCTGCATTGGAGGATATACCAAGCTGAATATCCCCACAAAAATAGATAATAGAATAATGGAAACTTGCAGAAGCAGGAACCATACCAAATGATGCAGTGCAAGACCCAATAGAAAGACAGGGGAGGGCAAGGCTCACTTGACGCAACTGGTGCACTCTCAACATAGCGTAAGTGGGAATCTGTAGGACTGGAGACATCATGATCAAGTGAGGTTTGAGCAGCAATGAGTTCTGTGAATTAGTCCATTTTAATGAGGGTTCACTGTATTATGAACTGATGATGTTTTTCATCTCTGCCAACTAAGTGGGAAGAGGTATACATATTCACCAGGGTCTGTATGTCTACACAATATCTCCAAAAGTTTTTAAATGAAATTCAATGAAATTTCCTGGAAGGGTAGGCTACAGGGTAAGGAAGAATTGGTTAAATTTGGGATTGGATTTAACGATTTCTCACAATCACCTTGCCTGCATTGTAACTATATATGAACTGATTTTCATTCAGTTCTTAGTGACATTGGCATTGGCAGAGGTATGAGCTCTCTAGTTTTTGCTTGTAATCATTAAATTTGATCTCTTCTAAACCCATTTCTTGCAAGTTGGAACTTGCAACTACACAAGTGAGACTAACCTGTTGATATGGACAAAGTAATACAAGAGCCACTGATAGAATTACTATTGTATGGAGGAAAAATCTATGTTGCACTTATGATTATCCCAAGAGGATACTCAGGCTCAAGTGTGAATAGACTCAAATAGTTGCATCGAACTGGATGTACTGGAATATAAAATGACAAGTACTTCAGTCATCTAAAAGTTGCCAGTTTTATCTGAAGATACAAATCTACTTGGAATTCTTCTACAACACATTGACTAAGGATTGTCAATCAGAGATAGATTCTTCAGCTTTATTCAGTTACTAGTGTACCTGTGCTGGCAAAAATGACAGCATATATGAAATACAAGGATATACACATTGCATTTTATATACACGGATAAAAGAGATTTGCATTGCAGTTAGCTTGGAGAAGAGCCATCTATACACATTGCATTTTATATGCACGGATAAAAGATTTGAATTGCAATGAGATTGGGGAATAGCCATCTATACATATTGCATTTTATAGATGCGGATAATAGAGAATTGCATTGTTGTGAGCTTAGAGAATAGTGTTCTGTTGACCACAAATGGATTATGAAGAAATTTATTTTTGTTTTTATCACTTTTTACATTTTTTATTATTCTTTAAATTCAGCATTTCCACTATGCTATCAGACCATAAAATCCTATTTTACTTCGATTGCATCACCTAGCATCACCTAATACAAAAACACATTCCTGATAACAATTTATATGGATTGTCCATTGTGTTATAATATTTAAAGTTATACTGTTCTTTTGACAGCACATGTTATGTTAGGGTTACTGCATAGCATTAGAAAATTAAGGAAAACAGACATCTTTTTTCAAATGTTTATGAATACAGCATTATTTTGTTTTTACAGACATAATCAAAATATGAGTATTTGTTCATTTATTTATTTGGACAGTTGTTGCAACCAGCTGCAAGGACAGTCTGCGCTTGTGGATCTAGCCAGCTGCTGTGTCCGTGTCCATCCTCATCAAATTCACATTAATTGGAAGTGACTTATAACTGATTCAGATAAATCAAAAACTTTTCATTCCTGTTTTTAGGTCATAACTATATATATGACAACCCTGACTGCTGTAGAGTCAAACTCTACTCTTACTTCAAATGATGATTACTGCATCTTTTGTACTGTATATATAATGAATAAATAAGTATATATGCAAGACCAATTAGTTCAGCTCAGTTGGTAGGAGGACTGGCCACAAATAGATTGGTCATGATTTCAAATCACAGTCGAGGGATGTTAATTTCATACATCAGTTTGGTTTAACAAGACAGCGTAGACAAACATTGGAGACTTCAGTCCCTTAAATTTGGTGAAGATTGTTCTTGTTACAGTGGAAAAAACTTGGACAGGAGTTTGAAAAAAAAAAAAAAGAAGTTGTTCCATGATTGCTTTTTATTTGATGTTTGTTTGCAGTGAATATGAAGCAATGCAGATACCATATCAGTTGGACTATAATGAGAATAGTTTACAAGACTATTTAGAGGACTATCACTCAATGCAACACATCCAAGCCACATAACTACCATATTAAGCATTGGTAAATGGCCCCCTATTCATGGTACCAGCACACTGGATACAGTGCAATATTTGCAAAGTTTTTTTTCATTGAATTAAATGCCCTATACATTGGTATATACAGTGAGTATAAAAAGTATTTGATACATTCCAAAAAGTTTATCTTGACATCCTTTTACAGCTTCAAGATCAACAGAATTTGGACCAAAGGTTAAAAAATACAAAAATACCAAAAATGTTGAACACAGAAAAGTTATTCAGAAAAATCAGAAATCTTTGATCATAATTTTATAAATTTTGAAGGTATATAAGAATGTTTAAATAAACTCCTTGAAATGTATCAGATGGTTTTTCACTCACTGAGTACCTCTTACTCGAAACTCTGAAAACCAAAATGTTCTAAAATCCCAAACTTTTTAAAAGCCAACATGACATCACAAGCAGAAAATTCCATACCTAACCTTACTCTAGTATGAATCGGAGACGAGAGACAAAGCAGATTTTTTTTATTTGTTCAGAATACAGTAAAAATTTTGGTTATCTTTGTGTACCTCATTGAAAATGTAAAACTATATTTACATCACAAATAATGAAAGACAAAACAAGTCCAAATCAGAAAAAATAATCATCGATGCCAGACTTACATGCACTCATCACTGTATTCTTTGCTTAGTCCCTCATCTGTACAAATTGTTAAAAATGTCAAAAAGGTTTCAGATATAAGTAACAGTGATAAGAAAAACAGAAAGCCTTTAATGAGTGCAATTAATCTGAAATCCAAAAAAATCTTAAATACTTCTGGTCCGAGGTATTTCAGATAAAGAGTACTCAGTCTGTACCACCATGTACGGTAGTAGCTCTGCCTAAAAATTAGATGAGATTTACTTAAATTCATTAATAAGAAAAATAAAAACTTACCAAGTAGGGACGCAAGGATTGGTCCATCAACCGGATCAGCAATAAGCGCGTCAGCTTCATAGTATTTGCTGTAAATTAACAACACAATAAAAATGAGACAGGCCCTCTGATTTAGAAATTCATTTTACAAATTGCCTCAGAAATAAAGAAAAAGGAGAATTCTTATCAAATCTGCTAAATCTAAAAGTCAGCTCATCAATTTTAAGAATCCTAAGGTTTAAACTAAAACACAAATCCACTTTGATCAACATGAAATAGACAATTTGGTTTTAAACTGGACATTTTTTACTATTTTTCTACTGATATCATAACATTTATGATTAACATCTATCTTTCATACAACATGCATAATTTGACAAAAAATCAATTTTATTAACTTTTAGTACTTTTTTAAAAACAAGTATAGAATAGGGTTCGACTGATATGGGACTTTAAAAGAAGTAATCGACGTTAAACCCACATCCTATTTCAAATGAAAATACAGTTTATTTGCCATTTGAAGTTGCTAGTAGTAAAAAATTAATAATAGGTCAGGTTAGTCACTTAATTGTGACTATCATGTGACCAATGTCTTTTGGCAGCATGCATTGTTGGGATGATCAATTGAAAACTGGAAAATGGGAGTGATCAATGAAGAAGCTACTTCTCTTACTTTTTATTGAACTACTAAAAAGTCTGAATTTTCAGAACACAAGCATGAACACTATCAGATGGAAACTAGATTATTTCGGGCAACAGTATTGAGGAGATGAGATGGATTCATGCCTTTCCTAAGGGTATTACAGTTAAGTGAATGCAAACAGTCTCAGCTGGACTTTGAACATGGCTTGCTGATTCAAATGATTTTACACCATCCTATTGGCACCTCCAAGTGATGATTTTGGTTCAAAGGTCAAATGGAATAAGATGGCTGACACTAGAGGGATAGAGGGGGATATGCAGAAATCAAGAGAAAGTTGACATTTTGTTCACTTATAAATGAACAGACGGTCTTCAAGAATCCTCAAGTGGATATCTAGCAGACTGCTGAAGAGCTCCAATTATTGCACAGTACCACACCATTTATCTTGCTTCCAGAAAGCAGGAATTGCCAGACAGCCAGCTTTTTTCAAACTGGTTAGTGTTGAATCTGATGGGCTTCGGAGAGGTTTTTCTTCTTGGATGCTCTTTTCATAGTGTAGTTGAATTGTTTTTAGATGGAGATAAGTAGATTAATATTGATTACAGACCCTGTTTTTGAAGTGGAATAATTTATGAAATAAACAGTTTTGTTCTTCACTTTTCTTTGTTTATATTTCATCATATTGAACAACCGTAGCCACCATAGGTGGTAAAGGGTTCTATCCCTTTTCATATATGTGTGTGTGTGTCCATTCCAGTACTCCAAGCCATACAATTATGTCTACAGATTTGAATATTGGCATCAGCACTCCACTACATCTATTCTAAAAATATTTTTTTGATTTTGGGAATAAAAGCTTTTGGGGGCATTACTTTGAGGGGTTTATTGATAGCATTTAGATAATCCAGAATCTAGATGTTTCTTTGCTTCATTTTAGAGGTTTTCCACTGGAAAACATCAGTGATGCTATGAATTGAATTTATTCTGATCATGTGTATTCTTTAATGGAAGTTTTTTTTACATCACATCAAATTTTGATGCAACAGTTGTTCAATTATTGACTGTGATACAAGTATTTTATATTATTAGTTTTTCTTTTAACCTTAGCAGCCTGATGATTTATTAATCAGTAACATTGATGACATGGTGTTGAAATTTTAAACATCAAGCATGTCAGTAAGACCGTATACATCAGAAAAAGGAAACTGCCAAGATGGGCAGAATTTAGAAAGCAAAAGAATTAACAAACAAAACAGTGATTTTTGATGATACAAGAAAAGTATTTAAAAATTTTTTTTCATTCTAGTATTGTTAAAATAGAAACTATTAAAAAGCTCAAGCGGCAATAGGCAGGCTATGTTGCAAGAATGACAGACAACCGATGGACATCACGTCTCACAACATAGATCCCAAGAGATCACGTGAGAAACCGAGGCCAACAGAACACAAGATGGAGAGATGAACTAGAAAAATTCAGGAAATACTGGCTCCGAGATGCCCATGATAGAGAATTGTGGCGAATCTTGGGGAAGGTCTATGTCCAACGATGGACATGAAAAGACTGATGATGGAAAAAAGATGCAGAAAACAATGTCAGTAGTTGTTCCTCTGAATTATTGAGATGTTACTCAATCATTCCTGCTGCATGGATTCCAATAACTTCTAATTTCTGTCTATAAAAAAATGACTTTATCGAATATCTGAAAATATTCACCTGCTATTCTGCACAAGGTAATCCAATATTTTGGCTAGTTGCTTTTCAAATATAGCGATTCTTAACCACAGATACTTTGGACTGTAGGAAGGAAGAGTTTTCTTGGGTTGAGCTTTTCCACTATCCAGGGACTTTCTGCAAAGAGAAGAGAAAAATGAAATTTCCAAGCAATGAAGATTGGACGGAGGGATTAGGAAAATGAAACAAGAATGATGGACCAAATAAATCAATACATTAGTCCCTTTAATGATTTGGGTGTTGGAATCCAAGAAAGACAACTGCATTACAACGGAATCACATATCATCAAAAGTAAATTATGAGTGCCAAAACAATTTTAACGGTAAACCAAGGTGTTGTTTCATCACAAAATCAAAGAATTAGGTGTAAAACACCTGCAATTAGATGTTGATTGCAAATTGAAAAAAAATTTATATTTTAGACATATTAAGAAAAAATAACAAAGGCAAAAATGTAGGGGTCCACAACTCAGTTGTCTTTTATTGCAATGAGGGATTCTTCTAATGAAATGATAAAAGAATTCAAGATGTAAACATCTCTTGAAACCAAAGACTGAATGAATGTACATCATAATTTGATATATTATAAAATCTCTAAATTGAAAATGTTACAGAATATATAATCTCAAGAGAGCCAAAAAGATATGTTCTTTGGAAAAACTTTCATTTCCATAAGGAATTCTTTCCAATTCCTCAATTTCTGTGGCTGGTCATTAAACAGGATCATCAGTAGAAAATAATTCTGTTAGCAATTTCCAAGACTATTGCAGATAAGTTCTCGAATGATCATCAAAGCTAAGCAGCACTGAATAATAATGATAATGCAGTAGCCCCCTTTATAATGCAAGTGTTGGGGCCCCAAAAGACAACCGCATTATAACAGAACTGAAGATAATTAAAGGTCAATTGCAGATGTCAAGGGTGGTGTTTCCATCAGAAAGTCAAATTCTTGCATGATCAGTAAAGCTAAGCAGCATTCAATAATAATAAAAACAACACACATTAGTACCCAATTGAATTGAATACCAAGCTTGATTATGCATTTAAAATGTATAGAAAAGAAGGTTATCTTTTGTCAATACCAACCTGAAATTAAAAAAATGCTATTATAGTCACAAATACTTTTAATCTGAGCAACTCTCAATAACCTTGCTAGTGTTGAATAAAAATGATGCAATCTATTTCAATCATAGTTACATTGAATATATATATATATATATATAATAATTATACAACTAATAATTGTGTGTTACGAGTCATGCAAAGGGGTGATTTAATCATCCATCCGAAATAACCCGAGCTCAAATATATTTCAGATTAAATGATAATCACTCAAAGTGGTCCAGCCACATCTCAACGGGATGGATGGGACCCCCTCCTCCTCCTCACAGGGTGGAGATAGGGGACTTTAAAATTTCAGCAGAGGAATAGGACCATAGATTGTCTGAGTGAAACTGTTGGGATATTAATCTTCCCACTAACTATAATTCTAGAATGTACTTTTTGAGTCTGTCAAGTTTGAGAATAGGGGCTGGGGTGGCCTTCTGAAATATGGTGAAAAGGCTGCATGAGCAAAAAAAGCTCTGAGCAACTGGCTCAAGAGTTGTTAAAGCAAAGCAAATTAAGACAGGTCTGGTTAGTCACTCAATAGAAACTATCACATGACCAATGTCTTTTGGCAGCATGTCGTGTTGGGAGTGATCAATTAAAAAATTAGAAAAAGAGGTGATCTATGGATAACATCTCTTCTCTTTCGTTGGTAGTGATCACTGGGATAGTCCAAATTTTCAAAAGCAAGCATGAACTAATGAAACAATTTAGATTATACTTACATTGCAAATTGAACCCACCACTAAAAGCCTATTTACAGGGGGAGGTTAAAAAAAAATAAAAAGAAACTGTTTTGTTAGACATAATTAGGAATGAATATTCAAATTTTCAGCCTCTTGCCCACTTGGCATGGCCTGTATGCATAATATACATACATACTCAGGCCAACTTAAACACTGAAGAAACCTATGATAGTTTTGATTGACAGTTTCTATTTTGTAAACCCAACACATTTCAAGAGATTTCTTCAAAATAATTAGTCTAACGAAGAAAAATGTTAATTAGAAATCAAAGACCACAGCTTTGATGAATGATGAAAGATAATCCAATTACAAAGGGACAATAATGTCCGAGATAAAAAAAAGAGAAAAAACAAAGAACAAGAGAGGATTTTGAATTATGGCTTTATTCACTTTGTGGATTCCTTTCACACAGAATTTTAAACGTTGTCAGGTATCATAGCATCAACGTCTTTCCCTTCTCAAAAAAACTTAGATTGTGTCAATCTTTTGTTTGAAAAGTTCTCCTGCTTTTCAAAATCTTAATCTAGTTAAGTGAAAACCAAGAAAAAAAAATTCCTCTAGGCTACAAAGGCAATGAAATCATGCTATTACAACGGATGAGCTCTCAAATTATGATCAATTATACACTTCTTGAAAAAAAGTATGAAATTTCCAGTAAAATTTTCCAATTTAAAAGAAGTCGGATTTGACCTCTGACTGTGAGAGGAAAAATTCAAGATGGCCACCTGTCCAAATGTTCAAACACATTTAATTTGGGAATCAAACAATATACAAAAACATTTAAGGTGACATTTCCAACTAAGTTGGAAATCTCCATTCTTTTGGTAATACGTTGGAGATCACCAGAACCCAAGTAAATGCATTTAAATCCTGGTATAAGTAAAATATGATATGTTAAAAAGACATTTTTTGCTAAAACATTGTGGTTATCTGCTGCACTATACATGGCGTTTCATCAATTATTCATTTATGGATAACAATACTAAGATACCATTCATAGACAAATGTTTATACAATCATATTAACATATAAAGCACTAACAAATTAGCCAAATACCCATCCTATAGACAGGTTGTTTGGCTAGTTAGAACCAAGATACAATTTTTGTTTAGATATACTTATGTTAGCTCCATTATGATGAGAAATGAATTATCTGCCCATAATTTTGGTTATATATACTTTAGTTAGCTCCATAATAATAAGGATTAATGTGATATCTTATACACAGCCAACTAACATTTACAAAAATATTGTTAGTACAGGTTAAACCTCTTGGATTAGAGAAATTGATATTAAAGACCCATACCCATTTTTTCAAAAAAAAAAAAAATCAAGTTTGTTCATTTTTCTCTAAATCATTCATAGTAGACGACCTCACCCCATAGTACTTACAGAAACTTTTTACTAAAGTTCTTTCATCTGATTTTGTCAGTAACTCCACTTTTTTAAAGCATGGATGATGTTTTATGCTTATGCTTTTCAGTACTTGCACCATCTTTTGCACCTCACTGTCTCTATGATAACGCACTGAAGGACTAAAATATAGCTGAATATATGGCATTGATAGGACTATGTCACCAAAACATTTAACTTCAGTGTCAACAAAGTTTAACACATATTCACAATGTTCCAGACTATGGAAGTTACCAGATTAAAGGGGATCAAGCAGTAGAAACATCATTGAATTCAATTCAATGCTTGATGGAGTAAACGGAAGATAATGTAGCACCTATTTATTGTTAATCGAAAAGGCAACTTGTTCATTTATCTAATCATAATTGAAGAAATCTGTGCGCATATGCACAGTGATCACTTTACTATCAGCCATTGTATGAAGTTGACATTAGCCAGATACATTAGGCGGTACACAAGGCATTGCAGTGTCAAGTTTTAAATGAAATGGATCAGCGGATCTTGAGAAATTAAACAAAAAATTACAGATTATAGAGGTTTTATTTAAAATTATAGATCTAAATTAAGATAAAAAATATATGTATTGGCAAGATGTAACCAAAATATTTCAAAGCCATAGTTTCATACCACAGACATAGAATTATGTCCTATGACAATTATGGCAGGCTGCTCCATACACCATAAAGTCCAGCCCCTTCCTAACAAGTACCTTTAGAACAGACACTCCTCTAGTAAAATAAAACAATTCAAAAGATCCAGACAAGATAGAACGAGTAATTCAAATCTCAGAATGAATTTGTTTCCTTAGACTGTTTTTGTAATCATAAAATGTGGTTTAGTTTAGGACCTCTGAGAGGGAATGGTGTAACTAATGCATTGTATCAGGGCCAAGGATGCTGATGGGGCCCAAAAGAGTTGAAAAGGAGGGCCCTAAGATTTAAATTTCTAAGTCGATATGATATGTCGATTAATAAAATAAGTTGATTATCGTTTACTGCTAGGTATTTGTGTAGTGTATACGAGGGTTTTCCTTGGAGGGAGGGGGGCAAAAACAGCTTTGCACCACCCTATAAAATTCATCTCAGGGGCCCTGGTTCAGTTGGATTATTCATCTCTTTTTGTTTATTTTTCACAAAGCTCTGACCATGTTCTCCTCAAGCTTTCAGGTGTGTGTTGTTTTACTTTTTTTAATGTCAAAACTGGTTCCAGGAGAGTATGTACATCCCTTTACATACAAGTCATATCCAGTTTCTGTGCTTTGGGGATTGTTCCTAATTGACCTCTGCACAGAAAGCTGTGCAGACTTGCTTCTCTAAGGCCAGGCCATCAAATCGTAAGTTCATAGCCTGTTCCACCCTAATCAATAGTTCCCACTAGCTATCCATATCGATACTTGGTCTGCTGATCAAATTATATACACATAGTAAGAGCACAGATTCCTTTAAATATTAATTACATATAAGTATTCTTATTTTAATTGTATCTTTGATGTTCCCATCAAAATTTGTACAGAAGCTGTCAACCAAAATAGTCACAATAGGTTTCATTAGTTTTTAAGTTTGTCCAGCTGACTGGGTTGCTATGTATGGAACACACATACACAGATGGCATTAATGGAGCTAGAGGGATGAAAATTTCGACATTTACTCCTTGTGTCAACAAAAGACACTTTTTTTTTTCTAATTCCCACTAAATAGGATTTCAGTAGGGGGTTCAATTTTCATTCTGTATTTATGCTAAATTCATCACCTACTTGGTATCCAGTAGCATTCAGACCTTTTTAGAGATCATGGCCAAACAAAAGGTGAAAATAGTAACTTATTAATTGATCACCTCTTCTTTCAGTGTTTTAATTTTTCATCCCCAACCCAGCCTGTTGCCAAAAAACATTGGTTAGGTGGCGATTTCTATCGGGTGACTAAACTAACCTGTCTTTTCTTTATTATCTAGATATGCTTGTCAGGTGTACACAATACAATCAGCAGACTTACATCACCTCCATAAAAAAAGATATACCCATTACATTTTCTAGTTTTGATTGTACATCTTTTATCAATATTTTTCTGCATTCGCTCAGTTTTTCTGCAATACTTTGAGATTTGTGCTATAAGAATCTTATTGGGGGTTATCAACTAAAGAATTGAATACAGGGGTGATCAATGAATAATGCACTATCCTCACCTTTTTGGGGGCAGTATGCACTAAAAGTCTGAATTTTCAAAAATCAAATATGAATGCTCCTGCACATAAACTAAAGGACCTATTTAGCACGAATTTACATTGTAAATTGACTCCCCCCCCCCAAAAAAAAACTGGAGTTTTCTTTGATTTTTCTTCTAGACAAAACAAAGTGTAGATGTTCCTCTTTTCAGCTCCATTTGTGTACCCTGTATGCATGGCATATACACAGCCAATTGGAATCACTTAAAACTGAAGAAACCTATGTTGACAGTTTTGGTTGACTGTTTCTAGAGCTTTTTTCAGATAACATGCAGAGCCTATCAATTCCCAAATAGTCACACAGCATACCCCAACTTAAAATATTGAAGCAACAGAAGAAAATCAATCAAAATCAAAAACAAAAGCAACAATTTCTGTGAAAAAAAAAAAAGAGAAAATATGAATAAAAATTCTCATAGCAAAAATTCCATAAAGTACAACCACGCTTATTTGAAAGGAAAAGATAAAAAGTACAAAGAACCATAAAGATGTACTAAGATGCCAACACAGATAAAAGTTTTAATCAACGAATGGTCTTATCTGATGTACAAGAACCCAAGCCAGTAAAAATAAAATACTCTCCATCCCTATTAATTTGTGTATCTGAGTAGAACAGATAACACTATGCAACATATTTTCATTTCTCTATAAGAGGGTCTGTCGGTTAGTTGGCGATTCTGTCCAATATTTTTTCTCAGCTGTTTCAAGTCAGATTTACTTGAAACTTGTAAGAAAGGTGTCCTTTGATAAGATGCTTCTCAACTAGGGAAATCTTCTATTCAAGGTCACATGATCTGGCAATAATGGCATTTAAATTTCATGTATTAAAGATCGATTTACTTGAAACTTGATGGGAAGATGTTCCTTGATAAGATGCTTCTTAAAAATCTTATCTCCTCATTCGAACTTTATAGTTGATGCCTCATTGAACTTTTGGTTCTTGTTTTTGCGCCTAAATGACAAATTTTATTTTCCGATTGATTATTGGTGAAAAGAACAGAAAATGTCAATGATTACCTTCTAACTTTGCTTTCGTGACCAGGACAGTGCTAACTAAAAATCTTCTTATTCCCAATTAGACAATAGGCAAAGTTAGACATTTTTAATCACAAAGACAAAAAGAAAGACAATTACAAGTGAACATCACTGTCCTGGTCAGAGAAGCAAAGTTTGGAGAGAATAATAGCCATTCCCTAAACTATTGAACAAAAGCAATCAGGAAATAACACATACTATCTAAGAAAGGAACAAAAATTGTGTTGAACAGCGTAATTTGTAAACTAGGTCATGGTATGTGCTCAATTATTGACTATGAATGAAAGGGAATTCCCATTGCCAACTAAAGTGTTGGGTTGGTTATTTGACTTGTTGCCTATAACAAATAACATAAAGAAGAATATGATAAAATAAGATGATCAATAAAAAAAAATTGGCTTGAGAGGCACCAACCTCAAAGGTTTGCCAATTCTGTGAGCTGTATCTTTGGGAAAACCTTAATTATCCTCTTCATAGTCCAGTTCCTGAGCACCTTTAGTGCCACGTGAAGTATTGATCAGAATTCCAAGAACATTTTTTTTTCTACACCAGCTCTCTTTCACTTCCATGAACTAGTAGAGCAACTACAGCAGTGGAAGTGGTATTGATGGTGGTTTTGGCAGGGGCATGTGTGTGTGTGTTTGAGAGAGATACAGAGAGAGAGAGAGAGAGAGAGAGGAGTGAGATATGGAGAGAGAGAGGGAGGGGAGCGAGATATGGAGAGAGAGAGGGAGGGGAGCGAGATATGGAGAGAGAGAGGGAGGGGAGCGAGATATGGAGAGAGAGAGGGAGGGGAGCGAGATATGGAGAGAGAGAGGGAGGGGAGCAAGATATGGAGAGAGAGAGGGAGGGGAGCAAGATATGGAGAGAGAGAGGGAGGGGAGCGAGATAGAAGAAATATGGAGAGAGAGAGACAAGGAATATGGAGAGAGAGAGACAAGGAATATGGAGAGAGAGAGACAAGGAATATGGAGAGAGAGACAAGGAATATGGAGAGAGAGAGACAAGGAATATGGAGAGAGAGAGACAAGGAATATGGAGAGAGAAAGACAAGGAATATGGAGAGAGAAAGACAAGGAATATGGAGAGAGAAAGACAAGGAATATGGAGAGAGAAAGACAAGGAATATGGAGAGAGAAAGACAAGGAATATGGAGAGAGAAAGACAAGGAATATGGAGAGAGAGAGAGAGAAAGACAAGGAATATGGAGAGAGAGAGAGAAAGACAAGGAATATGGAGAGAGAGAGAGAAAGACAAGGAATATGGAGAGAGAGAGAGAAAGACAAGGAATATGGAGAGAGAGAGAGAAAGACAAGGAATATGGAGAGAGAGAGAGAAAGACAAGGAATATGGAGAGAGAGAGAGAAAGACAAGGAATATGGAGAGAGAGAGAGAAAGACAAGGAATATGGAGAGAGAGAGAGAGAAAGACAAGGAATATGGAGAGAGAGAGAGAAAGACAAGGAATATGGAGAGAGAGAGAGAAAGACAAGGAATATGGAGAGAGAGAGAGAAAGACAAGGAATATGGAGAGAGAGAGAGAAAGACAAGGAATATGGAGAGAGAGAGAGAGAAAGACAAGGAATATGGAGAGAGAGAGAGAAAGACAAGGAATATGGAGAGAGAGACAAGCGTATATATATATATATATATATATATATATATATATATATATAAAGAGAGAGAGAGAGGGAGAGAGAGAGATGAATATCTAGAGAGAGTTATCGAAACTCAAATTCTGAAACATGTATCACTAAGTAAATAGCAACACTTGCTGATAAATTATTGGTGGAAATACATAACTTCAAAAGCCTTGGAAACTGATTTTTAGGGAAAAAAAAAATGAATGTAAAAAAAGAAAAAAAAACAGTACACCGGAATAAAAAAAAATAAATAAAAAAACAGATTCTGATGTGCATTCAATTCAGATTACAGCCTAAATCCACAGACTGCACCTTTTCCTTGCAACTGCTCACTGGAAGACCAGTTTGTTAAGTTGGAAAGGTTCGATGGTGAGCCATTTTAATTTCGTAAGTTCATGTTTTAGCGTAATCAACTTTCTTCGCACAGTTGAATTTGGAAATTAATCTATTTGTATTCATTTAACACCAATAAGAATATTTAAAACTGTTTCTTCCTCATCAAATGTTTCTAAAGTTATCTCGCCAGAATTGAAGAAATCTGTGTACCTGTGTGTGCACTGTGATTACTCAGCATTCGGTTATTGTACAAAGTTGACATTCAAGAGATATATTAGTCAGTACACAAGGCAGTACTATGTCAAGTTGGAAACTGCTTGGATCATCTGTTCTTGGGAAATCTAATCAAAATAAATATTGCTATAATGTTACCTTTGTGTTAGCCATTTAACAAAAATCCAAGAATGCCTTACCTCTCCCAGAGTTCTAGCTGAAACAGGTCTCTAAAATGCTAGCTTCTTATTGGACATTAAATGAAAACATAAGGGTGTCCTACCTCTCCTAGCACTCAACATATTGTGTGTGAGGGGATGACTCCACCACCTATCCCCAGGGCAGATATCAGAAAAATGCTGAATTTTATGACTTACCACCATTTCTTCATAGCTTCTATAAATTATCTCCCTAGACTTTTGCACATTAAAATATATTTTGCATCAATCATCACTTACTGCTAATTACTAATAATGGTTACATACAGGAATTTCATTCAAAATAATTTTCTATAACAATCATGGCAGGCTGCTCCTGATTTGATATAGTCTTCCAAACATACATTTTTGGAACAGTTACAGCATTAGTAAAACTGAAAGATATTTGAAGAAAAACCCCAAATGTTTAGTGAGAAGAGAATTGTAAGTAGAATTTTAGACTATCAGCAGCTTCTTTGAGCAAAACTATTCAAATAAGATTGGTCTCTCACTTCTCAATAAAAAGTAAAGCAAAACAAAACAAAATAAAAACAGATCTGGTTACTCAATCAATATAAACCTTCACATGACCTACATCTTTTAGCAACAGACAGTGTTGGGGGTGATCAATCAAAAAATCAGAAAGATGCTTAATCAATGAATTAGTTACTTCTCTTGCCTTTTGTTGGGTAGAGATCCCAAAAATTCATCATATTTCTTTTAATCATTCTAAGTTGAATAAAGGACAGTTACTTCCTTGAACATTTAGACAATTTTTTCTATTCACAAAAGAGTCCCATTTTTTGTGTTCAATTGTGCAATTTCAAGTGGTTTGTGAAATTCAGGAGTTGAGAAATATATGCGTCTACTAACTTCAAAATTTTGTTTCATTGTTTGATATGAAAAATTTACTAAATAAGAATAAAACCCATACAATTCCACCCCTAAAAATCCTGAGAAATCAACCAATGATTATTTTAGAAACTAGCAAATCATTTTGATCATGCTACAAATTGAATGTTTAAAAAATGCATTGAATCTACTGAATGCAAGATATAACCAAAGGATTTGAGGAGAAAAAAAAGACCAGAATCTGTGCAGTCAAATTAATGGAGATATTTGTTCAGGCAACAGAGATAGATGTTCGGAAGAATTATCACAATAGACAATAAAAAGATTCAGTTATGTGTCTGGAACCAGAATGGCAAGAGCAAATAAATGATTTTCTTTTGTTTTCTCAAGTTCTGAGATCAAGTACAGAGGAAGCTGTTTATCATGATCATGGAAAAGGTTATCAAACGGTTATTGTTATCAAAATCAGTTGGTTCCAAACATGCAACTATTACAAATTCATACCAACTTCCATATTAATTTTTATAATGTAAAGTTGATGCAATAGACTATGATGGATTACTTCATAACAGCATCACCAAATGGTCAGGAGGATCTTTTGTGGAGATGATTTGGCTTTGAGAAAGTTTGTCAACCCTAAGAAAGCCAGGTTTCCCATTATCATACAGAAACCACTTCCCATCAACAATAAGCACATGATAAGAAAGTCATTTTCTTGAAATATACAAGCAAAAAACAGCAAGTGTAAAACCCAGTAAGCTACTGATCAGTCAAATCAAGAGGTAATCCCTTTGGGCATTTCCCTCATTCATGCCTGATATCTCGACTGTTGTACGGGCTACCCCAATGTAATGCAAGAAAGGCCATTTATTTTCCTCCAACCTAATACATATATTTGCTAATATGGCAAATAAAAAGATTCAGTTTATTTTGTAAAACAAAATCAACAGCATGTTAGCAGAGAAGGAATTACTGGGACTGGCAAATATGGGTTAAATAGTTCTACTTTCCCATAATTAAGGGGAATAGTTGAATAAGGGATGGGAATAATCTCTCTGCCTCCCTCAGGACACTAATCAATGGAAGAAGAGGCTTCGAGATGGGTGTGGAGGCTGAAATCAAATATTTACAGTAGCCTGGTGAAATGAAATACATTACTGTAATATCTTGGTTAGAGCTCTGGGCATGTCCCTGAAAAATGCAGTGCTAAACAAAATGGCGTCATTATCTATGTATGGCTCTTTTTGTCATGGCAGACAGTTTTAGTAATCTCAGGCTTTTGGGGGTTCTTTTCAGAGTTTTTTTCAGCAACACCTTTGATGACTGAACTGGTCAATGCTCAATCATAGAAGGCAGCATAAAAAAAACAAAAAACACAGACATAGACACCTGATCCAAATGTCTGAGTGCCCACTCTCTAATAGGGATGATTATAATATAAGCATAAATAGCAGGTCCAGAACACATCTCTTTGCCCCACTGCTGCAGCTCCCAGTTAGGGTCATTCTCATTATCTTAAAATACAATTATCCCTTGCCATTTGTGTGTTTTCCATTTGCGGTTTTGATAATTAGTGGTTCAGTCTTGAATAATTTGATGGGAATACTCTGGGGGTTTTGTAAGGTACCATGATAAACTGTATCATAGAAAATATACTGTACAATGAAGACAAAAAGTGAGAAATTCAAAGAAATCATAAATGCATCATGATAATCTTAATTGTGTTATTAATGAGAAAAATAGAAAATTATCAAATTTGCAGATGATATAAACTCAGGTAGAAAACTTGAAAAGGTTTACACTCACAAACTGGTGAGTTGAACGGTATTTTAGACATGTTTTATAACATTTTTTCTCAGCCCGGATAAAATTGTTAAAAAAGCAACAAAAATACTAAGATAAAAGGTAAATAGTGGGATAAAAAGAAGAAAAGAATTGTTAATCACTGTACTGTAGTTTTATGGAATTTATGGTCTTTGTAAATTAACTGATATTTCTTTACTAGATTCTAGCACGCACTTTTTATACGCCCCTTTCAAAACTTGGTGCAATAATTAAATTTCTTCTTTGACGGTTTAGTTTTAATAACTGCAAGAAAATAGCATAAAGTTAGTCATTAAAAAGAAAAAATACTTTTGCAAACTCATAGTACATTTTTGAACAGATTTACGTTTTTGATGAAATAAGAAAATCAATTCTGCAATAATTGATCTGTTATCGGGAAAGTTGAGCTTAAAAATCAAAAATTTTCACTGTATGCTTCTCTGTATTCATTTATTTATACAATTTATATTATACAGCTTATGGTACAAGATTTATGGGTTCTGGGGGACAAAAAGTGTTGTGAGGGGCATCAGTAAAAATTATCAATAAGAAGCAAATTTTTAACTAACAAGATTATTCATCAGTCAGCGTTAATGAACCTCTTAATTAAAAGAATTAATTCTTTTTTATTTCTTTACCAGTAAGAGAATAGATGATACAGATAAAAAGTATTCATGAACCAGACACACAAAAGATATCAATATTGTTTAAAAAGAATTTTAAAAAATTGAATACTCAAAATTAGTTTAATCAAAGTGTTATAGGACTGATTTTTGCACGAATTTCCAAGTTGAGGAATTATCATGATTATTCACAGTTTTAATCTGACTAATATCCTCATTTTGGTTGTTATAGTCATAACATCTCAATGGTTGTACCTTCCGGTCTTCTTCAGGTATCTGTCATAGTTTTTAATCTTCTAGGAATTTCATACCAAACCCTTTATTCAATCCACAGCTGTAAATTGACATGGATAGCAGAATGAGAACAGAAGATATCTTGTATCAGTTAATTTCTCTGTGATATCACTTGTCAGCCTTTTCAACTGAATAAGAGTATTTTTTTTTTTTTTTCTTTTTTACACCACTCAACCCAAAGATTGAACTCATGACTGCCAAGCTTTATCCCACTCGGCTTCATGTCCTACATCACAAGAATGAATTAACTTGGGAAAATTCACCAACATGAGACATCATTTGGCATGGACAGTGGAATGAGAACAATCCACTCCCATGAATTAAATAAAGAGTTTGGTGCAAAATTGCCATAAGGTTACCAACCACGAAAGAAGCCTGAAGGCCGTGGGATACAATGGCCAAAACATTGTGTCTATAGCAATAACAAGATGAGGATACTAGTCTGTGTAAATCAGTATATAATAATAATAATGATAATAGGACTATTCAACCGCTTTTTGGGTCAATACTTATTTTTGTATGTTTAACACATTTCTGTTGTTTTGATGCCATAAGATGAATGGTTATTGGAGCATGAAGCACAACTTTTTGGCTTCTACTACCATCAAATCAATATTTGGAGTAATGGTGCAGGGAACTAGCTTATATTTTGATTGGATGCCGAACAAGAAAAAAAATGAAATATCAGTGACTTTTCATAATGACTTTTTGGTAAGAATTTATGTTTTTGTTTAGAAAGAATATTTTTCATACAAAACAAACCTTAACACTTTCAAAACTGCTCATTTTCTTTTACAATTATAATCTCTATTGTGCTACCCGTTCCCTTGAGACCACCAACCAGATGGTTTCCCAGGTTATATGGTTACTTCAGGGAAATATAGGAAGTTCTGCAAGGAAAATGAAGATCTTTGTACCAACTTTTTTTCAGACAACTTGAACTCTTCTCATCTTTGATGTAGTCATGACATTCTGGCTGGATCATTTTTATTGCCCTTTTCAGGTATAAAATATATCTGTAAGAGTTCAAATCATCTGGAAAATATTTGACTTGTGAATGACTCTTCTCACCATTATAGAAGATCTTCATATTATAGCAGCTGTGACTTGGGAACGAAAAATCTTTGGAGAAATCACTGAAATTGCAAGACAAGTTCAAATGATTTAAGCTCCTTGATAAACAAACCTGATAAGGTGGAATGATGTCAAACAGAAAAAATTTAAGAAATCAGGTCCATAATCATTAAAAGTAAACTAATAGAAATATCAAATGATATTATAAAAATCATTTCATAAATATCCAATGTAATTGTAATACTAATTATCTAACAGGAAATATTTTTGCAGATAGAATAGTTTCCTAATGTGCTGCTCATTGTAAATTCCATAAGAATGACCACCAATCAAAGTTGAATACCTTGTTTCTTGATTCTAACAGTTCTTTGACTGATTTTCAATTTTAAACCAGAATTGATAAAAGAACTGAGGTTCAAATCAACAAATGTAGTTCAATATACAAAATATCTGGTGAAACAGGTCTGGTCAGTCACACAAAAGACATCATCATCACGTGACCTAATGTCTTCTGCCTACATACCATATTGAGGGTGATCAATGACTTACTGTTACTTCACTTGCCTTTTGTTGAATCATTAAAAGGTCCAAAATTTAATTAAAAAAAAAAAAAATGGGAACGCTGCTGGACACAAATTAAAAGAACAATTTAAGTGGAATTTACATTGCAAACGGACCCCCAGCCCCAACCCCAACCCCAACCCACACACGCGCAAGAAAAAAAACAAAAAACAAGCAGTAACAACTTGGGGGCTGGGTTCCAACCCCCAAAATGTTTTCTTTTCAGACGATAGATGTGAATGTTTAAAAAGCTCTATTGGTATAGCCTGTATGCATGACACAAACATTGATATCCATCCAGAATCACTTAAAAACTGAAGAAACCTATGTTGATAGATTTAGTTAATGGTCTCCAAAATCATTCACACTTTTTGTATAGTCTCTCACAGATTCATTTAACACTAATCAAGTCATCAAATTGTATAAACATTAAAGATTGAGTTATAAACAAGAGAAATTGGAAGAATTCCATCAATCAATATCTATAACTACTAATTCAGCCAAAATCTACATATATAGTAAACAATGTGATTTTTTCTATTCCTCTGTCCATAACAATGGACTTTTCCAATCAAATATAACAATTTTGCAGATAAATATACCACCTACCCAACATTTGAAACTACGTTCTCTTCAACAGAAAGAAATTTTTTTTTTTTATAAAACACCCCGTAGAAATTCAGTCATATCCGTGAATTTTTCACTAGGTTCAACCAGTAAAACATACAGGAAAAAATGGATCTGGATGCAAGTCAAATAGCAATGATCAACAAACTAACTTTGCTGGACATTGTTAGTGGGTTCAATCCACACTGGATCTCCAGAATCTCCCAGAAATACAGACCTCCTACATTCTATCATGACATCATATAGATGTTACATTTTTAAATGACATCACAACTTTTCTTTCTTATTTCTGTTGAATATTGTAATTGGAACCAACCAATGAAAGAGCATCTTATTGAGATATGCGGACACATCTAAAAATTATAAATCATCTCATCAAAAGTCAAATATATCTGCAAATTTTTTCATGGGGAACAAATATTTATAGGTCACAGCTTTTAGCAACAACGTAATTTGTATGCATCCTAATCTTTCTTTTAACAGATTTTCATCCAAGTCAATATTCTCTGCAAGTTAGACAGGAAAAAAAAGAACAGAAACTCCTCAAAAACTGCAACATTGTCCACACATTTTTGACAGCATTTGTTTACATTTGTGTAATTAATAAAACTATTTGTTTTTTACGTGAGTTTTCAAGCTAATCCCAATTAAAACAACAACAAAAAAAATAGTTGCATGAAAAATCAAACAAAAAATATCTTCCAAAACGCAATATAATTCATTGGCAAATAAAAAAAGTTATAAATATATGTATGTATGGAATGTACACATTAGTTATAAACATTGTATAGACTGCTTTCTTTCATCCTTTCTTGTACTTTCTATTTTTCATCCCAAGAATTGATCTAAATAGGAAAAAAAAAAAAAATCAAATATTGGGACGTGAAAAGAAAAAAAAAGAGAAATATTCCTCTATCTTTGCCCACTCTCCATGTTATATCTTTCCATCTTTACCAACGCTATGGACCTATTGTAGAAAATTTTAAAAAAACAAAAAAACGCTATCTCTCTTTAACCACTCTTTGTTTGGGTCATTCAATTTAAGTTAAGACTGTTAACCAATTTGAAAATTGGTCTTAACATAGAATTTTCCACCACTCTAAAAACTATTGACTTTTGTCACAGTTAACTGATTACAATCCTTTGTCAGTCCTGGATACCAATGAAAAGTGAAGAAAAAAATATCATTTCGTTTTTCTCTTACATGCCAGCAATAGAAAAAATAAAAAATAAAAAAAAGCAGCCAAGATATTTCCCGTGAGGTTACACCGTGAAAGAGCTAGCCATAAAGGAGCTGTTTACAAAAGAGCTAAGGAATAGAAAAAGCTAGTACAATAAGGCCTATGTAAGAAAGAACTAACAGCACAATCAGGGTATTCTAAAAAAAGAGCTCCAAGTTATGCGTATGTTCACACATTTTATATCCATGAAGGCTACATGGAATAAAAATAACCTAACCCTAACGTTACTTTGAACATGTTGCCTTTTGGACCCATCTTGCTCCGTTCCCTTTCAATACAAAGCTAACATTAAGTATTATCACTTAGCACTTTCTAGGCTTAGCTAAATAGAAAAAGTATCATCAATTATCACCATCAATTCTCATAGTTTTTTGTGACTTGTTCTTGTAGAGTGTACCATTCCCATGAGTATAGCTAATTATAAATCTCAAGAATTGCTAGTTGTCCTAGGTAGAAGTGGCAAATGGTGTCTTAGTAACAGAGGAACGCAAAAGCATTTTCTTTTGTAATAACAGTCTCCTTTCTGCTCTTAAAGGCAGTGTGCTGCTTGAAAGCAGAACCTTGTTTAAACAATTGGCAAAAGCCAAGACAGAAACATCAAACAAAACAGCAAACCTCTTGGGTGGAAATCATTAGCTGAATGACATATAAATGTATTATCCTGGGAATCATCTTGATGTAGGTATCAGCTGACTAGTTGGATTAAAGCAAATTGGAAAGAGTACCATATTTGCCAGTATATAAGACCGCCATTTAATTTTTTTTTATATAAAATATGCAAATATCACACTGTCTCCAATACGCTGGTATTATGATTCAGGGACTATCTAACAAAGCATGAGATGGACTGTTATGGGGTGTGGATGAGTTGCAGTCAACAGTAGTCCATCAAATATTATTGTAAATAATTTGTCTTTTAGTCAAGTGTATGTAGTATGAATACTATTCATCTCAAGTTTTTCCGTACACTTGCAGATATTTTGACTTTTGAGAAATCAGTTCTTGCAGCATGAAAACAGATAGCACACATTAGATAAAATCATATTTAAATTCTTCTAATTAGATTATTGCCTTCTGAAGGCTAAGGATTCTAACTGATTAATTTCGCTAAATTTATAAAAATGCTCGAAGATACCTAGGTTTGGAGATTAGGCCACAGAAGCAGATCTGGTTAGACACTGAGAAGAAATTGTGATATGACCAATGTCTTTTGGCAGCATTTAAAAAAAAATTTTTTTTTAAATTTAAAAATTGGAAAAAGGGGTGATCAAACAAAAAGTTATTTCTTCCGCCTTCTGTTGGATCGCTAAAAAGTTTGAATTTTCAAGAACAAACATGGACACAGCTGGACACAAAACAAGATATCAATCTAACACAAACTCATATTGTAAATTGAACTCCCACATTAAAAACTTATTGGCAGGGGATTATCAAAAACAGAAAAAAGTACTTGGAGATGTATTAAAAATATACATCCAGTTTAAATTTGGCAAGGATTGATCTCATATTACGCTTTGGGGCCTGCATACATACACAGAAATTTGCTATCCACTTCTAGGAAGAATGAGAAGAAAAAATGGAACAAACAGAAAGAAATTCAAACCTAATTTTTTTTTTACAATGTGTTTTGTGATTGATAAGATCTTTAATCTTAGTTATTTTGCAAATACAGAGTAAATTAAAATATTTGATTAAACTAACATCCTAATTTTGGATGTTTTGTTAATACAATATTTTCATCTTAATTATGATTGTCTACCATTCTACCATATTACTGTATGATTACAATATTGAAAAACCATTCTGTTCAAAATTAAAAAATGAAAATATTAGTCCGGGTGAATAAGAGTTGAAAAAAATAATAAAAACCTATACCAGAATATTTTGAGACAATTCTCAAAAATACAAAGCACTTTTTTTTCAATTTCAAACAGCAGAACCTACCACATTAGTAGTCGATAGAAAAAGATTTCCACTTTGGGTATGAAAATGATCAGAGCTGATGATTATGAGGTAATTCTTAGGGACCACCTGTTTCAGATAGGAATGACATTATTGAACACAGCTGTCTAAAGAAATTCCAGTGTAAAAAGCAGAGAACAACACAGAATAATGGAAAAAAGTAGGAATGGCTTTATGTCATAACAGCGGCAAGTGTTTTAGTATTAAAAGCAACAGCTTGTTATTATATCTCATTTATCAGCTAAATACCAATACCCATCACCCAGTGCTTCAGTAGGTCATAGGTTCAACCCATGGCCAAATCAAACCAAAGTCTTTAAAAAATGATACTGAATGCATCTCTGCTAAGCACTCGGTATAAAGAGAAGGATTGAAGAAACAAGTGCTTATAAAGATTTAGGGATATTAATTTAATAGAAAAAATGAAATGATGGATGAACTTAGGTGCTTGTTTCCAAATTGTCAAGAGAAAGATAAAATTTTTGCTCGAGGAAATATGCATTTATTTGTTGAAAATGATTAGGAAGAAATATTAGTACAGCAAACATCCAACATCTCAAGAATGCTTTATTCAGTTTTCCAAGCAACAAAAAACAACAAATTAATCATCAGTTTGAACCCTATAGGCAAGTATTGTTCAATATTACAATAACCAGAATCCACTGCTAGTTTCGAACTTTTTTCAAAAAACTTAAGTGCATAAAAAGTTATCTGTTGTTATCAATGAAATTTAGAATTATGAAGTGTTAATATTTTTAGATAATAGCTTAGTAGCAGTATATAAGCAGTCACTTAACCCTTTAGTGCCCAAAATTATTTCTCAAAAATCATGATTTTAGTAGTCATTGGCTTGTTTAATTATTCAAGTGCCTTCCTTTTGTTTAGACCCTGTATACATAGAAAGATTAATAACAAGTGATTTTAGACCAAAAATTGAGTCCACTAATAACGCCAGTGGATACTATCAACCACAAATCAATCTACCCACATGATCGCATCATTTGGCCAAGCTGGGCGCTATAGGGTTAAATATAAAAAGCAATTTTAGATCAATATATAGATTGAAGCTTGTTAAAAAGAAGCAATGAAATATCAGTCAGTTTAATGCAAGTGTTTGGCTTCAAGTATTTTAGCTAAAGGCGAATTGTGTTCGGCCAGGCAAGAGTTAATCAAAAAGGCTCAATTGGACTGAGAGTCTCACAGGTATGGGAAGGCCTCGAGGACCCGCTGGAGGACCAACATGCTGTAGCTAGTTCCCTTGCTTGGCGACCAAGGAGATTTCGTACTTGAGGTGGAATATTCCACCCCGTTGATGTTGGAGTCCTCCTCGTAGATGGTGGAAGGCCTGCTGTTGAATTTATGTTGGAGGACATGGTGTTGAAACAACTTTGAAAGGCTGCAGCAACAACGATAAAACATAAAAGAAAAAAAGAATGGGTAATCACAATGGCACGAGTTTGAATTAGGTTGTTACAAATGAAATATTGTTTGAAAATAATTCTACAAGTGAGAGATCTACTAAAGTGGTTGCTTTTTTTTTTTTTGCAGATTCAGTGTAAATAAAGATATACACTGTAGACCTGTTATAATGTGGTTGTCAGGCTCTATTAATTTTCTACTGAATTATAAGTGGGTCCAATTTGTAATGAATTTTCCATTTTCACAAACCTAAATCCAAGTGTTGACCCCCACCAATAACTTCATCAAGAACAACCCTTGTAATTTGTGCAGAAATTACATGAAGAGCATGGGGTGGGCGTGAGGTGAGGCTAGTCTGGCATGAAGACAAAAATAAATATCAAAATTTTTCAAATCCCGACACCTCAGTGGTAGTGATATATAGCCATTTTTGAAAGTTTTGGGCTTGAAACTTCAGCAACTATGTGACAATCACATCCACTCAAGTGCTCGCTGACAGATCTGTAATGTAACTAATGTTCCATTCCCTACCCATCAGCTGTTTACAGTAGACAAGAATAAATTAAATTCAAGTAGAGTCATTCTTGAATTGATGATATCAGGTAGTTGGGAAGGATTGCCCTAGTGTTGGCTGCATCTGAAGCAGATGAAAGAAACAGGAGAAGTTCATTTTTTTTGTCTGTTCACACTTTTGCTTTGACTTGAAACCGATCATATCATAATATACACTGTATACTGCCATTCAGGCTAAAAATACTGCAATATGAAATGTTTCCTTCTAATTCATTTCCTTTTTACAGTTGGTGTAACCTGATTGAGTAGGGGTCTTTCTATTTTCGTACTTAGTTATTATTTTGAGAGCCAAGTTTTAAAAATTGGTATTCATGCTCAAAACATGCTATAAGTAATACCACATTATCTCGAGCCACGCTATGACAGGCCTGCAATGTAATTCATTATCATTGGAGGTTTTTAAGCCCTTTATAGCATAGGTGTCTACCCAAGAAGTTAGCATTAGTTCAATAGTTTTAGGTCAAGAAATATGGATATCAATAATAAACCTTTACAGAGACTCAAACCTGTTCTTAATGATGAAAAATCATAGACAGCAGTGAGCAAAAACCGACAAACAATGGCTTAAGCATTTTCTGGAGACTTAAGGACTTCAACAGTGACCATATCTCTTTTTGTTGTTTTTATCCTCCTTCCTCTCACTATCCAATGATATTTCATGTGTAACAACCAAGTGAAATTACAGCAGGAATGAAGGGAAGAATTTTTTAAAATGATAAATAAATATTGGTTCAAACAACAACAAAACAGGCAAATGATAATGAAATATTGGTTCGAGCAACAACAAAACATGCAAATAATAACAACAACAAATATTGGGTAACAACAACAAAAAAAAAAAAACACGGTTAAGACGGGTTTGGTCTTGTGTATTTATGCAGGAAGATGGCATGCATTAGAACACATAAGGAAAATACAGTCATACTTGCAGGAAAAAAGACACAAAATAAGGGTCCAGTTCAGCATTATACATACATTGTAAATTAGTTATACTTGTATCAAGGCAGACACAAAATAAGGGTCCAGTTTAGCATTATATGTAAATTATAAATTACACCCATTATTTGCATAAGGGCAGACACAGAAAAGGGTTCAGTTTAGCATTATACATACATTCTAAATCTAACCACACTTTAGAGATAATTGACACACTTCCATTTTGAAACTTGATTTTTCTCCAGAAGGAAAAATTTCCAGAAAAAAATAAAAATCATATTCATTCAAAGCACATCAAAATACAGAAGAAAAATATATTTTCCTACCAAAATACTGTGCAAGACTAAATTGAATGTAAACCAAAAAGACAGACAAACATGCAACTGACAAGTAGAATAGACACTGAAAATGTGATGATGAAAATCAAAATGATATCAAGCAACAGGATATGGAACCATTTAATAATCTTATTGTCTGTTAATCCTTGGAGTATTTATTGCATTGGTTAACAAGTTACGATCAATTAACTAATGCATATTAACCCCATTAACTGTGGCAAATGGTGAAGAACAATAGTCATCCATTGCAAGATAAAAGTCCCTGTCCATTGCAAGATAATCCATTGCAAGTTAAAAAAAATAACTTAATAAACATTACTGAGGATTGGAAAATTATTTCCACTTGAATGCTTAATAGTAGCAGAATTAAAAACAGCAAAAAACAGTCTCTATTCAAACCTGGAATGTCATTTACACAATTTTTTGATAGCATTTGGCAACATTTACTTCTGTAAATAAAGTATTTGTCTCCAATAGATTAAAAAAGAGAATACTGTAAAAATATGAAGAGATTTTAAAGAAAGACTCTCTGAAAATGGATGCCAACTGATTTTCTCGATCCTCCCTACATTTTCGTTTGTATCCCAGAAGTGTGTATCTATTGACATTCCCCATAAGCTTACAATGAGAAGTTAAAGAGCTTTCAGCTCCTCAGATTACAAAAGCTTTCTATTACGTCACACTACAATTGATATAAAAAAGAATTCTATAGCGAAGAATCAGGTGAAAGAAAAACATATTCCTCTTTCTTTGCTAACTCTTCTCTCCTGGCTATCAGTTCTGTCTACAGACTTGAAAATTGGCATTAGTACTCCCCTAGGTCCTTTCTGGAAATTTTTTTTTGTAAAAAATTTTTTTGACCTTATTTGAGCCTTATTTTGATGGGTTTCTCCATGTTTTTGATGCAAATTTAGAGGTTTCCCACGGGAAAATGCTAGTGATGTCATAAATAAAAATTATTCTGAACATATTCATTCTCCAACAGAATTTTTTCACGTGATTTCAAATTTAGATGCTATGCTTGTTCAATTACTGACTGTGATGGTGAGTCCATTTTATATTTGAGTTAAAACCTAATAAAAACAGGTACTTTATTTTATTATTTTACATTTTAAATGTAAAATGAAGACAAAACAAAGCAATATGAAAAATGAATAAAAAAAAACACTTCAAAACATTGGGAGGTTGGTCGAATAAAGTAATGAGTCTAGAATGTTCTTCTCAGGCTATGGAATAAAGTTTAATGAATTAACAATTAAAAAAAATCAGACTCTAATCAAACAAGTAAGTTAAAAAATAGTTGAAAAGGTGGCACTCTTGAAGAATGAGCTCAGGGGGAGCAACTGATCCCCTACTCCTCCTCTGGCTATGCCGCTGGTTCTTTCCCAACAGCCAGAGCTGAAAATGTGATTTGCATCTGAGTCTTGAGACTATTGCCACTAAATAAACTATGGTAATAAAGAATCCTTTGAAAAACTCTCAATGCAGTCTTTAGTATGCATGAGAGAATAGAGTAAAGTGCTTGGCTTTAATTATGAACAAAGCCTGAATGATGAATGAAAACAGCCTTGAGACAGGAAGTAATAAAACTTCATTAGGCAAACAAAACGCTTCTTTAATGATTACATTCCTCAACATCTGACATTATGCTCACACCTCCTAAGAGGTGAAGAGTGGTGTATTAGTTAACAGTGTAGACAATGGAATCAGCAAGCTGAGTTCAAACCCCAAAGGAGCCTTCTTGAGGCAGTTGAATGCCAACTGTATCGTGCTTCCTATGGACTACATCATCAGGGGGAATCTGTGGCTTGGCATCACAGGATATCCAATTGGCCTAAAGTGAGACACATACATAGCTTGCCAGAATCATTAAAAAACTGAAGAAACCAATGCTGACAGTTTCTGAGAGGAAAATTAGAGTACATTATTCTGGGGATTCTGCAGTAGAGCAACGGTTAGCAAACCGGTCAAGATAGACCATTTTCTAGTGTAAAGAGTTCGATTCTCACAGGTTGCACTGCTCTCATAACTTTGCACTAGACAAAGTACATTAGTCTATGAGATAAATCATTACAAAGTCGTTTAAAATGTTTATGAAAGTCTTCAGCTTTAATTGCTTATCAAATTAAAAATATTTTTGTACAGCAAATTTTCATTCTTTCTTTTCCACACTTTTATGGAACAGCTCATGCCTCCTTCTAGAATCATTCAAATAAAGAACTAGGATGCATTCAGAGAGTACATCTCTGTGTACACAAGCTAAAACAGAATGAAAATAATGTATTTAGAAAAAGAAAAAAAAAAGGGGGTGAGAACTTTACTTGAACAAATATTAGATTACTTCCTTTGAAATTCAAATTTTCCTCACTATCAACTGTTCAATTTTTAAAATCTTCTCCTGCTGGATAATGAAAATATCTTTCAATCAAAAACAAAAATTTTATCACTTCTTCCGTATCCCATTGCCCTCCTTTCTACACAATTTCATTTAAATTCATTTAGAACTTCTAGAGATATTGTGTGTCCAAATAGATGGACAAGAGTGAATACATATACCTCTTTAATCTTTGTTGCATTAGCAGATGTATATACAAAAAGATTTTCTTGCACTAAACACATTTTTTTCATTTTTTAAATTTTGATTAGATGGAGTATTATGAAGCATTATTTGAAATTTTTATGACTACTTTTTACTTCCATCTTGATTTATAAATTGCTTTTTTTATCACAACTTTTGCTCAGGTCGATTTCTCTCTGGGAGTGAGTAAATGGCATTTAATTGGAAAATAAAGATTCAAACACACATCCCCCAATGGGAAGCACTGTTTACACCAATCAACTCTACTAACTGAGCAACCAAGACTGAACCAGAAGACAGAAGTATGAATAACACCTTTAAACCCATCGGCACCAATGTTTGTTTACATTCTCACACTTTCAGTATTTTACAACATTTTATTGTTTTTTTTATTCTTAATTTTATTGGATCATTATTTAAAATTTTTATGAATACTTTTTACCTTCATTTCAATTTATTAGTCGCTTTTTATCGCTACTTTCACTCAGGCCAATTTCCCTCTTGCAGTGTGTAAATAGCATCTGATTAGAAAATCATTGTATTTCTTAGTATTGTTGAAGTTTTTTTTAAGTACACTAAGAATCTGAAGCAACACTTGATAGACTAGTGGATTAGATAAAGGTATGCATTGCTGTCCACATTCAAATGGAGACTTGTTAATAGAACATCTCATCTGTGGGGGGGGGTAGTTTGTCATGTGCAAGAAAATTATTCATATTAATGCATCAGTTCTCATGGTTTGTAATTAAAAAGGACAGGTTTGGTTGGTCACTCAAAAGAAACCGTAACATGACCAACATCTTTTGGTAGCATGCCATGTTGGGAATGATCAATTGAAAATTCAGAAAAAGCAGTGATCAAGTTACTTCTCTAGCATTTTGTTGGGCAGTAAATCACTAAAAAAAAAGTCTGAATTTAAAAAGAAAACAAGCATGAATGCTGCTGGACAAAAACTAAGGGATCAATTTAGCATAAACTCACATTGCAAACTGAACCCCTAAAAACCTATTTGAGAGGAGAATTTTCAAAAAACAGAAGAAAATGAAAAGGAGTAAATGTTTAAATTTTCACTCCTACAGCTCTATTGGTGCATCATACACACACAGCTGGCCAAACTTGAAAACTGAAGAAACCTATGGTGAAAATTCCTAATAATTTCAGACGTTGATAATGAACACAAAAGTATTTATAGACTGATAAACAATTCATAATCCTTATTAAAAGTCTCTGGATGATAATTTTCAATATGCCATAAAACTGATTTTTATCAGTCACAAGATCTAATAAAAAGAGATCAGACAGTGTTTTCATTATTGTAAATTCAACCAAAATGATGTCATAACATTTGTGAAAAACCATACAGAATTATCATAAAATATTAATGAACACGGTTAGTTGCAAATAACCTATATTCTTATCCACAGACATTGCTGTTATGGCTAATACCAAATACTTGTTAAATAGAATGGGGCTTCTCAAAGTAGGGGACGCAAAAATATTTAGAATTTTTTTCTAAAAAAGAATAATTATACAACTAGTGTTTATTTTTTTCTCATTTATCATCTAAGGAAGTCTTCAGTATATGTACTTCTTCTGGTACTTTTATTTATTAATCTTATAAAAACAAAATTTTGTTTTTGTTATTCTAGAGTAATTCTTTTTTTAAATCTATTTATTCTCGTAATAAACACTGTAAAACTAAATACAGACAAGTATTCCAAGGGAAATTATGAACCAACCCCACTCATGTATGCTCATTTTTATCGTGTAAATATAGCATAAACTTAGATTGTAAATTGAACCCTCCACTGAAAACTTGGTGGGGGTAGAAAAAACAATTTCACTACTCATTGAGTTGTGTGTGTGCAGAATTTAAAGTTTCTACTCTAAACACTTTGAGCTCAGCAAAGTCTAGATACATAGATAAATATATATATATATATATATATATATATATATATATATATATATATATAATTGTCATGAATAACTTGATCCCAGCAAAAGTGTTTGAACCAGTTTGTTGTGGGTAGTGGTAATTGATAACAGTTATATGCATAACAGATGAGATATATGCAGAAAGTTGTTTTTTTTCTCAATTACTTGGTGACTAATGTCATTTGGCAGCATGTTGTGTTGGGGTGATCAAATGAAAAAAAGGGTGATTGATGAATAAGTTTCTTCACTTGCCTTTTGTTGGGCATTAAAATGTTCAAATTTAAAAATTTTTAAAAACTAAGGGATCAAATTAGCATAAACTAACATTGAAAATTGAACACCACACTGAAACCTCATTTTGGAGGGGAGCTTTAAAAAAAATAAGAATAAATAAATATACTTTTTCTACTCATTGTAGGGAGTATGTGTGCAAAATTTCAGATTTTTACTCTTAACAGTTTGGGCTGGGTGAAGTCCAGATACATATAAATGTCAGAACACATGAATAACCCAAACCCAACAACAGTATCTAAACCAGTGTTGTGGGTAGCAATGATTAATTATAAATACATTGCAACTTTTGACATTTTTTTGGTAGTTATTTGTTCCTATGTTTAGTTACTGTTAGATTACGGCTAGAGTCTAATCATATAGTTTTAGTACCGATTATGTATCAGCAAGTAAGTTTTTGTGAAAAATTTTGTCTTATCAAAAAGAATAACAAAAAATTTGGTTCTGTCCCATCCAAAAGGGGTCACAAAAGATACTTATTAAAAGGGGTTTGCAAAAATTTCATCTCATCATAAGGGGTTGTAAGTGAAAAAAGTTAGAGAAGCTGTGAGATAGAAAACTCAGCACAAATTGGAGTGGGAACCAATAATGAGTTTTTATCTCCCCCCTCCCCTGTTTTCAGATTACTACTAAGAGGTTTGTATTCTATTTTTTTCAACACAATATATTTATCATAGAGCAAGAGTCAGCACACTGAAGCCAGAAGGCCAAATCTGGCCCACCGCCATTGAATACATGATGTTGCATACAAAACTTCTTTCTTTTCCTCACCTCTCTTTGGTTAGTGAACAATAAAATTCAGAATCTAAAATCAGAAAAAGTCTCATTTTCGAAATGGCCTCAAACGAATCAATGTTTTATAGCTAACAATGTTTCAACACTATGCATTCCTACTGTTCTATTAAGATACACAAAATTTAATCCACAAAAGAAATGTTATAATTCTCATTGAATATTCATACACCATTGTCATCATTATGAGATACCTTCATTCTCCATCAATCTGCAATTGTATAAAAAGTAAGATTTGAACAAATAAACAAGGGCATTCTTTAATGGTTTTTTTATTAAATATACCACCAAAATAAGTATAATTTATTACACAAATTGTTATTAAAACCTTTGAACCCTTAGCCCCAAGCCTTTAGATACAATATATCTGAACTCCTGGGAGGGAAGAAATAATGTTCTTATCTATGGTCTCCTGTATGAGAGGCAAATAGTATAGGTACAAATGTTTGGGTCCACCAACCACCCATCTTCTATAACAAACCCCGTTATATTTAAGGACACCTGTAAATCGAAATTTATAATCATGTGTAAAGGTCTCTATTAGGTCACACATTTTCAATAATTATCAGTGCAAAAGCTGTCAACAGCACTTCGATCAAACCATGACTAAAAGCTTCATGGATGAATTATATAACATAATAGTTATATAAAACCTCACACTGGATTTATGGGTAATTCAATTGATCATCACATTGCAAGTGTCACATGAGGTATCATCTGTCAAATGATTTATTGATACTCACAATTCTCTTGAATATCCAGAGCTTTTAATATTTTCAACCTAAAACTAAAACTTGTATTGAGAATCACATCAGTAAATGAAAGATGCACTATATCATCCATTAAATGCAGATGAAAGAAATTTCTGTCATTGCAGCTGTATGACTAACTAAATAAATTTTCCCTTTAATTGTGATTGATAGCATCTTTTTTATCTTCTTTGTAATTGTTGAAGTTTTTTATTTCAACTAGTCTTAGACCATTTTTCTTTCAGCAGTGAGCCAATAAATTAACACCGCTGATTAAATTAAGAATAAGTTCTTGGTGAAAGTCAAACTCCCGACCATATATGCTGGACGTTGTCTTGCTTTAAATGTGACCACTGTAACCACTGAGCAACAAGAACTATGGACAAGCAAGATTCAAAAAAAAAAAAAAAAATGGATGGCAATTCGGTTCCCTCCGTAAGTCAGGGATTTTATCTTGCAATGGATCACTATTATATTCAACCTATTAACTGTGTACAGTGGCAACAAACAGGATTATTGCAGAAGAGCTGGGACTGATAACAGGCAAGATTAACTAATGATTTAGAAAGGTGAATGCAGATTATATGTCCATTATAATCCATTATCTTTTGTGTGTTCCTGCACTCATGGCCATACCATTTTGTCAACAAACTTGAAAATTGATATCAGAACTCCACTAGGGTTGGCCAAATACTGAGCGGCGACCACTGTGCAGGGATATTTTCAGTCACAAAAGGATGAAATTAAAAAAAAGGTAAAAATTAATTTTTTCTTCATTCAATTGATTAATAATATATGCTACATACTTTTGTTATTCAGTTTTATAGGGTACTTAGCCTAGCTGTTAAGCAGTAGGTAGTAAGGGGTAAACCTTTGCAATTGGATGGGATGGACACATCTCTTCACTTCGCAACTGGTGTCATAGTAGGTAGTCTCCATCAAAATTAGGCCCACGAAAGCTTTTTTTCAAAAAGAAAAAAAGAAGAAAAAAAAAATCAAATCAAATTTTTTAAACGCTTGTAGTGGAATACTGATGCCAAATTTCAAGTCTGTAAATAAAATGGTATGGACCGAAGTGCTGGATCACAAACACATATAAAAAAAGTATAGAACCCTTTGCCTATGCTTGTTCAATATAGTTTAAAAATTTACATCAAGAGTTATTAGCATCAACCATGGATCAATCTCTGGCGAAGTCATACTAAAGACTTTAAAAATGGTACTTGATGCCTCTCTGCTAAAGAGTACAAATAAGTGTAGTGGTTATCAGAGATAGGAGTAGCACCAATGTGTATCAACGGGAGAGAAATCAAAAGAAGGAAGATCCTTTGGGTTAACTCCAACTATGGTCGACCAGCCAGTTTGAAAAGTATAAAAATAGACTTAATGAGAATAGTGTCTTTATTCAATCCTAGTTATTCTAAGTTGCCAGTAGATGGACAATACTTGATGAGATTTGTCTTCAGCAGAATAGTAATCTATAATTCTAAAATCTATTCAATAAAACAGACTGCATTTAAGTTCAGACAGATGTTATGTTATCATTCATGTGGCTTTATAGAGTAAACTAACATTCCAAGGGAAATTATTGAATAACCGCCACCCATATGTGCTGGTTCTTACCTGGTAAATTGACCAGTGGTGATGGTAAAATCAAATCTTGATGAAAATACTACCAGTATGGTTTCAAACATAAATTTATGATTTTCTTTACAAAAAAAAAAAAAATATTATGAACGTAAACTAAGGGACTAAAAAACTTTCATTGTTATTAAACCACCCAATAAAAACCTATTTAAGGGGAGAGATTTTTGAAAAACGTTTTCCCTAATCATTGAGGTAAATGTGTGTGGGTGTGCAAAGTTTCAACTATGAACAGTTATGGACTGCGTGAAGTCCTCATAGGTAGGTACATATAAATGTCAGAACACATGAATAATCTATACCCAGCAACAGTGATTAAACCAGTCTGTTGTGGGTAGCAGTGATTGATAAATCTCTATCAACACTTTTGGGACTCCTGGCACATCCCAAGGTTTCTCCAACTGCAGAGATATATATGCTCTGAAAATCTCTTTTAGAAGTCTATTGGTATGTGTAAAAAAAAAAATGAGATTTTCTTGGCTTTTATGGGTGCAGTCTTCTTTCTTATATAGCCTAAGAGTCTATAGCAAATATATATATATATATATATATATATATATATATATATATATATATATTGCATCTAAATTAGCTACTTTTACACAAAAATTTAACAACTGTAGACACCAAAGGTTGTGAAGGGCTCTATACCTTTTTAAATGGACATGTGTTTATATGTTCCAGCACAATTAGCCATACCATTTTGTCTACAGACTTGAAAATTGGCATCAGTACTCGGATGGACCTCTCCTAAAAATGTTCTTGATTTTTGGAAAAAAGTTTTTTGTGACCTTATTTTGAAAGGTTTATTAATAACAACTAGATTCTGGAAAATCTAGATATTTTTTTCTACTCTGTTTTAGATGTTTTCCAAGCCAGTGATGTCATATATAGAACTTGCTCTGACCATATCGATTCTTTGATGGAATTTTTTTGCATAACATCAAATGTTGACGCTATGGTTGTTCTAGTTTATATTTCCATTATTATTATTATGATTATTATTTCACGAATGTAAATCTGTTCTATTTCCTGGCAACTTCTAGGTTTCCCATATGAAAATCTAATATTGTATTCCTTTTTGTTCAGAATGATGGTAAACCATAAACAATAACTGTCTACTGGGACAAATATGTCCTATGATAAGTGTTCAATAGAACAAATGTATCCCACAATGATTTGGAGTCTTCAGAATATGGAAAGCACCTTAATAGATTAGTTTTGAAAGAAAGTTCAAACTTGAACAGAAAAGAGAATTGCCAAGTCAATAAGTATTACTGTGAAATATGTTTGTCTAAAGTGAAAATAACTGTTACTCAGTATTTTTCCATCCAAATGCCCTAGCAGGGCTCCACTCTCTGGGTTCAGAATCAGAGTTGTCCATCTCCTAGACCAGTTGCCTAGAGAGCCCAGTCAGCCTTGCTATTTTACCAAAAGCTGAGGGTAGAGATGAATTCATGCTTTCCCCAAGGGCATCATGCTAAGTGAACAAAAACTGTCTCAGCCAGAGTTTGAACTCTATTTGCTAATTTCATTTCTGTACTGTTGATAGTTAAGCCACCTGCCCCTTCTATCAAAACATCTAAAAATTCCGCCCAAGAGAAATACACATAGAGTATTCTGTCTGTGTCTCCGTTATGGTAATTAGAAGATACAAGAGGAAAGACAAATTTTGAAGCAATTACTTGCTGAACAAATTCATTAGAATTTTAAAGAATGGCATTATTCATGGGGAAGAACAGGTGAGACTAATTAGTTATTTTGTTAACAAATTTTTATGTTTAAAAGGGGTGAAAAACTTGTTTTTTTTTTTAAGCTGAGAGAGTAATCGAAAATGTTAGTGGATGATTGAATTTCACATCTATGAATAAAGCCCAAACAATCTGCTGAGAAAGAGGATTGAGTCTAATCTGATGTTCGAATTGTGAAAAAAAAATATATTACAAGTATGTAGTCATCAATTGTACAAAATGGGTGGTGGTAATAATTACACTAGTTTTTTAAGTAAACCTTATTAAGATGTGTCAGAATGTAGGATTGGCCATCCAAGTCAGAGTTTCCCAGTTTTGGAGGATGCAAAGAAAGCACCCACAGGATTTTTTTAAATTGTTAATTCATCATCGGCCTTTTAATGTCAGTCATTGGACATAGTACTTCCCCAGATTCACCAGATCTCGTTCTTTGGTGTAATGAAGTCATTAATTTCTGACCTTGTCTAGTTTGTCACACCATCTTATTTTTTTGCCAGCCACAATATCATATATGATCTCTGAGGATCCACGTTGTGAGTTGCGATATTCAGCACTTGTCTGACATTCTTGCAACATAACTAGTGGATTACTTTTAATATTTTCTAATGGTCACTATGATGTCTCTGACCTCTTTTTTTAATAAATTGTACTCATAATACTGAGAATTATAACTTGGAATAATACATAAAAATTATAATCAAACAGTAAAAGTGTGGATCTCAACCTGTGGTTTTGTTGGGTGTCAGAAGAGGGTAGCATCAAACTTTCATTTTATTGCTGATGTATCCATATTTTATTTATTCTTTGTTTTGGTTTTATTACTGATATCTTGATACAGACTTTTCATTTTGAAAGCTAATGTTTTGTTCGTCTTTTGGCAGCATGCCATGTTGTAGGTGATTAATTGAAAAATTACAAAAGGGGGTTATCATTGAAGAAGTTACTTTTCTCACCTGTTGTTTGGCAAAGATCACTAAAAAGTCTGAATTTTCCAAAAATAAGAGTGAACACTGCCAGCCACAATGTGAGTGCCCAATTTATTGTAAACTTACATCCCAAACCCGAAAGACCTCAACAACTATAGGCCTATAAGCCTACAAAACTGTGTATATAAACTTTTCACAAAGATCATCACCAACCGAATCATAAAAACACTCGATGAAAACCAGCCACGTGAACAGGCTGGCTTTAGAAGAAGCTACTCGACCATAGACCACCTGCATTTGATAAATCAGCTGAAAGAAAAAGCAGCTGAGTATAAACTACGAATCGACTTCAAAAGGGTGTTCGACTCAGTAGAAATCCCTAAGATTATGGAGGCCATCAGTCAACAAGGTGTAGATCCAGTATATGAAGTGTTGAAGCATATATACAACCACAGCAGCTCCTTTATCAGGTTACATAAAGACTCTGACCCCTTTCAGCTCCAGAAAGGAGTAAGACAAGGTGATACCAGCTCACCTAAACTCTTCACAGCCTGCCTCAAGATGATCTTCAGAAGACTAGACTGGGAGAGTAGACGAATTAAAATAGACGGCAAGTATCTGAGCAACCACAGATTTGCAGATGACATTGCCCTTTTCGCAGAGAACCTACACGACCTCCAACTAATTATAGATGAACTAGATGCAGAGAGCAAGAAAGTCGGCCTACACATGAACTTCAGCAAGACGAAGATCATGTGCAACAACCACATTGGAGATAAAAACACTAAGATCAAAATCGAGGACACACAACTGGAGGAAGTAGACCACTACATCTACCTAGGACAACAAATCTCCATGAGACCCTCAAAAGAAGAAGAAAACAAGCAAAGAATCACACTAGAATGGCAAGCCTTTGGCAGAGCTAGCTCAACCTTCAAAAATAAGAAGATCCCATTAATCCTAAAGAGTTTGGTGTATAACCAATGCATCCTCCCAATAGTCACTTGTGGAGCCAAGACATAGAACCTAACCAAGAGACAGACCCGTAAATTGAGAACCATGCAACGTGCACATGAAAGAATAATGCTGGGCCTCACATGGAGATACCACAAGACAGCACAGTACATCCGAGAAAAGACAAGAGTCAGGGACATCATAGAATCCATTAGAAATCTCAAATGGCGGTGGGCTGGCCATGTTGCAAGAATGACGGACAACCGATGGACATCACGACTCCCGACATTGATCCCCTGAGATCAGATGCGCAACCGAGGCCGGCAGAATATTAGATGGCGAGACGAGCTAGACAAATTCAGGAAGTACTGGCTCTGTGACGCCCATGATAAAGAAGTGTGGCAAATCCTGGGGAAGGTCTATGTCAAACGACGGACGTTAAAAGACTACTGATGATGATGATGATGATGATGATGATGATGATGATTTTAAAAAAACAAAAAACTTTTATCTAGACTCAGTAAGGAGTTAATGTTTAAATTTTAGTCAGTCAGCCAAACAAAATCACTTAAGAACTGATGAAACCTATGTTGACAGTCTTGGTTGATAGCTCACCTCATGTTTATACTTTAAAGTGAACAAGACTGCAAAACACCATAGATGTGCTGGTTCGATCTTTCGTACCAATAAAAGTCCCTTCTTCATGAAGCCTATTCCTTTCAAATCTCTCATTTTTTCCACTGAAAGCACCTTCATTTAACAGCCCTTTTCTTTTAAATTTTGTTTTGGTATGTTAGTCAGTCAATGACATAGAGGAGCAAGGATCTAGCTCCAAAAGAGCTAGATTGGCAAATTTTTTTTTTTTGGCAAGTCAGTCAGACAGTCAGTCAGACAGTCCATGATGACAATTAGTACTAAATATGCTCACATAACTAAAAATCAAGATGAAGGTAAATAGTAGTCAAAATTAATCCATTTAATTATTACCAATGTGTATATGTCTTCTGTCAAGCTATTATCATAGTAAAATGGAATTTCATTCATACAACTGACGTGTTTGTCTTTTGGTGTAACTTAAGCAACACCAAATACGAGCATTTCTCTTTCATAGAAGGAGGGGGAGAGAATGCTTTGCAGAGATGGTATGAGGCTTTTGCTATGTCGATCTGTTAGATTGTCAGTCAGTGATGGCAATTGCCACTAAAGACGTTAACGCATCTAAAAAGGGAAATAGAAAATGATGATTCCTCACCTGTATAAAATAAAAATGAATCAGTGAATTAAAAGTTCCAGAATCTAAATGTAAGAAATTTTAGAGTGGTTTCATTTTGCAAGATCCTTACCATCATCAGAATCTAGAAAAGTAAAGTTGAATATCAACAAATTCATATCAACTGATCAAACCCCCAAAATTCCAGCCATTAGTTAAGATCAGAAGAATTTCTCTCATTCTTAGACCCTAAAAGTTGAGAAAAACATGACTTACTGTATTTGACAGAATATAAACATGATCTTAGGCATCAATCCCCTTATTGGCCAAATGTTGGAGTGTTAAAAAAACAAAACAAATGGCAGCTATGCAACGTGGCATGAAGTCTACAAGGTGCTGGAGTTGTTGGATGGGTATATCTATCAAACTCCAGACATCCACCAACAGGTGTCTTCAAAGAAACCTTCATATTCATAGGCCAGAGAAAATCTCTATTGAAAAATTGTAGAGCAGAATAGATTAAGAACCAATCGCCATACAGATCCTGAGATGAAAGTTGGAGACACCCTTAGGAAGCCAGCCAAAAACATCACTAGACAGGCCCTGAAATGGAATCCACAGGTTAAGAGCAAGAGGCGAAAGCCTTGAAAAACCAACAATGGTGATGACAGGTGGATATTCCTGGAGAAATTTTGAGAAGATTGCATAGAGCCAAGTGCACTGGCAGAGTGTCATCGATGGCATATGGTCCTCATGGAGTAAAAGAGCCTAAATAAGTAACTATATCTATCCAACCACATTCTAGGGCTGATCATAACAGCTTTATTTGTTGGTTGTGGCAGCAAGGATTTCAATGAAATCAACATCAAGTCCCATACATGCTCAGTTGGGTTTGAATCTGGTGAGTACAGGGGAGTACCTGGAAGCCAGCCAAGTCTTCCCAGATCAAGTTGTGTTACTCATACACAATTGGGGAAAGGTAACAGTCCAATACTGCATCAAATTACATCCAAATTCATTCAATGCACAGTACAGCATTCAATGGGGTTGTTTAATCACCAACCAGCAAAAGTACTGACACCATGGTATTGGTTATTACACCTCACTCAAGCCAGAGAATATCACAATTGGACCATAGAAGACTGCCATCTGGTCAGACAAGTCACGATTCCTGCTCTTTTGAGAAGATGGTTGAGTTTGTAAGTGGAGGAGACCATATTAAGTAATGGATCCTTCTAGATATCAAAGTTTAATGCAAGCTAATGTTGACTGTAATAGTATGGGGTCTTGATAGGTATGACATATACAGAACTTGTTGCAGATCACTTTATGCTTGTCATGTTTCATGTTTAGTGATGGTTTGACCATGTTCATTTTTTTTCATCTACTTCGTTATTTATCAAACAACCTCAAAATGGCTTGAACGGAGCTTTTTTTTTCTCAACAACTTTTAATCTGAGCAGGAAAGAAATTGGAGAATATAGCTTCATTTTGAGTAAGAGGCACAAACAATAACTTTGAGCATTTTATGTATAATTTCATGGGCATCCGCTGCCACTTTTTCCGGCAAGAAAAGGATATACTCTGTAGGCTTGGGAAGGGGGTATATCCAAAAGTTAGAGGTCAGGTAAGAAACTGAGAAGTGCCTCAGCTGTGACTCGTCGAAAGCCATCACTGTTCATAGTGACCTTTTGATCCAAGGTTCAAACTTTCATGCCACCTTGAATTTGGTGAGAAATAATCTGTTCGACACCCCTACACACACACACACACACACACACAACAGACACCCATGGATAAATCGTCTTTTTGGTCACATTCAGATCATTAATTCTTTCTTTGGATCTGCAAAGTCAAAGATAGAACTCCCAAGTATTAAAAGATCTATGATGATTGTAAAGATGAAATTGGTTCCATCATACATACATCATTTAAAGGGAAAAAAAGAGAGTTAGTCTTACCGGGTGGGGTCGTTATTTGCCTCGATCTCATTAACGAGCTTAAGAATCTGCCCAGCCGGTTCATAATGTTTGGAGAGCTTCTGAAGAAGCGCAGTAGTTGTTCCATGTTTGAATAGTCCAAGTGCACGCTTCTTTAAACCATGCAACAGACAGGCTTCTACAGCAGCTGAAAGAGAAAATTTTTCATCTCTCAAATACAAAGGTATGAATTAATCAGTCTAACAGATAAATGAAGAATTTCAAAAAATACTTTTAAAGTCTCTATTTTGATACTGTACAAAAACAAAACAAAACAGACAATTAGGTTGAACACAACTTGAAGCATTTGATTGTATAAGCAGGAACATAATCTTACTATAATCCACCAAACATCTGTTCATCTGTCGGTGATCATACAATTCAAGCACGGCTAGAGCAATGGCCACTTAATTTTCTGTGATTACTAATGTGATCCCATAACATGTTTTTAGCATATCAGCTTTTGAAAATTCCCAAACTTTTTAGCAAGGGGTTTAATCTAATACGAAAGTATAATACTGAACTGGCTTCTTATCATGTGTCCATCAAGTTAGCTACCAGAGAATTTCTTTCCACGAGTCTAATAAACTAGGTATTTCAGAAAAGCAAATTATATAGAAATAAAATGGCTCTACTTAAGACCAAATGTAAGTTGAAAAATTTCATAGTTAAGCAATTGAACCAGCATAATTTACTTTTATTTTTGGAAAAAAAGCTTTTTGACGCCTCATTTTGATGGGTTTATTATGTTTCGAGATAACTTTTCTTTTTTTTTTACTCTATTTTAGATGTTTTTCACTGGAAAACATCAGTGATGTCATAAAAAGAATTTTTTTTCTCACCATACTTATTCTTTGATGGAATGTTATTTTTATACAACTTCAAATTTTCACATTACGGATGTTTAATTATTGTGTGTGATGGCAAGTTGAACTAATAATTATCACAAATGCATATCCTCTTCCCAAAAGATATCAACACCAAAGGGACTGATTCACTTGAAAAAAGTACATTAACAACCAAGAGTAAATTGAACATATGTATGTGAATTATGAATGGGACCATGAAAAAAAACAATGTTTGGATAGGAATCAAATAATGTAATGGGAGATGTGAATTGTTTTTTTGCCAATGTTGATAGGCAGCAATAGAAAAAGAGATCATTTTTTAGACAAAAATAAAATAATGATAATAATAATAATAATAATAATAATAATAATAATAATAATAATAATAATAATCTTCACAGGAGCCAAGGGAAGACCCCAGGAGACAAAAGTAAAAAATAATAAAGGATCTAAAAACACTCAGCCTGATTCAATAAAGCTTTTCTCTGGAAAAAATCTTTAGAAGATTCATCATCGTTTCTTTGCATGACAGATCAAACCAGCATTGCTTTTGACAGTGCAGAAATGCCACAAGATCATGGACACTCATTTTTTCTAACTTCTTTAGAAACCAAAAATATCAAAAATTATATTCTCTTATCAATGAAAACTAGCAGAACCTGTGGAAATCCCAGGGCGGTTCACAACCAAAATTATCCATTACAGTACAGTCAAAATTATTATATACTTTTTTCAAAATTGACTTATTTCAATTTAAAACCCATTTTTAAACTGCATTCTATAAATGGAAAATATGAATTTTTATAATCTTTATAAATTTCTTTTCAGCCCTCTCTTTTCCTACCCTCTTATTAAACTACCAAACCTTTCTCTTGTGTTATTACTGAAAGCATAACATTTAAAAAGAGGTTGGAACAGATTATTTAAAAAGATGCTGTTTGACCATTAATTCGAAGAACTGTTTCTAATTTATTAATATCCAGACCGATGATGTCATGGTAGGTTTACATCAGTCAGACAAGGAGAATGGATTTAATTGTTGCACTGGTTAAACACTCCATAGAGTGGGACACAAACACAGGAGAACCATCCAATGTACTCTTTACTGATCCTCTATTGGCTGATTATTAAATAAGTCCATTAATACATTTTTGCATTCATGTGCCATACATTAAATAAAATAAACTACATACATGGTGATTACCCTAAAACAAAATAACAAGCAAAATACAACAATCTTAGCTTGAGGGGAGATGGCATTTGATCAACACTGCTGGGGAGCCATGGTAAAATAACTTTTGTTCTTGAATATCCTAAATCAGTTTTGTAGTAAATAACTGATGATCCCCACAAGAAATTTTCACTATTAGTAATATAAAATCAAATTAGGTATGAAAAAAAAAAAGTCCCTTTGACTATCTTTTGACTAATAGTTATAAGTCAGTAATTTATTTGCATAAGACAAATGAAATAAACTAATAAACTGGAACAAAAAAAATTATGTACGTAAGATCTTTAGTTAAAATTCATGGAGTAACATCAAGAATTTCAAGACTGAAAAACTTTCTACATTAATAAGAGAAATAGTCTTTTTAGAAACATCTTTGGTGCATGAAGTTGTAAAGCTTTCCATATATATATATATATATATATATATATATATATATATATATATATATACATGCATACATACATAGAGAGAGAGAGAGAGAGAGAGAGATCACAGCTTTTTAAATATCATCCAACCCTCCAGCAGCTGGTAATGGAATTTATTGATTAAGATTTTGAATTTTGACTAAAATTCACATCAATGCTTAAGTGCCAGCTTTTTGCTACAAAATGAATATAGTAATTCTTTCAGATAAAGTTCATGGGTATGTAATATTTGTGATAAACAAATAACAACATGGACAAATGTCAGAAGTAACAATCAACTATATTGCAGATGAGAAAAAAGTTTGGACACCTTATGATTGATCTAAAAGAATTTAAAAAATCTTGATCTAAAAGAATTATAAAAAAAGTAACAATATGCCAGGAATACACATTATAGTTTGTACCTACAGCAACTGGTCTTCTATCCTACATATCCCTTCAGGATGAGGGTAATCATGGCTCTCCACAGCTTCCTTTCTTTTCATTGAATCTTACTCCTTTACAACCTCTTTTTGTTGTACATGTTCCGCCAGCCATTTGCTAAAACTTGGTCCTCTTGCCTCTGATGCACCCTGTGAGAGTTGTGTCCTCTAAACCTCCCTTCCTCATTTTGTGTCCCTAAAATCAAGTTCTAACTCTCCTTGAAATTTTGTTATATTCTCCGTCCAGTTGTTGGTAAACCAATTATATCATTTCACTTTGGTCAATTTTTAGTTGAACCACTCCTTTTCCAAACTTTTGACTGCATGTTTGTGCAAAAAAAAGTCCATGCTCACTCTCACCCCAATAATAATAATAATGATAATAATAATCAGATTTCCATATAAAAAGTCTGACTTGCCCAACCAAATTTGGTATGCACACTCAATGGTCCTCGAGGAAGGTTTTAAAATGGAATATACATACAACACCACAAGGCCAACTGGCTTTGTGTATCTTTTAAATGTTGATGACTATAATATGATTTATTGAGATGCCCAGCAAGGTGTCACATATAAATAAATAAATAAAACAGGCCTGACTTATCACCCAATAGAAACCGTCATTTGATCAATGTCTTTTGGCCTCATGCAATGTTAGGGGTGATTAAATGAAAAAATTGGAAGAAGGGATCATCAATGAATAGGTCACTCCTCTTATCTTTTGTTGGGTATTGACCACTAAAAAATGTCTGAATTTTTGGAAGACAAGCATGAATGCTGCTGGACACAAACTAAGAGACTAATTCAGCATAAACTCACATTGCCAATATAACCCCCACTAAAAACCTATTATTGGAGGGAATTCTTTTTTTCTAAACGTAATAAGTTATAATTTTCAGACTTCTAGATCCATTGTTGTATTGTTGTAGCCAGTATGCATGATACATAGCCAGACTGACATAAAAACTCAAGAAACATATGTTGACAGTTTTGATTTACAGTTTCTAACTACAAGAAACCCTATCTTTTACAGAATTGTTTAACTTTTGTCAAATAAACCATTTTCAATAAGATATGAGGAAAGCAGACAATTTACATACAGACTGCAAGAGGAATTAGCAATACATGCGATGGATTTAATCAAAAAAGAAAACTAATAAGAATTTTTCCCTTCTTTTTTATCTCAAGTTCTATCAATCAGAAATGTGAATTTGTAGCAAAGCCTAGCAACACGATAATCTTTCGACTTTACATGCAGAGCTTTGTTAACATAGCAGCCCTAATAAAACAAATTTTTTTTTTTTACATTGACACTAGAAGCAAGGTTTTTAATGAAAAACACTTATCCAATAGCACTGAATGGCAGTCACATGATTGGTGGATTATTACAGTTCGCAGATGATGTTAACAAGAAAATGACTTTGAATGTAAAAAACTAGCTGAAGTACCCTTCTATACTGGGACAAAAAAAAAGAACTAAAGCTTTCAGACTTGTAAAAAAACAAAAACAAATGGAGGTGAAGTAAGGGTTCAGTTTAGCAAGATAATTACATTGTAAATAGAACCCCCCTCTTATAACCTTTAAAAAAAAAAAATCCCCCCCCACACCTAATTTTTCATTTCAAAACCTCCCCCTAGGTCTTTTGAATATGCATCCTAAATTTGGGTGGGCTGCACCCAGGTTTAGTTGCTTTCAAAGACAGATAGTCACACAAATATATAAAAAAAAAGATGTGAGAATGCTTGACAGATGCAAATACATTCATGCACTGCATATAAACACAAAAGAGTGTCAACATTCTGATCACAGACTTAGATGAGGTAATAGTATATGTGTTGATATATACAAATTTCCGCTAGTATTGCCTGATTTAAAGCCCCTTTCAGGATGAGCTTTAATAATTTTATTAGCTAATTATATTTTCTTAAACACCACTTTCAACAAAGCTAAAACAAACAGAAGGAGGACTTCAACACAAAGAAGGTAGCAGGATTGAAAAGAAGTGCCTTTTATTCAAAACAATTTTGGATTACAACAAAATATCTATCAATACAGAAAATCCTGATGGCAAAACTTTGAAATGAAGAGAGTTTATTAATTGCGCTTGCAGTAGGTTTCGAAAGCAAATAATAATCCAAATATATAATAATTAGACTTGTGCAGATATCTTCTGGGACACAACTGATAGAGTGAAATAAAATCTCATTCATGCAGATGGAAGAGTAAAATAGAATTTCATTCATGTTCAAATGATGTAATAAAGATGCTGAATTTAAGGAACAATAGAAAAATTAAAAAAGTAACAAAAAATAAAAAATCCATTCGTGGTCAACAGAACACTATTCTCAAAGCTCATTGCAATGCAGATCTCTATCATCCATGTACATAAAATGCCATGTGTATCCATATTTCCTATATGCCATCATTTTTTATGGCTAGGGTAAACAAGTAATAAAGAGGAAATGGTTTTGACCTTGATCACCAAGCAACAAGTTTGTCCTAACATCTCAAGCAACTCCAATAGTGGCACAACAGAGCATTTCAATTTCATAGTTGTGTTGTTATGTCAATTTCAGTCATACATGAACAGACACACAAGTTACAGGCTGTCAAAGTTACTAAGTGTACAAAATCTTAGTCCCCTCTAAAAAAAAGAATGCGGGTTGCTGAAGGTTAAGCAAATCTTGCGAAGTATGCATGCCGAAATTTATTGGTCAACAGAAAAAATGAGTTGCAAGATGAAGGATTAAAATCCTTCCATTATTCATGTTGGGAATAATATAACCTTGAATCCAAAGGTATGGGCAACTATTCACTATGTGTCTTTATTAGTCAATAGTGATAAACTTGTCAAGTTGGTGGTTTAGTTTGAATGATTTTAGTCTTGAGAGTGTAACTGATTGAAATTCAAACTAGTTAATTACTCGTTAGAAACCATCATGTGACCAACATCTTTCAGAAGTATACCATATTGAAAAATTAGAAAAAGGGGTGATCAATGGATAAGTTACTTCTCTTGCTTTTTTTGTTGGGAGCTGATCACTAGAAAAGTCTAAATTTTGGAAGACAAGCATGAATGTCACTAGACACAAACTAAGGGACTAATTTAGCATAAACTTACATAAATTGAACCCTTCAATGAAAAAATTAGTGGGGGGTAAAAAAAATTTGTAGACATAATAAAGAATAAATCTTGAAATTTTCAGCCCTCTAGCTTCATTGGTGAGCCCTGTATACACGATATATACATGCTAGCCAACCAGATCAACTTGAAAACTGAAGAAACCTTTTTTGATGGTTTCTAAGACGACAAACAATCAGATAGATTTTAAAAGCTGCATAATTTATAACAAATATGTGAGCAAAAACTCGACCAATAGCAGTTCACTGAAATTCTATGATGACAAGTATTTTCATCTACTTAGCAATAGCACTAAAAATGACAAGGTTTTAGAAAAAGCCATAGCATTGATGTCAGCCTCTTCTATATTCTTCTGCTAATACCATAAAACAGATATTCAACCAGACTTACCAAACAAAGGTCAATAAGTAAAATCATTTCTTTACAACGTTATTTCTTGGTTAAAGTACAAATAAATTTTTTGCAATAAAAAAAAGCATACCTTCAATGAAATTCTTCATAATTTTTGTTTTGTTCAACTATTTTAATACAATCAGGTTAGAGAACTGAGTTAAGTTGAAAACTAATTTCTTTTTTATGAGAAAGACAGCAGATTTATTCATTGAAAATCAGATATGCCTATAATTGTTTCCTGCCCTACTATGAAGACATTAATAGTAATTGCTTTAGTATACATGAACACACAGACACAACCTTTGCTTTGCCCATTCTTTCCTTTCTGCTTGCTTTAGCATGACAGAAACAAATGAACAAGCCAACACCATCAAAAAATTAACATTGCCTTTTATGCGAAACAAGCATATAAAGCAGCAGCTTTTAGTATCTGATCTACTAAATGGAAACATAAAAATGGAATCAAGTCTCACTTTTTTTCTGTAATGAAAAACTTTGGTATTTTGTCCACGGTAACTGATAAACACAAATTATATCAAAAACATAGCATTGGAATCCACATCTCAAAAAAGGTATCACAGGACTAGAAAACATATGAAGAAAAGCAACGAAAATGGTCCCAGAACTTAAAATCTTTCAATGCAAAGACAGACCTCAAAAACTAAAACTAACAACACTACAAGGAAGAATAATAAGAAACGCAATATAAACATTCAAAATAATAAACAACTACGTGCAAAAAAAAACATACACACAAGAATAAACCTCTCTCAAAAAATAATAAACTGGAATTCACTAGTGCAACATGACCCAACTATATAAATGATGAAAACAGTAAACAATTTCAAGCACAAAAACTACAAATACAAGTTGCATAAAGAAACTAAAAAATTTTTTTAAGTAAATAACTTCAACAGAGGCGATATAAAAGCACAAATATGTACATCAATTTTTTTTTTTTTTTTTTAAATCACAAAATTTTCATGTGGTTGTTTAGAACAAATCTCAGAAGTGAAAAGCTTAATTTCCATCAATATTTATAGTTCTACATAACTACTAAACAGACAATTGAATTGATTATAATGTACAATATGTAAGTAAATGTCAAATATATTGGCTTCTACGTGACATTTCATGATTTCATTAGATAAAATAGAGAAGTGCATTATAGCCAAGCTGTTGCAAAGTGATTGCCCACAGGAGCAACAGACTCGTTTAAATGCAGTCATTATGTGACCATGACTTGATCCAATATTATAAAGATGACTTAAGTTAAATTTAAAGAGTTTTCCGGACAACTGAACCCCTCATTGTATTGTTAACACAAAGTTTCAGTCAATCCATTCTTCAGCCTTCATCAGGTGTACCAACCAAATGTGATGGTGATAAACCATCACTTATAATGTTGGATTTGAGAAGTGTTGGGTACCCCAGATGGTATAAAAATGAAATACTTTAAATGAGCTGTAGTTTTTCAAACCCATTTTCAAAGAATATATGTACTATATAATCTGACAGATATAATGATAAATGTATTACTTTGAAACTATTTGATATGATCTTCCAATATTAAACGATGGATGTATCATTTGGCGTAGACATCGTAAATAGAATAAACAAAGAAAACGGGGCTGCGACTGATAGGTAGTTACTTTAATATAGCATTGCTCTTACTATTGAGCTAAACAGCCTACAGTAATGCAAAGACCCAAATAACTGCTTCATCTCCAAATTCTCATTTTGTTTAATCACTGTCTATATGTACTCTATTTATTTCTCGATGCAGACAATTATTATCAAGAAATGGATTTATAATCCAACAAAAATAATTATAAATCATTTCAAAAAGAGTTTCAAAGTAATATAACGCATTTGAAATAATTAAAATCGCATTATATCACTCTGTTAAAGCCGCTACCTATTGGTCACAAGTTTGATTCCCGCAGCAGCTCCATTTTCTTTAATTGTTTATCCTATTTATACAGTCAAGGCCAAATGATACATTCACCATGAAATAAGGGGAGATCATTTTAAATAGAGTTTTGAAGTAATATAACACATTTATTACATATATATATATATATTATTTATTTTATTGAATCTTCCAATGAATCACTTTGTTTACATATAATACAGATAAAGCAAAATTCTGGTTAAAAGAAAAAAAAAACAACTAAACAATAAAGTAAGAGCTACCCTTACACCTATCAATCTCAGAGAGCAAATGCAGAGATCAGCAGTAAGTACAATATATACAAGGGTAATTTTGCCAATTAGTAGATATTCTTAATAAAAGACTTCTTTTAACAGAAAATCGGTAGATGATAAATTTTGATTTTTAACAACAGAAAATGCTTTTAAGACATTCCTGACACTTGTAGGTTTGACACATGGTTAACAGCTGTTACATTGAAGAACCCTTCAGGATAGTAGATGATCCAATATCTGAAACCCAGTAGCAGATACAAATCATCCAATCAAATGGATTATATATGTGCATGCAACTTCATTAGAAACCATGAACATAGGTTTCTTCAGTTTTCAAGTGATTCTGCTTTGCTGGCTACCTATCTGTGTCATGCATACAGGCTATACAAATGGAGTCAAATGGCTGGAAAATGAAAGATTTACCCATTATTATGTCCAGAAAGAATTTACCGACCTAGACAGTTTGCATTCACTAAGGTCCTTGTATTCATCTCTTTCCCACACATCACAGGCCAGGATGACAGGGAAAGGTTCATCTTCCCCCAGGTCTTTTACTTACTTGGGGAAGGCCTGTGTCCAACAACGCAGCATTTATTGCAGAAATTTAGAAGAAATTCTCTATGTCTGCTATCTAATAATATGAACCTTAGTTTTTATTTTTCAAATTGAATTTCGGGCCTTTTAAGTCATGAGGTCTCTGGGCAACTGCCCACAGTACCCATGTGATAAGACGACACGGATCTCTGTGACTGTACATAGAAATGGGGGGGGGGCATCTTTGGTCACCAGTAGATTGATTTTTTTTTTTAAAGTTGTTTTTCAAATCTTCAATGAATCAAGGCAAATAGCTTTATTTCTAATCATTAATCCATTAATTGTGCAAAATGGCTTTTGTAATAGTTATCCATTGCAAGATAAAAGCCCTGACTCTCAGATAGAACTGAGTTGCTATCAATATCAATAAAGTGAAAATTTCCATCATCCAGTTAACAGATGAGTAATCTTTCTGAAATGCACTTTTTTTCAATGATGTTTGTAGGTTATGAATATCTATGAAATGGCAAATAATGTATTAAATAATTTCATTCGTATTAGTATGCCTCAAATTGCTAATGACAACTTATAGTTAGAAGAATAAATTAACCAACAATTTAAGATAATTCATTTATTTTTGCTGCCTTGCATTAAGAAAACTTTCAAACATTTTTAAAGCACTATGGACAACCCCTCCCCCTGCAAAAAAAAACAGTTTGATTAGTAATATTTTTCTCCTGACCCAGTTCTCAAACTAAATTAGAAACCATCAACCAAAACTGTCATGAGAGGTTTCTTCAGTTTTAAGTGTGGCTGGCTATCTCTCTAGTAGCTAAATGGCTGAAAATTCAAACATTTACAGTTTGATTTTTCACATCACTACCCAAAGATATGAAATTAAACAGAACTGTCTTCTTGTACTATGCTCTCAACAGGAAAAATGAAGCAATTTTGAGATTTAGAAATTAGAAATAAATTCTAAAATGAGGGGAGATCACTTGAAACATATTTTCCTTTGAAATCATTGAAAAAAAGGTCATCTTGACATGTTTTTGTACGAGACTCAGAACACAGGATGTGTGGGAGTTTATAACGTAGATTTTCTGAATAAACCGACGAAACCCACAAGTATTGTATTTGTTGGTATGTAAGCTATTTATGACTTTCCCATACGCAATTTCATTTGTATTTACAAGTGATTTCTAGCACAAAAAAACCTGTTTGACCAGAATTGCCTTTGTTGCAATGTTCCAATAATTTGAAGTTATTTTGCCATATCAACTACGATCATCAGGTGTGTCTTCTACACATTTCATGTCTTGGCAAATTATCTTGTATACCATGTGCATTCATGTATACACAAGTAATTGACCTGTTTGATTGGTTGGGTGTATTTACCTATAGGCCTCAGATATCCGATTAACAACTCTCTTGAATGGTTCCCTCATAGATCTGGTAAGTCATTCAATAGAAACTGTCACATAAACATTTTTTGGCAGCATGCTATGTTGTCTGTGATCAATTAAAAATTGTCAAAAGGGATAATCAATGAATAAGTCACTTACGTTGCCTTTTATTGGAAAATTAAAGAGTAAAAATTTCATTTAATTAATTTTACTACTTTTTCTGAAAGGCTCACATGGAATAGAGGCCAACTGATATGAGAGTTTTAAAAGGTAGTTGACATTAAACCCTCATCATATTTCAAATGAAAATATATGCAGTATATTTGGCATTTAAAGTTGCTAGAAGACAAATGATAATGACAGGTTTGATTAATCACTCAACAGAAATTGTCATATAACTAGCGTCTTTTAGCAGCATTCTGTGTTGGGGGTGATCAATTAGAAAATTTGCAAAAAGGGTGATCAATGAATAAGTTTTTTCTTTTTATTGGATCACTAAAAATTCCAAATTTTCAGAAAAAAAGCATGAACACTGCCGAACACAAACTAGGGGACCAATTTAGCATAAACTTATAGAGTAAATCGAACCAACCTAAAACCTTATTTTGGTTCTCACAGACATAGGGAGTAAATGTTTGAAATTTCAGCCTTCGAGATCCATTGGTGCTGAGTGTACGTACACATGACACATACATAGATAGAATCACTTAAAAACTGAAGAAACCAATGCTGACAGATTTGGTTGATGGTTTCTAATATTTTAAATTTAGGCCCCCAAAAATTAGCATTGCATTCTTGAAACTGATTACTCAACTACTTTATAATTACATAAGTGCAAATGAAAATGTTTTTAATTTAATAAAAGGAATCTTCTCAGTAGAAACAATGGGTTTCTCTATAAATATTGGGATCCATTTTTTTATCATTAAAAAGTTTGTGTTTACTTGAGAACTTTGGTGGGAACATTTTTTTTCTAATTTGTACATATTGTTCAGTATCTTGTATATGTCAATGTATAAGTCAATCCCAAAATAAGGAGTTAATTCAATTCTATTCCAATATTTTCCAGATGAGTTGACTATCCAACAAAAGGAAGCATTGAATCCATCAGATCATACAAGTCTAAATAGATATGATATCCTTTAGGGAAAGTAATTGATGCTTGAAAAGTCAACTTATATACCGGGATATACAGTATCCAGTGATGAAAATAGGTTCTGGTAACTTGGTATACAGTAAGGCTGCATTCTGGGAACTAGGTATACGCCAATGTTTCCACTAGTAGATTTTGAACAAGCAAAAACCTGGAAATTGAGAATTAGGTACATGCTGTACCCCTGTGTGCCCTATTTCTACCATTGTGAGTATATATGTATATACATATTTTGTACTTAAATGATAATTAACCAAATGGATTGAGAAGAAAATCTGACACTAAACTTTCAAGATGTTGCATTATGTCACATGTTGATTTGTATCCCGTCCATTTGAGAGAAGCTAAGACTGGATTTTGTGAAAAGTAGGGTAGGAAAAAACACAAGCTTGTCCATTACAAAATGAATATCAACACAAATTGGTAGTATATCCTGTTTTTTATTGTACCAAGAACACAATTATAAAAAAAGTGGATCACTCAATACAGATAGGAAAAAGGAAGAAAACATCTGTAACTTCCAAGCATAAAAGAAATCTTATCTACTAACCAAATCTGCATTAGGTACATAAACTTATGTAGTTGGGTCTGGAATAAGCCAAAAAAGTACTTTTCCTCTTTATTGTAGTAATGTTGAAGACAGAGAAATAATTATCTTTTTAATTCATACAATGAAAGCCAATGTCAATTTCAAGAGAAATAACTTCTGATGAAAATGATCCCCATTTAACCATTTTTTGAATTTTCAAAATTTAATTTACAAAAGAGTCCCAATCTGTTGAAGAGTTGTAACAAATATAAGTGCACACATAGAAATAACAAACATAACAGTTATACAATAAAAGTTTTATTAATCATTTGATAATTTTTCCTTTATGTTCACAGAGCAAAATAATTTTTGTAGCCTTTTTTTTTTAACAATTTATTCTACAGCTTTTACAATTATCTGCACAATAAAAAATTGTCTGAGTATCCAAAACCTTAATTTTTTTATCAATCAAGGAAAAGGGAAAATCTGTTACAAATCAAATAGAATAAATCATGAAGTATGATATGGTAGGGATATTTTCTTCATCTACGGATTCATTTGTTCACAATGTTTCAGCTGTATAGTGTCTGGCCTTCGTCAGTTATTGTTGGTTCTAGAATATGGAATCACTACCCAGAGTGCATGCTCATTTGAAGTGGACATGTTACATTTTTTGTATATCCAGATTGTGTTTTCAGTGACAATTTCGAAATGTCTTTCCTTGCATTGAATAATCTGCTTGCTTTCTCCCAGATGTCCCTTATGATGAGGGTTTCCCAGATACTATTGATATTGATGCTTGTCCGGCTGATTGGTCAAAACAATCAGCCGACCAAGCATCAAAAAATAGAACAAAAGTCATATTTTTGCAGTGGCCTCAAATGAATCAATGTTTTATAGATAAAAATATTTTAACACTAGACAAGCTGTTTCCATAACCTAATGTGATCATTTTTTATAGGCTTGGCCTGCAAAACATGAAGAGGATTTTTTTAATCCAGCCTGCCAGCAAAAAACTTTCCAGACCCAAATTTGTTTTTTGACCATTGAAATCCTTGATGTTTGTGTCGTTAACAATGTTTCAGCAGAATCATTCTGTGGCCTTCCTCAACTGATATGTTCAAATGTGATGATGGTAAGCAGAATATTCTATTGGTAGCCACACTACAATGCAGGATTCGCATAATGTTGATTTCTTCTTTCTTTGTTAGGCTTGGATTTCTATACCTTGGCCCTGTGGCCAATGTGGCTTCCACTACATAACAGGGACAATGTATGGAAATCCGAGCCTAACTAGAAACAAACTGACATTACCCCAAATCCTAAAATGTCTTTTAGAGATATTGTATGGACATATAGCTATGATGCAGGGGGATAACTGTAAAAAAAATTCCTGGATCTGCCCCCAGTTTCAATAACTTCTTCTGTAGCTCATTGCCCACCTTTCCACCAAATTTCATTGAAATTCTTGGAGAAACTTTGGAGGTATTGAGTGAATAGACGGACAGACACAAGTGAATACATATACCTCTTCCAACTTCGTTGGCAGAGAGTAAATGATCCAAAAGCCATTTTCTCTTGGAAAAGTAAATTTGTTTTTAGAATTTACTGTTTTTCTACCCTATTTAGCTGTTCCAGTTTGGTGTGTAGAAATTCCTGCACAACACAATGAGCAGAAGAAATACTCAATACCAGGTATTGATAACCACCTGTAATTTCATTTATAGTTCAGTGCAAACCTTATGTAAGAGATTAACTCATTAAAAACTGCTCAAAGGCAATTGTTAGTGAATAAAAAAGCACAAAGAGATAATAATCCTAATGGATTGCCTAATAATGAACATAAAATAGATGGAGCCATTCATTCAACAAAATATGGTTTCTTTTCATTTAGACAGTCAATAATAAAAACATTATCTGGTACATCTGGAGAATAGAAGGGAAAAAAAAGTTTAGCTTGTCACTGTGTATACCAACAGGCCATGAATGTCATAGCAGCAGCAGTCATCGTCACTGCTGACGCAAATAATATCCTTACGCCTACAACATGATGAAGATGAGGGAGACAAATCAATAAATTGTGCTGGCGTTGGTGGTGAAGGCAGCAGAGAAAAAGCACACACATGTACACGTGCCTTTCTCTGTTCTGTACGTAAGCAGACTAAACAATCTGTGGAAAGTGTGTTGGAAGCAATCTTTTGTTTTCTTTTTAGGATATCACCAATAATTCAGTCTTTAATGTCATTTGAAATGACCACATTTGATGGCATATAAGGCCCATTCTATCATTTCAGCAGCAGTTATTAATAAAAATGTATTTCCCTAAATTCCCATCAATTATCACCCAGTTTTTTTACCTCCTCAAGTTTTCGCTAATGGGGATCTGTACAATGAAGGTTACATTTACTTTTTGAGCCATTTTGGGGGAGATAGGTGGAGGGATTATACGTCTTCAAGTACATTAATTCCTTTCCTTTTTTTTCTGTGAACAAAATCAGAGTGAATATAAAGCAATCCCACATCTTATTAAAAAAAAAAAAAGTCAGTCCATCCGTCTGTCTGTATATGACAGCCTACCACAGAAAATACACAAGATAACCCCATGAAATTTTCTGTGTGCACTGAATTGATGCCAGAAAACTTTTTGGTGAATTAATTTTTGAAAACCACAAAAATATAATTTTGGGGGATCATGTAACAATTCTTATTGAGTGACTAACTAGAACTGTTTTAATAATTTTTAAAAAGAAATTGGTTACTTTGATATCATTATTCAACAATGACCTGAAGCCAGAACTTTTTTGAAAATATAAAAACTACAGATTTACTATGAAATTTTCAGGTATATGAATTAGAGCAGTGGTTCCCAAACCTCTTCAAATCATGGCATTCTTTGTGCATAAGGATTTTTTCAGGGCACCTTATGCAATAAAAAAATATATACTGAACAATTATGTTCATATGGTTAGGCAAATAAAAAAATAAATAAATAAATAAAAATAAATCCTGTAATCTAAATTGATAAAAATGCTAGATATTTCTTTCTCCTTTTAATAATCATAATTACTAGTGGGATGGGTGAGCTTGTTGTTCACCCTGCTGTTTCTCAAATCTTGGAAACAAATTGGAGACAGCCATCCTCATTTCCTGTCCAGTGTCGATTTTCACAAAATTGCTTTTTATTAAACTTTTATCAACACCAGATGGACAGTGGGATTCACAATGTGTAAGTTAGATGTCATTTTCTATTATTGTGACTGTGCATCAGCGCATCAAATTACAATTGCCCAGAATTATAAAAAATGTTCAATATCCCATGGCGCCAATAGGAGCTAACTGTGGTGCACTTTGGGAATCACTGGATTAGAGCAAGAGTCATCATCACCATTAGCCTTTTAGTGTGGACATAGACCTTCCCCTAGATTCACCAGATCTCTCTAACATGGGCATCAGAGCTAATACTTTCTGAACTTGTCTAATTTATCACGCCATCTCATACTTAGCCTAACACATTTTTGCATACAATGTTGTGAGTTTTGATGTCCAGCAGTTGTTTAACATTTGTGAAACATGGCCAACCCATTACTATTTAAGTTTTCTAATAGTTTCTATGATATCTCTAACTCCTTTCTTTTCTCTAATATACTGTGCTATCTTGTGATCTCTCCTTGTGAGATTGAGCATGATTCTCTCCTGCACACATTGTATGGTTCTCAGCTTGAGGGTCAATCTTTTGGTTAGGTTCCATGTTTCAGCTCCATACTATCAGGAGATTTTCATTGGTTGTAGACCCTTGTTTTTAAGAATAGAATTTTCTCATTCTTGAAGGTGTAGCTGGATCTACCAAAACCTTGCCAACCTAGAGAAATTATTTATTTGATTTTTTTCTTCTTTTAAGGATTTCATGGCAATGCCTTGTTTTAAGTGGATGTTGTGGTCTACTTTCTTCAGTTTCTCATTTTCAATTCTGATTGCTGTGTCTTTATCTTCTATGTGCTTACTGTACATGACATTTGTTTTACTAAAGGTCATGTGAAGGCCTACTTTCTTGCTTCTTCATTCAGTTTGTCAAGCATTCTATGGAGATCATGAAGGTTCTCAGCAAAAAGTATGATATCGTCAGCAAGTCTGAGGTTACTTATGTATTTGCTGTCTATTCCTTTTCCTTTGTTTACCCAATCTAGGTTTGAGAAGATCATTTCGAGGGATGATCTTCCGAAACCTAAAGCATGATTATCCAATATTAAAACTACACTGCATATTGTTCATTTCCTTGATAACATCTGTTACAGTGAAACTGTGAACTTGGCAGTTTCTTAAAATTTAAATGATAATGAAAAATAGAGAAAGTATCTTTTTTTTTTTTTTAAATTTGTATAATTGCATTTAAGATTCTTTAAAGATAAAAAAAAACAATTATATGATTTGAAGATTGGTAGAAGGAAAAGCTGTGAAAACAGCAGAGTTGTAGTGGGGAACAATGCTGCTCAGAATAGTTAGGCCATTAGTTGAGGCTATTATCATTTATGAAAGAGCCATTTATAAAAATATTTCCTGGGGTCATCCTACAGCTGTATATTCTCATTGAACTCGAAGAGACCTAAAAGGGTTCACTGCGTGATTCCTGAGGTGTCCTAAAGGATTTGCCAAAGGGACTAAATATTTTTTGTCTCTACCCATATGTAGATGTGTACATCCCCACACTAGACCAAAGCTTTTTGTGTCACATTCTGGCCTCTTAGGGGGCGGTTAATTACCTATTGTCTTTAGTTTATATCCATTTTGTTAATTGAAATCCAGTAGAAGTAAATGATTTCAGAAGATCCTCAATTGCAACATACATTTTAGAAAGGATAAAAAATATGTTGTCCAAAAATATCATGTTAAAAACAACAGATGAAGACAATAGTCAAAGCAAGAACGATAAGATCAACATGATATCCATCCTTACACCAAGGAAGTCGCAGAGAGAAAGAGAGTGAATTGAGACTTTCAATTATTGCATCCTTCGCAGTCGAATTTCTTCAGCTACCAAAGAGGAGAAGAATGGTGCACCCGATTGATGCAAAAGTCTGACCTAGATTTTAAAAAGTTGTGAATCTTTCCTCACTGTGAGCAATGAAAAAGAGGAGGGAGAAGAAAGAAGAGGGAAAGCCGGCTTTCAAAGAGAAGAAATAGAAAGAGTTGTGTGATTCAGTTTCCCAAGAAAAAATGATTTCCTTCTTCAAAGGGATTCTAAGCAAAGTAATAGTAATAGCATTACTAGTTGTGGTAATAGTAGCAGGAAGATGAGGATGGTTCACCCAAGGGTCTGAACCTATTTTCAAATCAATCCAACTTGATGTGGCTGAAAAAATTGATATTTAACATATTGGGACCAACATACCAGCTGACGGACAGACCAACTGAAAAGATTCATAGATATACATGGATGCATCTAAAAATATGAGGAACCTTTCTATGATTTGTCAAATGTCCATCTGTAGATAGCAAAACTCATGAATCAGGAAACATATCCCCCAAAAAACTTATAGGACAAGAGGCATGTTTTTAGCATGTTATTTTTTTTTTCAAATAAATCAATTAAAATATTAGTGTAAGGAGTCTATGTTTGTGCTCACCCTGAATTATGATCTTATATCCATACATTTATATAATATTAAAAGTCTCATTCTATTTATCTGTATATTACCTCTAAGTAGCCAGACCATACATTGTAACCAGAGGTACTGAATTAACATACCTCTGAAAACAGTTTTGATCTCTTATCCCGCAGGCTCCAGCAGAAATCTCATCTGTGATTGTATGAAAATTCATTTAAATTTATTCTATGAAAGTTTTATTTGTATGGAAATCCTTTTCCTCAGAAATTCTGAAAACTAGTTCAGTCAAGAGAATTGTTTTAAAAGATCTGTATATGTATTATAAAAGCCAACAAAAACTTGTATTTTGGTGATAAAACACTGAATGAAGAGCCATGAAGATTCAAATTTTGGTGTCAATCAGTATTTTTCATTCACCTAAAATGAAAATCTAACTTCAAATGCATTTATTTTCAGCTAATCTTGTAAAATCTGCAATACAAGTGGTATAAATATGTATTCAAAAAGATATTCAGTTTTACAAAACAAAATTTAAAGAATTATGATTTTTCAAAAATTTGAAAATTTTTAATTGAAAACAAATGAATTATGAAGGTAAGCAAGAATATTTTCTTATTTAGAATAAGCTCTTATTTTTCTTTGAATATGACTAGCTGAATATCCTCCCAATAAGGTTGGTGTTAAGCTAGTTATTGTGGAGGCCCCATGGGGACTAACAATATTAAATCCCAAAATAAAAAAATACTCAAACAGGTGAGTTTATATCTTTTAATAAAAATGTATTGTAAAAGAAAAAATCACAGATTGAGTTTCTAGTCAGCAAGAAAAAGAAAATGCAGTTTAATCTTTTTATAGGCTTCCTTACTTTTGTAAATATAAACAAAGCCAGAAATTGGTCATTACTTTAAGGTTACGGCAGAGTCAATTGAAAAAGCAGTTATGATTTCTTTTACTTTGAAATTATGGGTGGACCAAGAAAATTCTTATTTTGCTTCAAAACTCAGGGAAATCTTTGGAAATAAAGTTTAAAACCTGTACAAGTGAAATATCTAAAGCATCGAACTGTTTTCTTGGTGTAAAACAAAATTTTCAAGGATAGAATTGCTTCAGACATTTAAGGCAATTTCCCATTACCATAAGATTTTTATAAGTTTTATTAAAAGGAATATGACACTTAAAACATCAAAGCCTTTTGATCAGTCATCGATTCATACACTCTTTATGCTACATTTTGATTTGTTGAATTACAAACAATTGGGTACTTTTCTTCAAGAGGCTTTAAGTCCTGCTTCACATTATAAAGAAAAAAGATTCAAAATGATTAGCCAAATAGAAGCTTCTGTTTTTTTCTAATTTTCTCACAATCTTAAATTAACTGAACCTTGACAAATAATCAAACAATTGAGACATATCAAGACAGAAAAAAGAAAAGGAAAAAAGCCAGTTTAATAAAAATTGTCTGAAACTAAACCAAAATAGTCTTTAGTTTTCAAATGATTCTACCTAGCTGGCTATCTATACATGTTCTACTCATTGTTAGGTTTAAGAAAATAAAAATTAATAAAAAAAACAACCATTTTTTGACCCCCACCTCCGTAGGTTTTAGGGGGGGGCTTAATTTTATATTCCAAGTTTATGTTAAATTGGCCCTTCAAAAAGTAACTTATTCGTTATCACTCTTTTTACCAAATTTTGAATTAATCACTCTCAATGAGGCATGCAACCAAAAGATGTTGGTCTTATGACACTTTCTATTAAGTAAATAAGCAAACTGGTAGCTGCAGGGTCAAACTCAAAATCCTATTTCGACAGAAGATGATTACAGCAACTTTTTTATTGTATACATAACGAATAAAAAAAATTATAAAATATATATGTTTTTTGAATAAACGTATTTAATAATTAGTATGAAATAAGCCTATGCATATCTGGAAGATTAATTTCCTTTAATATCTAAGATTTGTCAATTTAGCTTAATCAATAAGACAGAAAACTCAAATGGCATTGGGCTGGCTATGTTGCAAGAACGTTAGAAGACTGATGGACATCACGACCCACAATATGGATCCCCACAGGTCATATATGGAAATGTGGCCGGCAAAAGATGAGATGGTATGATGAAATAGACAAATTCAGGAAATATTGACAGTCGCTTAAATGATGATGATGATGATGATCTTTTTATTGTAGGAAAACAAAGCCAACTTCTGACTTTTTACTGGAGTTTGACAATAGGGTGGGATAAAGTCCAGTTTGAACAATCCCACATTCAGCAGGGTGAAACTGGAATTTATTATGTTGTTGGCTTTAAGAGATTTTCTCTCTAGCCAGTTAATTAGCTGGCAATTAGAAAGTTATTCAGGAATAAAGAGAGAATTCAGAATGAGACAGTTTTTTTTTTCTCTCTCAACAAGCAGCAGAACATTATTAGCATCTAAACAAGGTAGAAGGAAGAAAAATTAGACTGAATCAAAGAAAAATACTGAAAGTGCTTTTCATACATGAAAGAAAAAAGAAAGCCACCTAGTAGTTTGGCGAAATTATTACGATTCAACTAAGAGCTTTTTTTCATCATTTTATTCAAATTTTGATAGTTAACTTGCCATCACAGTCAATAACTGAAAAACCATAGTGTCAAACAAATAAAAAAGGATAGAACCCTTTGTTAAATTTTCTGGAAGGGTAGGCCATGGAGTAGGGGAAAAATTGTTAAAATTTAGAAACAAAACAATGAAATTTCTCAAAAATATTTTTATTTTATGTCTTAAACAACATTGGAGGAACAGTGATGAAACAAATGTTATGAGATTGAATTTTGTGAATAATGAGGGATTATCCAGCCAACATTGATAACCTATTTTAAAAAACGCAATTGATTGGAATTCAACAAATTTTGTCCTCAAGTTTTTTTAATATTTCTATCAAAAAAGCAAGAAACGAAGTCCCAATAATTATCAATTGTTCTTCCAATGTTATTTCAGTTGCAAAATCCAATCATTTTTGAGAAATTTCATTGTTTTTTTCAACCATTAAATGATCAATGGATAAAAAACTGAATAGAAATACCCCCCCCCCCCCCGACAAAAAAGTTTTCGATAAAAAGTTAATTCAGTGAAACATCATTTCGGTAAAAAGGGTTTAGACAAAGCATCTGCATGATGAAATGGCTGTTGGCTGACCGTGTAGTGAAGGACACACAGGCCACAGGTTGAGGAAAAAAATTGATCAAGTTTTGGAATGGAACCAGGATCCTCTGTATCATAACTATTTGTTAACAGATTTTCATTTAGTATGGAGTCACATTGGGGTTGTCAGAAGTACGTCCAAGTGCTTTCTTGTTTCAAAAATGCGTTTTCGATAGAAAAACATTTTGAAAACATAGTATCTTAGAATAGATGAATTGAAAGAGAGATTAAAGGACTCTACTCACCGCATAAAGATGTGATACTGCTACTCTCTTCATGGACAAATTTCCTTGTAACAGCTTCTTCACTAATTTGTTTCACCTGGAACAAAATAAAAACCATTAAAATAAGAGAAACGTATTAATTCAAGCAAGTGCAATATCCTAATTAGCGAGTTTGAAATAGGAGGTGCGATTGACAAAGTTGGTAATGGTACTGACAATGGAATTGGCGGCCAGAGTTCAAACTCTTGTCAAGGCTGGTTATGTTCACTTTCCACCGATCTCCTTGGGAAAGGCATGAATCCATCATGTCTCACCCCAGCAATAGATAAAATAGCAGGGCAATTTGAGCTCTCTAGCCTTGGGAAGGCAACCAATCCAGGAGGAGGACAGCTTTGATTACACCATAAGGTAGTTTTGACTCCCAGACATATCTCTCTCTGCAGAGCCGAGAGAGGGATTTTGATGATTGGGCATCACAGGATTGGCATGCACCTGACAGAACAGAGTCCATTCAAGTTTAAAATAGTTCAGATTAGCTCAAAGCTGACAGATTTAAAATTAAAACTAGAGCTTGCATTACCTGAAGTAACAGCTAGTGTGATTGCGCCATAATACTGGAGAATCTAGATGCTATTTATAAACAGGTCAAAATAAGTCCTCAAAAAGGTTTATTTTCAGAAATAGAAAAAGAAATAAAAAGACGTTTTTAGAGGGAGACTGTACATAAAACAGTATGGCCAAGAGTGCTGAAAGACACAAACCAGCACATGCCTATTCAAAAAGTATAGAACCCTATGCCATCTTTGATGTCTGTGGTTGTTCAATACATAGAAAAGTAATAGTATGCTCACTCATATGCAATCACAATAATTAGTCTGATCAAATGAGGCAAAGAAACATTTCTTTCAGACGTGTCTACACATCTCTATTAGACACTTTTCAGTTGGTTGATTCCAGTTACGTAATCAATGGAAAGAGGAAGGAGATGTTTGATCAATAGATGACGTATCAAGCATGTCTTTTTTTTTTTTACAGTGTTGCTAAGTATGGTTGGTTACTTATAGCTAAAACTGTCTGCAAAAATGGCTAAAATCAGCTAAATTTTTCTATCTCCTGCTAGCTTCATAGTTGAAAATATTTTATATACTCAAAAAAGGTTTTCAAACCAACAATAAATTTTGATATAATTTCATTTCAATTTGTATCAAAATGAAAAAAATATTTAAAAAAGTAAACAAATTTGTAAAGATAGAGAAAAAAGGTAATTCTTTAAAAAATTTCTTTGCAGAAAGAAAACTATAATAGACATATCTGGAATCATCAGGAGAAGTTGTATTTGGTTGTAGTACAATAAGTGGGACTCATCTTGAACATGATGAGCAATGTAGATATTTTTTTTTTTTGTTAATTGGTTTTAAAATTTGCCAAAGAAGTTTTCATCTTTGGAAGATTTGAAAAAACTGAATCTAATAAACAAGCATGGGCACACCCTCCTTGATCAGGCTTTTCACCTTGGGCAAGGGAGGGGGGACCTTACAGTCAATAATGGTGCAGTGCAATTGTTTTATGTAAGCCCTACTCAATGTTCCCAGAAAAAAAAAGATAGTATTATTATTCATAGGTAACAGGGTTGCCACACTAAGATATATTCCAAATATATCCCTGTTACTCAGTAGAAACCATCAAATGACCAAAGTCTTTTGGCAGCATTCTCTATATTTGAAAAATGGGATGACCAATGAATAACTTCTCTTGCCTTTTATTAGATCGCTGATAAGTCCAAATTGTGAATGCAGCCAGACACAAACTAGGAGACCAATTTAGCATATTGGTGCTGCCTGTACATATGATACATACATATGTAGTAAACATGCTAAACTAGCTTAAAAACTTAAGAAATCTATGTTGACAGTTTTGGTTGATGGTGTCTAATTTCATTGACTGAGCCATAGAACTGAAATGACGGAAATTTCAATCATCTGCAGTTAACTTGTTAGGTTGCCATGGGACAAAACCCTTAAACATGATTATTGAACAACAGTAGATTGATGATATTTGGAACCTTGTCTCTTCTCTTGTTTCCATCAAAGAATTAAATTTCATCTGGTCTTTATTAGCCAAGCAATCACTGGGGAATAAACATGTCAGTTATAACAATCCTAAATAAACATGGTTAGCCAGGCAATTACTAAGTTCAGAACTCATTAGGAAATCACAAAACCTTACAGCATCTTGGCATAAAGGCTTGACAGTAATGGATTAACCATTATGCTGAGTAGGTTTAAGCCTAGGGGCCCCAAAATTAGAGAGGTTGAAATAATGGTTTAATCAAGTATTTTAGATTCTGTAATTGATTTATATAACTTTTTATAATATACTGGTCTGGTTAATCACTCAATAAAAACCATCATGCAAACAATGTCTTTGGCAGCACACTTTGTTGGAAGTGATCAATTAAACAATGGAAAAAAGGGCCGATCAATGAATAAGTTACTTCTCTCACCTTGATGGGCAGCGATCACTAAAAAAAAAAGGTCTGAATTTCCATTAAACAAGAGTGAATGCTTCTGGGCACACACCAAGGCACCAACTTAGCTTAAACTTACATTGTGAATTGAACACCCCTCTAATACCCTATTGTGGGGTGGATTCAAAAAACAAGAAATGTTTTTTTCCAGAGAGGATAAAGAGTAAATGTTTGAATTTTCAACTCTCTAGTTCCAATGGTGCAACCTGTATGTGTTATACATACATACATACATACATACATAGCCAGGTAGACCAACTTGAAAACTAAAGAAACATATGTTAACAGTTTTGGTTGTCAATTTCAAACATGAAGTATATTAAACAACAAGATAAGTTATTCTATTCAACAAAAGGTTGGGCAGGGAACGCTTTACTAAAGCTCAGTGTTGGGGCCAGGGTAATAGGTTATCAGTCAGTGTTGACATTGCATATACATAAACTAATGGAACTTGAACCATATATCAAACAGACAAACAAACAAAAAAGCTAACAGACAAACAAACAAAAAAGCTAACAGACAAACAAACAAAAAAGCTACATTACACACTTTGTTATTATTTTTCTTCAAATCAATACAAAGTACAAGATAGTTTGCATCATAGCAACTGCTAATTTGTTGCTTAGGAAATAAACATTGAAATTGGATTTATCTCATCCATCCTGTGAAGAGAAGATTGTTTCAATTAATTCCCTTTTGGTCTTTCCAATACAAAACACAAATGAGATTTTGTCATCATTAGCTCTTCAAGTATTAGAAACAGTTTTAGCTATTTATCAAAAGTGAGAATGATTTCATCCATTTATTAAATGATCCAATGTGTGAATAGAATTGTCATGATTTGTCTCTACAATATCCATTGCACATGACAATTTGCTTTTCAAATCACTTATTTCATAATATTTGATTATAATTCACAGAGGTATTGATTATCTTGCATGAACTTTGTTGATTATAGAGTCTATTTGCAATATATATATATGTTTATATATATATGATAGATATAGTCTAGATTATGTCAATTATTCATTTATATCATGTATGATACCATAACAGTTTTATTTTGCACCTTCTTGAGGATTTTCAAGTGGGTTTTAGAGATAGACAGACGGATAGACCAACAGACAGACTGACTCACCCATAGGCATACACCTCTGTCTTTCATTTAGAGTATATTCTTATTTTTTTGTTTTATTCAATGCCCCAGCAATGAAAAGGAAATCACGTGCTAAAAATTTTAAGAAGGAATCATGTTTTCGAAAGTAAGTTCATACCAACAGAAAATCTTTTTTTTAAAATCAAAGTTCATCTTGTAGCAATATTGAAATGTCAGTGAGCTATTTTTAAAAGTCTGATGCAGGACAGAAATACTCTTGATAAGCCATTAAAAATATGTTTTGAACTCAAGGTGATCGAGTTGGATTCATAACCCGAGTAAAAATGTCAGTGTTACAGACTAAAAGCAATCATGCAAGAAAAATATTTCTAGGCTGCAAGAAAATTAAAAAAACAAAAAAACAAACTGGAAACTATATAAGGCAGTCAGATGAAGAGAAATGGGTGAATGATAAATATAAATAAGAACTACATTTATAAACCAGCTTTTTAAAGAAAAGTTTGATCATAAGTAGCTTCCTCATAAAATGCATAAAGAAAAAAATGCTCATGTATTAACCTTTTCCATAGCAAGAAATTAAAGCATACTGAATTTATGGAGTTCACAAAATTAGTAAGCAGAACAGAAGGTAGCTGATATCAAACTTGAAATTGACCTATTCAGGCAAAAGAGCCAAGGAGAGCCCAGGGAAAGAATGTTGAAGATATTTTAGAAGCACAGGACAGCACAGCAAGTGATAATTCCAGAAGCGTATAGTTCAGGGATAGCACATTAAAATTTGTAAAAGAAAAGAACAATAATTAATCATGCCATATTTTACAAGGAGTAGATCTTTCCTTGGAGTAGTTATATAGACTATAACAATTAGGATAAAACATTGGGCAATTTATGATAAATGCACAGGTTAATAACTAGTGTAGTTAGTCAATTATTAGGAACCATCATGTGACTAACATCTTTAGGCAACATACCATGTTTGGATTGATCAATTAAAAATTCGAAAAAGAGGTGATCAATGAATAAGTTACTTCTCTTGCCTTTTGTTAGGCAGATATCACAATGCACAAAAGAGGGGACCAGTTTAGCATTAACTTCCATTGCAAATTGAACCTCCAACTAAAAATTATTTTGGATAGGGTGGCAAGGGATTTTTTTAAAAAGTTTTTTCTAGACATAAGGAGTAAATGTAGATATCTTCAGCCCTCTAGCACCGTTGACAATTTTAGTTGACAGGTTCTAGTTTAAATAAATGTGGCTTTGGATTTAATTATCAAATAAAGACTTTTAAAAAAACAAACAAGCAAATACAGAAGAAGTTGCTTGTTATAATCCCGGATAATGTTATTAAACTGTCTTTGAGTGAAATTGTTTCCATGTTTCTCATGGAATACGTTTATTGTTATCAGTCAGTCCATGTTTTAGAATTTGGGTGACTGTTTTAGTTGATGGTTTGTAGAGATTTCCTTTTGTCAGCAACATAATCAGTGAAATGATTTATCAAGTGAAAGAAAAAAAAATTTTTAAATTACAAGAGTCAAAAGTGAACTGTTCATAATGATTAAGCAGCCAAATGAAAGGTGTCGTTTAAACAAGGCTGAGAAACTAGCTGAGTTAAGTCTGCTCTGGCAACTGAAAACCTGTTCAGCAACAGTTCAGGAGATGAGAAAAGCAGAGTTGCAGAGAATTCAATACCAAAAGAGAAGGATTCTGTCTTAGAGTGAGATCATTTCTAGGATTCTCATGGAATGTAGACAACTTCAATCAAGAAGAGAATAAGCAAAAGAATAAATTTTGAAAAACTTCTACAGACAATGGAATAACAGAAGATTGACTGCTTTTCCAACAAAATTTATTCACTCGTATTCCAGGGCCAATTTTCTCAAGCCTGGTCACCGTACTTGGAGGAAGATAAAAATCTTTTAGAAAAAGTTGAGAGACAAGCAACTTAGTCAATACCAGAATTAAAAAGTTATGAAGAGAGGTGGAAGGAGTTGAGGTTGACATTGTTAGAAAAAAAGTGGGAGCGAGGAAACTTGATAGAAATGTTTAAGATTATGCGTGGTATAGAACTAATAGATCCTCATGTATTTTTTAACATAAGAGAATATAAAGGACTAAAAGGCCATGCATACACGGTGGAAGTGAATAGGAATAGATTGAATATCACAAAAATTTCTTTTAGCAACAAAGTGTTTAGACTATGGAATAGGTTACCAAGATATATAATGCTATCAACAAATATCAAATGAGTTTAAAAAGAATTATGATGTCTATTGCACTACCACTAATGCAAATGTCCATGACTGAGATATTGAGTAAATGCTATTATTTAATGTGTGCTTTTATATACAAACAGTAAACTTTTGTATACACTAAAATAAATGTTTCAATGTTTCAGGTAGAGTTTTATTATTGTATGAATGGCCTCTATTTTGTCTCAACAGACAATGGAATGCCCTCCCCTCCTTCCAGGGTGCATGCCTAGGTGAAGCATATGGAGATACTGGGATGCCTAATCATCAGAATCTCCCTCTGGGCCTCAGTCCAGAGGAAAGCAGAGAGTGAAACGTCTGGCATCAGCATGGCCTAGACTGGTTGCCTTCCCATAGCTTGGGGGAGAAGAGATGGATTCATACCTTTCACAAAATGAAAATAACCAGCCCTGCTGATTGCATTGTCTGTATTGGTACCACTACGCCAATTACATCTCCAGATTTTTATTGCTACAACTATCTTTATATATCATGGATAGTGTGACTTAAGTTAGGGTCTACGTCTGTAACAAAGGAATCTTCCATTTAAAAGTGAACATTCTGCTGATAAAAATATCAACACATCATTAGAAGTAATGGACCCTTCCCCTTGAACGAGTTCAGTCACTTGCTAATAAAACCTCAGTTGAAATTGATAAGGCGTAAATATTTTTTCTTTATACTGTTAACAACTTTGAAGTTTTGAACAATCAAGTCTTGAAGTGAATGAGCAAAAGTGAAGAGAAAAAACAAAAACAAACCCACTCCCTTTGACAATTTGGGGATTTTTTCAGCTTGCACACTCAGAGCTATCTAAAAGACTACACTTTAGATGACCTTTTAGTTGGTAGAGGTACATGCTCTATGAGTGCTCTCTAGTTCAAAATTTTACTTGAAGCACAATCTTATGTTAATTTGGGAGATTTAAGAAGAAGGTGAAATCTTATTCCACAAAAAATCTGGCTATTAATAGTCCTGTTGCTGGTACTGACCAAGTATTTCACAATATAGAAAAGTATTTCTCAAATTCATACTTTACTTTGCAATAACCATCTAGAGTTTGTGACACAACTCAGTTTTGAATTTGACAGTCATAGTGATTAATTCATGTAGCATATCATTTTCCAATGATTATCAAGATTTTTCAAAATATGGAATATATTACACAGAAATAACATAGAATTTTTATACTTGATTTCAATAAATGCATTCGCGGAACACAAACTAGAAAGCACTCAGAGAGTGTATACCTCTGTCAACACCATTGTCGGGGGGGGGGGATAATTGTGTATCCACCCAAAAATTTAATCAGATCTCCTATAATGTATTGTCTACCTTCCCACAAAATTTCATTGAAATTCATCAAGAACCAAAGGAGATATTGAGTTGGCAGACATAAAATTTTGGCGATATTATGTGGTTAACTACAATATAAAGGTGGTAAATGTGACTGGATCTGCAAAAAATTTTAACCATATCAACTCATTGCCAATCTTTCCACAAAATTTCATTGAAATCCATTGAGTAATTTTGGAAATATTGCTTGGTCTGACTCAACCAATTACATACACTTCTCCAACTTTGTTGACAGAGGTAAATGAACACTGGTCCAATCAATGTTTCTAATTCTATCACCAACTATATTTAAGCAATATGTTAATCTATCACACACACATACCTATGCACACACTTGTATCACACTACTTTTTACACCAAACACTTATATTTTTAATGCAAAACTCTACATCAAAATTAATGCATATGGTTCCATGAAATGATCATAATCTATTAGATAATAATTATAAAGAGGAATTTGCTAAATAGCAAGTAAAGAGTGAGAAAGATCGAGTTATGGATCTGGCTGTCAACTGTATCCTAAATGACAAGCTGTTGCTTAGATACCAGAATCCACACACTTAAATCCATATTATGGGATTCAGAACTCTGTGAGGGAAAAAACAAACAGATATTCTGGTTTTATGACATTGAAGGCTTAGTTTGGTACTAATGAGAGTCAAGAGACATCTCTAGAAAGGATATTTCCTAGTTCTCAAACTTGGGCCAAGTAATAAGCTGATGAGAAGTAGATGTATTGGAAACCAACACCAAAACTGTCAAAATAGGTTTCTTCAGGTTTCAAATTGGTCTAGATGGCTATGAATATATCATGCATACAGGCCATACAAATGGAGCTAAAGGCCTGAACTTTTCAACATTTGCTCTTATTATATCTACAAAATTTTTTTTAAGTATTCTTTTTTGTGAGGGGGGCAGTTTACAGAGTAAGTTTTTTCAAAATTAGTCACTAGTTTGTGCCCATTTGGTTTTTGGAAATTCAAACTTTTTGGTGATCCAACTAAAGATGAGAGAAATAGCTTATTCATTGATCATCCCTTATTCCGATACTCAAATAGATCAGCCCCAACACAGCATGCTGCTGAACAACATTGATCACATGACTGTTGCTATTGATTGACTAACCAGACCTATTTACTTGTGTTTGTCAATGTTTGTTTGGCCACAGAGTATCTCCGAAAGTTTTCAGTGAATTCCAATGACATTTCTGGAAGGGCAGATCATGAGCTAGGGGAAAATTGATCAAATTTTCACGTTGATCCAGGAATTTTTATACAATTATCTCAAGTTGTTTCAAAGAACATTTAATCAATCAAGGGTTAGGCCAAATGCTGCCCTCATTGTATTAATGACTTCTTTAATATTTGGGATCAACAGAACTGAACCTAAAAGAAGGGACAAATATTCAATAAGAAAACTTGATTGATATATACCAAAACAGCCTTCAAAAGCAGATGAATCCAATTGTCAATCATAACTGACATTCAGCAGATCAAGTGGGAAGATCTATATACATTTGCTAGAAAGCTAATTGGTTTTCCAGAATAACAGTAAGATAGTAACTAAACCTAATTCACATTATGCATAATTTTTTAAATCAATAAGTAGTTGTTTCTGTTCGAAATATCTGCTAATTATAGGTATTTTTAAATGTCCATAACACTTGACACTTCCACCCGGTGGTAAAAATTTTGCTAATAAAATATGCTGACAACAAACTATATACTCTTCTCTGTAAACAAACACAGTAAAAGAAAAAATAGAAAAAAAGGGAGAATAAAAAGGGGAAAAAAGGGAAAAAGAAAGAAAAAAGGAAAAAAAGAAAGGAGCAAAAGGGAAAGAAAGAAAAAGGAAAAGGGAAAAAGAAAAGGAAGAAAAGAAAAGGGAAAAAAGAAAAGGAAGAAAAGAAAAGGGAAAAAAGAAAAGGAAGAAAAGAAAAGGGAAAAAAGAAAAGGAAGAAAAGAAAAGGGAAAAAAGAAAAGGAAGAAAAGAAAAGGGAAAAAAGAAAAGGAAGAAAAGAAAAGGGAAAAAAGAAAAGGAAGAAAAGAAAAGGGAAAAAAGAAAAGGAAGAAAAGAAAAGGGAAAAAAGAAAAGGAAGAAAAGAAAAGGGAAAAAAGAAAAGGGAAAAAAGAAAAGGAAGAAAAGAAAAGGGAAAAAAGAAAAGGAAGAAAAGAAAAGGGAAAAAAGAAAAGGAAGAAAAGAAAAGGGAAAAAAGAAAAGGAAGAAAAAGGAAAAGGGAAAAAAGAAAAGGAAGAAAAAGGAAAAGGGAAAAAAGAAAAGGAAGAAAAGAAAAGGGAAAAAAGAAAAGGAAGAAAAGAAAAGGGAAAAAAGAAAAGGGAAAAAAGAAAAGGAAGAAAAGAAAAGGGAAAAAAGAAAAGGAAGAAAAGAAAAGGGAAAAAAAGAAAAGGAAGAAAAGAAAAGGGAAAAAAAGAAAAGGAAGAAAAGAAAAGGGAAAAAAAGAAAAGGAAGAAAAGAAAAGGGAAAAAAGAAAAGGAAGAAAAGAAAAGGGAAAAAAAGAAAAGGAAGAAAAAGAAGAGGGAAAAGGAAAAGGAAAAAAGATAAGAGAAAAAAGAAAAAAGAAAAGAGAAAAAAGAAAAGAAAAAAGAAAAGAGAACTAAAGAAAAAAGAAGAAGAGAAGAGAAACCTCTATCCAAACATGCAGTTCATATAAAAAGATGAAATAGATCAGGACACATGGTGTAGAGCAATGATCAGCCAACTAATCTTGCTGGCTGTCATTAGTGGGTTCAATTCACATTGAATCTGCTACTTCAGATGGTCTGATACAAAACTGTGATGTTGATAAATGATATGAAATAAAACTAATCAGGATGCAGGTTGTATAGCAATGGTCAACAGGATAGTTGGTGTCACACAGTCTATCTGAATCAACTCTAATAAGAAACAATGCAATTTCTTGATTTGCTCTCTGTAACACTTGATTCTTCAACTCAAGGGGGAAAATTTTGCCTTCATTTCACCTCCTACCACCATTTGTAACTGAAAACTTGAACTCTCAAAATGAAGCAAATTTATTATTTTTTCTTTTTTAAAAATTGTTTCATTAGAATTCAAATATATCCATGAACTATTTAATGGATATCAACTAGTTTTTAAAAAAATATTTATATCACTGACTTGACCGTTTGAACCCTTATCCCCTGCATCTTTAGGTACCCTCTACTTGAGCATAAAGAGTTCAAATTGATAATTCAAAAAAAGTTTTGTTGATTGACTACTGAAATATTTTAGTCCAGTTTCATTTTTACAGTTGGTTTGTTGTCGTAAGTCAAAGATATTTCTTATTGGGTGGAGGGTAGTTGCATCACCCCTGTCATCAAATGAGCTTATGGTGCTATAAAATAACACTCAGCCCAATATTTCAGGCTTACAGCTTCAAAAGGAAATTCTTTTTTTAATTTGTAGTTTTCTGGTTAGGCTTGAATTAACATAAGTAAAAATGTTGGGGTCCACTATCACCCTGCCTTTTAACTCAAACTGTGTTATATCCAGGGACATCTATGTAACTAACTGAAGGGAAAAATACTATAAAATGAAATGAAATGTCCTTTCTTTCAGGCATAATTTCTGTTCTCTCAATATCTTGAATGGCAATTCCGTAGCAGATTTATCTTATCAAATGATTCAATGTTGCTAAACAGAAAATTGGCAGATCACCATGGTAACAGATACGTTTTATACTTATTCCCTCATCCCAGTATCTTGTCTTGCAACCAGACAGTTTAACTTGAAAAATGAAAAAAAAATTAATAATGAAAACTATTTTTGCAACAGCAATTCTGTCATATTTATTCAGATTCCAAAGCATAGCCATTTGCAACCTTTTTTCTTTTTTTTTTTTTTTTTTTAAAGAGAAGTGATATATGGGCTGGCAGGTGAACCAATATATGATTTATTTTTTTTAACTTATTAAAAATGCATGTCTTGGGGCAGCTTAATGTAACAAGATACGGCATGGCGCCGGTTGGAACAATAAGGCTGGAATCTGTATTGGCCTCTCGCTTGGAGAAAAAATTGGCTCTGATGAATGGGATATTTAAATTAAGACTAAATTGAGACTGACAGAACAAAAGAAAAGGGAAAGCTGTTTTATTTGGGTAGATCAACCAAGAGAAGTGGAGAGCAGAGATGCGGACAGTGGCAAAGACACTTCCATCTGGGGTCTGAGCTTATCATCCACACATTCTTCATTTCTTGTTCACTCTAGCACAGGATAAACGAAGGATAAAAAAAAGGGAGAGATTTTTTTCTATACAGTGTGTTTGCCTTGTTTTTTCCAGCAAAAGCGAAAAGACAGATTTCACTGAAGGTTTCACAGCAGGCATTTTCATCCACAATCTTTCTTTTCCACAGTAATGACAGAATCGACATAAAGTTACCTTTCAAAGACTCAACATTCTTCAATCCAGCTAATTCTGAAGCCTGGAATCACAACATTGCTTCATGTTTTCAGTTAGTAGATCCTAAGTTTATACTATTCTATTTTAGTATTGAAAAAATGCACAAAATTAAATGTTTCAAAAAAATATTATTTTAGATAGAAGTTCAAAGCATTATTTGATATAAAAAGAAATTATATTTTTTATCCACGCACCTTTTCCACCATATTCAGGAATGTCGTTCCCTCCTCCCAAGAATGTCTGACTTGAAAGGTGAATTCTAAATAATATGCATATGATACTAAGAATCATGTTTTTTTTTCTATATTTGCATAAATTACAGTTACATACATTTTTTTCAAAGAAGTGTAACTCAACTACACTAGGCTAAAAGTTCGAACTTCCAACTGTTTGAATTTACCAATCTGGGGTCCCATTCTCCTCTTGAAACCCAAAGAATCCCCCTCCCCCCAGTTGAAAACCTCTGATTTAAATCATTTCTGTTATATCAGTCAATATACAATAATGAGAACGTTGATAGAACTCTTTCTTGTAGTACAGATCTTACTTATTTCTTTGAATAATAAGATTTATCTACATGCTGGACTTTTTAATTATAGACTTCTTTCTGGCGTGGATATTTATAGACAAAGTTTATTCTTACTAACCTACTTGCATATAGAACATAGTTGATGCATTTAGGCCTATTGATGGTATTAATATCTGTGTTGGAAAAAGTAGCCTTCTATAGAGACCAATAATAGCAGGAATGTGTGAATGAGGGAAGTAGTTTACATGATTAACCATTGAGTCATTTGGTAGATGGTATCTTTGAAAGGAATGCACTAAAAGCCTTATCTGATTCTTTGATGAAAATTTTCAAAGGGTGATGACAATTCAGCATTAAATATACTTGTCAGCCAATGCGTGATACTATGTTTAAACTCAATGAGTAAATTAAGTATTTTATCATCTTTGATCATTTTTTTTAAAAGGAAAAATAAGGTATTGAATCATGAGACAAGACATTCACTCATAAAAAAAATTGGCAATGTGTAAATGTCTTCTGTCACGGTAAGTGATGCAACTGGAGAAGTAAAAAAGAATTTAATTTGAGCAACTGATGCTGTAAAATAGAGTTTCATTCACGTTCTAAGACTATTAAAAATGAAAACTAATAAAAAAAGCTCACTGCAAAGCAAATCTGTTATCCATGAATATTGAATGCAATATGTATTTCTATCTATGCTGTCATTTTTTAAGGCACAGATAAACAAGTAACAAAATATTGCTTGTAAAAAAAAAAAAAAAAACTCATCTGTACAATATACGTATTCTCCATTCTTTTAAAATTCACTTTACGATACTTTTTAGCTTTACAAAAAAAAAAAATGAGGAAATCAAAAATAAAGTTCAGCATTTGTTTTGCATCAAGTAATTATAGAGGCAGCACACACCCTCTTTCTCTCTCTCCTACACCCAAGTCTCTTGTACTTCCAACCACTCCAACTGCCGACAACTCAGCCTAACGTGCTATCATCATCATTTTTTTGGTCAGGGAATGCAAAAATATTTTCCCATAATAATTAATTGTAATTGCTTCTTTGCTCCATGCAAGGGAAACCAATATTTAGATGAACCAGATAAAATAAATGCCCAATTCATCTAACACAAAGAGAAAAAAATAAGGGACCTTGTTCTCAAAACAAAGCAAAAATACTGCTTACATTAATTGGAGTGATCATTTTTTCATTGCAAGCATGCACAGAAGATGATTTTAAATTTTAACAAACTTAAGATAGTAGTTAAACAAACTTCAACTTTCTACCTGGGTACATAAACTTTACATGCTGGTTTAACATTTCCTTTTGGAAACCATCAACCTAAACTGTCCATAAAGCCTTCTTCAGTTTTTAAGTGAATCTAGTTGGATGAATGGTTGGCTATGTATGTATATATGTATGTGTCATGTGAATAGGCTGCATGATAGAGTGAGAGAGATGAAAATTTAGACATATAAGCATCTAGAAAAAACATCTTTTGTTTTTCAAAAATTCCTCAAGTTGGTTTGGGTTTTTTTTTTTGTTTGTTTTGTTTTGTGAGGGGGGTTACAATGTAAGTTTATGCTATATTGATACCTTGGTTTGTGCCTGGCAGCATTCACACTTTTTTTTTTAATTCAGACCTTCGATGATGCAACAAATAGTGAGAGAAATAACTTATTCATTGATCATCCTTGCAATTTTTTTTAAATTGATCACTTCCACACACACTGCATGCAGCCAAAAGATGTTGTTCACATAATGGTTTCTATTGGGACCCTAAGTAGACCAATCTTCTTCAAAAAAGGATCAAAGGTAATTTAGATTTATCTATAGTCTAGTCTTATACTTACATACATAAACCCCATATAGGTAGAAAAAATTATTCCAACCAAGTATTTATAGTACAGAAATTCCTAGTAAGTAGAAAATGTTAGTGCCAAACATAATGAGAGCAATTCTAGAGTCATTTGGACATTTTGGAGGTCAACATTTAGATCAGTTGTTTAAGATAAAGAAATGTAGAAAATTCTACAATCCTTAAAAACAAGGAAAAATTGACCAGGACTGGTTGGTCACTCAATAAAAACCATCATGTAACCAATATCTTTTAGCAGCATGCAATGTTGGGGGTAATTAATTGAAAAATAGAAGGAAAGAGGTGATCAATGATTTACTTCAACTGTAATTTAAGGAAAAATTTTATTTATAAAATGATAGCAAAATGATATATTCAAGCATAACACATAAAACTAGAGCCTGCATTTCCTGAAGGAACGACAAGTGTGATCGTGCCACAGACTATTCCCCCCAGCAACTCCAAATCTTAATGAAAGCAAAAAATATGTTACAATCTTCACAAAGGAAGTAACCGAATACTTTGAAATTATACAAATGGCAGAAAGGATCTAGTTTAGCATCAGTTGCATTGAAAATAGACCCCCCCACACTCTAAAAATTTATAAAATAAATCTTTTTTGAAACTGTAAGCACAATACACAGCATCAAGATGTACCAATTAACGTTGGAATAGTGTTTGAGAATTTAAAAACTGTAGGAGGAGAAGCAGTGCCAAGACTTAGTGGGATAAGAACTAAATACAAAAAAGAACAATAGTGTGCTTACAGCATATGCACAATCACATTAATTATCGATGAAAATAAATGTTATTGTCTATACATTTTGCTTATTACTTGAACAAACTCCTTACAGAGATGGATTGATAGTGATCTGGGCCCCCAGGGCAAAAAGGGTTGTTGACCCCTTAACCCATCTCGGCCTACTATCTATTTCATACAGAGATGTACAATCTTCAGACATTTATTTTTTTCTCTTACTTTGGCCTGTTGGTGCTTTGGTCCCTTGGGCATAGCCCGATTGCCTGACTACTCAGTCCACCCCAGACTCTTTATTACCTTGATATCTTCTCTCACGGCAACTGCTATTATAAATGAAATCTTATTCTTAATATAAAGACAGTATTCAATTTCCGGTTTTATTCCATGAAAGAAAGAAAGAGTAGAAGCTAAAAACAACGATCGAATGGTTTTGAAAATTTCAATCTCTGAAATCAATGTACTTACAAAAAGCAGCAACCACATTCCTAAGTAATGACTACTGAAAGGTACTGCACACACATGCAGCATTTACAAACATTTATTATTCCACTTTAAAGACAAGAACTTAATAACATGAAAAAAACAATCAGAATTAATCAACTTCCAAAATAGTCAAGATAATGATTTAATAAATCGAGTATATATTAACATTTTATCAAAACTATATGCATCGATCTATATACATGTGCATCAAAAATATTTCTGAGTAGAGGAGTATTTCAGAAATTGTAACAATACAGGAATACCTTGATTGTGTGGTTTGATTAGTGCGGTTTCTGATGTAGAACGGTCAAGCTATTGCTGTACAAATTAAAGCAAATAAGTATAAGCGGAAAACAAAACCCATTGAATTATAATAAGATTTCAAACAGTCTGATTTTGAACAGTAAGGAACATTTTTAAATGGACTACCTGCACTAATCAAGGTATACCTGTATTAGATTTAATTACCTGATATTGAACATATTCTTTCATCTCCCATAGGAAGTATGGCAGCACCTTAACCCTGCTTCATTTAAAAGTAGTTAGCCTTCTTGTCAAAAAAAAGCAAAGCATGCTGGGAAGTAAAGAAGAAAAGGAAGTAGAGGGGGGGAGTTGGCTAACTCTATCTCAAAACTACAGCTGTAAGGTTAAGTACAAAGTTCACTTGGCTGACTCCTAATAATATGTTATGATGAAGGTAGTCATTCCTTGTGACAATGCTCCAGCCTGAAATCTACAGCTAGCCTTTCTTATACTGAAAGCTGAATCAGCTTGTTGACTTAGTTTGAGAAATTGTCCACTTTGGTGTCTGATGGTCGACATCAGGTTCCAGAAATCTTTCTTCTAGACCAATCAGCATTGAAATTGTGCCAAATAAAACTTGACTGTATAATGGAAAAGTTACAAGGAAAATTCTTTTGTCTTTTGTTGCTGTCTTGTCATGTTTCGCTCGCTATGCACTCAAGCCTTCCTCAAGTATCTGTTTTATTTTCTTAAAGTTGAGCGTTGTTCTGCTGGGCCTTGAGTGTTCCTCCAGAAACATGTCATACAGGATGTTTTTGGAACCTCAAATCTAACGTTTCTTTTCTGATCAGTGGCTCTCATATATTATTGATATTCATGCTCACTAATAACCTTGGCAAAGGTATGAATCCACCTCTTCACATACACACAATTACACACAATTAGATACACACAGTTATGGGTAAAATAGCAAAGCAGCCTGGGCTCTCTAGCTTTGGGAAGGCAATCAATCTAGGAGAAGGATAATTCCAATTCTAAACCAAGCAGTTGGAAAACTCCTGTAGCCAAACCAATACAAAAGGTATTACAGTCCACTTTCCTCTAGACAACATCAGCCAGGCCAAGAGAGGGATTCTGTTGACTGGACATCCCAGGATCTCCTAAAACTTTGCCCCATGCTCACACCCTGGAGAGGTCACTTCAATATTGTTCCATTGTCTATAGAGACAGAAGGATGCTAATGCTGGGTCTGCTGATCACATGATTTTTAGCATAGCACATATGCCAAATCCTTCAACCATTTTATTTTCCAATGCTGCTCACTGGCAATTATTTTGACTTTATTCCACTGAAGTTAGTGAGCTCCCCTCTTCCTTCCTTCATACAATCAATGATTCCTGATTTCAGAGTTTCTCCATGGATTACAGCTTTCAAAGGTTTCTCAAAAGTCAAATTCCTTGTCTAAAAGGATTCAGACAGAAATTACTTGAAAAAGGTTTAATAAAAAAATTCCTGTAATCTGTTCTGACCTGTATAGAAAAGTAGCATAGAACTTCATTATAGCTAATATTTCATCACGTGATGCTATTTCCACCCATGGCAAACTGTGAATGTCTAGGTCGTAATACAGCGTGTGGTGATAGGCCTTAACCTGCAAAGCTGACCCATGATGTCTAGGCAGGGGGGAGATGTATCTCTAGTTGTTTACTGCAGCTGGTATTCCAAGATGGTCACCCTTCTAGGTAATAAATAGGCTCAACGTAGCTCAACTTTGGATATCATATGAGGTCCAGTGTAGCCAATATGATTTGACCATAACTAATACTTATTGTTCTACTAAATCATTACTTACATCAGAAACTAGTGAACATATTGTCAATAAAACCCCTCTTGAAAGAAAATAGACTTCAGATTTTTTTTGACGAAAAAAGAAATCAAGCAAAGAATCACTCTAGGTTAGTAAACTTTTGGTAGAGCAAGAATAAGAAAATCATGTTAGTTCTTAAAAGTCTCTACAATCAAAGTATCCTCCCTATAGTCACATAGAGAGTGGAAACATGGAACCCAACTGAAAGATTGGCCCTCAAACTGAGAACCATGCAATGTGCACAGGAAAGAATTATGCTTAACATCACTTGGTGAGATCTCAAGACAGCACAGTATATTAGAGAAAAAACAAGAGTCAAAGATATCATAGAATCCATTAGAGAACTCAAATGGCAATAGACCAGTCATATTGCTAAAATATTAGACAAATGCTGGATATCACAGCTCACAATGTGGATCCCCAGAGATCATATGCAAAACTGTATCCAGCAAAATAATAAGATGGCATGACAAACTAGACAAGTTCAGAAAGTACTACTTCCGTGATGCCCATGATAGAATGGTCTGACAAATATTGGGTGAGATCTAGGTCCGACAACATGGACTAAAAGGCTGATTATGATTCTTTCTCTTCTAGACTTGTGATACCATTTGATATATTATATAAATAGAATTAAAAATATAAAACTTGCCACTATTACAATGCTGTTACCTAAACGAAAATCAATAGCTGAAATAATGTCATAAAATGCGAAGCAACAATCATTCAGTATATGATTTTTTTTCACGTAAATCTTTAATACTTGCATCTGTGATTTAAAGATTAATGATTATTTTTAAAGATTATTCCTCTGCTAAGATTTATGAGTTTATTACCAATACTGTTTTGCAGTGATTTTTTCTGCTAAGGCAGGGACTTACCTTTCCCAGAATTTTCTCTTAAATTGTATAGATAAACTTTATGAAAAATTAAGTATTACAGAAGTGTTTCCCCAAAACGCTTTGGGATCACTACCTAAGTAAAGTCGGTCAAAAAAAATACTTTGGGTTATTCTTTTGGAAATTGTCTGTTCTGTTCTGTTCTGTTCAAAACCATACTGTTCAAGGTCTCATAATTCAATGGGTTTGTTTAAGCTTTTACTCAGTTACATTAATTACATACATGTACAATAATATCTCAACTGTACTATATCAAAACCTCAGATATTCCTATACATCAAGAATTGAATTAGACATTTATTTTAAATTTAAACATTTATTCTATAACCAAAATGTAATTGCACAAATGTATCTAAAAATGTTTAAATGATATGAAAATAATCAATTATAAATAAATGTGAAAAATGGTCCAGATATGATGAGACTAATTTTTAGAGAAAAATGCAGTAGATAAACTATAATTTAAAAAGCTTATCATCTTTTTTAATTAAAATGGAAATTTCCTCTTCTGATGCAAGTACAAACTATATAAAAACAGTCATCTTTGTCTCACCAGATATTTACCAGGATTCTTTTTCAAGATAAAACAGGGACAATTTTTCTGAGTAATCTATCATATCGATTTTACATATATCATTACTATGGTTGATTTTTAGTTGAACCACTTCTTTTGACTATACCCAGAGCCTAAAAACAGTTCCAGTAGGCCCCAAATAAGCTGTATATATATGCAAAATTCATATATAACTTCCCCTATTTTAGGCATTTAAGAAACTTAAGAGTTTGATTTTAAATATCTATAGTACATTTTAGATCAGATTATTTTCTAGAGAATTTAGATTTGATATCTTTTGGCTCAATTAGGGATCAAAAAAATTAAAACCAGTTGGTAACCATGGTCCTGTCTGGTAGTAGAACAGACAATAGACATTTAGTATTTTTCTTCAGTTTAATGTTACATTTTTAATGAGATAGATGAGCTTGGCTCTTTCCAATCGGTAACTCAATTCTAGACAGTTCCAGAGCCACATCCGCAAATCATTCTCAATTTACAGTCTTGCAAAAAATTTTTCTTGTATTAAAAAATTCTTTTTCAAATAAAATATTTAAAAAAAAAAAAAAAGGAAAGCAATATTGACTCTATTGTAAAATAATATATACAACAACACACTGTCAACAAGTTTTTCATGAATATATGAACAATCGATTTTCATCAAGTTTGCACCTCAATGAGTGGTTGTCCAGGAAATTTGCAACTCAAATTTATCATAGTGAATCAACATTGTCAGATATTAGTAACCAACCTAACATAACTTTTACTACTTTTCAAAAAATATAATATAACAAGCTTGGCAGCGACAGGGTCAAAATCCTTTCCTCAATTAAAATCTAAAAAGGTAAACAAAACAGAATTAATTTCTCCAGACAGTATTATTCAAAAACTATGTGTCTCATTTCAACTCCTTTATTAGCAGTTCCTGTAAAGGGATTTGAAAATTTCAGCAAAACAAGTCAGCCTGAGTTGGGCTCTAGAAGTGGGAGTGAATTTGTCATCAGGTTTTGCCTACTTCAACGTGTCACTGTTATTTGTGTATGACGTCACTAGTTTTCGGTCTGGTCATCGTCATCCATCATAATTGTTACATGCAAAAACAAAGTCAAAACTCAATAGTAGGAGATTGACAAAAAGTTCAAAATGTCAATCTCAACTTTTTTTAAATCCAGAAAGAGCAAGTGCCTTACTCAATATTCTTTTTTTGTTGTTTTAATTCTCTTATTGCCGTTCATTTTTCGTGTTTCTAACTTCACATCAACAAACAGGTTTTTTCTTGTTTGTATTTTTTTTTTTTTACTGGTCCTAATTCTGTGGCATATATAACTCCCGTCTTACTAACCCATTGATTTGAACAATAACCAAAAGGCCTTGCTTACTAAAGTAAACAAACTAAAACTAAAACAAAAATATACTTCCTAGTCTATCTGGGCGATTCATCATGGTATGATGTTTAGTGAGCTAGTCTAGCAGATTATTACCATTGATAACTAAGATAAGCCAAGTAAATAACTACTTCCTAGTCTATCTATAATGACTTTCTTTTCATATGCTGTTCTCTAATGTATAAAAGACATTTTCTCTCTACATCTCTGTCATAAGAAAAGCTCAAACTTGGACAGGCTCTTTTTATTCAATTTTAACTGCTAATTAGGTGAAATTTTTTATCAAGAATGGTGAATTTCTCATTCAAATGGATATATTGAAGTCTTAAGATAAGCAGTAAACATTGGAAGCCATCAAATAAAATTGAACATAGTCAAACAAGCAGACACAAGAAACCTATGTGTGTATCACGCATACAGGCCATACCAATGGAGCTAGAGGGCTGAGAATGTAAACATACACACCTTATTATGTCTACAAAATGTTTTGTTTTCTTTCTTGATCACAGGAGTACAATTCACAAAGTACGTTTATGCTGAATGGGTGCATTAGTTTGAGTCTGGTACATTTACACCTGCTTTTTTTTTTCTTGAAAATTCAGACTTTTTTTTAGTGATCACTGCCCAACAAAAAAAAAATAGTAACTTACTAATTTATCACCCCTTTTTCCAATTCTCAATTGCTCACCCCCAACACAGCATGCAACTGTTGGTACTGAGTGACTAACCAGACCCGTTATGATTTAGGTTGAAATAGGCACAACTTTTACACATGATGCAAAAACCTAATGAACACATCTACTTTCTGCCTCATTGAAAAAAGGTGCGGGGGGGGGGGCACTTGACGACATAGGGAATGGTTTTGGAGAGAACTTGTGTTTGCTTCACAGTAATATACTTGGGAAAGATAGGAATTTGTCTCCTTTACCCCACCAATGGGTAAAGAGTAATACAGGTGGGGCTCTCTAGCCATAGATGGCAAACAGCTTGGAGAGGGATGGTTTCCATCAGGCTATCTCACCCTTGACACACCCATGATGAAATTATCCCTGGTGCCACAATAGTCCTTCGCTGGCTTTCGGGATATATTACATTACAAAACAAAGAAAAACAAAACAATAAATCCAACATTTCCACTTGGGGCAGCCAACATGAAATGGATTTCATGTTGTATAATTAGATAAAAGACAATAGATGAATCCCTTCATTTTAATCCTTTTCTATCCTGCACTGATGCAGAGTAAGTGATACAAAATCAACTATACAAAGTTAATGATTATCCAGTGATCTATTCTGGCCCAGGCAACACTGGCTGTTGTTAATACTATCTTTTTCTGCAGGATTAAGGTTACATGGGGCCCTTGGCTGTAATTCAAACGGGGGGAGGGGACTCCCATCAAAATGGCTACTAATGTAATTGTTTGCTTTCAACGGACTTGTACACCAGAGGCTACAGGGACATGAAAACTTGACCACGGGTGACCAAACAATCCAACACACACTCATTCCACAATATTATGTAACATCTATAAAATGTCATTGGCTTTCTGGTGTTATATTCTATTCTTCAGAGGTGTCTTTCTGGGTAGATAACTTGTACTACTTTATTGTTATAGATTAGTAGATTAGATAAGTTGTAGTACTTTCCCAAGGTGGATACAGATACACCCCCTTACGGACACCCATGAATGGAGACGTTAAAGTAAATAACAAAAATTAGGTCATCTATTAATATGTAAAGAATAGACCATGCTAAGCAGACCAGAACACATCTAAATGAAACATAAACTTATTTGACTTGAAATGATTTAGATTATTTTGATTTTATTCAAAATACCAAAAATGCATTTTATCAAATGTCTATCGATCTAAATGAAAAGATTTGTGAATCCAAGTCAATAAATATAGATAGAAACGGTTTTGAATATATCTGCAACTAGTAATCAGACTATTTATAGATGGACAAGAAACATCAGTAATAAGTAAATTCAATTGATAGGAAATAAGCAAAATCATGAAAACAGGCTCTGTCTTTAATACCTACAAGTGAAATAATGACCGAGAAAAAAAGGCAAAACCTTTTGCTGCTTCTTCACAGGGATTGGCAACAATTTCGCTACTGTGGGTGGGATTGTGTATTAATGAGTGAAAAGATAAATGTGCATATTTTAAGCAGGACAGGAATAGGTTGGTAAGGTCAACCTATTGAGTCCTACTGTGGTTTTGATTTTGTTCTGATTGTTTTTTATTATGTTCAAAAATTCATATTCAAACATTTGGTGTCCAAGATCTTTTTAAAGATTTGTTTCCCCCGAGATCTTTTTTGAGATTTGATTTAATTATGTTGATGTTAGAAGAGACTGTGGCATCTGACAGCTTGTTCCAGATAGGAGTGGATCTGTCTGAGAAGAGCTTTCTAACCCTAATTTGAATTTGTGGCTCCTGATGCTATAAGAAAGTTTGAAATATGGGAATTATCCATTCAATTATATCTACCTATATTTTGCTTCAAATCAATGAATGATGCACACTAGAAAATCATTTTTACCTAAACAAGGATGACAATTAGCAATCAAAGAAATTCAATCACAGTTTATTCCAGTCAAGGTATCTTTTGAATCTATAAGAAAAGACACAAAGACACAATCTTTAAAACCTCAAATGTAAGTAAGGTATCCCAATATCAGCTCATGGGCAGGTAAAAATCCCCCCGAGGACAAGATCAGGCCCATAGGCTGTAGGTTGCCTACCCCAACTTTATCAGAATGAAAGACCTGTATGGTTTACTATAATCAATTCTATAAGCTCTCAATCCAACCCTGAAGGTGGATGGATCCAGACATCTTGAAAGAATCCTCAACAACACAAATATTGATTTTACAAGTATGAGACACTGGTTTTAGTATTTCTTATATGATTTTTCCACATAGATAAAAGAGTGATAAGTCTGATTTTTTTTAAACAAACATAAACGCTGCTGGACACAAACTAAGGAACCAATTTAGAATAAACTCACATTGTAAATTGAAACTCATCCTAAAAACTGATTGGGGGGTTCATTTTCAGCCCTGACAAACCTATGTTGACTTAGTTGACAGTTTCTAATATACTTTCTTTTGTAAAAAAAAACAAATAAATAAAATTAAACAATTGAGATATTATATACATAAGTTTTTTTTTTGTATTTCTTACCTTTCAATGAATGTGATATACTGACTCATTATAATCATCATATCAGTTGATATCTAATTATGTACAATGGATTTGGTATATTTTTAGAAGATTTGATACAACTTGGGCTGTGGTATTGGTAGCTTTGATAAATTTCTTTCGGCAGGCCTGTCTGGGGCGGGGCATCAATGAGGGATCAAAGATTTCATGAAGGGGTCAATGGTCCAAAGAGTTTGGGGATCTCTGCCCAAAAATGTAATGTTTTCTACTAAATTCATATAGATTATATTCCAATTCTATAAAGTTCAAAAAATAATTTGAACATTTTTTTTCTTTTTCACAATTTTTAGGGTAGTCAAGAGAAAACTATAGCATCCATAACGTGACTTGAGCACGGTTTATGAATAAGAGGAATTATACAAAAGTGGTATAATGTTTAATGCAAACAATGGGATCAATAAACTGAGTTTAAACTCAAAGTCAAGGCTGTTTACTATCACTTCAAACTAATGCCCTTGAGAAAAATATGAATCTATCTCTTCTCCCACTAAAGGTAGATAGCAGGGCAGACTGGGTTTTCTAGCCTTGTCTAGGAGAGGGACAACTCAGAATCCAGCTGGAACCCCTAAATGCAAACCAACATCGTCTTAAGCCACATTCTGGCAATTTCTGCCATAGCACAAGTGCCAAATTGTACTGGACTTTGCACTTCCCTTAGACAACACCAGCGCATGAAGAGGGAGTCTTGCTGCATAGGCAATCACCTGTCTTTCATACAACCTCACACAGGTCAGCACCTTGGATAGGGAAACAAGACTATTGTGGGGTGGATCCATAGTCTTGTAAGACTGGCAGATGCCACTGACTGATAAATATCCAAGTTATTTTTGTCTTGAACTATTGGCAACTGATTGTACTACAGAAAGGTTATTTAGAGAACCAACATTGAATATTGGCTGCTTAGCACAGGTAGAGTAAAGTCACAGCTCTGAACATCTATTGTAAAACAGGTCTGGTTAGTCACTCAATAAAAATGTCCTAGGACTGATGTCTTTTGGCAGCATGCTGTATTGGAGGTGATAAATTAAAAAATTATAAAATGGGGTGATGAATAAATAAGTTACTTCTCTTGCATTTTGGGGGGCAGTGATCACAAAAAAGCCTGAATTAAAAAAAAAAGAAAAGATACTGCTGTACAAAACTAAGGAAGCAATTTAGCTTGAATTCACTTTGTAAATTTTCTTTTGACAGTTTTGGTTGATGGTTTCTTATATTGTCTATATTTTGTCTTGAAGAAGGTGAGAGTAGTATTTTGTCCATTTTAATGACCTACCATAAGATGATATTTGCATAATGTACTCAGGCCATAAAAGAGTGCAGGATTGATAGGCAAATGTCATAGGCTTCATTCTCAGTTATGCAAATTAATTTCACAGTGGATTAGAAAAACTAGTTTTAAACTGCGTAGTTATGCTAGCAGTGAATCAAGTAGACATTTATAATCTAGAGTATGACAAATTTTACAGAAACAGGATATGAAACAAAAACTGCCTCAGGTCTCGAGAATTCCTCAAACCAACCACATTTATCATCCTATAACTAATTTTTAAAATTTATTTGGCATCAAAACTACAACCTCCAGCATCAAAAACAGAAAGTGTTGCTGAAAACAGGCTTATATGGTTGCAGAAAGACATTTATTAGCTATTAAAGTGGGGTTGTAAATCACTTACATGCTTGACACATTACAAAATTGTCTATCTCTTAGTCTGGCTGACTGTGCAGGTGCCACAGATCACTTGGCAACTAGCTCCCACTATCCCTCTCTGTTCTGAGAATCTCTCAGGGTGTCACTTAACTTAGTGCCTGTCCATTCTGAGATATTGTCTTCCCATCTCTTCCCAACTCTCCTCCAACCCCTCCTTGCACTGTGCCTTGCAGGATTGTCCTGATAAGCCCTACTGATCATGAGACATGCCCATACCACTTAAGATTGTGTCTCTTCACTGTTGTTAGAAGGTTTTCTTAGCACCCAATGTCATGCCTGATTTTATTTTTCTCTTCTTCATTTGTGATATGGTCTTTGTAGGAGATGCTGAGAAGGAGTTTTCAAAAGCATCTCATCTGAGTACTTGAAATCAAGATGTTTCAGGTGTCAAGTCAGAGTGATAAAATTACAGATGGATGTAGGAGAAGCTCTTCAGAAGATATGGCAACTGATTAATTTGAAGCAACAGAGTTAATTGGCATAATACTGTCATATGTTGCCAATTATGCAAGGTTAAAGCAAATCTCTCAGGTACTTAGGGCTCAGAGGATAAATTTCGAGACAGAAAAACAGGGTGCAAAGTACTGACTAGAAATGGCAATATCTTACAATTGAAGAAAATCAATTGTTCATACATATATGCACAGAGATAACTCAACAACCAGCCAGAGTACAAAGTTGATAGTTGCCATATATTTTAGTCGGCACACCAACATTGCAGTGTTGAGTTTGAAGTTGTTTGGATCAGCAGTTCTTGAGAAATCTTATAAAGATTACAGATTATAGATATTTTATCAAAAATAATTGGTATACATTTAGATACAAAATATGTAAATTGGCAACACTGATGAGAATTAACTTAAATACTTCAAAGCCGTAGTTTTGTACAACGAATGGAAAATTTATTTCAAATGACCATTATAGCAGGCTGATCCATACACCATTAAGTTTGGTCCCTTACAAACGGACACTACCCTAGTACACACTAAGTATGAGATAACTATGTCAATGGAGATAGTTATAGACTACAACTTCTTCAGATTCTATGTCTTTCAACATTGGATGACACAATAGTTCCCTACTTTTTCCTGTCCACCTCTTTTCTTACCGCACATTTATACTGCAATCTAGTCTACCTTTTGATGCTGTTATACCAGTTATATTCCAGGCAACTTGTATCTGTCTTTACCTCAATGAATGTTCCTAGTAATGTTTCTGTAGTTATTTAGTCTTATTAGATGTCCAAAATATCTTATTTTTCTATCCCTGTAGATGTTGATCAGTTTTCTTTTTTCATTCTTTCTTTGTAGCACTTTGTTGTTTGTTGTTTATTTTGGTCCATATATATTACTAGCCATTGCCCAGGAAGGAAAAATCTTTGAATCAAATAACATTGGATAACAAATGATATTTTAAAGAGATTTCCTAAAATCAAATAAGGAAAAGGGTGACATACAGACACCTTCCCCTCATGTACTAGTCAGTACACCCACCCAGGCAGATCCACATACCCACTCCTAGAAGCATCAGAATTAATTTTCCACAAAACTGAGAGTTCATGTACTCACTTTTGGCGTAAGTAGTTGGAAGTAGGGTGAGAGTTTTTGCTCCAAGAAAAATATATTTTATTGTTAGGTTAAGGTTGGGTTACCTAGGGAACCTCTCTCCCAGAGGCTAAAGGATCACAGCCAAATCATGTTACATACACCAGTTCTCATAAGATCACCAAAGTTAACTAACTTCAAGTGCAGTCTGTACCTAGATGGGTGTCCATTAGTAAATACCAGGTGCCATGAGCAAAAAGAAATTTTGACGGGCATGGCAAGCCAGAAGTTGTCTTTACTAACAATGGCATGTGTCCATGACACCGAAGATGAGGGTATAAGTGGAGGACTGAAATTATTTTTGTACTTCATGCAAAGCCATGGACGAGCAGGGGTACCAGCACAGAAAATGGAATCGACAAACTGAGTTCAAGTTTTGGTTGAGGGTAGTTATACTCACTTTGCATAAATGCCCTTTGGAAAAGCATGAATCCACTCCTTCCCAGGCTACAGGTAAATAGCAGGGCAGTTGGAGCTCTTCAGCCCTGTAAGGCAGTTCGTCTTGGGTGTGGGTCTCGTGATGGTTTCTACTAAGTGACCTTGTTTTTTGGTGGGGCGGGGGTATACTACAGATATAATTTGGAAAGACCCTTCTCAGTTTTACATGATAAATCTAATTCAAAGTATCTTTTCAATGTTATTGCAATATTAAAATAAATACATAAATTTTTTTTAAAATGAGACACAGAAAATGGCAGTGTCCAGTCTGTTTAGGGGACACATAAGGATTAAATTTTTGGAGCCTGGGTATGACTGCTGGGAGGCTGTGCTTGCCCTAGCCTTATGCTGCAGGCATAATATGAAAGAAAATATCTGTGTCCCCCTCTGTAAACATGTCATTCTAGACTTTACTAATCCACCCGCCCCACCCTGTCTCTTCGTGGGATACAAGGTAACTGAGAGCAATACATCGGTTTGGCGTTAACAGATGTTACAGAATAAGGACAAAAAAAAAAAAAACGTCACTTTTATTTTTCTTGAATTGAACCATACATCATCTCTATTTCATTCCAACCAAGCGCCTCCACAAATGTTTGCCTAAATCAAAATGCAATGTCACAGTGATGGCCCAAAAGGAAAAAGTGTCCATTTTATGATGGATTATTGTTATTATAAATCAAGCAAAACCACCCTAAAAACAAGTGAAAAAAAGACCAAATTTTTTGAGAAAAAAAAAGTTTCAGAAGGTAACTAATGGAGTAAACATAAATTTTCAAGGCTTCATACCAAAATAATGAAACCAGGAGTATTGACACAGACAGACGAGTGAAGAGGGGAGAATACCTAGTCACCATGTGATTCAATTTTTATAATTCTCATTTTGTGAAAATTGTTCAAATAGGTTCTGTAAAAGTTTATCAAATTAACACATTTTACAGTACCCGATTTCTTAAGAGTAAAAAGAAATGATAAATGAGATTAACTGTGGTTTGTAAGTTAAGAGACGCACTTTAAACAAAACCTGATAGACAAAACATTACTCCTTGTTTAAATAATGATGTTTAATTATTGGCTACAGGTACTGATGGTTACCAAATTTGTGCAAATACTTATGTTTATTCTCACACCTGTAAGTAAACATGCCTATTGTAAAAGGCCTTTGTATTAGGCGTAGACTATTGACTTGGCACTGATATAGGTTAAAACAATACTTACATCCAATATACTTTTATCAATAGAAAACAAAAACCACAGAAATAAAATAAAATCTACCGATTTTAAATACCAGTTTTTGTAATTGACATATGAACATCGCTTTTGGTAAATGACATCATATTGACATTTTTTTTCCATACGTCAACACCACTGCCATCACAAGTCCAGGGTAAGCACAGCCTCCCAGCAGCCATGCCCAGGCTCAAAAAATTTTAATTGTCCCATACATAGACCACAGACATTAGAGAGTAGTTTGTATTACTGCAACTCGTAGTAGACACTGCCATCTTCCATGTCTCATTCTTTTGATTTATTGTAACTTTGCAATAACATTGAAAAGATAGTTTGAATTAGATTTACCGTATAAAACTTTTATTACTACTTATATAAAAACTTTGTCAGTCCTCATAGTTTTCTTACTGAACCTTCCCCAGGCTGGTACAAAAAGCAGGTATGCCACTGGTCTACCCTGAACATATTTTAAAAATCTGCCAAGACACATTAATCTTAAACAGAAAAAATTTGCAAGTTATATCTAAAGTGAAAAAAAAAACCCAAAGTTTGATTAGTCACTTTGTAGAAACTATCATGTGACCAAAATGCCATATTTGGAATGAAAAATTGGAAAATGGAGTGATCATTGAGTAAGTTACTTCTCTCAATTGATAATCAAAAAAAAAAGTCTGAATTTGAAAAATAAAAACAAGCGTGAATGTTGCCAGACATGAACTAAGGGACCAATTTAGCTTCAACTCACATTGTAAAACGAACCCCCCACCACCACCAATAAAAACCAATTTTGTTTACTCCAGACCAATTTTATATCTTTGTGATTGACAGTTTTCACCCATCGACTGCAAGTGACAGGAACTTCCTTCATTGCAGTTCTATAAAATTTTTATTTCACAATGATTAAAGTCAATTGATAGTTTTATCTGTGAATCAGGGCTTTTATCTTCCAATGGATAACCACTACACATGCCACCTTCGACATTTAATTAGGTAAATCTAATGATAAATTAACACCATATTGAATAAGGAAAAAAGAGACATGGTAAAAAATTTGATTAATGGTTTTGTAGAGATGGTAATTTTTTCCAGTTATTTTTTCTTATATCTAATCTGAGAAATCATCACCAAAACTGTCAACATAGGTTTCTTCAGTTTTCAAGTGTGTCTGGCAGGCCAGGTATGTACGTATCACACACACACACAGAGGCATCTTTATTTTGTGTCTAAACACTAAACATATGGTTAAATGTTTGGGTATTTTCCTTTTATCAGCAATGTTGATTTTTAGGAATATAATTCATTAATTGGGAAGAACCCACCTTAAAGGCTGATAACAAAAACAGTAAAATATTTTTTTGAATTTATTATGTGCAATGCATTACACACACAATGGAAAATAAGAATGGTATAATTCATAATTTTTCAAGTATTTGTTTTACGAATTAGCAACTATTTTTTTCCAAAGTTTAAAAAGATGATGGATGAGAAGTACTTATCGAAAATAGTGGAACCCAAATGTAATGACTACAATATAGTCCAAGATAAATGAGGCCTTATAATGTTAGTTCTCAAGGTGATTTATTGCTGGTATCAGCAATTAATTTCAAAAGATATAGTATCAATACAATGATGTCACAATCTATGTCCATTACCATCTCATTGGTCAATTCATCAATAATAGACATGAGAGAGAGAGAGAATTTCTAGGGAGCCAGCAAATCACATATAATCTTGATAACAGACAGAAGACTAAAAATTCATTAATTTCTTTACTGCTGAACCAGCTGGAGACTTAATAACATACAAAATGTTCGCTATCATTTTTCAATCAGAAACCCAAACACTGATGTTCCAGAAAGATTTGATATCCCAATTTCTTGAAGGAGAAAAGAATTTTACGAATAAAAAAAAAAATATGTATAGTATAAAAAGTCAAGATCAACAGCTTGATCAGATTAGAAATGCCAGATCACCAAAAAAAAAAAAAAAAGAAGAAAAGAAAAATGAATTGATATCCCTCCTAAAAATGGCTCTTGTACATAATCTTAACATAAAATCAACACACACAGCAAGAGATCGGAAAACTTTGTCATTTTCTAAAGCTGATATATGCATTAGGAGGTGTAATTTGCAGAATTTTCTCACAGCAAAAGTTTTTAGATATACATATATATAAGTATAAAGATGAAGAACGTTTGTTTCAGAAATGGTTGCACCCAAAGAGCTGACGATTTGTGTAATTACAGTGACTTAACCCCAGAATGAAGAATGTGAAAGATGTAATAAGTTCTGGTGACTTCTAAAAGTTAATCTTGGGTCAGGTCAATTTGTCATTTTCAAATCTAATGGAGACAGCAACACCCTGAAGATACAAATTTACAAACAAGGGTAACTTGACACCAGAATAAACATAGGATATGTGAGGCTGACCTCTAAAGGTCAGGTCAATTTTGGCAGGCATTTTCAAATCTAACAGAGACAGCTGTACCCTGAGGCCTACAAGGAGCAGGAGGGTAACTTGACCAAAGATAAACTTTTCATTGAGGGCAATAACCTCTGATGACCTCAAGAGGTCAATTCAAGGTCAGGTCAGTTTTCACATTTTTAAACCCAAGGCAGATAGCTGTACCTTAACAACTGCAAATTTGTGTATGTGAGTGAGTTGATTCCCAGATGAACATGGGATATGTGATACTGACCTTAGGTGACCACCAAAGACTAATTCAAGGTCAGGTCAACTTTGGCATGTTTGACCCATCTGAAGGTTTATGACCCCTTCTCAGAAAAGCTCTGTAGAATTTTCTATATAACCTTGAAGTATTGGTTACTGTTGCCCCACCCACCCAGGTGCCCAAGCTAGTTATAGATATAAATCGTTTGGTATGATTTGTGACATATTGAAGAGCCCCTTACTGATGTGCTTAAAGATTATAGTATAAAATGAATGTATAATACCAGCTATGACTTACAGATGTAAAATATAGAAATTTATTAGGAAAAACAATTCTAAGGATATCTATAGAGATAGAAAAGGATCAACATGGATCAGAGAAAGGACTACAGTTTAAAATATTATACAAATAATCAAGTCACAAAAATGGAGATGGACTGGACACTTAACAAGAGAGAAAAATCGATGGAGCATAAGACTAACCAGTTGAAGCCAATGGGACAGTAACCGCAGTAGAAAAAGATCAGACACAAGATGGATGGATAAGATTAAAAGCTTTGTCGGTAATACATGGCAGAGATTAGCACAATCACAGTCGTCATGGGGGGAGATGGGGAAAGCCTCTATTCTGCAGAGGACTTTCAAAGGCAGATTATGATGATGATACTTGCTGCACATGTTTTGAAAAATTTAATCAAATGATGAATATCAAATAAAAAAAATAAAAAGAAGTGAGAATTTTTCATTTTTTCAACATTAAAAAGTCGTATAACAATTTTTTTTAGAGCTCCCATTATTCTGGATCAAAATCCTGGACCAACTGTATGACATGATGCAAATATTAAAAGAAAAGAAATACTTCGATTAACTTTTGAAAATGGAAAGAAGAAAATTCTTGAATTTTACATAATTTCACAAATGTATTGAAAAATATGATTTTAAAAAGCTGATGTTCCAGTTGAAATAACTGACAATAATTAAGATGATTTTTTGTTTACAGATGTTTTTTCTCTTTAATCTCTTCAAGATGTTGAAAATGAATATGATATTTAAATGCGATCAAGTCATTAATAATAAAGCAAATTAATAAGACATATGGCATCATCGTGAGAGAATATCCCTCAAAAGATAAGCCAACATCTGTTGCTTTATGAAACTTTACCAAAAATAACGACACAAAACAATAATGAAAGCACATTAAAAAGGTATAAAGAATAGTTTTTAAAGGAATATTTAACAAGTTCCTCTATCTCAAAATGATCAGAATGTATACATTGCCAAATAAAATCCAATATCTATCAACTACTAAGATAGGTTTTGTTTGTGTAAGTCTAATATTACTAATGCCTTATCAACATAAAAATTCGTCTTGTCTTTTAATGAACTCATACGTAGCAAGAATGTTAACCAAAGAGAAAATAAGGGTGGGTGGAAAGATTCAGGTTTTGAACCGAAATAATCTTTATCATTTCAATAAATAAATGAAGAAATCTATGAACGAATAATTGCTTCAAGCCATGGTTGTTCCAAGCCTACTTACGGCTATGAACCGTATCTTACTACACACATACACACGCGACACATACAGGTACACATATACACAATAACAGAGCGAGTGAATGAATAGCCACACCCACGCACGTCTCTCTACATTAGGTCACACATTTACACTTGAGAATGTCAAACTCGTGTAGCAATAAATAAATCACTATCGTATTTACTTGAGTGCAATGTGAAAACTTTTATATAAAAAGTCAGGATCAAAATTCAGGGGGTAGCATTGTACTCGAGTATAAAAAAGATAAATAAGTAACTGACAGATTTTTATATTTTTTTAGTTACAAAAAGTGGGGGTTGTATTATATTCGAGATCGTATTGAATTCTCGAGTAAATACGGTAATTCTTTGACATGAAACGAGGGTGGATTTCAGAGGGTTTTTTTTTATTTTTGTAGTTTCTTTCAAACGAAGAAAGAAATAGCTAGATCCAATATAATACGATATTTTATACGAATAAATAAATATGGTGTGAAGTGTAATTTCCCATTCAAGAACAGGTGGTTGATGAGGTGCCATTTTTTTCGGAAGACCAGAATAATCTTGTCCACTTTTAACCGAACAGCTGTTTTTTTTTTTCTCGAACCCTCTCCTTGGCAAGAACAGAGGTGATCGATGATTATTATGTTGTAGCCATTGGCTATCATCATCATCATCATCACTAAATCATTTCACCCGATGATGATGATGATGATGACTATGTTGATGCCAAATTTATTTTAAAAAATGAAAGAATGAATGGGTAGTTAGAAAAACCCTCCCCTCCTGCTAAGTTCAATAGGATATCATCCCACCCCTGCATCAGTATCATAATGATGATGATGATGATGATAATAATAATAAATGACTTATTGAATACTTTCGTTTTAAGATTGATGAAGATCGAGAATTTTCATAAAGATTACATCAAAACTTTATAAAAACATCAGTTTCGTTTTTCCTTCTCTTAATGATAATAATAGGTAATCAACAGGCTCCCGTTCCTATAGCAACGGCAGTTGACCCCATTTATTTCAGCAATTGTCCATTAATTGATGCAGTTAACAACTGAACATTAAACACCAATATTCGTTTTTATTTAAGATGTCATCAGTGTTTTTCTTTTTATTTGAATTATAGAGATAAATATTGAAGAATTAAAACATATGACAGCCTTTAATCTACGTTGACAACAAAGTACCAGGGAAGAAGCTGTGTGTAAGAAAAGAGAGATGTTGCATTTGTTGTTATTATGACCAAAGTTGGGGGTGGGGCTTGAGGGTCAGGGAATCTGGTCTAAACATTTCCATATGGTGCTTTCTCTGCCTGACAATCTCAGAACAACAACAAAAACGCCATTTCTGAGAGTCTTTTTTCGCCTAATACACGAAATTAAAGTCACAAGAATAAAATATTATCAATATTATTGAATTATCATATTAATATAGTAAAATAAATAACACCACCACACATGCTTAAAAAGGTTATGATATTGTGTCCAGGATTTCTCATTAATTAAGTGTATTATACTTTTCTCGAATTAAATAAATGTATTATTTTCTTTCCAATAAATAAAACATGCTGTTTGGGGAGCGTTTTTAATTGATTTCTCGTTGTTACTTCATTTCTGTCACTTTTTGAAAGAACATTAAAAACAAAGCCAAAGGTATCTTCGGTAAAAAAAATTAAATAAAAAAGAAATTTTAAAATCTAAATTCAGAGCGGAAAAATGAATCTATTTCATCTTTTATTTACAGTTATTGTTCATTTTCAAGTTTTTTTCGATACCAAAGGTAAAAATCAGATGAAGAAAAATCGAAAAAAAATGGAGTCAAACTGAAAGGAAACCTGGGAATTTCCTACGAAAACGGATTTCTCTTCTGGATTTAAAAAAAAAAGAATCTTGGAGGATATGTTTCCTTTTGATTTTTTTTTAATGCTATTATTCGACCAAAGGCGTAATCTGGGGCTCTTGGGGGCTTGTGTACATAAGGGACCCCCACCCTCTAACATTTAATGAGATTTGTCAATAGAGATGCAGAAGGTTAACGACTATTCCATAGAGCTTTCGGGGGACCCAGGGGCGTTTTTACCCCCCAAGCTACGCCGCTGTAATTATGAACTAAATGAATGAATGAATTATTCATGTTCTACCTAAAATCACGAAATCGATCTGATAATAATTTTCAACGGAATGGTAACATTCGCAATTGATATTACAACACTAACTGGAATTTAATTTGAGTAAACACTGGTTAATCATCATTAAGTAAGTAGGTACTTAAAAGATCATTTTATTTTTTCAATTGTGACTAATGCCAGAGAAAAATGGGATTTCTTTCTTTAGGATGTCCGAAACTAAACAGGTAGGAAAGCACACAAGAAATAAGCTGTGTTTTTTGGGGTTTTTTTTTAGCATTGTTTTTTTTTTCAAGTTAAATCAAAAATAAAACTGCAGGTTATTCTACTTTTAAAAAATTGAAGGTCAAAAAACACATGTGCTAGAATTGTCATTTTTCAAAACAGAAGTCCCACACATGATCATCGTTGTTGAAAGACGGATATTTTCTTTCTCTTCAGTTACAAACTAATAATATGTTTATAAATATCAGGATAATGATAACAATATTGTCAATATTAATTGCTGAGAATCGCGTAATTCCGTCCAAAGCGATAGGTCTGTGTTCGAGCAAAGGTAGAAGCAAGAAATTCGATCCAGGTTTTTTTTTTATGGCAATCAAACAATCAGATTGGCGCAGTACAATCTTTTTTTTTTCTCCACATGAACTTGGGTCAGACTAAACTAAAACTTGAATATTGCAAAGAGAAAAAAATAATCACTGAGTTGACTTAGTTTAAACAACCAAATCCGAAAAAAAAATAAGTAAATAAAAACACGTTGTGTTTAATTACTACTTTTATTTTTAAACCAAAGTCTTTTTTTATTCCAAACTCTTATCATCAAAGGTGAAACACAGTTGTCAAAAAAGAAAAACCTGAGATGTCAGGTAGGTTATATTATGATAGAACTTAGTAGATAAACATAAGGAAAATAAATAACTTGAAATGCTTTCTTTCAAGTACTGAACATTAAATAGTCTTTTAATTATCTTTAAAAGGTAAAATAATTGTCATAAAGAAAAAAAAACACATAAGATCTCTTTATACTGAAGTCACTAGTGTATCAGATAGGTAGGTTACAGTAGTATTCAATTGAAGTATAAGTAAGGTAAATAAATAGCTTAAATGCTTTCTTTCAAGTACTAAACACTATACTATAGCCATGTACTAATGAGAAGTGTCAAAAAGATACTGTCAACAAAAGATGACTAGTGTACAAGTCAAATAAAAAAGTAAATTTTGGTAGTATTAGTTACTTTTTAAAATGACACTTGTCAATAAAACTGAAATATTTCTCTGTAAAATTTTTTTTTTAAAGGCCAAATGATCCAATTACTGACTTTTATGAACCGTATGTTCAAGTAAAAAACGAAAGAAGAGAGTTAGGTGAAGTTTTCAGAAGAAATATTATCATAATAAATGAGAAATACTGTCACAAGAAGAAGAAATAAATAAGAAATCATAGTAGAATGGAAAGAAAGAGAGAGGAAGGGGGTTTAGTAATGTTTGTTAATATTATCGCTGCTACTACTATTTGCAGTAATAATAACAATATAAGCATAAGAAGAAAAACCATCGAACTTACCTCCTTTTTGACAGCACGCAACAATTTCTGCCGCGTCTCTGACTCTGAAATAAACAATAAATTTCATTGATAAAATCAGAATTCATCTTGAAAATAAATAAACTGTTTAAAATCCGGAGAGAAGGCAACATAAACTCACCAGCCCCTGTCATTTTTCATCCTTCGTCGTCCAGCCGGTTGGGGGGCTTCACAACTTCTTTGCTGCTCGCCTCAAGTGTCAACATGCGCGCAGGAAAATAGTTCCCCACTTAGATTACCGTTTTTTACGTTATTGATCCCTATTTTCCCATAAAAAATCGATGAAATAACACAATTACATACTATTCTGAGATTTTATTCTATTTTAGACTGTTTTTCCGAGGTTAAAAATATTTTCTACGTATCCTTGGGCGGAAGTTTGACATTATAATTTCGTTTGTAAAATTACATATTTTTCCCGAAAAATAAACTTCAAAGTCGACATTTTTACATGGGAAAATCTTGAAATAAAAATATATCAAGTTTTGAGTTCATGAGATGAATGAGAAATAATCCTAATGAAAGCCTGTTGATTTGTCATGTAGCAGACGACACTTTCTTTTACGCTTAAATCGTTCGTTTCAGTCAATAGGAAAAACATACGGAGATCAGTTACATTCTTTCATGGAAACTTTTTGTGATTTTTTATTAACTTTCCATACCGCCAAAAGTTTTGTTTATTTTAAAAGTGTTATGTAAATAATTTGGTATTTACCAAAAAAGAAAGGATGAAAGTGAGGCTCGGAGCAAAGACTGGGTTGCCACTTTGGCCATTTTATAGCCAAATCAGACAAATTTGGCCTTTTTTATAAGCATTTGGCCATGGACTTATTGGTTCGGTCAATTTCTTTTTGTTTAATGAAAAAAAATGAAACGAACTGAGATGAAACGAAACCATGTCTCAAAGTGAACGTCCACTTAATTATTATTAGTATTATCATTATTTGGGGGTGTATCGATGAGGGATGAAGGATTGGATCAAGAGGTCGATATGAACTAAAAAGTTCGGGAACCCCGGCTTTATGAATTTGAAATGTAGGATTGATTGTAGAAGTTGTGGTAGTATTCGTAATATCTTCTTTTTTCATCATTTCTGGAGTGTACTGCAGTATTGCAGTATTTTACAAACAAATTTTGGGTTTGGCGGTTTTGTTGGCGTATTTTTGGCCAGAAACGTTTCTAACTATCTAGTAACCCTGGCAAAACAGTAGTTCCGCAGTTAAGTTGAGGATATCAATCATGGCAGCCCATCTAACAACTGGTAAAGTAAATTTGGGTTTACTTCGAGATTCTTACCGTAGGGAATTGCTTGATTTGTTAGATAAATGTCCTGGATCAAAGGTAAGTTATAGTAGATTTTAATGGTGCCACATTTTTATTATTACCTGGAGATAATTACGTTTGTGCATTAAATAATGACGTATGACTTCGCTTTTTTAGATTCAGGGGGGTGTGAATCTGTTCGGAATAGAGGAAAAATACCCCGAAAGGTTTTTATTCTTCGTCTTGTTTTTCCTCCCGATCGCATTCAATCTATAATTATTTCATGAAATGTTTTGAAGTAAACTCATTTTATATTATGTTTGCTCGTGTCTGTTTTGTTATGGTTGTTTTCCCCATCTCTTCATCCACCCCAAAACTATTTTGATAAAACAGGACCCTTGTTTTTAAATTTTTGTTTCAGTTGCTGTACCAATTTGCCCGTTTAAAGACTCTTTTTACAGTGATAATTGAATACCAGAAGTTTAAGAGCAGAGTTTACCCTTGTTATTTTATATAGCGAGAAGTTTTAGAAGAGTAAATTTTGTTTCTAGTTGAGAAACATTCAATATCCGTTTAGGTCACATGTCTCCTCATTTTCCCTTATTCTCGACACAAAAAAAAACCCACTTGGTAAACAAAACTTGATGAACATATTTGCATTATTATATCCAGGATAATGAGCCTCGAAACGTCTCTTGTAGGTGGGAGAACCTGCAAACACGCAATTGTAAAAACAAAAAGTGAATTCGAGAAAGGAAAAAAATTAAATTATATCAATATACTCGATATATAAATAAATATATATCGATATATAAATATCAACTCCAATAAAAAGAAAAATGAAAACTGCTTTCTTTCTCTCCGAAATGGATGTAAACTCATTCAGAAGATTAATGAACAAGTTTATGATGTATTTTTCTGATAAATACGAAGTTTTTAGTTAAAATGAAGTTGATTGTTTTTTAATATAAAAAAAACACACACACATATTCGTACTTATAGCTCAGGAACTAAGTAATCTTCAAAAATCCAAGTCGGAAAACTGGGTTCTCTTTTTTATTTATTTTATCTTATATTTGATTTGTGATTACAAATAATTTGGAGCATTACCTCCTTTTATAAGTAACAAAAGATGGGTAAAAAAAAAGGGAGTTTAATTCCATGTTTCATCCATTTATGAAAACATTTGATTGGTCGATTGTATCTAAGACCGTCTACGTCTCAATTAATTAAGATTCGATTAAATGAAATACTTGATTGGATTGCACTATTTATATGTATTTATCTTATTGAAAATATTAAATTCGGTATTTGGAATTATATGAAATGTTTGCGACGGAAACAACATTGGATGTTTTTATTTATCATGGAATAGATTAAAATGAAATATCTGATGAATTGATTAAGATGGAAAAAATTAACATTATTTCTTGACTATAACGAAAGTAAAGAGCAGATATCAACAAATAAAAATGTAAGGAGAAATGTTGATTTTTGTCTTATATTTAATGCCCAAGATAGATTACCTTGCCGGGCTAAAGGACTCCACTGATATTTTCCTATTACTGGAGGGAGAAGTGGATTCTTACCTTTCCCCGGGGCATTAGTGCTAAGTAAATGCGAACTTCCATAGCCAGAAATTAAAAACTCTAAAGACATATGTTATTGTATGATTAGATCTGACCTTACAAGAGAGATAATCCTTGTTGATATTGTTTTCTTTCTTTGCAGGATTTGATTTGGGACGATGGCCTCACTGGTCCCTTTGGTCTTATAGCCCAATATTCACTATTGAAGGTAAGTCATCACCCTAACAAAGAAATCTGTCATTATGATTAAGTTTTGCAACTGATTGCCATCATCTTACTTGGTTTTTGTTTAATTGTTTTTTTATCGCAGCCATGCCCAGACTGTTTTCTATCAAGCAGTGAATAAACAAGTAAAATAATAACTAAGTTCCAAGTGAGAATCAAATTCATGACCCTCTATGCTGGGGGATAGCTTGCTTAATGCGCAACCATTCTTACCTCTGAGGTACTGGAAGATTCTTTCTTTTGACCCATGCTGTTGCATTAACATATATATATATATATATACAGTACCAACATACATACAACTAGGTGGGCCAATGATATATTGATTGAATATGTTGAGTGCTTGAGGAAATAACAAAATGGCCTCAATCACCATTTTGACTAAATTAATATTATAAAAAGAACTAAAGTCTTGATATTCTAAGACAGGTTTAGGTAGTCTGTGACCCACTGGCCAGTTCTAGCCTGTGAAATGATTTTGACCAGCTGCAAACAAATATTGATAAACTATCATCATTATTAGCTTTTTATCTACCATAATTGGACATAGACCTTCCTCAGAATTCGCCACACCTCTCTATTGTGGGCGTTGCGGAGCCAAAACTTTCTGAACTTCTCTAGTTTGTGTATTCTGCCAGCCCTAGTTTTGCATTTGATCTCTGGGGATCCATGTTGTGAGTCATGATGTCCATCGGTTGTCTGCCATTCTTGCAACATGACCAGCCTATTTCCATTTGAGTTTCTTAATAGATTCTCTGATGTCTCGTACTCTTGCTTTTCTCTCTAATATACTGTGTTGTCTTGTGGTCTCTCCATGTGAAGTTGAACAGGATTCTCTAATGTGCACATTGCATGTTTCTCAATTTGCGGGTAACTCTCTTTGTCATTTTTCATGTTTCAGCTCCATAGTTGACAATTGGGAGGATGCATTGGTTGTATACTCTTCTTTTTAGGACCAATGGGATTTCCTTGTTCTTGAAGGTTGAGCTTGCTCTGCCAAAGACTTGCCATCCTACAGTGATTCTTCCCTTGATTTCTTCTTTGAAATACTATACTTACTCTTGAAAAATGTCTCAATTAAAATGAATTGCAACTAAACCAAGTTTTTTTTTATTATTACTTGTTGGGGTCTTTGGTTAAGTATGAATAATTTTTCTACATTATCCATTGATTTGAGGCAAAATCTACCGTAAATTTCTTGGGTTAACGTGACCTTCAAATAAGAAGACTGATTTCAGTCTGAATTTCCTGGTTTTAGCTCAATATTTAAGCTCTATTTTTGTATCTGACCTAAAGGTCAACCCCCTTTTTTATGCTCCATGTGTAGTCTTATCCACCAAAATATATGATAGATGTATTTAAATGGATAATTCCCACAATGCAAGATTTTTATAGCCTCTGTCTGGACTTCCATCCACACCTTAACATGCGACCTGGCTTGCAGAGGCAAAAAGGTTACCAACCTCAGTTCTAAGATAGATCTTAATACAATATATCATTTAGATCTTCTGTATGAAATTCAAACTGGTCTCTAATGAAACTGAAATGGACAAATTTCTGATTCATTTAAGCAAGTTTCAAACAACAAACATCTCTATATATAATGAACAGAGTGACTTTTTGTGTTGGTTTTTTCTGTCTGTAACAATGTTACCTTCAGGTGGAATAGTTCAATTTTACTGATAAAAATATCTCTGTAGTCAAAATGAGTCTATTGCCTAGGAAATCGGCTTCATCTCTTGGCTTTGAATCCTACTACACTGGTGTTAGATGTGAAATTTTCCATTTGTGTGATGACAGCTTTTAAAAGGTTTTGGATTTATAGAACATTTTGGTTTTTGGAGTTTTGGGTGTGAGATCCTCAACTGAGGAGGTCATCTACCATAGCTCTTTATAGATGATCATGGGGTTTGAATGAATTGCTGTAAGTGGATGTCCTCCAAATAGCCTTGTAAGTCAGGTCTTAAGGTCCAGCATATACAGTATTTACTAAGTCAGGCACTAGGCCACAGTAAAAGGGTGCTCGGTAAGAATCAAAACATTTCCTCAAGTCAAAAGAGTATGCATGCCATATTTGGTTGAGCTGGTTCAATGTTTAGTTTTATATAATAGATACTTCAAACAAAAAGATTGGGTCTTCAGTAAGTAGACTTTGAACCCTTCTTAACCTCACTTAGATTACAATTACTGTATACACTGTATGGATATATTAGATTCATATCTGCCTTTGGGTTTTGTTTCCCTGGTAAATAGTTAATATATTAGGTTCTATATTAATGACTGAGTTCTGTTTTTAAATGTTTTATAGTCTTGATCTCCAGGTAAAGTTTATTGGAAAAATGAACTAAATACACTGACTTGAATGTTGGTTTGTATCAAACACTGTATAGGTAAGGTTTGAAGCAGCATTTGTTTTTATTGATAATAAAAACCTTGATTATGAACTATGATACTTGAAAACAATGGCACTAGGGCAGTGGATTTAAAATTTTGAAAACTTGAGGACCCCTTCTATAAAAGAGATATTCTGGCACACCCCTATTTTCAGCATTTGGTTTTTCAACTAATTAATGAACTATGATCAAAAGCAATTCTTGATCTTTTGAAAATGATGTCTATTTAAGATGCATTACATTTATTTGAATTTAGATTTGTTTTTTAGAGACCTGTACAATGAATGATGTTTCTTTGCCACAAGATTTATAATGTCAGTTTTAGAGGGAACACTTTATTGTTTTGAAACCACTGTACTAGGGAATTTGTGTCCACTTTTTAGCATCCCAGACACATAATTTTACATGTTAATGTATTTGTTTGTATTTTTTTTTTTTTGTATCAAAAAGATTTTTTATGAATTTAAAGAAGGGAGTGTAAAATGTATTTTGATTTGAAAATCTAATTTATAAGTCCAAATATAATTCATAAAATTTTTTTTTTTTTTTTTTTTATTGAATTCCATGAATATGTAAAATTGTATCCTATGATAAATAAAATATGTTGGTATGGGAATGTTCAGAACACAAAGATTAAGAAATGTTCAAGCTTGGCTGCACTGCGGTCAAACTCCCTTGCTTCATTAAAATCTAAAAGGTAAACAAAACAGAATTCATTTCTTGATACAATAGTATTCCCAAACTACAGGTCCCACTTCAACTCCTTTATTCGTAGATCCTGTAAATGGGATTTGCCAACAAGTCGACCTGAGTTAGGCTGTGTCACTGATATTCATGCGTAACCACACTGGTTTTTGGTCTAATTGTCATCTGTCATTGTGGTTACAAACGAAAATAAAGTCAAAATTCAATAGTTTGTCAAAAATGACATTCAATATGAAATGTACATGCTACACCGAATCGGTAAAATTGCTTAATTGGTGAAGTTCCATCTTTTTTGACCAAAAATAAATTTGTATAAATTTCAGATCAAAAGTTTATTTAATCAAAACAAAGATATAAAACAACTTTTTTCCATCACCATCATGAGCTGGAATGAAAAATTTTTTTTTTATTTTATTTTTTTTTTTTTAAAGCAAATTTTTCCAATTAAGTAATTTCATCTATGGAACACATATATTGAGACACAAATGTCTGGAATGCCAATGACTGGAACATTGCTGTCCCGTTACTAAAAACAATATGGCTTATATTCATAATATTTTTTTTTTTTTTAACTAGCAAGATTATTTGGTGCTGTTTTGAGAAATATAGTTTTAGAAATCTTTAATGTCTTAGTAAATCTATCTCATCAATTGCATTTTTTTTAATTTGAAAAATATAACAATCTGATAAAAAAATTATTTTTATATGAATAAAGCTTAATAAAGTTTTGTATATGTCTGTTATCTTAAGACAGCCTTGTGAAATCCGCTTTAAAAATATTAGTTTTAATCAAAAGTAAGTTAGAGCTATATGTTCGGCCAAAGTGATGGCAAGATTGTTACTTACTATGTGTACTTCTCGAGTCATTCATAAGTATCTTAGTTTAGTTAATGTGAACGACTTCTGGAACAACTTATTGCTGAGCTGCAGAAAATTCATGCTTAATCTAATATCAATGTTTTGGAGAAGCACCATAAGTGAATTACCTGGGATGTCATGGAGAGACTTCATATTCAAAATACTGGATAGAATTGGAATGAAAATGAAAGTGAAACAAAGCCTTCATTTCATAGCAGTTGTCTAACTGGTGGTATATATTTTTATAGTAGTTATTAACCATGGAAAAATTCATATGTATTTTTGAATTTCTTTGTGATGATTCTTTAAAAAAAAAAATGTATGGGAATGGGAAATGCCTTTGGTCAGCTGTGAACTTATTATGGTTGATGATTATGCACATATATATATATATATATAAGAGTAGAACAAGTCAGGCAATCCTTCATTTAAACATACATAGTTGAAAATAAAAGACAAGCTCTGTCTATCGAATTTTTTGGTTGATTTTCCTAATTTGTATTCAAACCTTTTTATTAATGTCTGTCAAAGTTTTTTCTTGATAATGACCCATAACTAAAAAATTTCAAACCACCAACTTTGTGACTTTTTCTAAAAAAAACTTTGATGACATTAATAAAAGGTTTGTACACAAAGTAAAAAAATTAATTAGTTTATTTTTAACAATAAAAAATAGTAAAAATGTCTTTATTATTCTTAGTATTATTATTTGGGAATTACTTATTACAAATCTTATAATTCATCCAATGTCTGTCAATAATAGTATGGCTTCTGCGTTCGCATTCACCCTAATAATGATCTTATTTCCATTTATCTATCTATATAAGACTAAATGATTTGTACATGATCTCCAAGTAGCTGAACTGGTGTGTTCTAGCAAGAGGAATCAAATCAAGGTACCCTTAAAATATGCTAACAAAAAAGAAATGCAAAAAAAAAAAAAGATAGTGTGGGGTCTGAATTCACATTTACTTTGATGATAATGATCTAATTTCTATCTATCTATATCTTCGGTTGAATATAATGGTAGAGAATTGACTCAGTTTTTCCTGTGTAATTAGTATTCTTAAAGATGATATCGTAAGTTGGTTTGCATGCGGTCTGGAATTAAAACCGACTCAACGGATTTAATGATCACATAGGTGAACAGCGAGTCACATCTGTTGTTATACTTACTGATCCCTCATCTTTGAGTATGTTTTTCAGGTAAATTACATAAGTAAGCCCTGTTTGAAAAAAAAATAAGTGATATTTAGTATACAATAATATCAATATATAATACACATAAAACCTTATATAAAATGACAAACTACATGTATGCCATAGACTATATGATAAGAAAGGGAGGTGGTGTTTGATCAACACTGCTGGGATACCATGTTAATATAACTGTTTTGTTTTAAAATCCCTGAAACAATTACATGGTAAACAACTGATGATCCCAACAAGAGAAAATTTATACATTGTACAATAATAACAAAGTATAAGGGAAACGGAAAACACTGCAGAAAATTACATAAATTACATTGATAGATATTGGAAAATAAATGACTGAAGTGACACAAAAATTTGTGAAAAAGCTTTTTAATCTTCACTGTTCAAAGCTGTGGAGCTTTCTAGACTTGTATATATATGTGTGTGCGTGTGTGTAATTCTCAAATTCTTATTCTGTTTATTTGTATTTGACCTATAAGAAGCCAAGATGGAGCATTATAAGCCAAAGGTATTAAAATGAGGCACCTCTAAAAAAAAAAAAAAAAAAAAAATCAGTCTTGATTTCTTATTGGGGCTTCTGCAGGAGCTAGCTGAAATGCCAGCCCGTAGGTCATTTTTTCAGCTAGTGACTATTGATCCTGTGTAACACTTTAAAGAAGATTCTGGATTTTTCAGGCATTGTCCACCGTACAAAATACAAAGATTTTAGATTGTTATAAAAACGAGATTTATCAGTGAAATTTCTTACTCATAGTCAAAAGTAATGAAAAGAATTCTATCAATGAATAAATATGGTTGAAAAAATTCTATAACATTTCTGGAGATTTCCACTGGTGTTTCCACTGGAAAACATCCAAAATAGAGTCCAAAAAAAAACCCAAACATCTAGATTTTAGAGAATGTAATGAACCAATCAAAATGAGGCCCAGGTGGGTTTTTTTTCCAAAAATAAAAAAGAAACATTTTTAGATGGAGTTTATTTGAATACTGATGTCAACTTTCAAGTCTGTGAACAAAACAGTATGACCAAGAGTGCTGGAACACACAAACAACCACCCACACATATATAAAAGGATATAACCCTTTGCCATCATTGATGGCTATGGTTGTTCAATTCAAAAGATTGAAGCTCGAGATAAAATGTTGATATTGAAAACTGTCTCCAAAACTATTCAGTTTTCAACATTTACTCCTTAGTATGTCTTGAAATAAAAGTTGTTTTTTTAAAATTCCCTCCCCAAATTGGTTTTTCATGGAGAGTTCAATCTACAATTTATGTTCAATGCTAAATTGATGCCTTTGCTTGTGTCACACTCGTGTTTTTGAAAGTTTGGACTTTTTTGTGATCACTGCCTAACAAAAGGTAAATAGAAGTAACTTATTCATTGATCACCCCCTTTTTTTAAAATTTTTTTATTAATCACTCCCAACACGGCATGTTGCCAAAAGTCATTGGTTGCATAATGGTTTCTGTCAAATGACTAAGCAATTTTCATTTTCTGTTTTATTAATTTTTCTTTTTCTTTCCAATATAGGAACATGATGTGGTAAAAATGAATAGTCTTCGTCAAATGTCTTTACCAGTAACCAATTCTCAGGTAGTAATTTTCATTGTACGACCAAAACTACTGCTGATGGAACAAGTGGTCCAAACTCTTCTTCAGTAAGTTTTTCCTGTATTTCAATGCTTCATTCAATATTTTGTGAATCGTGTTAGTGGCTCATTATATACCCGGAAATTTTTTTTCTATTTTTTTTTTCCCTTCCGCTGTATAACTTTCTTTACGTAATTTTCTCCTCCAACTTAGCTTTCATTACCTAAATCCTGTCTATAAGTTTTTGTTCTGTTTCTTTTACACCAATTTGATTTACACCTACTGAGAATGATGGTCCTGTAGGCATTAACTCGAGTAAATCCGGCCACCTTTTTAATCCAGTTACTCCTTTATTCTGATAAACCCCTTTAATTACACAACCCTTTCAAAGAACAAAAGAAAAAAATTGATTGTGGTAGCAATTCACTATTTTGCTAACAGCCACTGGTTTTCTTTGTTATTTGACCACTTTTAAAAATCATTGTCATGTTGTTAGAAACTGTTAACCAAATCTGTCATCATGAATTTCTTCAGTTTTCAAGTTGTTCTGGCTGGCTATGTATGTATCATGCATATGGCCATACCAATGGAGGTGGAAGACTTAAAATTGAAATTTTTTTTTTTTATCTCTTAGTTAGAGATCACTGCCTATTAAAATGTAAGAGAAGTAACTTATTCTTTGATCACTCATTTAATTGATCATGCTCAAACAGGGCATGCTGCCAAAAGACAGTTTCTATTGTTTGTTGTTCATCTTTATTGTCTAAAAATGAAAGTTATTCCCACTGTGGCCTAGTAATAAAATGCCTGTCTCCTATTAAGGGAGTTGTGGTTCAATACGCTGCCAAATCATATTAAGTACTTTAAGAATGGTACTCAATGTCCCATCCACTAAACTTTCTGCAGAGAGGACTAGGAGTAAAGAATGCTCCCCCCCCCCCAGGCCAAGGGGTTATGGCCAAATTAAATTGGATACACTGGTTCTCATAAATCACTGAAGTTATGTGACATTGGGCCTGGTCAGTACCTAGATGAGTGACCATTGGGGAATACCAGGTGCCGTAAGCATAACAAAACTTTGACAGACCTGACAAGCCGGAAATGGGTCTTACTAACTATTACCCATGTGCACCTAACCCTACCACACCCACGATGAGGGTATAAGCTAAGAATGCTGATACATTCATACAATAACTAACAAGTCATAGACAAGTGTTAATGATATTAAACTATATTGTGTTTTTTTCAACTAGATTGAAAATGAAAGTTTTTGAAAAATTCTAAGTCAAACTATTTTTAATCCTATTTTTGTTTTAATAAAATAGTTTTTAATTACAACCAATTAATTTCTTTTCTATCTTTTTTATCATAATATTAGGCAAAGATTCTGGAATTGAAATAAAGGATATTTGTTTATTTGCAGAGAGAAACATAAAGGAGGCTTCCATAAAGACTTCAACATTATTTTTGTTCCTTGCAAAAGTCTCCTTTGTGAGAGAAAATTGAAGGTATATATTTATCAATATTTATTATATGAATGAAAAAATAGGCAAAATGTTCTAGAGTTAGTCAACAATATAAAATCCAATGTGCTGTTATAATAAAAGTTTTTATTTATAAATAAATGTCGTATAACTCTGATTATTATGGACCTTATCTTAGTATGGCACTCTTTGTAAGCAACTCCCTACAAATATTAGAACCTGTCAACAAAGGTTTCTTCAATTTTTAGTTGGTTTAGATGGCTATGTGTGTATGATGCTGCACTAATGGAGGTAAAGAACTGAAATTTTGAATACTTACCACGTTTTAAAAAAATCAAACTTTTGGGGGGGGGGGGGCAATTTGCTGTGCAAGTTCATGCTAAACTGATCCCTTGTATGTATTTTGAAAATTCAGACTTTTTTAGTGATCACTAAAGGCGAGAGAAGTGACTTATTCATTGATCACTCCTTTTTTCCAATTTTTATTTAATTGATCATCCCCATCACGGCATACTGTCAAAAGACGTCTATCACATGATGGTTTCTATTTAGTGACCTATTTTGCCTTAATGTCATTCTTCATCTAAAATGTATTAAGATCTGGAACTTTTGAAAAGCCAACCTGATGTCACAAGTGGGAAATTCCACTCCTAACTTCACTGTATTATGATTTAAAGGCAAAAGACTGGGCTGTTTTCCAAGGCATTTAAATCAATAAGTTTTTGGTGGAGGGAATTCAATTTACACTATAAGTTTATTCTAAATTGGTTGCTTAGTCTATGTTGGGTGGCATTCATTCTTGTTTCTTAAAAAGTCAAACTTTTTAAAAATCCTACAAAAGGCATGTGAAGTAACTTATTCATTGACCACTCCTTTTTTCCAATTTTTTTGATGGATCACCCCTAACATGATATGCTGAGTGAGACAGTTGTTGCATGATGGTTTCTATTGAGTGACTAGCCAGATCATTGCATCAAAATACATTTCACTGCATAAATGATAAGGCTATTGTTAAGGGTACTGCATATCATCCACATATATAAGATTGATCAAGAATTTTGAGTTGGGGTGAGTTCCTAATGGAAAAATGTATTTTTATAAATAAATATGTGGAGAGAAAAAACACAAATGTCAGTGTTTTTAAGGCTGATTTATCATTTCTTGGGATTATTGTTTTGTTTTTTGTATTTGTTTTTTCAAAAATTTCTTTACATAAATATTTTTTTTAAAGAATGATTGTGCTTTACCTTAGTGGGAAATGGGGGCACTTAAAACCTCAAGCCCTTTCCTCTAGATCTGTACCTGTGATCATTTGTTGGCCTTTTTCCTCACTCATTTAATACCTGGAATCGACTTTGTTTTTATTTTTTATGATCTACTTTACTACTGAACTATACTTAGAAATAATTCTCCTCTAAACATAAGAAGTAAAGATTGTCTTCTGATTTCAGGAAATGGGAGTCTATGGTACATTCACGAATATTGAAGAATTTAATATGGAGTTGATTCCTTTCGATTATGATCTTATTTCAATGGAAATGGATTCTTCATTCAGAGTAAGTGAAAAAAAATGCACTTTTTTATTATTTTGTATTACATACTGATTAGGTAAGTGTTTCCTGACATTTCTTTGCTGTATGACCCACCTTTTATTATAACATATCATGGTTCAGTGGGGATCATATGCAAATTCTTACATATACTCATTGAACAACTTTTTAATCACATACATATCCGAGTTTATATTCTTTTACACAAATAATTTTTATCAACACAAAATTATTATAATAGAATTGATAGATTACAAATTTCTTCATTTTTATCTACACTTTTTGTCTCTTGGTCTTTGTCTGTGAGAGTCGCTAATTGAAAGAAAGTCATGAACACTGAACTCTGGAATCAAATTTGTCTGGCACAATTCAGAAATGGTGTGGCCAAATACATTGGGTAATTTTTGTAGCTCTCCTGGAAAACTTGCTATGGGCCATGAGAAATCTGTTCTTGTGAAGAGTTTTCCACACTCTTTGCTCATTCCAGGAATTGAACCCAGGACCTTCTGTGTGTGAGGTGTGAGGCAAACGTGCTGACTGAGTAGACTGTCTATTATAGGCAGTAAAAAAAAATCATACCAAAAAAAATTTGTACACAAGATAACAAAACGGGAAATCATTTATCCAAGTCCCTTATCTGATATTCCATCATTATTCTCTTTGAGTGGGGGTATGGGTGGCCTAATGGTTAGGACTATGGAAAATGTTGGGGATCTTGAAGAGCACAGCCTGACATGCTGAGTGCCCTGATCATCCATTGCATCTTGGTCTGTCTGTAGCCATCCTGAGTGTCTCTTTCCACTTGACCCAGGTAGACAGGGATGGATGAGAGCCTGACACTGTGTGCAACTGTTCCTCACTTTAATTAAAGTCAAGCACAAGTAATGGTTCCAGACCCTGCAGTGCAATTTGGCCCACTCAGAACTGAAGCTATGGTCATCTTTGACCACAAGGGACAAACATCATTCTCAAAGGGTTACAATCATTCTCAAAAGTGAATAATTGCCACAAAATTTAAGATCAGTAAAAACCTGTTAAAATGGTTTATTGATGTTAAAATTGTAAAAGTTGAAAACTTTAAAATGCAATGTGTTCAAAATGAAGGCTAAAAGAGACATGAGACATTTAAAATGATTAAACTATTTATTGAACCAAAACCTTTAGAAGAAGAAAAAAGAATTGAACGCAGCATTTATAGTGTGGAATGGAACTGTGTATTTGATATTTCCCATATTCTTACTCTAAAAATTACTATGGTTATTACCAAAGGAGTTATCTGTATTAAAAGGGATAATATGTTTTTTGAAGATACTGTAGCAAGTTGAGAATTACATGCTTCCAAGTGCGGGCACCTGCGGTTTCTCAATTTAATGTGTTCTGTCAAATCCTTGGGTTGCAAAAACAAGCACTCTTAGAGAAGTTCTCCTCCTGATTCGATGACCAGATAAAGGCCAGTGTCTGGGGTCTTGAGAGAAAGAGTAAAGCTTTTGAAAGAAAAGTAATTTGCAGAGTTCTTGAAAGAGGGGGAGGCTAATTTATGATCTTGGACGGACTTGCGTCGCGAGACGGATGAGGGTCAATATTTGGGATTTTCTGGAAGGATCGAGATAACAGGAAAAGAAAGAAAGGAAGTCAATTACAAAGAAATAGAGTGTTGATACCCAGGGCTTAAATAGGAGGAATTTTCGTAACAGCAACAGTAGAGTAGAATTGGGGTTGGAGAAGAGAACGCTACCAGTCCCTCTTGTCAGCCGATTTGCCGTCAACCGCTGCTACTATCAACTAGACTATCGTTCGTGACATGAGAGACCAGTCAGTTTGACTTAGATGACAATCGGCCACCTCTCTTTTCAACTGCAAATAAGCATTTCCCGTCTCCAGAGATATTGATAATCAATACCCTATATAAAACAGTTAAACGGAATTACGACTTGTTGCCTACTTTTACTAACCCAGTACCACAGCTGGTTTGGTGTAGTTTGTGAGACCATCACACAGACGCTGAAGGTCTACATTCTTGTCAGTGTTTGAAAGAATCCAAAGTTTATTACTGTCAAACTCTAGAACTGGAGTTGAATTTATTTTCCTTTTGTAACAAGAACAATCCTCACCAAAATGAGGAGTGTAAACCAATATGCAAAATTCATGATCACCTACCGTGATTTGAACTCGTGACCAACTGATTGCCCGGAGACTGTCTCGTTGACTGAGCTGAATCGACAAGTCTTAGATATTAACAAAAATTTGCAATGCAAGGGATTATTTAATTCTAATAAATCAATGAGTTTATATAGTGAAAAAAAATAATCTGGAGACCAAGTTAAATACAAATATAAGTTATTTATTAGTATTTGTGGTGATATTTCACACATACACAGTCACCACAAATCTCCTCCTCCTTAACCTTTGTACAACTTGGCCTTCCAATTCCACCACATGGATAAGAATCTCCATTCTTTGTCCTGTTTCTCTAGATTCTAGGCCATCATTTTATCTTTCTTTGTCCGTCAGAGCCATCCCCCATAAAAATCACCACAAATATGAATAAATGAATTATTCATATTTAACTCAGTTTCCAGATTGTCCTTTTTCACCATGATGTTGGACACACTGTACATTTATATAAAAAATGTATATTTTCATATTCTTTTATTTATTATGTATACAATACGAAATTTGCAGAAATCATCTTCAGTCAGAATAGAAGTAAGTGTGGAGTTTCATCCTGCCGCAGCCAGTCTTATTAATGTTCTAATTTTGCTTTGATTATTTTTTAGGAATGTTATTTGGAAAATGATTACACATCGTTGTTCTATGCCGCAAGATCTTTAATGACTCTGCAAGGCCTTTATGGAATCATTCAAAATCTTTATGGCAAAGGGGACTGTGCTAAGGTAAGAAACACAAATTTTGTTGGCATGTAACTGAATTTATAGGCTCTTTCTAGGACCCTGTTGATAGACGATTGCACCTTTAAATATTGATATATATTTTATGTATAAGTAGAGGAAAGAAATTGTTTTGTATAAAATTGAATTATTTTCTTGTTTTTAAATAAAATTGCGTTTTGTAGGGCTTTTTGTGTATGTTTGGACTCCCAAATTAGAAATAATATTTGCAAGGAGAATAACTCTCTTACGCATATTACGCTTTGGACCCAACTATTTTCAAACTATGTGTTTAGATCTGATTATAAAAATACTTAATGAGTAGTTCAAAATGGGGGTTACATTTTCTTCCTGGCCTGGTCCTTGTCACAGCTAATGCTAAATTCACTTTGATAAATACTGGAATTGATATTTTTCTGATATAATCATAAATTTGATTCAATCATTGGATTGTTTTGGGTTTTTTTTGTTTTATTTTGTGGGTTTCCCATGCATTTGGGTGATTAATGAGTGAAATTTTTTGCCTGGAAAGAATGTGATTAATTTTTATCAATTCTCTTTTCAGCGTGTAATCGACATGATGTTGCGCATGCGTAGAGAACTTGGGGGCAGGGAACCCCAGTTGACCCCACAAATTGACAACCTACTTATTATTGACCGTAATGTCGATTTACTCACTCCAATGCTTTCACAGTTGACTTATGAGGGTCTCATTGATGAAATCTTTAACATCAATTGCAGTAAGTGTCTGCTTTCGGTTTTCTTTTTCATCATTATCCAGGGATGTATAGAATGGACTAACCCCATCCCCTACATGGCAGAGAGATCTGAACTAAAATTAAAACTTTACCGTGAAGTAAAATATTATACTTAGTTTTCTTGTTTTTCAATTCACAAATTAAGACTCTCAGTTTGAGCAAGAGGCTGGAACACTTTTCTAGGGGGAAAAAAAAAGAAAAAAAAAAGGGAATACAATTGATATCTCAATAGATTTACCTGTCAAATATGTGAACTTTTTTTGTTTTTGTTTTTTTGTTTCTTTTTTCTGTTAATCAATGAAAATATCAACATATAAATAAAACAAATCATCAAAATAATGAAAGGTTGGGTTGGAATCATGCAGAAAAATTCTAATTTTCTAACATTTGGGATGGATTTTTTTTTTCTAAATTCATTTCAATGCAAATAAAATTTTTGGTGTCTATTTTCTGGTGAAATTGTGAGTATATTAGTCATACCTATAGGTATATATAAGGCAGCCAGCTGCATCAGTATGAATACAAGTATACCATGCCTAAAGTCTGGATTACATTCTGAATAGTAAATGATCTGGATGTTAGACAAACTTAATATATACTGTTTAGCCTAATGGTTTCTAAACTATTCATACTAAATAGTCAAAATTATGTACTCTATTACAGTCTCACATAATATCATCATCATCATCAGTCTTATAACGTCCATTGTTGGACATAGACCTTCTCCAAGATCCGCCACGTTTCTCATGGGCGTTGCAGAGCCAGTATTTTCTAAATTTGTCTAGTTCATCTCTCCACCTTGTATTTGGTTGGCCTTGGTTTTGCATGTGATCTCTGGGGATCCATGTTGTGAGTCATGATGTCCTTCGGTTGTCTGCCATTCTTGCAACATGACCTGCCCATTGCCATTTAAGTTTTTTAAGAGATTCTATGATGTCTCAGACTCCTGTTTTCTTCCTGATATACTGTGCTGTCTTGTGATCTCTCCATGTGAGGTTGAGCATGATTCTCTCATGTGCACATTGCATGCTTCTCAGTTTGCGGGTATGTCTCTTGGTTAAGTTCCATATTTCAGCTCCATAAGTGACTATTGGTAGGATGCATTGGTTGTATACTCTTCTTTTTAGGATTATTGGGATCATCTAGTTTTTGAAGGTTGAGCTTGCTCTGCCGACGGCTTGCCATCCTAGGGTGATTCTTCACTTGATGTCTTTTTCTTTAGTGGGTTCCATAGAGATTCTTCGTCTTAGGTAGATGTAGTTGTCTACTTTTCCCAATTTTGCATCTTTGATTTTGACAGTTATGTCCTTATTCTCAATGTGATTGTTGCATACGACTTTTGTTTCACAGAAGTTCATGTATTGACCAACTTTTTTGATTTCTTCATTTAGTTGATCTAGCATTAGTTGGAGGTTGTGTAGGTTCTCTGTGAAAAGGACAATGTCGAATCTGAGGTTGCTTAGATATTCGCCGTCTATTTTGATCCCTCTAATCTCCCAGTCCAGAATTTGGAAGATCATCTCAAGGCAGGCTGTGAAGAGTCTGGGTGAGCTGGTATCATCTCGTCTTTGGAGCTGAAACAGTTCGGATTTTTAATGTAGCCGTATGAAGGAGTTGCTGTGATTGTATATATGTTGCAGTACTTTAACATATACAGGGTCTACAACTTGTAGAGTGATGGCCTTCATGACCTTGAGGATTTCTACAGAGTCAAATGGCTTCTTGAAGTCTATAAATGCTACAGCGAGTGGCATTTTGTACTTATGAATAGAACATATATTAAATAATATATATATAACCTACATCATTATTGCTAAAGAGCTTATGTAAATCTAGGCCTGTTTACATGTGAACTTGAGCTGTTAACAACTGCGAATCTCCATTGTGCATTTTTAACAAGTATTTCTATGAAAAGACTACTTTTACTTTGAAATAAAGAAATCTTATTTTAGTACTGTCTATATTCCAGTACAATTACGTACACACTGCTCTAGATATGCATTAGTGAGCATAGCGTAGGCTTGCCTCTACATTGATAAATCTCAACTTTCATTTACATTTGTCAGCTGTTATATATTCAAGTGTGTACAAAATGTTTCAATACCATACATCTCAAAGATTCTTATCTTGAAGGTATCTTATCTAAATTGACTTTATTCAATGTAATGACGTAACTATTGGGTAAGTCATTTGCTCAAAAAATAATCCGAAAATCGGGAATTCATGAAAAGAAAAAATATGTAAGGAAGTTCCAATAACATGTTCATGGGGAGGGGGTGTATTTTGGACTTTTCTCTTTCCAACAAAAATTAGAAAAAACTCATTTTTTAAAGATTTTAATTACGTTTTAAAATAGTTTATCAAGTTTTTTACAAGTTGCATGGTATTATTCTTGATATTGCTGTACTGAAATTTCAGCAAAAGATCAGCTATCTTCACCACAAGCTAGTCAAGTGAATAGCTCACCTTCTTTCTTCCACATAATGAATTCCCAAATTTGGACAAATTTCTTCTTTTTTTTTTTTTTTTGCTTCTTAAATGAGAAAGGGAATAAGAACAGACATAAAAAATGTCACAACCTTCCAATGATACCTCAAGTATGAGATTTCTTTTTTTCTTTTAAAGAATAAGTAAATGAAAAAAATCACTTTTTATTCCATGCTTTTAATTTCAACTCTTCTTTTTTCTTTCTCTCTTTCTAATCCTCCTTTTTAAAGTCCATTGTTGGACTTGATCCTTCCTCAAGTAAATGTAAGACATGGAGCCTTACCCAATGTTAATCTTTTTTGTCTTCATTTTAGTGTTTCAAACTTTATATTTCCAACTGTGAATTTTACTATTCTTAATTCTCTTTCAGAAATAGCTCCCTTATTACTAACCCTTTGATGTTAAAAGTGTCCGAAAGGCCTTGCTTAGGATGACTAAAATTAGGTTTTTGGGGTTGTGGGGATTCAAATGTCAGCCACTTGGCACCTCTTTTCATTTCTTGGATATTCTAATTGCAGCCAATGTGAAATTTCCCGCCAAGAAATTTCTAACCAAAGAACAACAGCAAAAAGAAGCGATGCCTGACGCAGCACAAGAACCCAAGAACATTGTCCTCAATTCTTCAGATGAATTATTTGCTGATCTTCGAGATAAGAACATTGATGCTGTCAACACTCTTGTGTGCAAGAGGATGAAGCTGTTATCTGCTCAATGTGATGTGAGTCATCTTTTTCAAAATCTTCCTCAGTTTTTGAAGTTCATCTTCTGCGGTTGTAATAAAACTTGTACAGTGCCCATTCCAAAGGGATAGAACTTTATCATGTATGGATCAATCTGCCATAATTGTCATGTGAAATAATTTTGGACGAAATATTAGTGTGTAACCATTATTCATAATGAGCAGTAACAATCAATGCAAAATGTATTCTAGAGAGCGAAAGTCAAGGGAAATGGTTTATAGAAACTATAAGAAAGCGATGGCAATTTTGTGTCAAGAAATAAAATTCAACATTTTTCTGACCCCTGCCATGCTGAGAGTGAAGTCAACCCCCCCCCCTCCCCAAACATGTCGGACTTGTTGAGAGCTTAGACAGTTTCTGTATGTTTTCATTTAATGTCTGATTGAGAGTTACCATTTTAGAAATGTTTTGCAGCAGAAATGCTTGGAGAGGAAGATCATTTATTGATGAACATGAAGCCAGCATTTTAGAGAAATATTTACTTTTATTAGATTTCTCAGTAACCACTGATCCAAACAATTTTTTTTTTTTTTTTGTCCCTAGCCGTGGATACATGTAAGGATCTCCATACTAAACGCCTCATTATGTTATATTCTGCCTTCATGACAAGGCACATAAATACCCTTAAACACATGTTCTTTGCTTCTATATATTATTTGCGGTCAACCAAAACTGTCAGTATCAACACAGGTTTCTTCAGTTTCTAAATAGGTTTGACATGTTATATATTGTGTTCCAATGGAGCTAGAGTGCTGAAAATTCTAACGTCAACTCCTTATGTCTACAGATGTTGTTTTTTGGGGGGAGAGTTCTAGTGATCACTGCCCAACAAACAGTGTTAGAAGTAACTTACTCATTGATCATCCCTTTTTCCCATTCTCAAGGTCATTTGTACTTGGTGAACACAGACAGCCTCTGCTGGAATTTGAACTCTACTCACCAATTCCATTTTCCATCCCAGTAACCATCACGCCACTCTGACCTCCCTGCACCTATATTAAATTATTTAATTCAATATCTTTATCTTTTGGTTGTTTTCTTTTAGGAACGTCTTTCTGCTAACACTGTGGGCAAACTGAAACAGTTTGTATCGAAATTGCCACATTTGGATACAGTTAAACAAGCTTTGGCTAAACGTAAGTTTTTTTTTTTTTTGACTATAGTATAATAATTACTGGATTGATGTGGATCATTATCAATCCTGAAATCTTTGAGATCCACTCATTCTTACATTAATGTGTATGTGGCATGAAATATATAGAATATTTACCTACTGTCTATTAATTGCTCTTCATTAATTAATCATTAAAATATGAAAATAATTCTGTTTGTATGCTATTGTAACCTTGCAAAAACAGGAGACATGGTAGGCAGAGTTGTTTTAGTGCTATGCCTTCCAAATGCAGTCTGAAGGCCACATTTGTCTAAATTTGTATATGAATTCAGATTCACAATATATTTCAGAATTTTTTAAAAAATGGCACTAAATTCTAGCTGAAAGAATTTAAATACAAACAAGACTCGCTACTTCTGACTTAAACTCTGACAGAAGTTTAAATAGGGAAATGAGGTCAGTTGAGAAATAACTTACTGAGAAAAACGTCAGAATGAAGAACTCCAGAAGAACGTGTGATCAGAACAAACAAATTTTCTGAGGATGTCATGAAAATTCCAATTTTCTTTTTCTTTCTTTTCCTGGTCACAAGTTGATACCACATAACATCCTAACATTACTCTTTCTTTTTTTCTTCCTTCTCAATATAAAGTCCAACTCATCGCAATAATGAAATCAACCCTCTAGGAGTTTGATAATAAACAAATTATCTCCCTTGATGTCAACTGTTCATGAGGTAGTACGTTTTTTTATTTTGTAGATCTTTCTATTGTTGAGCTGATCAGGGCTGCAATTAATACAGATGGTTTTATTGACTGCCACCAAGCAGAAAATGGTAAGACTACATTTATTTTTATTTTCATTTTTACTTACATGAACTGTTCCAGTTACATGAAATATTATCTACTGATAAGATTTAAAGTATTATGATAATGACAGATAGGAAGCTTTTTCTCATAAGAATAGTTATTTATTCACTCCCACATGATGGCAGAATGTGACACAAGGTTGAGTTTAAAGTGGGAATGCTCTTGCTTACATGTATGTGGTTCCAGAAATTGTCTAGTTCCCTTGGCACTTCTCTCTTTTTTAGACACAACAAGCAATGAATCTGACCCAACCCTTTCAAGTACATTGGTGATGTGCAGTTTAGGGGTCCAGGCTTCCCTGGACCCGAACGCATTATATACTTCGGGGGCCACAGGATGAATCGCCAGTCACGGTAAATTTTGGGAGATAATATGAGAAGATAATAAAGTAGAAAATGAAAAATCAGTCAATACTTATTTCTTCATGTTACTATTGCAAAGCAACTTCTACTACAATGGTAGTATGGGCAGCTTCTAAAATCCCTGATAGGCAGCAACAATCATCATCATCAGCATAGGCTTTTTAACCTCTATTGTTGGACATAGACCCTCTCAAATATTCACCAGATCCCTCGAATGTGGACGTCATGGTGCAAATATCTAAACCTGTCTGAATCGTCACACCATCTTATTTTTTGTCAGCCACAATTTTGCATATGACATCTAGAGATCTACATTGTGAGTTGTGATGTCCATCGGTTATCTGATATTCTTGCTACATAACCAGCCCACTGCTAGTTGAGTTTTCTAATGATGTCAAGCATGATCCTCTCATGGGTACATTGCAGTGTTTCTAGTTTGAGAGTCAATCTTTTGGTTAGGTTTCACATTCAGACATCTAAAATACTAATGCCTCATAAGCTATTTCCTATTCCACTATCATAAGTTCCTGTAAAGATGGCAGACATTATTCATTTAACCCTTTTGAGGCATTTCATATCCCTAAGATTTTATATGTCCTGTAAATCTCTTTTACAAGTCTACTGAGACATTTTTATTCAGTAATTAAATGCATTAAAGAAACTGGCTAGAATGTCTCTACTCTTGCCTTTGGAAATGTTAGATCCCCAAAATAGGAAGTGATCATCAATTGCGATTGATACCCCCCCCCCCCGCCAATATTAAAATTTGGTGAACAAGGGAATGCTTCATGTGAAAAGTCATGAAATAAATGATCTGATGGGTATAAATATGTGAAATACTATAATCGGGCATTTGTCTATGCAATAAAATAAAAAGATCTCAGGTATAATTTATTTCACTTATATATCCTGTTGAAGATAGGATGAGGTTAATAAACGTAGTTTATAGCTAAATATTGAAATTTTCAGGTTGTATTCCATATAAGAGGTTTTTTTTTTTTTTTTTTTTTTGCTGTCAAGTTGTAGAGAGCCCTTATAAAATAGTCTGTATTCCAAATTTCGATCAATATCAGATCTAACTATAACTTTTCATGACAAATATAGCAGGCTGCTAAACACCTCATAAAGTCTGTCCCATTATAAACATGCACCTTTAGGGACGTATTATAAAATGTAATCGATACAGGTGTCAAAATCATTAAAATATCAAAATCGTTTGTTTTCCACAAACTGCATTTGAAAGTCTTAAGAGTGTTCATTATGTATTGTAATTCTAGAGGGACAAAATTTCAGAAGTACAAATCTGTGGGGGTGAGTAGAAATAAGGGTAATTTGTAGGTTGAGAAGTAGTGAAAAATGTCAAACCTTTAGAACAACTGAAAGTATTCACATTTAAGAGGGGTTTTTTGTTTTTTTTTAATGGGAAAAATATGAAAATTAGAAATTTTTCTCCTTTCAACAGAGACAGTATCCTTAATAGGTTACCATTTTGTTGAAGTATATCTTCTCATTTGTAAATATCATTTAAGTTTTATACACTTTATATTTATACATTGAAATTTACTTTGCAAAAATGTTTTGGATTTTTTTTCTTCCACAGAATTTATCAATGGTGTTGATACAGACAAGGTATATCCGTACATTGAAGACTGCATAGCAAGGGAAGAACCTTTGTGTAAAGTAAGTTATTTGTAAGAAAACTGAGAAAATTACTTGTAATGCCCCCTCCCTATAAAATCTTAGAATTTTTAACATCAAGCCCCACCCCTCAATATATTTTTATTGTACATATATACAGAATAGTTTATGTATATATAAATAAATGCTTGTACATGTATGAAGGAATGGACATATTCCAACAGAATGAATTAGAAATTGTATTATATTATATAGAAACTTATTTGTGATCTCCTGTCATTACACGATTTAGACAGCATAAATAGAATAAGCACTTAGAGAAAATGGGGCTGCTGCAGGAATAGAACCTACCACTGATTGGGTAGCTGCTTCAACATAGTGTTGCTCTTACCATTGAGCTAAATAACTGCTTTCACCCCAAATTCTTATCTCGTTCTATTTGTCTCTTTCAATTTATATATTAAAAAACATATTTGGTCTGACGGAATGAGGTAGAAAATGGTCTCCCGTCACCGTTTACGTCGTCTAAATTAACTGTGTAATGACAGATCATTTCAAATGAATTTCTTTATAAAATATATATATATATTTTGTGTTGGAAAAAGAAATAAAATCAATCCAAGGGAAGATAACTTATGTTCAATTGGATTGAAAGTTTCTCCAAAGGCTGTGGTTCCCAAACATTTCAAGGTCATTCCCAACATTTATCAATAAGATTACTGGTTCCTTCCCCTCTCTATTAAGTTGCAACAAAGAATATCAAATGATTATTTCATTTTGTGTATAATCAGGCAGTTTTATAAGAATTACTTTATTGCTATTAATTATCTTAAAATAGAATTACCTCAATCTATTTCATTCAATAAAATTTTCAAGTTTTGTGAAGTTAATGAAATCAATTGAACTCAACAACAAAAAAGCCAATACTATAATTGAATTCAAAATGATTTTCAGACAACACTTGAGGGAAATTCAATCCTTTGCTTTCTCAGTTATATCTCAACTACCCTATAGCCAAAAACATTCTTCACTTTTACTTAAGAACCTTATTCCTCACTTTGAATTGGAACCATTTTGCAACAGAGAATGAATCTTGACCTATCAAACGGAAACTATTCTGTGGGTAGATTATTCTCATCCCACCCACCCCATGCCAAACAATATCTTGTATTGGTCTGTTTCGACACTACCTTGAACACACAACCTCTAAGCAAGTTACTTGATGCTTAGCTAATCTTTTCATCTACTAGGCCTTTTCTTCTTTTTTTATTAAGTTTCATTTAATCAAGTGTAGATGTTGGCCCATTTTGAAAAATCATAGCTGTGAGATGAATTGGCGCAACCTGTAGATGGATAGACAGCCAGAATCACTTAAATACTGAAAAACCTGTGTTGACTTTTCAGGTGAAAATAACCAGTACCTGAGTTAAGATTGCCATTCAGCAGTCAGATGTCTTAGAAGGTGGAGTGGGAGGTAATAGAACTCATTTGTTTATTAGGAATTTCTGTGATCATTTTTCAGGTTCTGCGACTGATTTGCATCCAAGCCTTTTGCAATAATGGATTGAAGCCCAGAATACTTGATTATTATAAACGGGAGATTCTTCAGGTAAACTTTTTTTTTTAATTATTTTACATTATATCATTTGGACATATTTTCATACTACCAATTTTTTTTTTTTCTCCAATCATCCAATACTCATCCTAAAGTCCAATATCAACTTTGTTCTATTCATAGATCGATTTCAGATCTTAAAAAAGCAAAACTGCAATAACAGAAGAATGTATATATAAAGTTAGATAGCTACCCTATGGGAACAGGTTGATAAATATGTACACTTCATCTCTTGAAGAAGGAACATATTTGCAGGTGCATTTGAGGTAGAGGACCCTAAAAAAAAGGTCAAAAACCCTCTGATTTAAACAGACTAATGATCCATTAGCAAAAATAGAGAAAGTTTTTCAACTTCTATTATCACACTAACTTGAAAGAGCTTTGATGCACTCACCTTTTGAACTAAGTTTTCATTTCCTTAAAATTCAAGTTTGGGCAAATTGACTTTTTTTTTTCTTCCCCAGACTTATGGATTCCAGCATTTTGTAACTTTGTTGAATCTGGAAAAAACTGGTCTCCTCAGGCCACAAGGACAAAAAACATATTCAACAATCAGGAAATCCTTAAGACTAATTGTGGATGAAACCAATGACCAAGTAAGTAGACATGTTATATTCACCTCTCATACATATGCTAGTATTTTACAATTTAAAGAGAAATAAATAAATCACTTCTTTGTATATAGGAAACTCTACTTTACTTTACATATAGAGGAGGGAGTCTGAACTAAGTTATGAAAAGCATCTCTTGTTTAGAGGGATTCAGTATTCCAGTTCAGCTCATTTTTTAGAGAATTAAATTCTAGTTTCAAGAGAAACAACTGATTGAAGTTACCTTCGTTTTACTTTTGGGTAGATTTTCCATTTCTACACATGCATTATACCTCTAAGAGTTGGTGATAATATTTTCAAAAGTATCTTATAAAAATGGATTGTTAGATTTTGTGGCCTAACAACCCTTTTTTGCATGCTTTCAGAACCCCACAGATATCTCACATGTGTATAGTGGTTATGCTCCATTAAGTATTCGGTTAGCACAACATCTTGCCCAGCCTGGTTGGAGAAGTATCACAGAAGTTTTGAAGCTTCTGCCCGGCTCAACTGTTGAAGAAATCCAACAGATACCAGTTGGACTCCGGAAAAGACGTGAGTAGGAATTTAAGTTTCATTGCATGAAAATTCCTAGAATGAGGATAATTTCTGTTTAAGGCTATCCCCAAATTTTATGCACATTCTGAATTTCTAAATCATTTTTTTTTTTTCCAGGGAGTTCTTTGACTTCAAATAATTCCAAGAGCGTGACCCTTGTCTACTTCATCGGAGGAATCACCTATGCTGAAATTGCAGCATTACGTTTCTTAGCACAGCAAGATGATAATAGTGCGGGTAAGTAACTATGTGCAGCATTTATATAAGTTTGAAAAGTACACAACAATAGTCTAAGTCTTTATTTAGCACAGGAATGTGATGCTATATTTTGTTGAAGTAAGAACTGATACTATGCTCTGATCTGAAACTACCTGTGCATTGGGAGCAGGAAATTAAACCCTGGAAGGATATACAGGACTTGAAAATATATATCTTAATAATTGCAGGGTTGAATTCTCTCAACATGAATTAAATTTTTCTTTTCAAATAGAAATAACATGGACAAAGAAAAAAACTGGAAATTTGCATTTTAGTGTGGAATTTATATTCTTTGGTTAATTTGTTCCTCAAACACTTCACTGTTTAAGATCTTGTATTAATTTACCATTCTGCAACATAGTAACATTGATTTGTATAGTAACTACATGAAAACCCACACTAAATTATTCCTGTATTTTATTTTTCTTCCAGGTGGCACAGATTACATCATTGCTACGACCAAATTAATCACTGGAAAGAGTTTGATAGAATCTGTGATGGAAAAACTAGAACCACCAAAACTCAACCCATTTTAAATTAAATGCCTTTCATGTCTGCTTTCTTTTTTTTTTCCCCTCAATGGAATAAAAAAAAAAAAAGTTTATTTGTAAGCCATGAATTATATTGAGCAATTCTTTTCCTAGGTGATGAGTGAATACTTGATTGCTTTCATGACCAGGACAGTGATAACATGCAATTTTTCTTCACTTTGTGATATATAGGGGAGGGGGGCATGAATCATCACAAAACCCAGAGTTAATCAGAAAACACCCAATTCCCTGCCCCAGGAAGAAATCTGGTTGCAGTTTTATCATTGTAACATGGCCAACATTTCATGTAAAGTAATTCTGCAGGAACCTAAAGGCTCTGGGAATGGCAAATTGAGCAACAGCTCTTAAACAATTTTGTAACAAAGTGTAAATATTCAATAAATAAAAGTATTTGAAGAGTATTTTTGTGAATTAATGTCATTCCCTATTCTCTACTGAATTAAGTGGATGAACAATTAAAATGCATTGATGTGATTATTCAATCTCATCTTCTACTTTAAAACTTGTATGGATTAAATGTAGAATCCAGACCCAATTTGATTCAAGTGAAAATTTTCATATTGCTCTTAATATGGATGGACCACAATATTGTCAGTGGTCTAAAAATGAGCATCACCATTGCAAAATCCTCACAATACACCTGTCTACTCTTTTACATTGCTCTTGTCAAGTCATGCTCTGAGGGGCTGGCTGACTGGAGTTGTTAAACCTGTTCCCTCGAAAAAAAAAAAAACTATGAGAGCAATTTTTCAAAAATTTCCAAGCAAGCTTTCCCACAAACACCCAATCATATGCAATGTCACAGCTGTGACAAATTAACAATGGATTATTGAAAATCAAATAGCCACAGTGAAAGAGGAATTTAAAATTTTCAGGACTATACATGGAAATATGCAAGAATGTGACCCACAGCATTGAAGAGGGAAAAAATACCTTGTTACCATTTTTTTTAAGTTGGTTCAGTGGTTGTGGCTAGTGATTCAGTAGTCTTTCAATTGGTTAAAGGGGTCTAAATTCTACATTTCATCATTTTGATAACAGCATAATCTGAAAATTTGCACTTTTTGACTTGAATCAATTTTGAGGTCATGATTTTACATTCCATCCACACTTCTCTGAAGAGCTATGCCCCCCTTTTTTTATTGAAATTAAAAAGGGTGTACCAAGTATTCATCACCAATTAAAAGGCGAACAAATATTAGGTACAGAATAACAAAATAGTTTCTTTGCTAATAACACAAACATCCAGAGGAATTTTGTGCAAGGAAATGTGGTTCAACTCTGCCCTATTTAAAATAAGACCAAAATATAAACATGAAAGAAGTTACCTACTTAATAATAAAATGTATATATATTACAGTAGTAGCACATTTATTCAGTTATTTATTTTCTGAATAGAAAGGAGAGAAAAAAAAGTGGGGGAGGGGGGAGAAAAAATTTAATTTATAAAAAAAGGAAAAAAAAAAAATAAAAATAAACTGCTACCAGAAAATAAAGAAAAAAAGTTCATTTTTTTCTTTGTTATTGAATTTTTTTTTTTTTTTTTTTCTTTCAATGGAATGCCACCAATGACTGTCCAGGTTTGATGGTGTCTAATTTAGGCAGTGGCAGTGCAACTCCACGTATGTGTCCACCAGCCTCCAGCAGATGTGGCCCCTGATCAGGCAAAAAAAAAAAAAAATAAAGTGCGGAAGACAAGAGGGGGGAGGAGAGAGAGAGAGAAAAAAAAAAAAAAAAAGGATGGTATTTTTAAAAGAGGAGGGGGAAGGAAAAGAAAAAGAAGCAGCTCTGGAATCAATGCCACCCTGGTGACGGCAACAGATCCACCATCATCAGATCTTGAGAGAATCATCAAAATAGAAAATGCTTTTTAGCAGCAGCCATCACAGCAACTACTGCTATCACCCAGCTGAACAACAGGTGGAGACTCTTCTCATGTACCTCGTTAATATCACGTACAAACATTGCAGGCAGGTCTAAGTGGACAAGTACAGGTCGTCCTGGAATTTGAAAAAAAAAAAAAAAAAAAAAAAAGTTTTTTTTTCTTCTCCCACCAAGAAAGCATCTTGGAAATTTTTTTTTTTTTAAATTTTATTTAAATTTTTTTCTTTTTTCTTTTTAAATCGTTTAATAGAATTCCTGGCAGCGTTGGCAGCATTTCTCTGGCTGTCGGTTAGTCTTTGAATGGATATGAATAAAAGAATTGCACCCAAGTTCTTTGAGGCCATGGAGCCAAAAGTCCAAGTCCAGAGATGGCCAGTCTGAAGGTGGTCAGGGCACTCCGTCACAACAGTACATAACACCTCCACCCCCACACATCACCTGCACCCTCAGATGGACAGGTCAGCATGTGGTGGTGGCGGTGGTGTGGTGATGATGGTGGTGGTGGTGGTAGTGGTGGTGGTTGTAGTAGAAGTGGTAATATTGGTTGTTGTTGCAGTAGAATTGGTGGCGGTGGTGGTGGTAGTACCTTATGGCCAAATTTTGTTGAGAGTGATGGTGTTGGTGGTGCGATTCTGGGGCAGAGAAAGATAACACTTTTAATATCAAAAGGAAGGGGCAACAGAAAAATAAGGAAAAAAGAAAGAAAGAAAACACGGATCAAATATAGAATCTGGATTACAATTGATTGAAGTCAAAAGTGCCATTTTTCAGACAACACTGATCAAAATAAGGATGACATGACTTTCACAATATTTCATTCTGGTTTTGATCAAAAGAAATTTTGATTACGATGTCACTGGAAAATTTGCACTTTTGACTCAATTCTGAGATCTGGATTTTACATTTGATGAAAAATAAACTTATGGAAACAGCTTTTAAAGAAGAAAAAAAAAAAAAAAAAAAAAAAAAAATGAAAGTTTTCAATTGTTTGAAGTTCAATTAAGGCAAACAAAACAATATTGGCCAAAAAAGTTATGTCAACTCATTCAGACCTTGGTTCTTTTAAAGGTTACAAAGCAAAGATGATAAAGACAAATGGATGGGAAGTCATATCTATAGGTTGTAAGATACAGATTTCAATGATGGTAAAAATCATACTAATATAACAGTATTCTAAATAGTCACTATTTCAATCATGCATGTCACAAAATTTGAAGCATACATACAGGTGATCTGGGCCTGAATGAATTAAATCTGCTGAATAATGAGCAATTCTAATGAGAATCCTTGTCACCTAATACATTCCACACACATTTCATTTTCCTCTAGGAAAGAACCCACAGACACAATCCACATGGTAGTTCATTTCCCCTTTTTTTACTGACAATGACATTTACTGCATAAACATTATCTTGCTGACACTGCAAATTAACCCCCCTCCCAATCACAAACAACTTTTGTTGCGGGTTAAAAGATTACAAATGATGTGCATATCCATTAAGCCCATCACCAATCAACATTTATCAAGGTTTCTATGACAAACTAGGCTTTCAGGCCTGCAATAGTTAGCTCTATTCAAAACCCACAACCTTGTGAAGTCTTACAGCACATAGTATTTCCAGACAGTCACCCATCTAGGTAATGACTAGGCTAGACATTGCTCAACTCCATAGATCTTATGAGAGCTGCTTCCAACACAAAGTACAGACAAGATGGAAATATTGAACAATTAAGTATAGGAAACAAAAACGTATAATATTGTCCTCTACAAATCCTGAATACATTCCTAACACAAAGTAAGGAATAAAAACTAACAAAAGTAAAAATGAGGCATCTTGTGAGTGGCAGTTGAAAAGTGAAATAGATGCTGTAAGTTTCAATATGTAATCAAGCAGCATTGAGAACACTGGAATTTGAGGTTTGCCCAATGGAAGAAATTACATACAGAACCTTTCTAGTTCATACAATGGTTAGGCCAATTCAGTCTATGATCTTCTGATGTAATATCTGTGAGGGAAGAGAGTCTTATCAATCTCTTTCTCCACTGGTACAAAGCAAAAGCAAAGGGGGGGGGGAGAATTTCCTAATAGATATCACATATTACAACAGAAGAAGGCTTTAGAATGAATCAGCCAAAAAATGTTAACAGAGATGAGAAGAGATTGTTTTGTCTAACAAAAGTTGGAGTGTCATGACTTCAGAGTTGACACACCAAAGACATTTACTGAAAACCTTTCATTGTAAATATATTGCTTTAAAAAAGATGTCCAGCAACTAATTTCAATTTGTTTCAGCCACCCAGCATTGCCTGATAGGGATATGAGGGGAAATAAACCAAACCTCATCATTCACAAGAGGCAAAGGTTCGATACCAGCCCTAAGACTTCTATCACTATAGAATGGCTGATATCGAATCACCATATTCACAGATCCAATTCTATTCCAATGCCAGTGTTGGGTAAGTCCCAGCTATAAAGTGTGGATTATTTCCCTTTTGAGTCCAATCTGGCAATACAAACATTAAATGGAGGAGGAAGAAATATTACCATCTCTAAAACAGACAAAACTTTTATTTAGTCTGGAGAATAGAAACTACAGAAAATGGAAGCAAGTACCTTTTTTTTCAGTCTGTGAAGCATTGGAGACGAGCTTTAATCCACAAATTCTTCTTGGCTTTTTCTAACACATTTGCCTACTTTCCTCTTAAATTCATCAGGATGTTCTCGCCACATTTTCTGAAATTAAAACAGATTCACAAAAATTATTCACACTGAGAAATACTGTTAGCATTTGAATTGAACTGGTGAAAGACTCAATTTACTCACATCTATATTTCCAAACCTCAAGTTCTGTGAGGTGTACACTAAAGTTTAATTGCAATTATTGCCAGATCATGTAACCCTGAATAGAAAATAACTAGGTAAAACATCTTTATAGCAAATTTCCAGAAAATCTGACTTACAACAGCTGAGAAACAATAGAGAGAGATTTACTGAGAGGCTAGAAGACATCTAAAAAGTAATTTTTGTGGTGAAAATATACAATATTGGTCACAGGCAAATGAAATTATATCAGGGTTGTTTCCTGATCTTTCAAAATATCACTACAAATCCATGACCCATCACTTTGCTAATGGTTATCAAAAGTGAACAAGAATTCTTTTCAATATATCAGGTATAGGGAAGGAGGATTCCAAAACTGACTTTAAGGAGTAATTCAAGTTTTTTAACTCCACTAAACACTTTAATGGCATCCTTCAGTTCAAATGAGATTATATATATATATATATATATATATATATATATATATATATATATATATAGTAGACAACATTTCTTGTTAGTTTCCTCTCTGCCTTTTCCTATGGCATGTAAGCATTTCTCACTTTAGGATTATGTATTTTAAAATAAAGGCCTTTAAGTCAACATCAGTGCAGCAAACAGCTCTTCTGGGCTGCTGCTGATGGCTGGGATTGCCTAGCAATGAGCTCAGCTGATGACTGCAACTGATACTATAAATGTGACTTCCCTTATATCTAAGACTAATATATGTTTGAGTGTAATGTCTTGTAGACACAGAAAGTCTCACATCTTTGGGTTTAAATATTTGTGAAAAAGGCTAACCAAACCAAGGGATGAATATAGGATAGGTGGTGCTGACCTCAGAGTTCAAATTACTATAGCCAGCCAAACCAGTTAAACTGGTGTTGCAATAATTTGTAAGCTTTTATTCAATAACTCATTTATTTCCAAGAAAAGCAGTGGACATGTCAAAAGCTCAGTGGTTAGAAGCCCTGAAAATGGAATCAGGGGACAGAATTCATACTACAGAGGAAATTCAAATTTATTTTTTCTTTTAATTTCATGTGCTTTCAATCCAAGTAATTTGTTATAGATAAAAAAAATTTTTGTAAAGGTTTAGGGGGCATTGTCTTTCTTTCTCATATATATATATATATATATATATATATTATAAACCTATAAAGGTTCAACTGGACTATACATCCATTTGGAATTCTACAGTAGCATAATCATTTACAGAACACAATGGAATCTGCAAGCAGAATTTACATTCACTTCAAACTAGTGCCTTTGGGAAAGGTATGAATCCACCCGGGCAGACTGGGCTCTCTAGCCTTGAGAAGCTATCAGTCTAGGGGGGAAAATGACAATTTAAACCCAGTCTCTAAAGCAATCAAATTTCTTCAGCCTCTTTCTGGTAACACCTGTGACAACATTAGCTCGAAGACGTTTCGGCTCCAACCCGACCCTTGGACAAAATCAGTGTGAACACTTGCTGCCTAGGTAACCAGTCTTCAATATAAATTTGCCCAAGCTTGCACCCTGGAGACAAGTAGAAAAACTTTCCAGGTGCAAACCCAGTCTTGTGAGATTGGAGGATGCCACCAAGTAGAAGCTAAACTTTAAATAGACGTCCCATTTCAAAAGCCAGACATTATAAGAGAAAAAAAGAAAAAAAAAACCCATTTCAGGTCATTTTCATTGAGATAAATAGAAAAGGTATGGAATAAAACGCGTGTTGGTGTTTGAAACTATCAAGACAATCCTAAAATACTAACTTAAACCTTCTGTAATCTTTAAATTTGCAAATACTGTGCAAAAGAGATTTTTGTTCCTTGGCAGTGAGTTATTTTTGAATTGCCTACATGTAAAATGTACAGCAAATGGCTTTTAACCCTTCATATTTTGCTTTTGTGACCAGGATATTCATATGTATTTATTTTCCTTACTCTTTATGATTGGAAAAAAAAAAAAAAAAAAAAAAAAAAAAAAAAAAAGAGTAAATTTACTTGTCCTTTAAGAAATAAGTAGATTTCAAATTATCACTGCCCTGGTCACAAAAGCAAAGTTCAAAGTGAATGATAGACATTTTCTACACTTTTAGATAGGTATGAACAATATGGAGGCAATTTCAACAGAAAAAAAAATTTAGCATACTTCATCAGTATTGATGAATTTAATATGTATTTATTAAGAGAACTGAGTAATTTTCCATTCCAAATATCAGGGGGGGGTGATTCTAATGATTTTGATGATTCATTTCATTTATACACTTTTCACTGCTTTTTTCTTTATAACAAATCTGTAGATATTATAGTTACTTTTTTTTTCTTCCTTTCTAGAAAAGTGCTCTGGAAATGCTCTAACTTGGAGTTAGAATTTGGGAATTAAAAATATAGGAAAATTAAGCAAAGTATTAATCTCCACTGCTAATCTTAACGTTTTATTCAATTATAATCTAGGCTTTTGTCTCGAAGAAAAAATTTTCTTCAATAGATTTTTGAAAATTTATCATTGTCATCAAATACTCATCATGAAGTTCCAGAGAACTTTTCCAATAAAAAAAAAGAGGAAAAAAAGAAAGTAAACATAATATCTCTAAGTATTTATGTATATTAAAAAAAAAATAAAATAAAAAAAACAAACTATGCTGAGGTTTAAAATTTCTCAGATGTCAAAAAAAAAAAAAAAAAAAAAAAACGCCCTGGATAGTCACTCAACAGAGACTGTCATATGATTAACATCTCTTGCCAGAACATACTGCGTTGGGGGTGATCAATGGAGGGGTCACTTCTTTCACCTTCTGAGAATATTAAAAAAGTCAGAAAAATGTGAATGCTTCTAGATACCTAAAATTAGCCTAAACTTACATTGCAAATTGAACCCCCATTAAAAATCTATTAAGAGGGAGTTGGGAGAAAAAATTTTCTAGAAAATGAAAAGTAAAAATTGAGATTTTCAGTCCACTAGCCCCATTGGTGTAGCCTGTACACATCATTGATACATAGCCTGCCATCCAGCATGACCAACTTGAAAACTGAAGAAACCTATTGACTGGTGGTGGGGGGGGTGTCAGGGGTGAAAAAAAAATAAATTCCACAACTCAGAGTGGAGTGTGTGCGCACAAAATTTCAAGTTTCAACTATGAACGTTAAGGGCTGAATACAGATATATACATAATGTCAAAACACATGAATAACCTAAACCCAACAAAAGTTTTCAAACCAGTGTTTGTTATGGGTTGTGGTGATTAAAAATAAGTTGCACAGTGTACTGGCTGTCTTTCAGCTCATCCAACGCTCCACTTTCAAGGCAGAAAACTGTAGAAACTTACGGCCGCTTCCACATTAGCTGGGGATTCATCATTAGGGTCTGCTAGCATAGATATCACACTGACTAATATAGTCTCCACTGTGTGCACAGGCAACCAACGTTCTGATGCCTTCTCATAACCAAACTTGTCTTCTCCAGGTTCATGCAAGATTGAGATGCAAACGTTACCATCTTTGTCAACTGAAAAAGAAAAGAAAAATAGATCAGCAATTGAAGCCACACATTAGAAGTCAATGGTAGAAAAATCTTAGAGGAATGTTCAGAAGAGTGCTTTTAAAACTGGTGAATCAACTGACTCAGATTCCCCCCATACTTAATGTAATGAAAAAATACTTAGTTCATGATAACTAAACTAACTTAAAATACAACAATGAATCAGGGAAGAGAGAGAAAAAAAAAAAAAAAAAAAAAAACACACACACAACAACACACCCGACTTGTATTTTTCAATGCTATAAGCCAGTGCTTCCACTCTTTAAAGGGTGTTGGTGTGCTTGGCAGCAGAACTGGGCGGTATATCAACTTTACACAATATACCAGTACATTTTTAAACAGTATACAATTGAGTAATACCGTTTACATTGATGTAGCCATAATGATGCCAATCTAGCTATTTTGGAGCTAAATCTGGCTCCCCCTATACTTTGCCTGTCCCCATTCTAAATCCTCTCCCTCTGTGTATGTGCACTAAATCCACCCTTCCCTCTTTCACAGTCTCTTCAACTGTCTACTTCTCAAAGTCAAAAATTTCTTATTGTTGAAAGAGCATCAGTCTTTTCATTTTAGTTCCTTTTAAAAGTTTGTCAATTAGCAACTCAGAGCCACTAGAAAAGACCAGGGGGAAAAAAAGAATTATAAAAAAAATAAAAAAAATTCTATTATTTTTATATATATATATATATATATATATATATATATATATATATCTCGCATAATAAATAATTGTGTCATCCAGTTTCGTTGTATTACAACTCTTCAGTGTGGCTATAGACTATCCATCATCCAATCCAATGGAGACTAAATTATTATGCATTAAATTATACACAAGGGAGAATAAGATGAAAATAATCAACAACATAAGTAAATTTTGTAATAAAGACTTGTGGGTGAAGGAAATAGTTTTAAAAGCATTGGTATAGAAAAGAGAGTTACTTACTATTTGGATGCCAAATTTCTGATTTGAACGTCATTTTTGGTGGCCTGAGTGGATATTCTTTGGGGAACACCAAGTGTGCCTTAAATAAACCCTCCTCACTGGAAGGGGGGAGAAAAAAAATAAATATATACATTGAAATTATGGTAAATAGTTTTTGCAAGAAAGATTTTTAATTGAAAAATACAGGAGTCCCTTGGTATACATGATGGTTTGTGATATAAGGCAGGTGAATGGTGGACTCAAACATTACAGACTGTTATGCTTTGAATAGTGCAGTTAATGTGTTCCTAAATTTTCCTTACTGTCCAAAACGCCACTGATCATGGTTATAAGGACTTCATTTTTTTCAGCTTATTATTTACAATCATTTGTACAGCAATATTTTAACAGTACAACATGAAAAACCACACTATTCAAGGTTTCATTGCCTACTTGACCAGAAAACCACAAAAAAAAAAAAAAAAAAAAAAAAAAGTTTCATCAAAAGACTTGATACAACTAAAGTATTAAATTTCTCCCATTAACACATAATTAGATAGTGTATTACACATAATACCGTGATGAAAATACATTCATTCACCGGTGTACTTGTCTGGCATTTGTAATCAACTTGACTGAATGCAGTTCAGTTATAAAGCAGTCGCCTTTCTTGGACCCCAACACCTGCATCGTGCAAAGGGGGGGGGGAGCTACTGCATTCACTTTTGCTTTACTGCAGCAGAAGAGTAAAATCTCGAGTAATGGAGGGACAGATTTTGCTTGAAGGGAAGAAAACAAAGGTAATTATCTGGCATTCAATCAGGCGGCCAAAGGAAAGCAGCCAAGACGACAGGCTTTGTTCAGTCATTTCAATACAACTAATACGTCAAACTCTTAACAGAAAAAGGAGGTTGGAAAGAAAAAAATTCACTTTATGACAGGCATTGTAAAACCGTAGCCACCAAAGGCAGCAAAGAGTTCTTTTCTCTTTGTGCGAACTAGTGTTACAACACTCTTGCCCATACAGTTTTGTCTATGGACTTGAAAACTGGAATCAGTTTCCTAGACTTTTTTTAAAAAATGGGTTTTCTTTCATTTTCAGATAAAAAGCTTTCAGGTTTTTTCTGGGGGCCTTATTTTTAATTCAGATAGTTATTTAATTAACACCAGTAATATCATAAATAGAATTTATTCAGACTACATTCTTCGAAGGAATTATTTTTCAGTTTTTTTATTACACAATTTCAAGTTTTGATACGACAATTGTTCAATTATTGACTGCGATTGAGAGTCTTAATATTTTGCAATAACTAATTTAAGAAAGGAGAAAATACAAATAAGTTAATGGTTCACAGGGTTCCTTTGATGAAAAAAATAAGAAAATGGTAAACAGATCAACTCATTCAGAAGAGAAAGTTAATTGACAACTTTGACAAAATAATTCAAACTGAAATATGGTTGCAAAATAAATCAGATCATGACAAAAACTCAGTATTTTACAATTGACAAAAATTCTTCAATACAGGCAGTCCTCTACTTTTAGGCCTGTATCTGGACAACTCTACAAATTTGATTTCCTTATCTTGGATCGTTGAATTACATAATCATGGTCCAGTTCCCTGAAAGCTAAAAATGTACGAAAGTCCGAATCTTGAGGCACTGAATTACATTAATTGGGAAAGGTCCATACCTAAGCGAATAACTGATTTCTCTGGGGGATGTAACAATCAAAACATAAAAAATACTCTTCTATCAATCCTAACATCCTCTGCAGGGTCATTAGAAACATTTCTAATAAAACATGAATGCAAATAGAGGACAAAACTTGAACATTCATTGATATAATTATACAGTATTGTTATATTTATTTTATTTTTTTTTTATTTTTTTTTTTAAATCAAAAGTTTGAACACCGTACTCCTATTGATAAAGGAGAATGTAGCATGCTGTATCTAATCAATAAACTTTCTGCATTTAAAACTAATTCAATAAGTGTTGAAATTGTGAAAAGGCTTCATTCATTTTCTTCACTGTCAAAACTGATCAGTGATTTCCTCTTGCATGTCAATTGAAGTTTCATTGGTCATAAGCTCTGAATGATATGCAATTAGTTCATTTATATCTTCTGTAGTAAAGTGTCACTTTACCCAGACAGTCCTAATTGAGTAAGATAGTTGGTGACAAAGTTCCAGTTTTTGTTGCATATGTCAGCTTAGCGAGCACAGCAAATCAAGTCTGGTCAAGACCAGGATTTTATACCAACAAGTTTCATGACCATCCCCCAGCATGATGCAAGTCCACTAAAGGGATACTACATCTTCAGCAGTGGCTTGCAAATCAACTGGATTCATAAGCAGAACTTTCCATGACAGCTTCAGGGATGATCTAAAGACCATTCAAATTTGATATCAGAATCTGGGTATAACTTTCTCCAACCTTGCACTGTTAATTCCTCCATCACATCCCAAGAGGCTAATATTATTGCAAGCATTCCAGAAATTGCATCCTTTCCCCAAACTCTTGGGTTACACCCATCTTCCTTATTAGTTGCCTTGCTAGCCTGTTCAATATTTCTCTTCATGTGATACTTCTTGAAGGTTGATATTACTGTTTGACTCATTGGCTGAATTTCACTAGTGCTTTTTGAAAAAAAAAAAAAAAAATTCAATTTCAGGATAAAAATCCTGTAAACCTTCATGATGTGCAGAAGTATTATCCAGAACTAACAATGCCTTAAATGACTAATTATTCCAGAGACAATATTCTGACTGCAGGAATAATGAACACTAAACAAATATTGGAAAATAGCTGCAATAATTCACGCTTTATTGTTAGCTTTCCAAAAGACTGAAAGGATTCATTAGGATTTCCTTTTGAAGGCTCCAGCATTTTCAGAATCATAAATTAGCATTGGTTCCACTTTCAACTCACAATCTACAATGCCACCAAGAAGTAGTGTCAATCAGTTCTTAGCCCAGGTGCAATTTTCTCTCCAACAGATAAACACATCCATTCAGGCATCCACTTCCACAATAATCTCATTTCATCTGCCATACAGTATAACCCTCTTCTTCAACCATGTCAGCAAAAGTTTGAATAATTTTTGTTGCAGATTCTCCAGTTGCTTTTTTCATGAACTTTTCAAAGAAGAAAAAAAACAAAGTCCTTTGCTTGCCAAAAACTCTGGAGAATCAGCAGCTTGTTCCCCTAAGAGTTCCTTCCAATCTGCATGTAAACCAAGAGGCCTTGCCCTGAATTACAGCAGCATACACTGGAGCATTTCTTCTCCATGCAAGTCATCAATCCATTCTTTCAATGAACACTTTTTTTCCATCACTATGCCTTGTTTTGGGGACATAATTGATGCAGACATACTTCCTGCATTATGTACATATTCTTTATTTCAGTTTTTATCCCAAGATGAAGACAGTTGAGTCTTCAAGGTCTTATTTATAGAAGATAGAAATTGGCATATAATGGCACTAGTACAGAAAGTGACTGCCATGGTGCAAATAAATCCAGGAAAGACAAAAAAAGCAAAACCTTAAAAACAAAAAACAACTTGGAAAATATCATTTGATGTGTGATTAAAGTAATAAGAGCGATTTATCAGTTCTTGTAGGATCAGCCTTATGGAATATTTGAGACAATATTCTGCATTATTTCCCATTAATAAATGATTCTCTAGTCCATTTTAGGCAAACCTACAATATATAAAAAGGTCTGACATTGTGCCCTTTAAGATTTGGTGGAAAAGGAAGAAATGAAAGCATGAATTTCCTAGGTCTAATGCAGTTCAGTGCATAATGAAATCATTTTTTTAATTTTCACAGAAGGAAAATTGAATTAGGAGTGTTAACTTATGAAGGACCTTAAGTGTAAATTGTACAAAAATTGAAAGGACAAATCTTGAGGACTGTCTGTATAAAAAAAAATCAAGGTGGTTTTAATAAATGAACATGTAGCTCCACCTTCCAAGAACATTAGTCAACTTTGTGTTGTGAAGAAGTCAGTTTTGCTCATTTTAAATATATCTAAAGAAATTTCTGTGACACTCTCAAATAGATAAGAGAATTCTCTACAAGAATCTTCAACCAGCATTCAATGCAAAAGAGGAAAGGGATAATACAGCAGGGTTGCCAGATGTCTTCTGCTGCACAAGACCAAGTATAGTCTTGAGACAAAATTGAGTAGCTTCAGTACCAAAATATTCAAATCATTTAACAGGAAATATAGTCCTAGGAAATAGAGCCCCCATAGAATTTGAGTTGACCAATGAAACCAATTGGACAAACTTGGAGTGATCTAAAATAAAAAAAATAAATAAAAATAAAAATACAACACACATACTTTGGCAGACATCCCAGATCAGTTGCAAAAAAATTTTAATGTCATTTTTCATAATGGTGGGTTTTTGCTGTGGTGCACTAGTCAGGAGAAAATATTTTTCATTTCATGCAGAGTAAAGTTTGCAAGAGAACCCCTTGTCTCAGAGCAAGTCATTTCAAGCTATTCACAATCAAATTGTATTAAAATGAAATGCCTGAGTGGACAGAGCTACAACATAGGGGAAGTAATAGTGCAAGAATCCACACTAAAATTTCATTGAGAACTTCAGGAAATATTGTGTATATAGCTACAATATAGGGGAAATAATTGTGCATGGTTTGGCACAATTTATTCACCTCTTTCCTTATCAAGTGCCCTCTCTTCCACACCATTTCATTGAAAACTTTTGAAGGTATCATGGACGAACAGACAACTTAGATATACTTTGCTGTTGCCGATAGTTAGCCAAGACATAAGGGGAAATAACTGGGCATGGATCCATTCCAAAGTTCCTCCACCCTTTCACAAAGGGACATTGAAATTCATGGAGAACAGAGAGATTGTGTGGACAGAGAGACGGGCAGGAAGAACAGTATCAAGATTTCAGATCTGTGAGTTTTATATGGTCCTCTCATCAAAAGTGAAAAAAAGTCCGAGAAGCCCCGGTGAAGGAAATTCTTGTGATTACATTGTCAATTTATGAGAAATAATAAGAAATACATTTGAAGATGGAACAATTAAAATCTGAGCTACAAATGCCACAGTGATTATATAAAAGAGGCTAGCAGAGTAACAGAAATGACTGGATCATTTATATATGGAGGTTCTATACCTTCTGGTGCTACTTGGATTCATCTTCAGCGATGAAACCGGGGACAATAGGACATTCCAGGTTTTAGATCATTGGACACCCCCACCCAAGAGCGATTAATCTCAGACTTGTGCCCAAGAGGCCCACTCATCCATGGACCCATGCCTGAAACTACAGCAACCATGAGAGCCTATCCACAGCCTCCTGTGTTTTCATATGGTTCTTTTGTTCTACCACCCACTCCAAGGAGTTTGAGAATCCACTGCAATGGAGCCCCAGCACCCAACTTCAATCACCTCACACAAAGCTTTGCAGCCATTATTCCTGCATTGATTTGAATTCAGCATATATTTTGCCCCCTCCCTCTTGTTCACCTCATTGATTCAGTTCTCCCAAGGGATGGTGTTCCAGCAATACCACTTGCTTTGTTAACTGATATAAGCACCATATCTGGGCGGAGCAGTGGTTGCAGAGTTTTCTAGGAAAATAAATCATACAAATATACATATATTTTAGTATAAATCTATTGGGAGGAGAAAAAAAAAAAAAAAAAAAAAAAAAAAAAAACACTTATACCTCAAATGAAATTCACTTTTCTATTGATTTTCTACCACATATTTACTGTTTTTTAATAATTCTAAAACAATAAGGCAACAGAATTTGAACGAGAAGAGAAAGAAAAAAAAAAAAAAAAAAAACCTGGGACACAAGCAGTAGTAGTATCAACAGTAGCAGTACAGATATTTCCTGCACTATTCACAAAATAAAGCAGTTGATTGGTGGACCCTGCAGCATCAAGATTTTGATGCTTGTTAAGAAGGAAACGAACATTAATTGATAAATCCAACACTTTGTAAATGAAAATTCCACTTCAGAGATATTATCCGACTACTTTATAAATCTGAAAACCACACCAACATTTTTATACCTGCATGTATTATCACCCTCTCATCCAAAAATTCACAAATAAGATTCTCAAAAAACGTTTGATGACTAAAGTATTGAATTTCCTCAATTTAGCAATTAACTAAAACAGCATGGCATTTTATGCATAATTTCTTTGATTTTGTGGTGGGAATATCTTTGTTCATCGATGAAATTGTAACAGAATTGATTATCCACAGATCAGTTATAAAGCAGTTGTTTTTCCTGGACCTGAACATCCAAATTATAAAAGGGAAATACCGTAGCAATGTTCCAGAGATACAGAGATAGCAGCAGACCACTTTGTGAGTGCACCCATTACACCCTATCCCTCTGCCTTAGCATGACACAAAACCGACACAAAAAGTGACAACCTTTATATATACCTATATATAATAAGATTACCTATATATACTCACAACAATGTGTCTGGAGGACCAATAATGACCACCTCCCAGCGGTAAATGTCATCGTCTATGAGACCAGCAGAAAAACCTTCCACTGGATTTTTCATCAACTCTGAAGAGAAAGGAAAAAAATGAGAGGTTAATTATTGCTTGGAAAAAAAAAAAAAAAAAAAAAAAAAAGCTGATTAGGCTGTAACCAAGCATTTTCTTTGAGGAACAACATTTATATCATCTTCATCAAGCAATGTAGACAAAAGGAGTGTATCATACCAAGCACAAACTACAACACAAATAAAATAAAATTTTTAAAAAAGATGGGTAAAACCCAAAACATCTGATTATTTATGATGTCATCAAATACATAAAAAGAACAGAACTGTCAAACCCTTATGAACAAAGTATGGAAAGATGCCCACATTTTAAGGAAAACAAAAACTAGAAGTACTAATTCCTTGCCAAAAAGAAAATTATGAACTTGAAAAAGTTGTCTTCAAAAAAGTGATGCCATCTCTAAATAATACCAGCGTCTGATAGCGGGAAAAAAAAAAAAAAAAAAAAAAACAATTTAAAGTCCACTTGAGAAATTGACAAGCCAACTTGTGGTTCTGTATTTATAAATAAAATCTGACTAAATATTACGAAGATTGCTAATCCATTCAAATAAATTTGTTGCTATTTCAAACTAATAGCGAGTGTGTCTAAAGGTTTCATGTACATATATAATGAAGAGTGACTTTTTTGTTCTCCCAGTAACCATAGACTCTTCCACTAGGAAGTTAAGTTTTCTACACAGATGTTTCAGTTTTCAGCCCTCTAGCTCCATTGATACAGCATGTACACATGAAAAATTCAAGGCCAACCAGGCTGAATCACTCAAGTCAAGAAACTTCTATTGACAGTTCCAGTTGGTGGTTTCTAATGCAAGTACGGGTAGTCCAACATATGACTGTCCACACATATGCCTAAAATACATGAATATAAAAAATCTAAGCCCCGAAAATCAAGAACAAAAATTTGTTTGGTCATGTGTGTATATGAAGTATATAAATTATAATTGTACATTTAAAAAGAAAAAAAAATAAATAGAAAAAATATTTACATACAATAAATATGTATTAGTCCTGGTGATACAAATGTACTTTTCTTTTATAAAATTTTACAAAATGATACTTTACTTATGAAACATACAATAAAGTGGAATGCATTACATTTTCAATCATGGACCACAAGACAGAATACACATTTCTCCAAAGCATTTTTCTAGAAAAGGAGACAATGAGTATCAAGAGGATTTATTTTGAATTGGAAATCACTAAGCAACTACCATCAGATGTACTTTCCATAGAGAGAGGATCACAGAGAAATCTCAAAGAAGTAGCATGCATCAACTTGTCAACAAATTGTAAGAGACAGATCAGCTAGAAAAAAAAAAAAAAAAAAAAAAAAAAAAAACAACAAAAACACACATACATCTGCAACTTACGTCAGCGTTAGCTGCTAAAAAGTTGCAGGGGTAGGGGGCTCTGTTTGCTACTATTTTTACTTGACAAAACTAGAAAAAGCTCTTTTGAAATTCAAAGGGAAAAAGAATCAGACCACATACACCTGGCACCATAACCTGGATACAGACATGGAGAATAGAAGAATTCCCTTTTAATTTTCTGAATTTGAGGGGGACTGCCAGAATTTTAAAAAAAACAAAAAAAAAAACCCTAAATTGGTAACCCAGGATCAGACATTTGGTCATGTGTAAGTCAACACAATGGTACTAAACCAGCAGCCGGGTATGGGTATCAAAATTAAAACAAAAACAAATTTGAATCCAAGACAATTAACTATGAGAACACAGCAAATCTTGATCAGTTTCAAAAAAGTTGTTTTTTTTGTAAAGGACACCTGTCAAGGTTTCAAAATGCCCGAGATAAGCAGATGAAAAGGAGTTGATTTATCTGGATAGCCTTTGGACACTGAAGGCTATGAAGAGTAAATTTCAATGATTTTCCAAAATGCAATCGACTATTAAAATTAAATAGGGGAAGCAGAAAGTACGGGGGGGGGGGGAATAAATTATAAATAAGGAGATGTTGAAATTTTCAGCCTTGTAGCTACATTGGTGCATCCTGTACACATAACACATACATAAATAGGTAGGCAGAGCAATTTCAAAACTGAAGAGGCCTACATTGACCTATGGACAGATTTGGTTAGCAGTTGATCCATTTTGTAACCCCAAACAACATCTGCTAAGCAATGAAGCAATCAGTGGTTTCAAAACTGAAGTCAAACAATGCTGGGGGGGGGGGCGAGTTCCTCTGAACCTGACAGCACATATCTTGTGGTAGAGATCACACAGCTCTCTCAAGAAAAAAAAAAAACTGTTTACAGACCTGTACCATGTGTTAGAATTCAAATAAATGTGTTCATTTGAAATAAATGATTTTTGAAGATCAAAAATTGCTTTATATTGTAGTTCATCAATTAGTTGAAAAACTAAAAGCTAATTGGGGTCCATCAAAATATTCTTTTGTAGAAGATGTCCTCGAGTTTTCAAAGTTTCAAAATAATTGAAGAGGATGAATAAATTACTAAAATTTATGAATGATAACTCACCTCTATAAATGATGAAAATGAGAGGTAATTAAGACAAGAGAGAGAGAGAACTGTATGCAAACAGTTAACAAAGGGAAACCACTGATGTGCTCTGGTGTAGAAATAGGCAGGGGCCTAAAATGGGTGAGTGACAGAAAGATGAGGATATATATATATATATATATATATATATATATATATATATATATATAAAGCAAACCTCATGTTAGAAAAGATAATTTCAATGGTTTAGTATGAAATAAACTACATGTAGTAGTAGCACAAGCTATGTATAAAAATCATAGCAGAAAGGGAGGTGGTGTTTGAAAGGGAAAAAAAAAAAGAAAAGTTAATTACATCAGTAAACATTGGGATATAATAGACTGAAAAGACAAATTTTTTAAAAATTGCTCAATATATATATCTTTAAAATATTCTGTACTGAATATGTAAGAAAAACCTTTTTTACAAATTAGTCAATACAAAGATCTTTCACATTGTTTGTGTCTGGATCATCTCTTTTTAGTTATCTAATTCCCCTAACATTAATACAAATTTATTCAATATACATTTTTCATTCATTCTATTCCACTCTCGTTAACATATTCTATAATTTTTTATCATTTCATCATGGTGAAGCTAATAAGTTTCAAAGGGATCAGGATGTCTAGTCATGGCTTTATTCAATTATTAAAAATCTTATTAATTTCACCATGTTGATAGACCGTTCATAGCAGAAAAAAATTTCGGTATAAAATCAATAAATCTATGAGTTGCTAGTGCTATCCTCAAATATTCTTATAATATAGTTCCATGAAATATATAAGATGGAATTCAAATGGTTCTAAATGGCATACGTATGATATGGAACGGAAATGAGTCTCATTCATCAAACAATTTATAGACAAACCTTCTGAATTTTTAATATCCAAATCTAGGAATGTTGTTTGTATTCTGTAATGTTCACACTTTAGTTCTAAATCCTTAGGGCATATAGCACTATATAATTTTCTATCATTAAGAGAACATAACTCATCAATAAAATAGGTACAACCTGGAAAAGAACGATCTCACTTTTCATTAATTCTAATTAATAGACGATGTGAATATCTACTCATTTCTACATAAACACAAACTTTCCCAATAGGGTGCAGGATCAATTCACAAAGGGGGATGATGAAACTCATCAATTTTAAAGTAACTTGAAATATACTCAATGTATTTACTATTTCCTTCTGCAAATGGTGAGTCTACTAAATAGACATTTCTGCTTATTAAGATTCTTTTCAAAGTTCATCCTTATCAATAACTAAAGCACAAGCACAGAGTCTCGAGCACAACAGGACAACCCTACATGTGACCAATTCAAGTACTTTACTTGAGGAAGGGAGGTATGTCCCTTCAACAAGCCTGGTAAGCCAAGAAATCTTTGAGAAGAACCTAAGGAAGAGTTGAGGGCAGTCATCCTATTGGTATAATATGCAGTGCTAACCAGGCAGCTACCAACTGGCAGTTATTTTGGCCACTTTATGGCAAATCTGGACTTTTTTTTTTAAGCATTTGGTCACAAGACATTTTTTGAAATAGTATCATCAGTTGCTTTTTATAATCACAACTTTAGTACTAAGGTGGTCACAAAGTTGTGATAAAAAAATTTTCTTTAAAAGTATCAAAGAAATTAGTTAAAAAAATAATATTGAGGATTTAAAATACTTCATGTAATGGGGGGGGTTGCTTTTATATACAATTTGGGTATTTGACCATTTTTTGCATGGATTCACCAGAAACATCTCCAACTAGATGGCAACCCTGCAACCAGCTTTGTCTTAATATAATTAAGAGCTTACAAAGCATAATCGTCTAGACAGACGTTTCAGCTTATTAGATGATTCTTTTCAAAGTTCATCTTGATCAATAATAATCAAGAGTCTTAAACGAAATGGGCCAACTCTACATGTAACCAATTCAAGTGACTTGAAAAACATAACATTTTCCACTCAGGAAATTTTTTATTCATGGAAATACTTCACTTGGGGAAGGGGGGTATGTACCTTCAATGGGCCTGGCAAAATAGAAGTGGATTGTGACTGATAACTCACATAATGATAGAAATCACTCAGAGTACATACCTCTACCAACACCATTGTCAGAGAGAGTAACTATGCAGGGATCCTCCAAAAAGTTTTATCAGTTCTTATGCACAGAATTTAATCACCTCTTTACCCATTGCCCATCCTTGCACAAGATTTCATTGAATCCATTGAGTACTTCAGGAGATATTGTGTGGACAGAAAACCAAATACATATAACTCTCCAACTTAGTTGACAGTAAATAAAGGAGGGTAGGGAGAAAGAAGAAGAGAAAAAAAACAAACAAGAAAGTAATGTGACCGTCTCCACAATACCTCAAGTAGAAGTAGAAGATGAAAAATAAAAAAACTGGGGTACTGCTGTGAGATTCTCAACTACAAGACACTAACAAGCAACTAATATTAAACTAATTGGCTTAATGTTGCTGTATTTATTTTACTTTGAAACTTCAGTCAATTGAGTATGCCTGCCAAATTTGGTTGGGCAAATCAGACTTAGTATTTCATAGAAATCAGATCATTATTGTGCAAGAACAAAAACCATATACAAACTTGGCGCACATATACTCAGTAGGCACCCAGTTGGCTGTAAAGGTGGTTCAACCAAGAGGGGGGGGCTGAACCTTGCAAAATATTATAATAGATAATTTCTAGCCTAAGACCTTCAATGATCCAACCAAGAACTGGGTTTTCAATCATTATTCTGAAATATTCCTTTTTAACATTAATTCTAATCTATACACTAAAGCAAGCCTAAAATGGAAAGAGAAGATTTGTAAATAATTTACCAAACTGATTCAACATGCCACCGGATCAAAATGGTATGAAATTCCCCTTCTTTCTTCAGACAATTCATTTCGATTTTTTCAAGTTCTCTAGTAATCCCTACCCCTCCTCTTTACCTTTAGATTTCCTTAACTTCACCTTCAATTCTTTCCCAACCCCTGTCATAATATTTTCTAAATTGTTTAGAGATAAAAGCTTCAAAGAAAGAAATTCTTTTTTTACAAAATTAAAAATAAAATACCAATTTTTACCAAGTTGGTTGAAACTGTACATCCCACCATCACCACCTTTGAGAACTCAGCTAGACATACCATTCTCACCATTTTAGGGGTTTGGGAATGCTCGAAATTTTTCCTCATATAAATCAAAGGTAATTACTTCACTTCAAGCCATCTTCCAGATAGCATGGAAAGCCCGTATATCTGTGAAATTCTTAAGGGAAGGGGGGGGAGATCTAACCAGACAATAATGAAAGCTCAGGAATCTGGTACAGCTGAATGGTTATAAGCAAGATTACAGATGTCTATTGAAATAGATGAAACCACCAAAAAGTATTCAATTATGAAATCATGAGCTTGCAAGTGATAAAATTGGATCAGATAAAATTTTCTTTCAAAGACATCACAGCACTTCCTTCCTATTCCTGTTGTTTAATGTAACTGAAACTGACCGACCAAGAAGCTTCTAATACAGATGTGTGGATTTCTAAAAATCAAACATTTTTATTAAAAGTGAGAAATTCTTTCAATGACATCTATTGTTCAAATTTAAAGCTGAACAAAAATAGAGAAAGAGTAAAAAGAACCTAAAAAATGAATATCCCATTTTCTACTCGTCCATAACAATGAACTCTTCCACTTGAAGTAAACCAGTCTTATCTAAACAATATAATACACACTATGTGTTGCTTGCTTGATTGTCTTCTCCCTTTCCTGTGTGACCAGACAACTTCTTACCTTTCCTTCCCTGGCTGCCACTTATGTCTCTTAAAGGGGAGAAGACAGACAACTTCAAACCTTCCCCAACCCTGGTACATAGAATTTTTTCACACTAAATGTAAAAATGAAACAAATTAGATAAAAACATTTCAGTAGTCAATAAAAACTTGGTTCTAATAAGGATTTAAAGCTATAAATTCAATATGTATACACAATTTTTGCCGGCACACGTACACTTAATGTCTTCATAATCCATGGCCTGTTGTAAACAGAAGACGGCTTATACAATACACTCGGGTCATAATTTTGCATTGGAATCCTTAATTGTATAGAAGACAGGAGAGACTCAAGCTAACATTCTGTTAAGTGTCTTTCTGGTCGTCAGTAAAGAAGAAGACAAGGAAATAATTGATGTAATTATTAGAAAAGAGAATCAGAGGAGAAGATTTAATAGCTGCAATGAACAGAGCACTTTTTGCAGTGCAACCCAAAACATTCCTGAAATCTTTCAAGGGAAAATTCAACTGAACAGGAACAAAATAAGTCTAGAAGATCTGAAGGCTGTAGACTGTTCAAAAAACAAATTAGATATTTTTGATAGCATTAGTTTCTGAAGTAATGTTGAAACACCTAAAAACAAAATATCATCCGAAATGCAATTCATTGGTAAATGCTTTCTTACTCGTGTTATTTTGAAAATTAATCAAAATTTTTTTCTTCTTCAAATAATCACGAGGTTTATATCTCTTTCTGGAAACCTCAATTGCATTTCTTCAAAGTCTGTAGCAACGGGGGCTGAGAGAATAGTGAGTTTTTTTGGTTTTTTTTATGGACAATAATTTCACATAACAGCTAAAATTTGTGAACATGGATTAGGCAAGTTTAGTATTCCATCCTTGCTGACTCAAACAGAAAATCGGCACAAAACCCAATAATTCATTGTAATTCAATGATAAACAGGTAGTAAAAATAAGTGCTGTCTGTCTCTTGAAGAACATAAGAAAGTTGTCTATTCAAGATTACAACTTTCAATATCCTGTAGCAACAAAACATTTACTTTTAGAGAAACAATCTAGTGGAATGGAGAGCAAAAAAATAATTGGGACTTGAAGAAATAGTTTTGAAATGATGGGTGAATATGTCTAAGTATCATTTGAGGTACAGATTTGGAAAAAAACGCCCACTATTACCAAAATTATGAATCGTTGTCTAATAACATTTACTCCCTGCCAACCAAAGAAAGAGTTTTACAAGGGAAAAGCATACATTAAGACCAAAAACTTTCTTCCCTTAGGTTTGATTATTTTTTTTTTTTTTTTTAGTAGTTCTATTTACTGCAGAGGTAAATAGAGAACTACTCAAGCAAACTGAGGGAGAGAGATCAACAAAAACAAAAAGATAACGTCCCATTAAGCCTGTCCCCCATGACACCTCATGATAAAGATCAAAGATTAAAGAAAATTGAAGATCCTAGAATGGGGCCAGTCAAAGACTCAATTAGGATGTATAAAATTTGAAACTTTCCTTCCAAGAATCAGTTTGTGATAATGCTTCTACCATGACAGACTGAATCCATTGAACAATGTTCTTTTAAGTCAAACTCACTTAAATCACACAAGATTTCAACCTCAGAAGCCACAAGGTTTGAAGTCCCAGTTAAACGAGCGCAGATAACTAAAATGATTGTTTACCTATCTTTAAAGTGAATGCAAGTCGATACTACAAAACAGACAGGCATAGAATGATTTCCACCTAAGCTTAAACATTGCACATCTGATACAAGAGTTTACAGCACTCACTTCAAAAATGTGACATCTTTCAAATATTACATGTCAAAATTAGATCATTGCAACAACAAAACGTATATGGTTGACAGTATTCCTACCAAATAGATTAAATAAAACAAAAAAGGTCATTATCAATCATTTTTATGAAACCTATTCATCTTCATGATTTTTCAGTTGATTTTTTTTTCCTTTCATCAAAATTTTATGAGAGTCAGTTTTCCTTTGACAGTGAGTAAACAGCACCAAAATAAGATTTTTAAAAAAATAAAAGCGGTTTCGAACAGTACAGAGAATTTTGAAATGAATTGACTTCACCATCAAGGTATACCTGTACAATAATTTTTTTTTCTTCTTCAAATTGGGTTTGACAAGGGTCTTTTTGAATGTGGGGGGTACAAAATTGTGAATCATAACCCACTTCACATATGCAATAATGAAAAAAAAAGAAATAAAATTTCTTTAATACTTCAGATTAATACACTAACATGAGCAGGGTCTTTGTGCTAATGCCTAACTATAGCGGATGGGAATTTACTGCTATGTGCAGAGAGCCAGAACTTTCACATGGCCTCAAAAGATTTTACTTTGCTCAGTCTCAAGGGATCAGTAAGCCCTGGAGCAACACTTCCCATTGTAGTAGAAGGCCAATCCCCGCCCCATACTTTCATGACATCAGTTGACTGTACTAGAGTGATTTTTGGAACTGCCTGCATGCTAAACCCTACACTAAACTGTCCTTGAGGAAAGACTGGGTGAATAAATACTAATAAATCTATGAACAAGTAAATCAGTGTGTTTAATTAGTTTTAAAAAGTTCAGTACTGCTCAAAACCACTGTTCAAGGTCTAATAATTCAATGTTTTTTTTTCAGCTTATATTCAATGACAATAATTTGTAGAGCAATCCCAAAAGCATACTACATCAATTCCCACAATATTCAAGGTATTCCTGTTTTTATTCCAAAAGGGGTCAGGGTTTAGATCTATGTAGCAGGTAAGTATTGATGACTATACAGTCCCGGAAAAGTTTCTATCTGAATGGCCTCAATAGACAATAGAGCATCCCCCTGCCTGGGAAAAGCTTACAGAGATCCTGGTATGCTCAGTTGTCAAAATGCTCCCCCCACCCCAGCCTTGCTGAGGCAGTCCAGAAGAAAGCAAAGAGCAATATGTCTGGCATCAACTTAGCTGCAGGAAGGACAGCAAGTTGGGCATCAAACTACCTCAAAGGGGCTCCACTCTATGGTTTGGAATCCTAGACTGGTTGCTTTCCCTAGGCTCCAGAGCCATACCTGCTCTGCTATTCACTCTTTGATTGCTTTAGGGGGGAGGGGCATAGATTCATGCATCTCCCAAGGGCATTAGCGCAAGAATTTGAACTTGGTTGCCAATTCTATTGTCCACATTGTTACCAACTATGCCAATTGTACCTTCCTGTCCAAGCTTCAAATAAACTTTCCTACAGATAGATTATATAGCGACCAGCATCACCAATGCAGCAGTTGGAATCAATGTATTGACAGTGGAGTTAGCTTGATCCAGAGCCAATGGATTATTATTGATAATTACAAATCAGACCACCTCTACATTTGAATACTACTAAAATCAGTAATTGAGCTGGATAATAAAAGAAAAAAAACAAAAAAAAAAAAAAAAAAAACAAACACAGATCAGGTTAGACACTCAATAGAAAAATGTCATTTGACCAACATCTTTTGTCAAAATGCACAATTAATAAATTGGGGGGAAAGGAGAGGGTGATCAAAGGAAAAGTTATTTCTCGCCCTTTGTTAAGTGGTGGTCACTAAGAGTCTAAATTTAAAAAACAGCATAAACACACCCCTAAGTTCTTTCAAGACATGAATAAATATTTACATTTCTGGTCCTCTAGCTCTATTGGCATAACAAACCAGACTCAAAACTGGAAGAAACATAAGTTGATGTTGACAGTTTCTATAAAAATAAATAAATAAACTAATTCTTAAAAATCAATGCAGTTTATGCATGCCCCTCCCCACACACACGTACCATTCCATTGGAAAAGTTGTGAAAATATCAATGAGATGCCCTAACAGCAAGAAATATTGACCAAGTCAGGTAAAGTGGTTAAGCTTTGTTGGCAAACAACGAACTGTCATCATTACCACTAAAACAGGCCAAGAAATAACGCAGATTATGTCCAGTTAATTCAATAGTTGAGAAACAATATAGCAGCGATTCCCAACCTTTTCATTACCAAGGGCCCCCTTTTAGTCAAATGAATTTCCCCCAGGGACCATAGGCTTATGAAAGATCTGCCCATTTACGCAGAAACTGAAGCTATGACCCAACATTTACCAGTTCAAAATTTTGAGTATATATATATATATATATATATATATATATATATATATATATATATAGCAAGAATTGCATACCACACTCCTCAAGAGAATTTATTTACCAGCCTGATTTACAATCCAAGATTGAAAAGTATTTCCTCCCATTTTTTCAATAGTCAACTACAATCTTATCAAAATGTATTCTGGATTAGGGTGCCCCATTTGTTATTTTTCAAAACCAAAATTAAGCAAATTACGTCCTGAACAAACTATCTGGTTATAAAAAAAAGATAATCCCATACACATGAAGGATATATGATACAATAAATATACACAAACAATATACATTTGTAGAAATGCAAGCTTAGTCCAAAGGAGGATTTCAAGTTATCCAATTATTTTGGTACTTGAGCAACATAACTTAGTCTCACAAAGACCAAAGTTATTTGATTTAGGTATTGAAGCCATTTAATTTGGTCTTGTACAGCAAAAGACACCTGACAACCCTCACTGACCCCAACAAGCTTTAATATTCAAGAACACTAGAAATAACTGATTTTTACTTTCAAGACATGTTAATTTTCTATCATCAACCAAGAAATGCTCCGACACACGCACGAAATAATTTTTCAATGGAGGACCCTCTTGCTTTCAAAAGTAGACATAACCGAACAGTTGTAGACCCAAGAGCAAAGAGATAAATTTTCATAGAGAAGATGATCGATGAATAAATTACTTTGCCTTTTGTTGGGTAGTAATCACTGCCACACACAAACTACGGGACCATTTCAGCATAAACTTACATTGTAAATTAACCCCTCCCCCCTCAAAAATCATACCAGTCATCATAATGATATTTCTCCACAATGTTAATGCAGAGAGAATACAGGCATTTCTCAATATAACACAATTCACAATACAAAGGCAGGTAAGCATTGAACCCAAACATTCTCAGTTCTATTATTGCCAACCTGTCTAGAAAAACCAAACAAAACTGTAAGCCTGATATTCCAGGCTGAGCATCATTTAACACCACCATAAGCCCATTCGTGGACAGAGTTGGCACAACACCCAACCCACAAAGAAATACATTTAACTTATGCAGGCAAACCAACAGCAGAAATGAAAAACCAAAACATTTCAGTAATTAATGAACAAAACTTTCAATAAATTAATTGGAGGTCTTCCATCCGGGTATTGGAGGGCCTAGGGCTGAGAGTTAAAAAGGGTTAAGTCAGATGTAAACAAGTAAATATTTTGTTTTCAAATATCAAAATTTGGTATGCTTCATCATTGTTTGGCAGTATTAAGAAAAAAAAAAAAAAAAAAAAAAAAAAAAATGAAAAAACATTAAAGACTGCCTAAATTTTAAACATTAGACAATGTTAACCATCTTTCATCTATTGCCCATACTCACCACACAATTATTGTGGCTCGATTATAATACCATTGGATTTCTTGTACCCTAACACTCATATTCTAACAGGAGACACCTGAATAATGCCAAATGACAGCTTCAGTCCTTATTTCACGATTATTCTAAGGCTGTCAAATTGATATAAGTGTATGTTTTATGTAAAAAGATTTCATCTTAGATGATAGTAAATATGCTTAGAACAAATTTAAAAGCATGAATCAATGAAAAGTTCAATCTTTTCCGATCTCAAATAACAGGTCAAAATCTGCAAATAAAATACAACTTAGCTCCACATGTATTTGAATGTTGTACAATTTTTGCATTAACTTTCAAAACCCATAGTTTTAGGAAGGCTAGTGGTGATCTCCTCAGGTCTTAAAATGGGTCAGCAAACTGGCAGACTAAGTCAACTTCATTGAGTATATGACATTGCATACAAAAATTCTTTTTGTAATGAAAAATTAAGCCAAGTCTCATATTTGCAGCATCCTCACACAAATCAATGCTTTTCAGCTAAAAATGTTTCAACACTAAGCATTCCTACCGTCATATCAATATAATCTGCTAAATTTGAACCACCATAAAAATTCAGGGAAAAAAAAAAAAAAAAAAAAAATCAGAATTTCATAGTTAAATTGATTGATAATATATGGTTGTTTATATCAATACGTATTCCTCTGATGGGAAAAAAAAACCTTCAATTAAAAGAAACAAGCTCTGTTCATAACTTGGTATAGTCCTGCTTTCATTTCTTATTCACTTTGGCCTGCAAGGCAGAAAAACATTCAATCCAGCCTGCCTCCTTACAAGTTTTTAAAATCAACAATTATTATTCACCCCTCACTCATTCTTGTAATGAACAAAGGTGAGAATAGAAGAGGATGCTTACTCTCGAGTGTGAACAAAAAGGATTCAACCATCACTATAACCATCCTCCTCCTTACTCACCCTTGCAATGTAAATCTAATGGAAGAGTGTGCTTATGCTTGAAGGGGAGCAAAATAGACAACCTTCGCTATAATTGTCATTCATTACTCCAACCACACAAGTCTGAAGCTGAAAAACTAGTTAAGGCAATAACAGACCACAGGAATAAAGAGAGATAGCAGAAGTAATCAATAACAAGCCTGAGTGGTACAGGGTCAAACTACTCTCACTACTTTTCTGACTGAAGATGATTACTGCCATGTTTTTTGTATATATAATAAATAAGTAATAACAAAAATTACTTATTTGTATAAAGGTATTCATTTACTAGAATGAAATAAGCCAGTGCATATCTCTGTGATAAATGTTTAATATTAAGACTTGTCAACTTAACTCGGTCAGTAAGACGGCCTCAGTTGGTCAGGAATTCAAATCATTGTAGATGTAAATTTTGCACATTGGTTAACACCCCTAATTTTGGTGAGGAATGTTCTTGTTACAGAAGAAAAACAAAGTCTAATTCCAGTTTTGGTGTTTGACTAAAACTAACAGTTCCATCTACCTCCACATGCTATCATAGTTACATTCCACAGGTTAATAAATTCCTTCAACAAAATTGTATTCAGCGATTGCCGAGTAATGATATCTCAGTTATCAACAGGTCCACCTAGTCAATAACATTAGCTATCTGCAACAATAGCTGTGGAGAATGTATATATAGTAAGCCAAACAAACATATTCCCACTCAACTGTCGCACAAGCTCTCCTAGTAGTAACTGTCTTACCCACTTGTGTTGAATAACTGTAGCCACCAGAGGTGGCAAGAAGGTTCTACCCCTTTTTTTATGTGCACGTGTTCCAGTATCCCTGTCCATACGGTTTCATCTACAGACTTGAAAATTGGCATCAGTACTTGACTAGAAACCCTTCTATAAAAATTTAAAAAAAAACAAACACAACACCTTTCTGGCTTCATTAATAATTTTCTTTATACACTATTTCAAATGTGTTCCTTCCTCCAGACTAAAATTTTTTCAATACTATTTTAGAGATTTTCCACAGGAAAATTTTTTTTTTTCTTTTTTTGACAGGACTTCAAATTCTGACACACAGTCGTTAGATTGATGCAGAGTCAATTTTTTTTTTTTAAAGTTCTTTTTCACAACTTACTCAGACCATCAGTCTACAGAAGTGAGAAAACAGCACATAGGAAACATTGCAGAGGTCTATCATACACAGACTGGCCAAAGAAGCTAAATCTGGAAATTCTAGAACATAGGAGCAAGAGAGCTGCTACTACTACTACTTGAAGCATACCACATCATTTACAACATCCACAACTTGAACGGAGCTGTCACTGCACCAGATGTCCTAATAAGAAAATGTTCACACTAGGATTGCCAATTTAGAAGGGGGTGTTTTTGATATTTGGGGAGGGGGAGGTCCAAATGTTGACAATACTTAGATATTTAAATTTTGTCCATAAAAGTCCAGTGTTGATACTTGAAATGTGGTTTTCAATTTTTTCTACTTCGAGAGCAACTTCCAGAATGGGGGGGGGGGGCACATTTAAATTGGCAAACATGGTTCACATTTACAAGGGGCCACGCCAAGAAGATACAAATCCAGAACAATTATTCTCATTCAGAGTAGAAGGTACATAGTCTCTGGAGAAGAAGAAAAAGAAAAGAAAATGAAAACACACACACATACACACAAACATCACCCCTGAAAGAAAACCAAAAAAACTAACAAATTCAAATACATTAATTTTTCCAAGAATTTCTTTTTAAATTTTTGACAATTGTCTAAAATAGTTGTGGCTAAAAGAACCTCAACCATAGAGGGGCTGAATCCAAGCTATATTCAGAAAATACTGACCTAGTTGAGTCATTCAAGAGATTAGACATTTAATTCAAATTTAACACCACCTTGAAAATTTTGTCTCCCATCTTTTGATAACCAAAAAAGGATAGAAAAAGATCATAGTGGTTAGATTACCAGATCTATCATTGAGATACTTCCAGCTCATTAACCATAACCATAATTTAATCTCAAGATCCAAGGAAATTAAATTGTTTATTTTACAAAGAAATATGGCCAAATATTTCAAGACACAGTAGCACATGCTTTGCAGCCCAGTGGTTGAGGACCACTGGTGTACACTAAGCATACGTGCTAGAGGAATCTGCTATTGTTGAGTTGAGCATCCTAAACACAATATCCCAAATGATGCAAATTTTGCGTTATGGAAGCACAGACAGGATTTTACCTTATTGCCTTTAATTCGTCTTTTTGAATATGCTAGTAACCTATAGCAAGTGGGGAGTGGAAAAATACACCAATTCATTTTTTATTTTCTATAGATAGATGAATAAAATAAATAAATAAATACGAAAAGGAATTTTTCAAGTTTAATATTAGAAAGTATATCTGATGCAACTTCAAAAACATTTTCTAAAGGAAAAATCATGTAAACTGCTTTCAAAATGTAAGAATCAAAACAAGATCCATTATATGTGTATATAATATTGATGTACATTTGGAATAAACATTTTCTGAAAAATTGTCAACTTCGATGAAGTTCTAAATCTTGATTAGTCAATATGAACTTCTGATATTTTTTCAAGCCAACAAATGCCTTACAAAAGGCACAACACAACTATCCCTTTTAATTATCTTGTACTTGGTACACTTAAATAGATGTCCAACATTTGGGATATTACATCTATGATACTTAAAAGAATGTAGCGAAGGAATCTGAATCTTTATGAAATCAACTATTTGCCACAGTAGGCTTGATTTGAAATCATATCAACCATACTTCCAAGTGAGGGTGAATGAAAAGAACTCATCTAAGAGTCAAACCAACAATTAGGGTTTGAAACCCCATCCTTGAAAAGAATAGCAGGAACTGCTCCCCCTAGCTGCACCTCCCCATTCCACCAAGGGGATACAGTATTTCCTGATGCCCGTGGTGTGCCCAGAACAGGACAATCTTTGTCTCTTCGCACAAATACACATGTGGACCCCACATTAAATTCAACTTTAGGTCACATTTCGCCCTCATGTGGGGACAAATAAATACTACTAATCATTAAGTCTACTTGGATAGTGTAATGGTTAGTACACCTGCCTCATGCTCAAGTCCCGAGTTTGATTCCCAGTTTGAGCAAAGAGTATTAAAACCACTCCATTAGGATAAATTTCTCTGCACTCAGTAGCAAATCGAGTACACTGTAAGCTGTGGGATTAGGGTGGAGGTATCCCTTTGGTGAACTTGCATCCAGCCAAGGGGTTGGTTAGAAAAACTTGTAGGAATAAATTCCTGGTTTCAACTAGACTTGAAACTTGCAATGATCATTAAGTTGACACAAGCAAAAGAAAACTGGGACTTTGACAGCATCCTCCATTTAGGAGTCTCTTGAGAGCATGCTTCACCCAGCCACCTTTCTTTATTAATCAATTCATTATTTGTCCCTAACTTTGTTCATGTCATACATCCCCCACTTTCCTATTATACTGTTTGTATAGTATGTTGAGATAGTTAAAGTCCTATAGAGAAAATGAGGTGTTATGATGGAAAAGCTATACAGGCAATAGGTGACTTTGTGTAAGGCATAAGGTACGACATGAAAGAATCTAGTAAAGAGTAGAATAGTCAACACGTCACCAGCACATTTCATAAAATGACAGTGAATTGTTGCTAATAAGCTAAAGAAATGTGGAAGTATAATTTGCCATATTTACTCACAATAATATGAGAGAGATTGTCCGTACTTCATGAACTTGGACTTCGAGGAATTTACAAAGTTAAAGGTTCATTGGAATTAACTGAATTTTCAGTTTGTAAAACATTCAAAAGTAAATTAATTACTCCAGCTGAAAAGTACAGGATAAATCCACCAAAATAAGTTTTAAATTAATACCTGTCACATAATATAAAAAAATAACTATAAAAGTAACTACTTTGGGACAGGTAGTAAATAAAATAGCAAGTACAATCCACTATTTGAACAATGATCACCTCACGGCACAATACAAAAGAGATCAATATACTGCGGACAATTTATAAGTTATTATCAATTTAACAAAATAGGTTTCAAAAGCATCTCTAAAAATAAAAAGACATGTTGTCACAATGAGAACATAAAAGCCATAGTTGTCCCTTTATTACTCTAGCAGACACTGGCACTCGGCCAAAAACAATATTTGGTTTCTGTTTCCAACCAAAAGACAAAATAAACAGAAATATTTCAAATACAACCAGTTTTCAATATGGCTTGAACTTATATATTAAAAAAAAGGGGACACACACAGTTTTCAGGCTCCAACCTTGATGTAATTACTGTATTCATAACATCTACAATCTAGATATTAATAAACCAGTCAAAATAAGGCCCTAAAATTGATTTTTTTTTTTAGAAAGGGTCAAGCGGAATACTGATGCCAATTTAAAAATCTGGAAACCTAACAGTGTGACCAAGAGCACTGGGTGGGTGGTTGCTTGGACACAAGAGAGGTAGAACCATTCACCACTTTGGGTGGCATCAGTTGTTCAATAGATATTACTGATTTTCAGTTATAAGAAGTGATGGTTGTACTATATACGAGATTGCATTGTACCCAAGTAAATACTTGAAACAAATAGTAAATATCAAATAGCACCAACACAGCTGACGAAGAATATAGCTTATAAGGAATAAAGAATCACAAGTAATTAGCTTTTTAATATAAAAAGCCAGCTAGTTTCAGAATATAGGACTAGAGTTTTGACCAGTTTGAAGAATTTGAAGGTATGTAAATTATCAAGTTATCAGGTTCCCTTGATAAAATATTGAGGGAAGATAAAAGTTGAAGTTTTGATAAACTAACAATTCAAAATAAACTATAACATAAAATCCACATTAATACAAGATTGGAAGAAAAAGGTTAATCAATCATTTCCAAGATAGAAAGATAAAAAGAAAACTATCAATAAGTAAATAAAATAGTTCTGATGTAGAAAGATCAGTTTCATAGATTAAAGTTTAGTAAATAATTTTTTAATGTTTTGTTTTATTGAGTAGGTCTCCCTAATGGTTCTCAATGAGAAAGTAACAAAAATTTGGGTTCAGGAAAATCATTTCAATAGCTCAAGGTAAACAAGACAGGTTAATTAATTTCTTGGACTGGGTACTTTCAATACTTGATGTGGCTTTAAAAATTTCAGTCTTCAAGATGTTACTTAATTGTACGTGGATCTCCTGAAAAGGGTTCTCAATATGAATAAATGTTCAAAGAAAAGTTTGAAAATGATAAGGTACGATGGGGGAATCAGGAGGAAAATAAAGAATAACTATTAAAAAAGGGGTAGAATAATTTTTATTCAGAAAAGGAAGGTTCTAGTACTTAATTCTTTCTTCAAGAGCTTTTAATCTTTTATTCCATTGTGTGTGGGTCACCCTACTGGTTCATAGTGAGAATAAATATTCAAAATAAATTTTTGTTCTTGCAAAGATCAGTTTAATAACTCAAAGTGAAATAAAAGAAGCCTATTATCAATTGTTCAAGAGTATCTTAATCTTTAATACCAAAGAGTCTTTTTTGGTTCTTGAAAAGATCAAAGAATAAATGAAGACTTTTCTTCTTAATATCTTTTCTATTTTTTTCCAATTAGTTAAAACATTTTTTTTAAAAACTCATTTTTTATCAAATTGTCTAGGTGTCCCCAATAGTCATGTTGAATGTTCAAAATTTGGGAAAGATCAGTTTAATAACTTCTAGTTTATAAGACGGAAGGGAGCATTTCTTCAAATACTCGAGTTTGTTTTGTTTTTTTTTTGTTACCCCCCCCCCCCCCACACACACACACACACACACGATGCAGGGGTCTATTTTAATGTAAATAAGATCCCAAACTTGAATTAGTGTCTGGAGAAAGAGAAAAGTTTGAAAGCTCGGATAGGACTTTATCTTTATTTTAAATAAATTATTCAATTTTTTTTCAAAGCCCCCCCCCCCCTTTGTGAGTGGGTCTCCCTAAATGAACAAAAAAAAAAAAATTACATAAAATAGTTTTCTGTAAAGCTTCAAGAATTTTTTTCTTAATTTGAAAAATGTAGTTTGATTTTTCTTTTCATTGTGTGGGTCTCCCTTTTAATGGCTTTAAGGTTGATAAAGGTCTGGGAAAAAGCCGCTTTTGTATGGTGATAAGGTTCGATTGAGATAGAGGGAATTAAGGTCAATAAATTTTTTAAAAGGATAGGATATGACCCCCCTCCCCTTAAAAGGAAGTTTCTGGACGTATTAAAAAAAATAATCATGGAGTTTTTAATGTGTCATATCATTGTGTACATGTCTCCCAAAATAAATACAAGCTCAAAATAAAGTAGTTGTTTATTTTTGGAAAGATCAGTTCCGTTTGCTCAATAAAATACGTTTTTCAATTTTTCAATGTTTAGTATTAAGTTCGGAGAGTTCTGTTTTATTTTATTGTGTGGGTCTCTCAAATAGTTCTTTATGTTAAATGTTCAAAATAAAACGGTTTGTTTGGGGAAATGTCATTTCAATAGCTTCCAGTAAATAAAACGGGACTATCAATTTTCAGGGAGTATTTTATTATTACACGAAGAGTTTTTAATGTTTTATTTTATGAATCATTGTGCGTGGGTCTCCCTTAATGTAGAAGATCAAAAACTAAACAAAAAGTGAATAAAATCAAGGTTTTTTTTTGTCTGGGAAGATCAGTTTAATAGCTTGAAGGTAAATGGACTTTTCTTTTCTTCTTTTACATCATTTTCCAAAAATTAAAAAATGTTTTTTTAATGTTTTATTTCATTGTATGGGTCTCCCTAGTGATGGTTCCTAAAATGTTAAAAAGGAAAAAAGCCGCTTGTTTGGTGATAAGGTACGATGCAGGAAAGAAAGAAATAAAGTCAATAAAATAAATATAATTAAGAAAGGATAGGATTAATAAAGCAAAAGAAAAAAAAAAGGGAAGGTTCTGGTCGTCTAACAAAAAAAAAAAAAAATAGAGAAAAACAAACAAGTAAAGAAATAAAAAACGAATAATAAAAAGGGAATACTGACAAGATGTCGCGGGCAGGGAAGACGGCCACCACCGTTGTTAATACTACTAACACTACCACCCTCAGTTATTTTAATCAAACGAAAAGAGACTCTTGTTTTAAAAAGAAACTTTTTCATTCAATCTTCGGACCAAGAAGAGATTTTAATGACAATAAGAGTAAAAATCAAAGAAAAAAGATTTTAAATGTCGAAAAATAAACGGCTTTTTTTGAAAAGTTAACGCTAAACAGAAATATAACTCGTGTTTTGTGTAACATAACAGAAAACATCGCTTCTCTTTTTAAAAGGCGGATATATGGTTCGGTTTTCGTTCATATAAAAATTATTTTTTTCTCCCATTTCAGAGCCTTTATGGAGGTAATAAATATCCCTGAAAGGTGGATGGAAGACTCACCATTGAGCTGCTTTTTCAGCAAAAGTGAAGACTGGTCTTGGGCCATTGAACAAAAGACCAGAAAGGGAAAGGTTTCTTGTGTGACACAAACCCCGTTGATAATAATAATGGCTGGTGCTTCTCTCTTCTTAGGGCAGCGCAGGCGCACTGGGACCGACAATAGTCAATGAAGAGCTCTACGAATTCAAGGAACAGATAACTCTGTGCCAACACCAGTGTTGCCAGACTTATTTTAAAGTTTACAACAGTGGTTTTAGGACCCATCTCGACACCTCAAAATTTTAAATTTTACTTCTATTAGATTGTACTTGCGGTATTAGTAATTCTAACTTTAACTTACTAGTATTTTTTACGTTTTTGTAATTTTGTTAGATTGCACCTGTACACTCGGATAAATGAACTCGACAACTCAAAAAATGTGTCCATGAATTAATTCCACAGGGGAAATAATTCCACTGGATAAATTCTCGATAGATTAATAGAATTTACTTGCGTTTAAAAATTAAAAATAAAAACAAGAGGGATCCGTGTACATGTTCTATACATGTGTTTATGATAAATGTATGAAAATTCTATGATTGTATAAATTCAAATTCAAATTTGAATGAATAATGTACCAAGTGGCACCAGTAAACCTTTGCATATTAAAAAATGAGAGCTTTTTTACAATTCTTATAAATAAAGAAATTTGACATTTGTTAAAGTAGTTCTATAAAGGATTATAATGTTGATTTCATTTGAAAAGAACAAACTTGAATAGACTCACTAGCAATTAGCAATGGAATTATTACATTTTCTCAAACTGGGTCCATTTACATTAAATGTAAGTCAAATGCAAGGGTTATCATTTTAGCAATTTTATGGCTACATTTGACCCTTTTTTTCCAAGACATTTGATCATGAACGGTTTGACGTTATTTAAATTTTTAGCTATTTTTTCATTCCTTTCAAATATCTTATCTTTTGAAAAAAAAAAGCCTCGAAGTATTACCATGGCTGCGGTAGTTATTTTCTAGCACAGGCAGTATATTGCCAACTTTATTTCAAGTTAATATCTAAAATTAAATTTTTTTTTTTAAATCTCAAAACATCTAGATTCTCCAGATATATATCTGAAATCTAGGAAATATATTACAGTTAAATTGAATATGACTGCGATCTCCAAATTGACTTTATCAAAATATTACTTATCTTATAAACAATGAATCAAATAAATAAATATCATTTAGTTTATAAAAATCATCTAAATGGCAGTGTTTGATATTTAGACGCAACCAAAAATATCTGGATTTAGATTAAAAACATCTAAATTGGCAACACCGGTCCACTCCTTCACTCGCTCTTTTATAAAGAGAGAAGAACAAGCATAAACGACACAAGGGCAGGTAATCTCTTCTTCCGCTTATAAAAATCGAGGACGCGGCTCTTCTCTCTGTACTAGTGTACCCGTGCGTGAAATTGATATTTCGTACACGCAGACTATATATTGACGACTGGAATTTTATTTTAATTCAATTAATTCATTTCTTTTTTGTAGTTGGTAAAATTATAGTTGATTTCAGGTGTTACAGACAAGAAATTGAATTTAGAAGTGGCGTATTCATATAGTAGGTTAAGGTATCCCAACGCACTTTCTGAAGATGAGATATTTTAAAAACGTATTGCGATTAAAAATATCATCTTGGCAGTTTTAATTTTGGTTTCAATTGCATGGAAATAATATAAAGTTACTTGTTAAAAAAGGAAAAATACTTTACTTTAAACTAAAAAAAAAGTTGGTTTTAGATCCTTTTTAAAGTATGTTTCTTTATTCTTGTCGCATTTCGTGGGTATAGCAGAACATCAGCATAGGATTGTATAATACACAGCTACCGGTTACGTTCTAGCTTTTTGAGATCGGGTCGATAACGCTCGTTACTACAGCTGCATTTAACTAAAGGGAGAACTAACTCTAATTTTAATTTCAAAGTAGAGCTCTGGGTGGGTATTCTTGATGACCTGTCTGTCTCTTCTAGGATAAAACAGCTATTTTACCACACGATATAAATCGGGGTTGCCAGATAGTTGGAGATATTTCTGGCCAAAAATATACATAAATGGCCAAATGCAAAAATAATTTATAAAACATGAAATGCAGTACACGCCAAAAATAAGAATTTATTAAAATACTACTGCAAAAAATCAACTTTTTCATTCTGTATTGGCAATCCAGGTGGTGGTATGAATCCGTACCTTGCTTCTCTTTTGTTGGGTAGGCATTATCTTACAAAGGGTGAAGTTAATCTACTTATGAAAGGGAATCTAGACTGTGGAAGGGGAGCAGATCTTTGTTATTATGTTGGTCCATTTTTATTTTATTCGAGTTTTTTTTTCTTTTCATCATTCCAAAGAATTTCCCTTATTTCAAGGAATCTCTCTCTCTCTCTCTCTCTCTCTCTCTCTCTCTCTCTCTCTCTCTCTCTCTCTCTCTCTCTCTCTCTCTCTCTCTCTGTGGTCAGTCCGATATTGGTGGGGAAAAAAATTTCATGTACTCTTTAGTGGAACTAAGCGCATTAAGATAGGTCGTCTGGTCATGTTAGAGAAGATTTTATTTATTACATATCAGTCAAGATTCGGTGGTCGGAAGTTCAGAATTCTCTTTAACCTGTACTTCGAAGCCTCACTTCCGTACGACGGACGAAAACTAGCGGCCCAGCTTAGCACTATTGTTACTCAGCAAATAGAACCTAACCAAAAACCTAATTTTTCTTTTCTCAAAACTATAAAAATATCCAGAGGTAACCAACATATACGATACTTTGATCTTGAATTGAAGGCCGCAGAAGGTGTATTTCACTGCTCTCTGAGTGTCCATCGTTTAATTAACATCACTATTATGTTTGAGTTGAAGAACCGTAGCCACAAAAGGGAGTGAAAGTCTATATCCTGTCTATCTGTGTGTTCCAGCACTCCTGGTCATACCATTTTGTCTACAGACTTGAAATTAGACATCAGTACTCCACTAGATCCCTTTTATATATATATATATATATATATATATATATATATATATATATATATATATATATATATATATATATATATATATATATATATATTAGGGCTTATTTGATCCTTTGGGGGCTCTTTTTTTGACGAATATAGTTTAGTAATAATATCTAGATAGTCCACGATCTAGATGTTTTGGGGTGTCCTTTTTCATTATTTTTTAGATGTGTTCCAGTCGAAAATGCCAGTGATGTCATAAATAGAATTTATTCTGACCATATTCTTCGGCGGAATCTGTTTTATATGACTGCAAATTTTGACGCTAAGGTTATTCAATACTGTGATAGCGAGTCTAAATTTCAATTGATTATTAAAAATTGGGTTAGAATGCAATCAAATACTAGACCTGGTGATCAAATCAAATCTCTAATGTATTTGTTTGATCAAATATTACCAAAAATCAAATTAAAAGGATCTGGGCTAGCGTTTTGTGTGTTAACGCATGGTTGAATAGCAAGGCCCGTGTTTTGCTTTCTTCAAAGAAGTAATTTTTTTTGAAGATAATACGTACGGTGTTCGGGTTTTAAAATTTAAAAAATAGTCAAAAAAAAAAAAAAAAAAGAAAGATCAAATGAATTTTTCGTAATATGAACTGATCTATTTTATTGGTTTCTTTTAATGTCAACGTTTTTATGTATTTTATCTGTAAAATGTTTGTGTTTTTTTTTTCGTTTTTTTTTCAAACGCCTGGAAACATCTAGATTATGTTATTCCAACTAATAACATATAGAGATATTATTTATAAACCCGTCAAAATAAGGCCCTCAAAGGGTCAAAGAAGCTTTTTTTGCAAAAAAATTAAATAAAACATTTTTAAACGAGGCCCCGTGGAGCAATGGTGCCAATTTTCAAGTCTGTAGACAAAACGGTCTGGCCAGGGGCTCTTGAACACATAAATACACGCGCATAAAAAGGGATGCCCCCTTTTGCCATCTTTGATGGCTAAGGTGGTTCAATACACATGTGCGAACGCGCGCGTGTGTGTCTGCACTCGCTGCGATTACTCGAGAACTGGCCACTACTAAGTTGACATTTGTCAGATATATTGGTCAGTACTCAAGGTAATGCAGTGTCTCGTTTGAAGTTTTTGGGGATCAGTGGTTTTCGGGAGGTCTAATAAGAAGATAACTTTTTTAAAATATATAATATAGATCTCTCACCTAGAATTATAAATCTAAATTCAGGTGGAGAATACCTAAATAGAGAAGTAACCGAAATACTTCGATATTGTAGTTTCGTAGGACAGACAGAAAATCGTTTTTAGTTTTATAGCAGGGAGGCTGTCCCATGTGACACATCGTTAAGTCCTACCCCTTTCAAACATGAATCTTTGGAAAGAACACTGTTCAAATCCCAACTATAAAAAGTAATTTATTGAATAGAAGTCTTTGTGATTAAATAATTATCAGATTGGTAGTTAAAATCATTCATCTATTTATTCATTTCTCTTTACGATCACGACTATCCGATTCAACTCTTAATCGAATTCGATCTCTTGAAAAAATGATCATATCAAATTCTATTACTGAGTAATACGAACATGACTCGGTCTGAAATATATTTTTCCACGATGTAATTAAGTTACCAGGTACCACACACGTACACACACACAAACCAGCATGCGCCTACATAGGTATATTGATTGTTTTGTAGGTACATCTGTACCGAGATCATTCATTTACTGCTTCCTGTGACGCACGTGTTGTGGGTTGATTTCATTTTACAAGACTTTCATATGAGTATAATGATAGGTTACGAATATTTATATTTGAAATTTGTAATGTAAAAAGCAGTCGACAAAAATTTGAGGATGGACGGAAGTAAGTAAATATAAGTGTTCTTCAAGCCCAGAAGCGGGGATCTAGGTACAGAGCAAGTCACGTGTATTGTTGGTTTTTGAACAACACTATGTCTGGATGTCACACGGCTCATTTATTTCAGTAGAGACCGTCCTCCAGAACTGCCAAAATAGGTTTCTTCAGTTTTCAAGTTTGTCCGGCTATCTGGCTACCTATGCATGTATTATGCGTACAGGCCCCACCAGTGGAGCTAGAGGGCTGGAAAATTTGAACGCTTATTCTTTGTCTACAAAAAAAAACGTTCTTTTTGTTTTTTGAAAATTCACCCTGAATAAACGCTTTTTTAGTGGAGGGTTAATTTGCAATAGAATTTTTCTCCTAAATTGATCACTTAGTTTGTGTCTGCCTGATTTTTTAAAATTCAGACTTTTTTTCGGTGATCCCTAGCCAGCAAAATCCGAGAGATAAATTGATCCCCGCTTTTCCAAGTTTTTGATTGATCACCCCCCTCCCCCCGGCATGCTGCCAAAACGTGTTGGTTGCCTAACGGTTTCTATACGGAATGATTAATTTATTTCAATTTTATTTTACTCACTAGTTTCAAGTTTACCCATGTCGTCAGAAAATATACAGACGTGCCCAGTTATAACGCAGATGTTGGGGCCTGCGATATAACCGAGCCGTGATAACTAGGGTAGCCGAGATAACTAGCCCTTATGGAGGTAGATAAATATTTTCGGGTCCACGATCCATTATATCACGAACTGCGATATAACGGAGCCTGTACTTACTACAGTTGAAATATTGAAAACATTAAACTGTTCTGCATTTTCTTATTTATATTCACCCAGAACGAACCTGGATTTTTACGCTGTTGAAAAAAATAGTAATAAGGGATACTACTCAATAATTAAGTATCAGTAATTGTCTGCCTTGACAATTGCTACAGACAATAATATTGACAGACGTGTAGTGCTATTTAAGTATATTTCCCTGTAGGAACTGTTGTTTAATTTGTGTTGTATTACCTTTCCCGTTTTTAAATGGTCCCTGTTACAGAGGTTAGGGTTAGTATTTTTAGTGCTAAGTTTAGTTTGTCATCAGTATCTGTTTTTCTGCAGCTAGAATGATGACCATTTTAAAACGGGAAAAGTAACAATTGCTGTTTGATCTTGACTTAGAACATTCATTTTTTTATTTTTTTATTTGTTTTTTTTTTACTAGAAGCGTCGACACATTTATACTTCTCAGTCTTGCAATAAGTATATCTAGGTGAAGTAGCAAATGTTTCATATCCTACACTACCGACGGTGAATCTGGTACGTCATTTGGTACACTGAACCACTATGAATCATTAATAGCGTAGGTGTCCTCTTTCATCTGGTAAAATAATTGGCTCAACTTTGAGCCTCGCAAAAAGCTTCTAAATTTCTTGTCATCATTCAGGGGGAAAAATCATGGGAGAAAGTCTTAATGTATGCTTGGAATAAACTCTAAAAGTCAAAGGAAATCTCTTTGATAAAATAAGAGATAATTTCATTTGTTTGATATTTAGTAATAAAATTACATTTTTTATCATCAGAATTTATATTATCAAAATATTGTTTATTTTATTGAAAACATTTTTTTATTATTATAAATTGAATATATTTGAATATTATTTATTTTATTGAAAATATTGTTTTTTTATCACTATAAAATGAATATATTGAAATACAACTTATTTTAATGAAAATATTATTTTTAAATTATTATAAATTGAATATATCTAAATACTACTTATTTTATTGAAAATATTGTTTTTTCTATTATTATAAATTGGATACATTGAAAAGATACATATTTCATTGAAATTATTTTTTATTATTATAGATTGAATATATTAAAATATTACTTATTTCATTGAAAATATTTTTTGTAATATAAATTGAATATATTTGAATACTATTGTTCATTTATTTCTATGAATTGAATATATTAAAATATTGCTTATCTTATTAAAAATATTACTTTTTTATTGCTATAAATTGGACATATTGAATATATTACATATTCTTTTGAAAATATAATCTTCTTTACTATTATAAATTGAATATATTAAAATATTTATCATTTTATTGCAAATATCAAATTTTGTTACACTAAATTGAATATATTAAAATATTACACATTTATTGAAAATGTTATTTTTCTTATTATTATTATTTGAATATATCAAAATATCACTTTAATATTTTTAAATATTTTTTATTATCATAAATTAAATATATCCAAATATTACCTATTTTATTGAAAATTTCATCCTTTTATTATTATCAATTGAATATATTGAAATATTACTGAATGTATGGAAATATTACTTATTTTTTTAAAGTATTTTTTATTACTATAAATGGAATACATTAAAATATTTTATTGAAATTATTAATTTTTTGTGTTATTATGAATTGAATATATCAAAATATTACTTATTTCATTAAAAAAAATTTTCTTATTAGTATGAATTTAATATACTGAAATATTACTTATTTCATAAAGAATATTGTTTTTCATTACTACAAATTGAAAATATCAAAATATCACTAATTCTATTGGAAATCTTTTTATTATTATAAATTGAATATATTAAGATATTGCATATCATATTGAAAATATTATTTTTTTATCACTGGAAATTGAATGTATCAAAATATTACTTATTTTATTGAATATCAATTTTTTTTATTACTAAAAATTGAAAATATTACATTATTACTTATTTCATCGAAAAAATTTTCCTCATTATTATAGATTAAGTATATTAGAATATTGTTTATTTCATTGAAAATACTTTTTTGATACAATAAATTGAATATATTAAAATATTTTTAACTTTATTGAAAATATTTTCTTTATTACTGCTAATTGAATATATTAGAAACATACTTATTTTATGACTATGAATTAAATTTTATAAAATATTACTTATTGTATTGAAAATATTACTGATTTTTACCATGTACAGAAAGAAGTTGCATTTTAGAAATTTTCGAAAAGGACTGATCCTTTGTATATTGCCATTAAACCAACTTGAGTTAGTTGAGATATCATTGCTCTTCAATTTAGTATAAAATTCAAATGAATTCATCCCATCAGAATGTTAGTTGTAATAACTAATACTAATTAAAACAAATAGAAATAAATGAATAGAAAAATTACTTTCTGACTTTTTGATTTGAAGCAGGTTACCCTTGATCTTATTTCTTTTTCTCTTCTTTGAACTAACTGAAAAGCCAAAAAATGAACCGACATCTTTGCTGGAAAGAATTTCTACAGGGGCACACTGACCAACATTGTGTAAAATTGAATGCTTTGTGGCATAATCATTGTGGAATATCTCTTTACATAAAGCACATTGAACCTCATAGCAAAAGGTCTTCATCAAAATGATAACAATTTGGTTTTTATTTTTACTCTTACTAAAAAATATTTTGCTGAAATTACTGAGAATCTTTGTAAAAATTCTTATAAAATGAAAATAAAACTGGAAACTATCTGCTTATACAAGAGGAGGTAATTCTAATTTGAATAAAGCTAAGATAATCCTCTATATACCTCAACTGATCGGAGGAAACATGAGAGTGTTGTAACCAAATAAGGTATAAAGGTTGTGGTTCTCAATCTCAACATTGAGATTATTATTTATGATTTCAGGAGTTTTTATTAACATATTAACATATACTTAGGGAGTTTCATATTTAGAACTCTTCCACAGGCACAGCACCTAACTCAAAACAGCACAAATTCAGATTTTTGTTTTTCCCTAATGGAAGGGTTACTAAGATTCCCTAATGGGAAAGGCGAGGTACTGTATCCTGCTATGCCACCTGTCTGGTGACACCCCTGTGAGCAGGTATCTAGAATTAGGGTGAATTCTTAATTTATTGTGTGCTGTAAAGAATTAACAAGAACATCTAATTGCTGAAATTCTGAGATGAAAGCATGGATAAAATGCCATGAATTATCCAAACTAGCATCCTTATCTTAGTTGTGTTGTTCTGAATTTTAGAATGTCAGTAATGTTTGTCTACAATGTTTGTTTATAGGGTTTATATATTTTTTTATAGTTCTTGAATTAAATAATATGTTAGTTAATTATAAAACAGAGTAAATATTTATTCATCTGAAATCTTTAAGATAATTTTGATTGCTTTCCATTCTACCATAGAAATATAAAGTCTATAATAAACTTCATTAACTCCTCTAAGTCAGTGGTTTTTAAGCTGAAAACTCTCTTTTTGTAAAAAGGAATATTCTGGCAGATCCCAATTTTTATTGTTTGGTTTTTAGACTGCACTCAATGAACTAAAATGATTTTTCTTCTTTAACAATCAAATTTATTCTAAATGAATTACATCTATTTGAATTCTTTTGTATGTTACAGGTCTATGTACAATAATTATGTTTTAATTAGCTATGTGATTGATTGTTTCTCTGTTATAATATCCGGTTAAGGGGGGACACTGCTGCAGACCCCCAAACACTATTTGGCGGGCCTCAGGTTTAAAACCCCTGCTCTAAGATCCTACAGAACTTGGCTGTGAAGCTGAGTATCCACAGAAAATGTTTTCAGCTGGGCTCCTGAGGAAGAAGTTTGAATCATATTTTTTTCAAATGAGTAATCCTCAAGGATTACCAGTTGTGTTCCCTCAAGCGGTGGGGCCACACACAAGAAACAATTATGCAGTGCTGTAGAATTTTAATTCCTTACACAAATTTCCAAATTTACAGATGAAGAAAAAAGGTTCAATAATAAAACAACATGACCAACAATCATAATATCTTTCTAACTCAGTTCAGGTTGCAGGTTTATGCGTTTTTGATGGATTTTTAGCCACTGATATTGATAATTCATCTTTAAGAACAGGTTTGGGCCTCTCTCAAGGTTTATTATTGGTATCCATATTTCCAGACATAAACTTATTGAACCAATTCAGTTCGCATTGTAGTAGTGTTCACTTAAAATGCTTTGTCGACGCTATCAGCAGCTTGAGTAGTATTATGTCCTTGAAAATTAGTCCAACCTCCAAGGTTGATACTATTGCTGTTAACAACTCAAAATCTCCAATAATAATGAATCATATCTCTATTTACATCGAATCTACAAGAAGATGCAATTACATTAGTAAATCTTACTTTTGGAATTATTCTCTCTGATGTAAAAACAAAAACAATATTTTATGTGTAACAACCTAATATTTGTACAAATCGCTCTTCATTTTAGTATTTCTAACTCTCATAAGTCATTTTAACTCTTTTGCTGTTTGTTTAGTCTTCATTCTAAACATGTCATGTTTTGGTGTTTCCAACTTTTACAATTTTAATTTCAACATCTACAGACTATTTCAGCAATTCTATTCTGTGGCAAAAATACCTCCTTTCTTACTGACCCTTTGAATGTCCAAAAGACCTTGCTTAGGGTGACCAAAAGTGAAAGATAAGCAAAAAAGAAAAAAAGAAAAGACAAGGAATACAAAAAAAAACTCTATCAACATATTTGAAGTATTTTTAGTCTCATGGAAATGAATCTCCTGTGCTTGTAATAATTACTTTAAACACGATATTCATCCAAAAAGAAACCAAACTTTTTCAAAGAGAAATTTATTACCTTACTCAGAACTTCATGAGGCTTATCTCTTTCAAAATAGTCTACTCCACTGTTGATACATTGTTTCCAGCATTTTTTTACAGTTTCGGAATTTGTTCTGAGGGATGCTGTGGAGGTCTTGTGGTGCATTTTCTTCTGTCACTTCTATCGTCTGAAATCAACAACTTTTCAGGGTGACTTTCAGCTTTGAGAACAAAAGGAGTCGGCAGAGGCAAAATCCAGACGATAGGGAGGCTGGGAGACAAGAGTCTCATGCTTTGCCAAAACTTTTGTTCATCTGTTAGCAGACACTGCACAAACATGTTGCTTTTTATGATCCTCAATTGTTCAACTTAGGTAGGAAAAAAACACCAAGCGCTCTATACACACATTCACTCTGGTGTGTATAGCTCATAAACTAACCTATATAGCTTGATGCAGTTGTTTCTTTAAACAAAAGGTCATGATCACTGTTATGTAATATTCTACCCTAAACGTTTCATTGGCTCACTGTTTTGAAGATTCGATTTCTTCACGGACACACCTCATAAATATATACATAGTCTAGAAAGCTTTACAGCTTTAAACATCAAACTTTAGAAACTTTTTCGAAAGATTTTTTTTGTATCACTTCAGTCACTTATTGCCCAACATCTGTCGATGCAATTTATGTAATTCTCCTCAAGGTTCTCTTCCCTGTTTCACATATACTCTGTAACTATCATCATCATCATCATCAGTCTTTTAACGTCTGTCGTTGGACATAGATCTTCCCCAGTATTCGCCACAATACTCTAGTATGGGTGTCGTGAAGCCAGTATTTTCTGAATTTGTCTAGTTCATCTCTTTATCTTGTACTCTGTTAGCCTCGGTTTCTCGTGTGATCTCTCGGGATCCATGTTGTGAGTCGTGATGTCCACTGGTTGTCTTTCATTCTTGCAACATGGCCTACCCATTGCCATTTGAGTTTTATAATAGTTTCTATGATGTCATGGACATGCGTTTTCTTCCTGATATACTGAGCTGTCTAGTGATCTCTCCGTGTAAGGTTGAGCATGATCCTTTCATGCGCACGTCGCATGCTTTTCAGTTTGCAGGTCTGTCTCTGGGTTAGGTTCCATGTTTCAGCTCCATAAGTGACTATCGAGAGAATGCATTGGTTGTATACTCTTCTTTTTAGAATTATCGGGATAATCTGGTTTTTGAAATTAGAGCTTGCTCTGCTGAAGGCTTGCCATCCTAGAGTGACTCTTTGCTTGATTTTCTCCTCTTTTGAGAATCAACCCCTAATTTATGGCCTATGCCCATTGTATTTCATCCCCAACCTAAAAGCAGGTTATTTCAAATCAAGAAAAGAACAGATTTCACAACAGAGTTATCCATTGCCATTTGTTGGTTTTCTATTTGTGGCGTCAATAACACACGTACACGGAAATTTCTCAAATTATAGTGAATTGAAATATGATTAACCATAGAGCAATGACTGAATTATGGAAGAAATGGGTTTTGGGAAGTAGGTATGTCTCCATTAGTAGACACTGAACATACAGAAAACCTGGAAATGGAGGAGTAGGTATACACTGTATCCCTGTAGCAAAAAATTACATTCTAAATCGACCCCCCCCCCCGAAACCTATGTAGGTGGGAATTTTAAAAAAACAAAACAAAAAAAACATAATATAGAGTTTATGTTATAGCTCCATTGGTGCAGCCTATGATACATACATATGTAGTCAGCTAGACCAGCCTAAAAACTAAAGAAACGTATGTTGACATGTTGACAGTTTCTAATTCATTGATTTCCCATTTCGAATCACTGTAGCCCCACAGTCCAACCAGCCAAGTGAGCTACAGATTCTTCTCTCTTTACCCGTGTGTGTATGTTTTTCAGGGTGCTCCGCAGCTACAATCTTGAGGATTTGCACGGGTGCACCACTAGATACCACCTAAAAGGTTTTTTGTTCTACTAAAAAGAAAATGCTTATTTATGGTCATTTTGTTCTGGTATTTTTCAATTAGTTTTAGATGAAAAAAAAAATCTATTTTTTTTACATGATTAGTTTGAGTACACTTGCAGGCTACTGTGATTTATTTATGCAACTTCTGTACCACCCTGTATTTGTCAGTTTTGTCAAGGAAGAAAATGGCAGCATTTATTCGACATGAGTTTTGTAGCTTAGAAGGGAAGGATGAGAACAGAAAAGAATCCTACTATTGATGCCAGGTTTATTTTTTTAAATTTTTTTATTAAGTTGTAGTTTGAAAGAAAGAGGTTCTTTTTTTCAAGTCAGCAGTCAACCCGCATCATAAATAGCATCTCTTGTTGGTTGTATGTTTGTCGGAGTTTTGGCCTCCTTACTGACCTCCTCTCTATTGGTCAACACACAGTTTTTAGACTCTCTGAAACAGTCTGACCAGTGTTGCCAACTGAAAAAAATTGTGCTAAATTGACCTTGAAAAAGCATTAAAAAAATGCTGTTTGCCATTTTATGGCCATTCTTAATAAATAAAAATTGCTATGAAATAGCTAAAAATGGCCAAAGTTGCTGGGTTATAGCACTTAAAATGTTGAATTTTCCCCCTGCCAAAACAAGAAACAAGCTGAGTTTGATGCAAAAAGTGCTAAACTGGCAACACCGAGTCTGACTTGTTTCCTCCTGTTCTTTTCAAAATTTACAGTTGAAGAAGTCGGCCAGTCTTTCTGGATTTGTTCTTAGTCAGGAGATTCAATTCATTAGAAACTATCAACCAAAACTACCAACATAGGTTTCTTCAGTTTTTACGCTAGTCAAGCTGACTGCCTATGTATCATAGGTACGGAATGTACCAATGGTGCTGAGGTCTGATAATTTAGATGTTTACTCATTGAAAAAACTTTTCTTTTTTTTTTTAATAAAATTTTGGGGTCAATTTGCAATGTAAGTTTATGTAAAATTGGTCCCTTAGTTTGTGTCTGGCAGCATTCATGCTTGTTTTTTTTCAAAATTCAGACATTTTTAGTTATGACTCCTCAATAAAAAGTAACTTATTCATTGGTCGTCCCTTTTTTCAGTTTTTTAATTGATCACACCCAACACGGCATGCTGCCAAAAGACATTCGTTAAGTAAAAAAAATAAAAAATAAATAAAAAATTCATTAAGATTAAGACAGAAAACATCTTATTTTGATAGAAAACAAGAAAAAATTGATTTTTAAGGTCAATTCATGATTACTTGGGATTATTTGGGGATTTTATTTAGAAAGTTTCTTTATCTCGATATTTTGAAAATTCTTGTGAACATCGTTTAACAATTTCCATGAGAGCAAGTCTGTGTTAGTTATTCTTAGAAGTACCAAACCATCTTACAATATATGAATGAATACAGTACAATGTTTCTTTTCATCTATCAAACAAATAACAGCAAAACTTAAGAATAATGCATTGTAAATTTTAATACTTTAAAAATACAGTTTGCCATCTATTTTGACATTTTGATTGGTTATGACCTTTATCTCATTGGGATATTTTCCATTTTTGAATAATGTTTAGTTTTGAATTTATGCTTAAACACGATTATTTAAAATGAAAATTCATGTAAGCCAAACCTCCATAAAAAATTTAATAAAAGGTTTATCTTAAATCCAATACCTGAAAACAATTTCATTATGTTTTCATGTTTTTTATTGTCTGTATTTATTCATTTTTTATTTGTGCATTCATTTTGTGTAGTCATCAATATAAAGGATTTTGAATTTATAAGGTGCAATTCTTGACGTTTTTTTTGTTATTCGTTCAATATGTAATGTTCTTTAATTTTAATATATGTTTTTATTGCTCTTTTTCGAATATTGATTTTAATTTTTTAGTTGGTTAGAGTTATCACCTTCAATTTATCTTGAAAGAGTTACCTCCCTTGAAAAGTTATCCACCTAAGACGCTCGGCTTGACATTTTTCCAAGTACATGCACAATATATTAATTGAACCCTTTCTTGAATAGATAATTTAGAGTAATTATACTTCAATTCAGCATTCACAAATGGAATAATTTTTCGCTTAATCTCTGGAAGCCCTCGAGTCGGCTGAACAAGTCTTTATAGGATGGTTAAAGAATACAGATTTCATTAAGCTAAAGTGGGAAAAAATCCTATCAAAGCTTTTTGGTATCAAGTATGAAGAAAGTTAACTCTGTTAGTTTGAATGTGGATAATCAGTATTGGAACTACCTCGTTTGGGTAGAGATGCAAAATTAGCCATTTCCGGCTATAACTAGCCAATAAAAATCTGCGATAGCTATTAACCAAAAAACTGGCCATTTTTTTTTTAAATGATTAGCTAATTTTATTTTATAACTAACTCAGAACATATTCAATATTTTTAGCCATAAAGTTAGTTGGAAGTAGAAAACATTTAGCTTATTTTAGCCATTTGTGAAGGTCAGTCAGAGCAAATAAAAACTAGTACTACATAGGAAAAGGTTGTTCTTGAGTCTTGTTATAGAGTTATCTTATTTGATAATTTGGAATTAAGTTGAAGTTAAGTAGAACAGATTTAGCCGATTTTAGCCATTTTCAAAGTAGTTTTAGCTGAAAAAAATCAAATTTGAGTTGGCAACACTGCAATAACAGCACGTGTCCTAAACTTAAAATAAAGACAGATGAAAATTAGTAATGATTCAGTTTTTTTAAATTTAAGATAAATTTAGATTTTAATCTTTGCATTGACCTGACCTGACCCCAAAAGTCATACAAAGTCTTCAAAAAGTATAATTCTTCAATTAAAACTAAAATGCAAAATATTGTCCTTACCAGCTTTTGCTGCTATGAAATCATACATTTTTTTAAAAGTTGAATGAATAAAGGTTTTAATTTCATTATTGCATCAATATCTGATGAATATGTTGCTTGATAATACCTTTTTATTAAGAATTATACTTTTCAGAGCCTATGGGCTCGAATCATAAGTGGTTGTAGAAAAGAATGCTAAAAGTCTCTGAACTGGAAATGTTTAGCTATTTGTGTTAGTTTTCCATTTTAAATCTTTCCATGAGAGCTTATTTTGAGAGCTATCTTGTTTTAACTTTGTTGACAGGCTTATCTATGTTCGTACTAAATTTATTGTAAATTTTGTATTTCCTAACTTCATAGTAATTATAGAAAAAATTTATTTTAGTCAAATTTTGACAATAAAACATTTGATACTTCCTATATGTGTGAGAGAGTGTTGTAATGGTAGTTGATTCTGTATAGTGAGATGATGAAGTTCCTGGAACAAAGGAATTTGTCTCCACGTGCTTTGAGTTTACTACCATGTGCTGCTGTCCCAATAAATATTGAAGGAGGAAGGGAGACAATAATCACCATGACAGAATGGAGAATTTCTGTTCTATGTATGAACACAGAAACAGAGATTAAGCAAAGTTTGTAATCATAAAAAAGACACATACAAATGCCTAGACAAACAAGTAGGATCTACATTTAATGATGAGACATTAATAACAATAAATACAAAGCTGAAATGAAAATACATGCAAACATTAGTAAGATCGATCATGATAGGAGAGGCCTGTATAGATTATTTATAGAGAAGAAGAGAGTTGGTCATTAGGTTACTCCTATACATTAAAATGATTAGTTAGGGAAACACCTGACATAAAGGATCTAATGTTGTTAGGTTTATGTATTGAATGGAGCCTGATTAGAAGTCCTTGTAATAATGAGTGATAGGTTTGGTTAGGCTAGATTATCAAAAGTTGGTTTGTTTAGTTTTAGACGCAAGGTGCTAAAAGATAAGTGAATTGATTGCAGTGTTTGCGTTGTGTCATTATGAGGGGGTGAAAATGCGATGAGTTAAATAATCGCAATGTTTGTGTGGTGTCACCATAAAGCTTTTATTGGTTCTCACATTGAGGAAGATTGGTGACAAAAGACGATATATTATAGTCAGGGTCAAAGAATGGGAGCTATGCTGACCATTAGTGAGAAAAGAGAGAAAGGAAGTAAGTGACTGAGACAAATAAATAGATGAACACATGCATTCAGACCTTTTAGAGACAGCAGATGAAGGAAGTGACATTTTGCATTTGTGGCCAGATTTAGAGTTTTGTAACTAAAACTGATATTTATTTTTGTATTTAATTTCAATTAAAATAAAGGAGTTGCCACACATTGTTCATAAGTGGTTGTGTACTTTTGCATATCTTGCAAAAGATGATTTTACAAACAGACTTGAAGTTTGAAGATTCGGAGGATTTGTTACATTATGAATGTCAGTCCATTAATGAATCCATCACAATGTTTGACACTAAATAAAGTGACACCAAATATCAAAATATAGAAAAGAAAAATACGACACTTCCACCTAAAATCCTTGCATTCAAACTCTTCAGGAAGGTGTAATGGATTGATATTTGCAGTCATTTAAAACAATGACATATTAACCTGACCACACATTTTTCATCCTAAACACACAAGTTAAACACTTTATCATCTAGATATTTGTTCTAAAAATAGCTTCATCTATGTTAAGTGTCAAGATTTTGATATAGACCATCCTAGGCGACAATCAATTTTGCATCTTACATGCCTACCTTAACCCTCCTCCATAAAATAGGTTCACACAATTCGATCCTCATCCAGTTCACGTTCTGCACTTTGTAGAATGTAAGTTGTTCCAACAATTTTTCACAACAATCATTTCACTTACATACATACGCATTCGTACACATACTAATATACAAATCAACCCCTCAATTTCTTTGCTTCCTGCATACACATACAACCATTCTTCTATTTACATATGAATATTATTCACATATATCTATCTTGAACTATTAACAACATTATTCTAACAAGTAGTAAAACAACTTTAAAAGCACATCATCTTCTTACTTCTAATGAGAATTACAATCAAATCATTATATTTTATGCACATTTCAATAAAAACATTCTTTTATTTCAAATCTTGTTCTTAATCTTATTCCTTTGCATGCACATTTTAAATGCATCCTTTGCATTGCATGACAACTTGCATTTACTATTCTGATTTGACTAAGCGGTCAGCTGCCTTCCTATTTTTGTGTCTGCAGCTATTAGGGAAAGAAAGGCTCAACTCTTTCTTCTCTCTTTCACCTAGAGAGTTATTTTCCTTAAACAAAACTGATCTTTAGGACTCTGATATTCCGCTATGGCTCACAAGGTCAAAATGGTCTTAGAGAATGACACATTATCATGAAGGAGGAGGTCTCACTGAACCTCACATCATCAGGGCATAATTGGAAACCAATTGATAAAACTAAGATAGTATAGGCACAAGAAGTGAATGCAGTAAAGTTCAATGGAATCAAGTCAGCCATGTTGAATCTTCATGCCCTTAAGAAACAACTTGCTACTTTTGGATGCTATGGCTTGGAAAGGTTAATACAATAGCCAAAAATATGTCATAGGAATAAAAGTCACATCTTTTGTTCTAATAAATCTATAAATCAGTTTTGTTGAGCATAAGTGAGCTGAACAGATAAACACTAACAATGACGATGGTATTTATATAAGTAGATGTGTGTGAAGCTCTTGGTGGCTTCTCTTCTCCGTAATTCAAATAGTTTTCAATTCTTCCTTAAAACAGATATTGAATGACCACATGATGACAAAAATTGAAATTAGAATCCTCATTCTATATTTTTACCTCTTGTTTATTGTAATCCTTAAAACTACATCAAAATGACAATTATGCCAGGTGTATATAAAAAGCATCCCCTACCTCCCATTTAAAAAAACAATGGTATCTATGCCAATGGCAAGGGATTTCAATGGGGAAAGTTGCAATGGATCTCAAAAAATACTGAGATCATTGGATTCGACATGTGGTTCAGATATACAGTGTTTGTTTTTATTGGTTGCAAGAAACCAAGGAATGTTATTGAAGCCCTCATTAAGATCTGAGTTGAAGTTACAGGATCTTTGATGACAAATAATGGAGAGGATTTTATTTTGAATGAAATGAGGGAAGTATCTTCAATTTTAAGTGTTCGAGTGTGCACTACAGCCAGTATGAGCCCGTATCAGAATGGACTATATGATTCCAGGCATGCCTTTACTGACATAATGTTAGCAAAAGTAGAGGCCAAAAATAGCCAAATGGAGCTAGAAACACTTTTTTCACATGCAAATATGGCAAGAAGAGCCACCTTCTATAATATCTGAGATTCCTATCGACCCTCCTAGAGTCAAGAAATATGCTTCAAGGAAAGAGACCAAATTCAGTCCTAGTTGCCAGGCACTGAGGAATGAATAATAGCAACTATACTAGGAAATAGATAAAACTACCAGAAAAAATGAAACCTGTTCAAAAGAAGAAGAAATCAAGCGAAGAATCACACTAGGATGGCAAGCCTTTGGCAGAGGAAGCTCAACCTTTGAAAATAAGAAGATCCCATTAATCCTAAAAAGAAGGATGTATAACCAATGCATCGTCCCAATAGTCACTTATGGAGCTGAAACATGGAACCTAACCAAGAGACAGATCCGCAAACTGAGAACCATGCAACGTGCACATGAAAGAATAATGCTGGGCCTCACATGGAGAGACCACAAGACAGCACAGTACATTTGGGAAGAGACAAGAGTCAGAAACATCATAGAATCCATCAAAAAACTCAAATGGCAGTGGGCCGGCCATGTTGCAAGAATGGCAAACAGCCGATGGACATCGCGACTGATGACATGGATCCCCCAAGATCACATGCGTGACCGAGGCTGGCAGAATATTAGATGGAAGTATGAGCTTGACAAATTCAGAAAGTACTGGCTCCGTGACGCCAATGATAGAGAATTGTGGCAAATCCTGGGGAAGGTCTATGTCTAACGACGGACGTTAAAATGATGATGATGATGATGATGATGATGATGATGATGATGATGATGATAACGATACAAGTGGTGGCAATAGGTTTAAATAACAGAAAATGACTACTCACTAAGCTGAGAAATAACTAAGCAGGCAGATCTATAGGAACTATTTGACTTTGGAACTTATAAAGAGGTAAAAGACTGTAGTCAAAATGCAATATTCAACAGATGGGTGATCGGTTCTAAAGAAGGAACTATCAAGGCACGTTCAGTAATGTGTAGATTTGAGGAATATTGATTTATTACGAAGGATTGTCTGACAGTCAATAAAGGAGCAATGAGTACATTTCTCCTCAAACAACTGGACAGCGACATCTGTATATAACTGTCAGTAGAAAGTAAGACTCCAGAGATATTTATTTAGAAACTCAGGCATAGACTATATTGTCTCAAGGATGGAGCAAGGTAGTTTTACTGATGTGTGCATGATGAACTTGTGTCTTCCAAACATACACAATTGAAACTTGACAGTGCTGCGTTTACTAAGATGACAAATGGATGTGGAGTCAGAATCACAAGTTGCCATGTCAATGATTTTCTTTATGCCACGGATGAACCCTCGAGACTGTTATGCAAAAATTTCCAGAGAGGTTTCTTGCAGAAAAGATTGAAGATAAGAACTTTCATGATATCAGTTTTTAGATAAGACAGAAAGTTGATGGGATCAGACTCGACCATTCAATGTACATGAAAAACTTGGCTCATCCTCATCTACAACCTGAGAGGACATTGCAAAAACTAAATCAGCTTGTTGCAAAGGTGCAGACATTATCAAAATGTTAGTTTGGCAGCTGAATAGGCTGTGCAGGGACCAAGACCTGATTTAGCCTTTGAACTGAGTACAAAGCTAAACAAGACAATAGTTGATGATCTATAGGAGGGATAATGTGATTTGCTTTTGTAATATGACGGACTACTTAATATACGAAAAATGGTACAATAATCGAAAGTCTGATAGTACACAAGATGCGTGTAGAATAATCGAAGCAGGTGCAAAAATAATCAGAGAGGAGGTGCGTGAAGCTATCTTATCTAAGGAGGAGTACCGATCAGCTGGTGATATTAGAGACATGGAAGACGAGAAAGAATACACGCCAGCAAGTCTGGAAACACTGATGGCAAGTTTGATTCCTTCAAATCAAATCGGACAAGTGAGTATCGGCTGAGACATTCGGCTGGTCATGAGAACAAAGACAGTTATGCCTTGTGATGATTGACCCGGGATCAAGGGTAGCCAAATTATTCCTTGATCCCTTATTGACCCCTAAACAAGGCTGTCAATAAAGATTTATCGAATGTATCAAAAACTCATTATGAAACGTACCAAATCTTTTAAAAAATAACTACCGAATCTATAGTATATGATTATGTTTATAAATTGTATTGTCAAACTCCAACTGAGTTGTCTTTAATTTCCTTAAGTTCAGGCTTCCAGTTAAGACAACAAATTCAGACTTCCGCTTAGGACTAAAAAGTGAAAAGGATTCAAAATTTACATGAAGGATAAATTGAAGACAAAAAAAGAGAGACAGATTCTAATTCTATGCCATCAATCAATGAAAGAAAGAGAGAAATAAAGAGAGAGAGGGAAAATGGAGATTAGGATGCTAGATTAAATTTTCTGGTATCGCTAAACAGATCCTTTTGATTAGAATTTATTTTTCTTTCTTTTTTCATCTTTACTATAATTCATTTTCTTCTCTCTTCTCTTCTCTCCTCAGCCCTAACCTTCCATGGTAGAAAAATTATCAAGTTAAAAATTTTTCACACACACATACACATACACATTTTTTCTGTTTCTTTTCTAAATTATGGTGTATTTTTATTTCTCATACAAATGTTAGCTTTTTTTCCAAAGGTTTAATAGGCTCCTTCAACCGTTCATTGACCCTCTTTTAACCCCCAAGCATTTATCAACCCTTTGGATAGCCCCATTGGCCCAAGGTGGTCAATATCAACCACTTTGGCAGCCTCAGACTGAGATATTGCTCCAACGAAGATACTTTGAATCATTAGGTGCAAATGCAAATCTGTTTACAGTAATTCTTCCAGATAAAACCCATGTTCCTATCAGTAGAGTGGTTTGAAGTGCTTGATAGCTTGAGCTAAGTGCTGAGGACAGTCATTTAATAACACAGGGATTGTTGTGACCTTTCAGGAAGACGATGATGACAGTGTTCTGGATGTATGATAATTTGAAAATGATGGTTACAAGCAACTTGATGTCTTAACAGCAGCCATATTCAAATTTCCGTCTGGTTGCCATCTTGGAACCTATACTTTGCAGCAATATCAATTTCCTATAAGTATATGATGCATACTTTCAATTTGCTGCTTATTAAAACATGATAATTGCATCTAGAATTGTGCTGGCTGTCATTCCTTTTGTGATACCATGTTTTGGTTCTGTAACAATGGGGTTTAGACCGGGGTTTCTCAAACTGGGTTCTGCATCATATATTTTTGGTTCAATTTTATGAAAAAAATATTTTGTTTCAAATGAAATATGTGGTATTGATGCAAAAAATTAAAAATATGTCCATTGTACCAGACTTCAGTTGTTGGTTTTCATTAAGAAAGCCATGCTTAATACAGAATTAAGACTAACTTTTCAAACATAAATGACCACTTGTATTTGTATAAATTTCCTATCAAAAAACCAAACTATATCATGCTTGCAGATATTTTTTTTAATGCTTTTGCCTCTTTTGAATACATGTCTGTTCTTCTGTTTGTCTGTCTGTTTGTCTGTCTGTCCATCCGTCTGTCCCTTTAGTCTTCATCCACTCAATGGCTGTTGCACTTCACAATATCATGTTTGTTGACTTTGAGACTCTAATTTAGGGCTTTGACACTTTTAGATTTTATGCTTAATAATCCAAGCGGACTCAGGTCCTTTTATTTATATATATATGTATATCTTTTAGGTTCCAAAAGTTTTTTGCTCTGTCTCAGGGGTGCCATCAGTATGAAAAGCTTGAGAAACCCTAGTTTAGACAACTGAGGTATAATTTTCCTGAATAAACAAGTTTGCGAAAAGTGAATGCCTCGGGCAGGTCGGTTATCCCAACCCCTAGCCTCCTCTCTTCTTGTCATCATTCACTTCTGCCAAAAAAGTTGAAAGAGGTATATACAGAGGCGGGGAGGGGGGGCGTCCCCAGTGTCACCATCAGAGGGGTGACATCATGATGACTGCCTAAATTATTTTTCAACTTTTAATTGATATTTTTGTTAATTTTTTGAATTTTAAACATTTTTTCAATTTGTTAACTCTGAAGTTATGGGCAATAATTTGCTTTGTCCCCCACGGATCTTGAATTTAAGGTTTTGTTGATTTTTCAAAACCCTTACACAGGGGCCATATCGGTACTTTGCCCTTCTGATAGGACATTTCATGAGTGAAATGATCAAAATGGTAGCCAACCAAAGCCCTGATGAGAAAAAATGGACACATCTTGAGGTGGAAGGTATTAAGTTAATAAGAAGTAAGGTTGATAGTTCACTTCATTTAATGAACATCTATCAGTAAATCCAACAGCTACTTGGTCTCACCCCATTCGGTTAATAATTATAAGAAAGCGATCTTAGTTTCATTGTTCAGCCTTGTACTGGAATTAGTTCAAGATCAAATAGTAGTATGTGTTCTTCTCATATCATCAAAACAAGAAGTTGACTTTTTGTTCTTAACTTAAAACGTTAGTTGTTTTCCTCATGAATTTTATTTTCATTTTTACTTTTTTTAATTGACAAAAAAAAAAGTTATATTATGGTTGTAGTTTAATTGTTGTATGTTTTTCTTGAATTTTATAACACAATTAAAACAATGATTTACATACAAAAGAATAATTTAATTACTAAAATACAAAACAAACGATGATTTATTCTAATACAAAATTTAATGATAATTAATGAGTAAAAAAAAGGGACAAAAAAGATTTCTGATAAGTGGAGATGATTTAGTGAAATGAAAGTACTTACCTTTTTTGGTGGGGTGAACTTCAGAATTCAAAAATAGGAATGCCAAGTCATATGGTTTTCAGAGATGACAATAAATAAGATTCAGAAAAACTTTCGTTTTTGTCAATTGAAAAACTATTCAAGTTGAATTATCATTCATTAAGAAGACAACTGAAATACAACCATATCATTCGAAATTGAAAACAGGAAGTTGATGCTATGTTTCGTTGGCATGAGAAGAACTGTTATTACACTTTGATCTATATCTAAAGGCCGCATTAATCAAACTTTGTTCGATAGATAAGAAGAAAGTTTGTTATGGTTCATGTGTTCACTGAAGCTGAAATTCATTATATCCAGGTTCGTTATGGTGAGGGTTCACTGTATGTGTACCTCTAAAACCATGATATCCTAGAAAATATTAAGACACTAATTGGATTACTTTATAGTTTTTCAAAAACAACATTGAATCCATATCTGATTGTTGTTTCTTATTCGCAATGTTTATCTCTCTGGAAAACTGCTAAAGTTTGCAAAACTCTGGTTTCCTGAGCAGAGTTCAGATCGCTTAAGACCAGATGGACACATGTGGTGTGATAGCCAATGGGGTTTTGCCCCATGAGCGGCGGTTCTGCTCTGTGAAGTCAAGTGCAAGGGGTCCAAGATTTGTCCTGAGACCTAAAGACCAGCACTCTTGTGTCCTTGTGACAATAGTTGCAAGGCTTAAAAAAAATTTTGTGAAGTTCCTACCCACACATTAGTGTGTATGACATCCCCAAATTAAACTGCCCTTGTGTCACATCCTGCTTTCACGGAGGCTCAAATTGATAGGAACTGCTAACAATTGCATTTCTTCATATTCTGTTACAACTGAGAGCAGAAAGTGGTGATTTTTGGTGGGCGATAAAAAATACAATTTTTCATGGAACAGCTCCTAAAATTTGTGGATATAAGTTCACAAGTTTAATATTTGACAAGAGGTAATATCTCATCCTTGCTACATCAGAAATCTACCCAGAACCCAAAATTTCATTGTAATCCAATGGTATACAGGTTCCAAAAAAAAGTGCCCTCTTGATATATTTCAAGGTGTAAATTTGTCTATATAAGATCATATATCTCTGAATTTTTGTGATGAGGTATTATTATTATTTGGACCATCCTCATCTTGGTTGTTTTTTATACAACGTTTTGGCCATTGCACTCTACGGCCTTCCTCAGGTATCAACTGGTAGGTGTGGGGAAGTAACGAACCGAACCCTTTATTTATCCGACGGGGGTATATTGACCACACTCCCCTCTTAGCATTAGTGGTATTATTATTGTCTCTCACACTAGGATTGAACCTAGAACCATCAGATTACTTTGCAGTAATTTTTGTCTGATGCTGTAACCACTACGCTATGTGTCCACAACCAAGATGAGGATGGTCCGAATATTAATAGAAATAAGATTATATCTTTCAATACTTTTTACTAGCTAAAAATCTTTTTGACTTTTAACATATTTAGTGTTAGAGAGGAAATATACATAGTGCAATGAAAAGTAAAAAATAGTTTTAAAATTTATGGATGAATACATCCATATTTTTTTGTTTTGTTTAGTAACTAAAGGGAGATTGAGTACGATTGCAAGACTTTTTGCATTTCTCTCAGTTACTCAGAGACTCTTTAGATGAGACCAACCAAATTTGTAGATATTAAACTTATATATGTCTGTTAATTACCCAAACTATTTGAAGATTATTACATATGACATATTGTTCACAACATATATTTGAATGGAAGAATTCAGATGTTGCAACTGTTCCCAAGGTTGGGAACAGTTGCAAGATTAATCAGGGACGGTTGCAACATGTTGAAAATACAGTAAATTTCACTATTTAACTTTTGCTTCTTGTCGCAATGAGCACAGTATTCTGAAAATATGTGTTGTTTTGTATATTATAGTATCATTTATTTATACTCAATAATTTTATAGTATTATTTATTTATCAAATAACAATTACTAAGTTTTGTTTGTTTATGCATTGAACACAGATTTACCTTGAGTCAATGCACAGATGTTACAGAGGCTATTCGATCTTTCCATATGTCAAGTTTTAAACAAGAAGAATGCAACTATTTGTAATGCAACAGAGTTTTATTGAACACATATTTAGTATACAAAACTGCATTTGTTTTGAAAAAACAATTTTTTTCACATTCCAGTGAATGTGAGCTGCAACCATGGGTTTCTCAAAAGCTTTTTAAAACTTCTTCAAAAACTGATTTTTTCAAAAACATAGACATCCAAAAATTATACAGCTAATGAACTTTTTATACCTTTTATTTTAAAACTGATTTTTAACGATTTGTTGCTACCGTCTCCAAACATATCAGCCATAACAAAACACCATGTGCTACCTAGACACACTGACTTTGACACATGCTAACCATGTCAGATAGAAGTCAACAAATTAGTGATTCAAACTAAGTATGACAAAAATACAGAACATGAAAAAATTACTCTCATACCCTCAAAATCCATTGTTTTTTTTTTCAATAAATACAGTACTGAGTGCTAAATGTGTCTTCTTCCTTCTGGTGGTGGAGAGGGTTTAACTGTGCATGTGAAGTATGAGTGTCATCTCTCTAGCAAGTTTTTAATCAGAGGAATAAGACTTGTTGCAACTATCCCCAGTCTCCCCACCAGAAAAAAAATGAAAAACTTAGTTGAATGTGTTACATTTGAGAAAAACAATGCTTTCAGATATGAAAATCACTATCCGATAACCATAGAGTGATGGTTAAAAATCTTGTTTTATAGACTGTTTCTTATATAGTGAGCATGATCTTCATTGGGTGCCCCATTATTGTGACCTTGTGCCAGAAAAAGAAAAGAGCCTAATAAATATCTTAAGAACCATTCAATATCAATTATTTTTTCATTTCCACCTGTTAAAAACCATGAACCCAAACTATCTACCTAGGATTCCCCAGTTTTTAAGTGATTCTGGCTTTCTGGCTATCTATATATTAAGTTATCTATGTATGTATATGTCATACCACACATGGCTTTGATTTACAATGTAAGTTTATACTAAACTGGTCCTTCAGTTTGTGTCAGGCAGTGTTCGTGATTGTTTTTACAAAATCCAAACTTTTAAGTGATCCAACAGATTCATTAATCACCCATCACCCCTTCCTCCAAGTTTTTTTTTATTGACCACCCTCAACGTGGCATGCTGCCAAAAGACGTTCATCACTTGATGGTTTCAATGGTGACTAACCAGACTTTTTCTTTTCTTCGTTCAAAAAATAGTTTTATGTTTGGCAACTGAAAGATCTTTTTCAGCCTATCATTCCAACTCATTCATGATAGATATTCTGGCTCACATATTATCAATTGATTCAAAATCAATTAATACTTTCGCTCATATCTGCCCCTTCAACTAATGTCCGTGTACATCCTAGGTCCCATATGGTTTCAATAGAATTGAAAATCTTTGATCGGGAAACAGGATGTAAGCTGATGTAGCGGCTTTAAAAATGTGAATAAAGTGATTGTGCAACCAGATATATAATAGCATGATATATATCTACAGTGTATACTTTACATAATACTCGATAGCAATATTAAACATGTATGTTACTGGCTTAGGTATTTACTCTACTGTATTTTTTATAGTCATTTTAATGTAAATTCTCCTTTATTACTAATAAAAACTCCTCCATAGTTTTGTGTCATATACTGCAGCACAGGGGTGTCTGCACAACTTGAGGAATCTTTGATACCCATTTTTAAAATGTTATTAAAGTTTTAAAAATATGTTTTTAAGTTTTTCCTCGTTTTTTCAAGAAAGAGATGCCCATTCTGTTTTTGTTGCGTGTAATTAAAGTTACGAAGAAAAGAGTAAAATCAAATGAAGCAAAAACTTGATTTTCAGTTTTTGTATTAAGAAGAAGGTAAAAACAAGTCAAATTTAATAAAAATGATGAGTTACAATACTATGATATGCACATATACATATATATATATATATATATACATATAAAATGATATATATTTTAAAATTTTTTATATTATTATTATTACTATTATCATTATTGAAGAAGAAGAAGAAATAAATAAAATAAAAAAGAAAGAAAGAGCAGCAATCAATACCGAACATATCTCTTAAAAGACCCCCTCCCAAGAAGAGGCTCAGCCAGGTCCTTCAGGCATCGGAGAATAAGTTTTTTTTTTCCTATGATGATTCAATACTGGTTATCAGACGCGAAAAGTCTTCCTGAGGGGGGGAAAATGTGGGATTTCCTGTAGATGTTGATGAGATTCCAAAGGAGTAGGGGTAATTCATTTACAAAATTGTTAACCAAAAAAGTTTTAAATTACAAAAAGGTTAAAAAAAAATAATGTTTTGTATAAAAAGAAAAGTTTAAAAAATTAGTGGAAATAAATTATTTTTTTACATATAAGTTTACAGCCCAAATCAAGATCAATTTTATGCCCCTGTCACTGCATTGTTAAGCCACAAAAACGTAGGCTAATGCTGTGATATATTTCTATGTTGATGATATCCTATACAATTTTGGTTAAATCATTTTGTGGTAATTCTTATGTACCTGTTACTATTTTCTACTGTACATAATACATGATAGCAATATTAATCATGTATGTTATTTTCTGGTTTATGTATTTTCTCCTCTGTATTTTTTTATTGCCACTTTAATGTAAATTCTCCTTTCTTACTAATAAAAAGTCTACAGTAGTTTCGTGATGTTAACATTTTTAGGCAAATTATGGCATCAATACTCATGCTACTTTACTGAGTTTTTTCTCCTCATGAATTCTTTTATCAATTTTTGGGTTATCATTATCATGAAAGAAACTAATAGAGCTAATATAGACCGTGAATAAACAAAAATGTGAATTCAGGGATGAAACAGTTATTTGGATCTTTTCATACCTATATCTACATAAGTAACTGTACTGTAATACAGACAGTACTTGTACCATATTTCTTCATTTCATATGAAACGTATACTTGCTATGGTATTTTCTGTTAAAAAGGCAGAATGCAGACTGTAGACAGATTATGTTGGTAGATAAGCAGGCCTTGACTAGTATAAGCCTTATAGCAGGTATAATGATACACATTTTATATAAAAATGTGTACATTATACAAGACTATCTGCAATAAAGTGCATAATTTTATCTATTTAGTCATTACAAGTCGTATAGCTATGGTTCCGTATGCCATGATTGGCTTATACAGTATACAGTATCATATTATGTTCACCTAATGTACAAAATCGCTTAACGTCCTACTGGCTGGAACGTAACTCAGACATTAAGCAACGCATGCTCGTACTTATGTAATGAACATAATGTGTGATTTTCTTAATTTCTCTGTGGATAACACTAGACTCTTCCACTTGAATGTAACAATTTTGCTGATGAAATATAGACCCCACCACATAATAATTCTTCATTTTATCCATAAAAAAAACTCATATAGATTCAAATATATCTGTTATTTTTTTTCATTAGGTTTAATGAGGAAGTATGAAAAAAAAAAATGCATGTCGTATAGCAATGATCAACAAGCTAATCCTGCTAGCTGTTGTTAGTGGGTTTCAATGGTCTGATAGCAACTCACGCTATGAGTCTACTTATATAATCAACAATGTTTTCTTTTTTTATCTGTCTGTAAGAATGGACCCCTCCATTTAAAGGTAACAATTATGTTGAAAAAATATCTCCTACCCATCATTTGAAGCTATGGATTATGGGCACAAGTCTACTTTTTTTTTTTACAAATATATATTTCAATAGAATTGTATTTCATTTATGCAAATATACATTTCAGTGAAATTGTATTTCATTTATACAAATATATATTTCAGTAGAATTGTATTTCATTTTTGCAAATATATATTTCAGTTGAAATGTATTTCATTTATACAAATATACATTTTAGTAGAATTGTATTTCATTTATACAAATATACAATTCAGTGAAATTGTATTTCATTTATACAAATATACATTTCAGTAGAATTGTATTTCATTTTTGCAAATATATATTTTAGAAGAAATGTATTTCATTTATACAAATATACATTTTAGTAGAATTGTATTTCATTTATGCAAATATACATTTCAGTAGAATTGTATTTCATTTATACAAATATACATTTCAGTAGAAATGTATTTCATTTATGCAAATATACATTTTAGTAGAATTGTATTTCATCTATACAAATATATATTTCAGTAGAAATGTATTTCATTTATGCAAATATACATTTCAGTAGAATTGTATTTCATTTATACAAATATACATTTCAGTAGAATTGTATTTCATTTATACAAATATATATTTCAGTAGAATTGTATTTCATTTATACAAATATACATTTCAGTAGAATTGTATTTCATTTTTGCAAATATATATTTCAGTAGAAATGTATTTCATTTATGCAAATATACATTTTAGTAGAAATGTATTTCATTTATGCAAATATACATTTTAGTAGAATTGTATTTCATTTATACAAATATAGATTTTAGTAGAAATGTATTTCATTTATACAAATATACATTTCAGTGAAATTATATTTCATTTATACAATTATAGATTTTAGTAGGAATGTATTTCATCTATACAAATATATATTTCAGTAGAATTGTATTTCATTTATACAAATATACATTTTAGTAGAATTGTATTTCATTTATACAAATATACAATTCAGTGAAATTGTATTTCATTTATACAAATATATATTTCAGTAGAAATGTATTTCATTTATGCAAATATACAATCCAGTAGAAATGTATTTCATTTATGCAAATATACATCTTAGTAGAAATGTATTTCATTTATGCAAATATATATTTCGGTAAAATTGTATTTCATTTATACAAATATATATTTCAGTGAAATTGTATTTCATTTATAAAAATATACATTTCAGTAGAATTGTATTTCATTTTTGCAAATATATATTTTAGAAGAAATGTATTTCATTTATGCAAATATACATCTTAGTAGAAATGTACTTCATTTATGCAAATATACATTTCAGTAGAAATGTATTTCATTTATGCAAATATACATTTCAGTAGAAATGTATTTCATTTATACAAATATACATTTCAGTAGAAATGTATTTGATTTATACAAATATATATTTCAGTAAAATTGTATTTCATTTATACAAATATACATTTCAGTAGAATTGTATTTCATTTATACAAATATACATTTCAGTAGAAATGTATTTCATTTATACAAATATATATTTCAGTTGAAATGTATTTCATTTATGCAAATATACATTTCAGTAGAATTGTATTTCATTTATACAAATATACAATTCAGTGAAATTGTATTTCATTTATACAAAAATACATTTCAGTAGAATTGTATTTTAATTATACAAATATACATTTCAGTTGAATTGTATTTCATTTATACAAATATATATTTCAGTTGAAATGTATTTCATTTATGCAAATATACATTTCAGTAGAATTGTATTTCATTTATACAAATATACAATTCAGTGAAATTGTATTTCATTTATACAAAAATACATTTCAGTAGAATTGTATTTCATTTATGAAAATATACATTTCAGTAGAATTGTATTTCATTTTTGCTAATATATATTTCAGTTGAAATGTATTTCATTTATGCAAATATACATTTCAGTAGAATTGTATTTCATTTATACAAATATACAATTCAGTGAAATTGTATTTCATTTATACAAATATACATTACAGTGGAATTGTATTTCATTTTAGCAAATATATATTTTAGAAGAAATGTATTTCATTTATACAAATATATATTTTAGTAGAATTGTATTTCATTTATACAAATATACATTTCAGTAGAATTGTATTTCATCTATACAAATATATATTTCAGTAGAAATGTATTTCATTTATGCAAATATACATTTCAGTAAAATTGTATTTCATTCATACAAATATACATTTCAGTAGAATTGTATTTCATTTTTTCAAATATATATTTTAGTAGAATTGTATTTCATTTATACAAAAATACATTTCAGTAGAATTGTATTTCATTTATACAAATATACATTTTAGTAGAATTGTATTTCATCTATACAAATATATATTTCAGTAGAAATGTATTTCATTTATGCAAATATACATTTCAGTAGAATTGTATTCCATTTATACAAATATACATTTCAGTAGAATTGTATTTCATTTTTTCAAATATATATTTCAGTAGAATTGTATTTCATTTATACAAAAATACATTTCAGTAGAATTGTATTTCATTTATACAAATATACATTTTAGTAGAATTGTATTTCATTTATACAAATATACAATTCAGTGAAATTGTATTTCATTTATACAAATATACATTTCAGTAGAATTGTATTTCATTTTTGCAAATATACATTTCAGTAGAATTGTATTTCATTTATACAAATATATATTTCAGTAGAAATGTATTTCATTTATGCAAATATACATTTCAGTAGAAATGTATTTCATTTATGCAAATATACATCTTAGTAGAAATGTATTTCATTTATGCAAATATATATTTCGGTAAAATTGTATTTCATTTATACAAATATATATTTCAGTGAAATTGTATTTCATTTATACAAATATACATTTCAGTAGAATTGTATTTCATTTTTGCAAATATATATTTTAGAAGAAATATATTTCATTTATGCAAATATACATCTTAGTAGAAATGTACTCCATTTATGCAAATATACATTTCAGTAGAAATGCATTTCATTTATGCAAATATACATTCCAGTAGAATTGTATTTCATTTATGCAAATATACATTTCAGTAGAATTGTATTTCATTTATACAAATATACATTTCAGTAGAATTGTATTTCATTTATACAAATATATATTTCAGTAGAATTGTATTTCATTTATACAAATATACATTTCAGTAGAAATGTATTTCATTTATGCAAATATACATTTCAATGAATTGTATTTCATTTTTGCAAATATATATTTTAGAAAAAATGTATTTCATTTATACAAATATACATTTTAGTAGAATTGTATTTCATTTTTGCAAATATATATTTCAGTAGAAATGTATTTCATTTATGCAAATATACATTTCAGTAGAATTGTATTTCATTTATACAAATATACATTTCAGTAGAATTGTATTTCATTTATACAAATATACATTTCAGTAGAATTGTATTTCATTTATACAAATATACATTTCAGTAAAAATGTATTTCATTTATACAAATATACATTTCAGTAGAATTGTATTTCATTTATACAAATATACATTTTAGTAGAATTGTAATTCATTTATACAAATATACTTTTCAGTAGAATTGTATTTCATTTATACAAATATACATTTCAGTAGAAATGTATTTCATTTATACAAATATACATTTTAGAAGAAATGTATTTCATTTATACAAATATACATTTCAGTAGAATTATATTTCATTTATACAAATATACATTTCAGTAGAATTGTATTTCATTTATACAAATATATATTTCAGTAGAAATGTATTTCATTTATGCAAATATACATTTCAGTGAAATTTTATTTCATTTATACAAATATACATTTCAGTAGAATTGTATTTCATTTTTGCAAATATATATTTCAGTAGAAATGTATTTCATTTATGCAAATATACATTTTAGTAGAAATGTATTTCATTTATGCAAATATACATTTTAGTAGAATTGTATTTCATTTATACAAATATATATTTCAGTAGAATTGTATTTCATTTATACAAATATACATTTTAGTAGAATTGTATTTCATTTATACAAATATACAATTCAGTGAAATTGTATTTCATTTATACAAATATATATTTCAGTAGAAATGTATTTCATTTATGCAAATATACAATCCAGTAGAAATGTATTTCATTTATGCAAATATACATCTTAGTAGAAATGTATTTCATTTATGCAAATATATATTTCGGTAAAATTGTATTTCATTTATACAAATATATATTTCAGTGAAATTGTATTTCATTTATAAAAATATACATTTCAGTAGAATTGTATTTCATTTTTGCAAATATATATTTTAGAAGAAATGTATTTCATTTATGCAAATATACATCTTAGTAGAAATGTACTTCATTTATGCAAATATACATTTCAGTAGAAATGTATTTCATTTATGCAAATATACATTTCAGTAAAATGTATTTCATTTATACAAATATACATTTCAGTAGAAATGTATTTGATTTATACAAATATATATTTCAGTAAAATTGTATTTCATTTATACAAATATACATTTCAGTAGAATTGTATTTCATTTATACAAATATACATTTCAGTAGAAATGTATTTCATTTATGCGAATATACATTTCAGTAGAATTGTATTTTAATTATACAAATATACATTTCAGTTGAATTGTATTTCATTTATACAAATATATATTTCAGTTGAAATGTATTTCATTTATGCAAATATACATTTCAGTAGAATTGTATTTCATTTATACAAATATACAATTCAGTGAAATTGTATTTCATTTATACAAAAATACATTTCAGTAGAATTGTATTTCATTTATGAAAATATACATTTCAGTAGAATTGTATTTCATTTTTGCTAATATATATTTCAGTTGAAATGTATTTCATTTATGCAAATATACATTTCAGTAGAATTGTATTTCATTTATACAAATATACAATTCAGTGAAATTGTATTTCATTTATACAAATATACATTTCAGTGGAATTGTATTTCATTTTAGCAAATATATATTTTAGAAGAAATGTATTTCATTTATACAAATATATATTTTAGTAGAATTGTATTTCATTTATACAAATATACATTTCAGTAGAATTGTATTTCATCTATACAAATATATATTTCAGTAGAAATGTATTTCATTTATGCAAATATACATTTCAGTAGAATTGTATTTCATTTATACAAATATACAATTCAGTGAAATTGTATTTCATTTATACAAAAATACATTTCAGTAGAATTGTATTTCATTTATGAAAATATACATTTCAGTAGAATTGTATTTCATTTTTGCTAATATATATTTCAGTTGAAATGTATTTCATTTATGCAAATATACATTTCAGTAGAATTGTATTTCATTTATACAAATATACAATTCAGTGAAATTGTATTTCATTTATACAAATATACATTTCAGTGGAATTGTATTTCATTTTAGCAAATATATATTTTAGAAGAAATGTATTTCATTTATACAAATATATATTTTAGTAGAATTGTATTTCATTTATACAAATATACATTTCAGTAGAATTGTATTTCATCTATACAAATATATATTTCAGTAGAAATGTATTTCATTTATGCAAATATACATTTCAGTAAAATTGTATTTCATTCATACAAATATACATTTCAGTAGAATTGTATTTCATTTTTTCAAATATATATTTTAGTAGAATTGTATTTCATTTATACAAAAATACATTTCAGTAGAATTGTATTTCATTTATACAAATATACATTTTAGTAGAATTGTATTTCATCTATACAAATATATATTTCAGTAGAAATGTATTTCATTGATGCAAATATACATTTCAGTAGAATTGTATTCCATTTATACAAATATACATTTCAGTAGAATTGTATTTCATTTTTTCAAATATATATTTCAGTAGAATTGTATTTCATTTATACAAAAATACATTTCAGTAGAATTGTATTTCATTTATACAAATATACATTTTAGTAGAATTGTATTTCATTTATACAAATATACAATTCAGTGAAATTGTATTTCATTTATACAAATATACATTTCAGTAGAATTGTATTTCATTTTTGCAAATATACATTTCAGTAGAATTGTATTTCATTTATACAAATATATATTTCAGTAGAAATTTATTTCATTTATGCAAATATACATTTCAGTAGAATTGTATTTCATTTTTTCAAATATATATTTTAGTAGAATTGTATTTCATTTATACAAAAATACATTTCAGTAGAATTGTATTTTATTTATGCAAATATACATCTTAGTAGAAATGTATTTCATTTATGCAAATATATATTTCGGTAAAATTGTATTTCATTTATACAAATATATATTTCAGTGAAATTGTATTTCATTTATACAAATATACATTTCAGTAGAATTGTATTTCATTTTTGCAAATATATATTTTAGAAGAAATATATTTCATTTATGCAAATATACATCTTAGTAGAAATGTACTCCATTTATGCAAATATACATTTCAGTAGAAATGCATTTCATTTATGCAAATATACATTCCAGTAGAATTGTATTTCATTTATGCAAATATACATTTCAGTAGAATTGTATTTCATTTATACAAATATACATTTCAGTAGAATTGTATTTCATTTATACAAATATATATTTCAGTAGAATTGTATTTCATTTATACAAATATACATTTCAGTAGAATTGTATTTGATTTATACAAATATACATTTCAGTAGAAATGTATTTCATTTATGCAAATATACATTTCAGTAGAAATGTATTTCATTTATGCAAATATACATTTCAATGAATTGTATTTCATTTTTGCAAATATATATTTTAGAAAAAATGTATTTCATTTATACAAATATACATTTTAGTAGAATTGTATTTCATTTTTGCAAATATATATTTCAGTAGAAATGTATTTCATTTATGCAAATATACATTTCAGTAGAATTGTATTTCATTTATACAAATATACATTTCAGTAGAATTGTATTTCATTTATACAAATATACATTTCAGTAGAATTGTATTTCATTTATACAAATATACATTTCAGTAGAAATGTATTTCATTTATACAAATATACATTTCAGTAGAATTGTATTTCATTTATACAAATATACATTTTAGTAGAATTGTAATTCATTTATACAAATATACTTTTCAGTAGAATTGTATTTCATTTATACAAATATACATTTCAGTAGAAATGTATTTCATTGATACAAATATACATTTCAGTAGAATTGTATTTCATTTATACAAATATACATTTCAGTAGAATTATATTCCATTTATACAAATATACATTTCAGTAGAATTGTATTTCATTTATACAAATATATATTTCAGTAGAAATGTATTTCATTTATGCAAATATACATTTCAGTAGAAATGTATTTCATTGATACAAATATACATTTCAGTAGAATTGTATTTCATTTATACAAATATACATTTCAGTAGAATTATATTCCATTTATACAAATATACATTTCAGTAGAATTGTATTTCATTTATGCGAATATACATTTCAGTAGAATTGTATTTTAATTATACAAATATACATTTCAGTTGAATTGTATTTCATTTATACAAATATATATTTCAGTTGAAATGTATTTCATTTATGCAAATATACATTTCAGTAGAATTGTATTTCATTTATACAAATATACATTTTCGTAGAATTGTATTTCATTTATACAAATATACATTTCAGTAGAATTGTATTTCATTTTTGCAAATATATATTTTAGAAGAAATGTATTTCATTTATACAAATATACATTTTAGTAGAATTGTATTTCATTTTTGCAAATATATATTTTAGAAGAAATGTATTTCATTTATACAAATATACATTTTAGTAGAATTGTATTTCATTTATACAAATATACATTTCAGTAGAATTGTATTTCATTTATACAAATATATATTTCAGTAGAATTGTATTTCATTTATACAAATATACATTTCAGTAGAATTGTATTTCATTTATACAAATATATATTTCAGTTGAAATGTATTTCATTTATGCAAATATACATTTCAGTAGAATTGTATTTCATTTATACAAATATACATTTCAGTAGAATTGTATTTCATTTTTGCAAATATCTATTTTAGAAGAAATGTATTTCATTTATACAAATATACATTCCAGTGAAATTGTATTTCATTTTTGCAAATATATATTTCAGTAGAAATGTATTTCATTTATGCAAATATACATTTCAGTAGAATTGTATTTCATTTATACAAATATACATTCCAGTGAAATTGTATTTCATTTATACAAATATACATTTCAGTAGAATTGTATTTCATTTTTACAAATATATATTTTAGAAGAAATTTATTTCATTCATACAAATATATATTTCAGTAGAAATGTATTTCATTTATACAAATATACATTTCAGTAGAATTGTATTTCATTTATACAAATATACATTTCAGTGAAATTGTATTTCATTTCTACAAATATACATTTCAGTAGAAATGTATTTCATTCATACAAATATACATTTCAGTAGAAATGCAAATATACATTTCAGTAGAAATGTATTTCATTTATGCAAATATATATCTTAGTAGAAATTTATTTATTGCAACATTTTTTGAGGACTACATTCTCCATAAAGAATTGTGATTCCAAGCGTTTATGTTTGAATCTTTGTCCTACTCAGAATTGTCTAGAGGCAAATGTTTGTATTTGTATATATTATCCATAAATGATCCCATCTGTTTTTTGATTCAAAAATATCAAGTGGTTTCGCTACCATGATTTTCACACCTGACAAACGTAATTTTTTATTTAGATTTTTACTGGATTAATCGATTAGAAAATTAGTTTCATTTCTGGAATAAATGTTTTTTTCTTCTTATAATTTTCCATTTTTCCACTCAGCCCATCTCTTCAGTCCACCACTGTTGTACATGGTTCCCTTCGCCTCAAACCAAGCCAATATACGCAAACTTGTGTATTATGTAGGTTAAGAGGTTGCCAACCATAACTCAAGTGACCAATTTAGCATAAGCTTACATTATTAATTGAACTCCTTCACTAAAAAAACTTTTTTGGGAGGAATTTTCAAATGAAACGAAGGAGGTTTTTTCCCGACAAAATAAGGAGAGCATTTTTTAATTTTCAGCCCTCTAGCTTTAGCGATGTGGCCTGTACAAGTGATACATGCATACATACATAGCCAGCCAGCCAACCAGACTGATTTAGAAACTTGAGAAACCTATGACAACCGTTTTGATTTACAGTTCCTAATATGAAACTGAATATACTGGTACAATGCCTTTGTTCTGAAGTTTTTTGTACGTGTGTAGTGATATTCAAATTATATATGACGGTGAATAACAACGCAAAATATTAGCCCCTAAAAATAGCGCTGGTGATTTCAGTTCCGCTAACCCAGCAGTCCTCTACCTTCTTACCCCTATGCCCCCTTTTGTAGTTGGACCTTGTCTCCACACCCCAACCCACCATCTCCAATGAGATGATTAGTTTAAAATAAGTACAGTAAATATGTGAAAAAAAAAAGGTTACACCTCATCAACACATATAATAATTAACAATTTGCAGAGGTTTTCTGTCACACTTAAGTAGCCAGTGACATCTAGTGACATGGCTTAGTAGAAATAGAATTTTATGTTATGTTGAACTTGATGAATTGTATCTTCACTGAATTTCTCCGTTAGATTAGTTTAATATTAAAGAAATGTTGAACAAAAAGAAGAAAATGCTGTGTTTTTGATATTTTATAAGTACAATACAATTGGAAAGTTACTTAATTTTTGCTGTCATTTTATGACGGGAAGGGTTAATGAGTATATTATGTACATCATGATTTAATAAAAACACTTGTGAAGAGAATTCCTGAAATAATTAGAGAAATTCTTCCATTTTCCCTGATGGCTCACCATTCCCTGGGGCATGACCCCCTGGTTAAGAACCACCAAGCTAACCCTTAAAAATAGTACCCATGACTTCCTCCAACCCCCTTGCCTATAGAAAGTGATTACTTTGACCTTTCACCCTCACACTGTTTTTCACTCTGCTGGTTGCTCAGACTATATGGTTCTAGAGGACCTGATACACTAATCTTCTTGCCTCCTATGTTCAACTTAAAATCCCAAAATGTACATTATTATTTAATTTGAATTTGCATTCCTGTAACCTTTGATTGTTCTAAAGTGGCACCAAAATATTACAAGTACTCAAGAAAGGACAACTGACCAAAACATGTATTTTGTGTTGTAAAAGTAAAAACATCCATTTCCTTAACACAAGAAGAAGGATGTGTTCCATTCTTATTACCATCTTACCCAAAATACTTCACATGGCTAAATTCATCACCCAAACGGTCAAGCCTTTTAAGATGATTTAAAGTCGACAGATCCTCCATTGGTGACCCTTCATTCTACATAAGTAAAAAAAAAACATAAGTAATTACTGTATTCTTATACCATTTAAGCTTGATCTTTATATAATACTAACTTCACCTTTCAAAGAGTTTCCCTAAGTTGGTGTTGGCCAAAATAAGTCTTGCTACAAGCTGGTTTATATATTGATTGCACATATGTACTTGTACAAAAACCAACGAACATAGACAAAAGTAGTGTAACTCTATGTTCAATTATGCATTTCAGTGTTTATCAAAACTCATTGTTTATTGTCAGCTCTGTGTGTTCTTGATTTCCTTGTGATCTTATGAATGGGATGATTTATTAGTCTGGCAAAGAAATCAAAGAAGCTACATTGCAGAATGCTTGATTCACTGAAAAGTAGATCTCTCAGCACTCTCTATCAGGTGTGCCAATTTAGATTTTGAAAATTCTTTACCATGTTTGAAAGTCCTGTGTCACGTATTGAGATGTTCTTTAGGAAATTTTTTCTGAATTTGAGAGTGACTATCAAAATCAAAAAATTGAAGTCACTTTTAAATCGGCAATCCTACCCTCAACCCATCGCTACCGAAAATGATGTTTCAAGTATAAGTTATGAGTCAATTCATGATGACTTCAGGAATCAGATATTAACATTGAAAGTGTGTAGCTTGTGTATCAGAAATGAAGTAAAAATAATGATAAAACGAACAATCAGGAAGATATTACTTGGTAACAATAAAGAAAAGGTTTAATAAACAAGTCTGATTAGTAGCTTAATAGAAACAGTCATGTGACCAATGTCTTTTAGTAGCGTGCTGTGTCGGAAGTGATGAATTAAAAATTGAAAAATACAATGAAGTTGCTTCTCTTGCCTTTTGTTGGGCAGTAATCATAAAAAAGCTGAATTTGAAAACAAAAAAATCATGAATTCTACTGGACACAAACTAAAGGACCAATTTAGTAAAACTTGCATTGTAAATTGACCCCCCCTCCCCAAGAACTTATCTGGAGCAGAGGATTTAAAGAAAACAAGCATTTCTTTCTTTTAGGTGTAATAACAAGGAAATGTTGAAATCTTCAGCCCCCTAGCTCTATTGGTGACGCCTGTTAATATGATATATAATTGGCCAGCCAGAAGGACCAAATGAAAAACTGAAGAGACCATCATTGATGATGACAGTTTCTGATAACAACATATATATAATTGATTATACTGGTACAATATCTTACATAAGTGGGTGGATGTACTGACAGTCCTTGACCTGAAGAAGAAATACAACTATTTTTTGGTTTATGCCAACTTGGAGTAAAGCTGAAGAGAAGTGATTAGACATGGAATGTTATGAACCCTTGGGTGCATTGGTTGGTTGCTTGGTTTTATGGCATATCAACACTTGATGGGTCATTTAATGCCAAAATCAGTTATGAACTGAGGAGTTTGTATGTTTAGATTTGGAAAATAGTTTTTCTTTTTCGCAAATGAAAATTTGGAATATAGTCTTTCTTTTTTACAAAAAACAGAAAATTTGGAATATAGATCTTTAATTTTACAAAAAATAAATATTTGGAATATAGCTTTACTTTTTCAGAGAAAATGAAAAATTTTCATTTTCAAAAAAATAAATTGCAAATACAATTTTTCTATTTTTTTTTTAAAATTGGGAATGTAGTTTTTCTTTCTCACAAAAATAAAATTTGGAATACAGTTTTTTTAAGGGAATTGAATAAGGTTTGGTTGAATCCCTTTCCTTTGACTTGATTGGACCAGCCAGAAATTGAATCCCTACCAGCATAGCACTCCAGGTCATCTGAACTTGAAAGCCATTTCCCCATGTCAAGATCCTTATTTGCAGAGTGACCCCTAGATCAAACTATTAGGATGTAGTTAACAAGTCAAATGGAACAGAGAAACCACTGCGTCTCATGAAGTGTCTGCATGCGACAAGATGGGAAATTGAAAGAAAATACCTTCATGCAAAGAGACAAAGAAAAAAAGGTCTCATTAGTCGCTGAACATAAACCCTCTATTGGCAGCATGCTGTGTTGAGGCTGATCAATTAAAAAATTGAAAAAAAAGGGAACCAATAAATAAATTCTCTAGCTTTTTTTAAAAAAGTGATCACTAAAGAAGTCTGAATTTTCCAAAAAACAAACGTGAATGCTACTGGACACAAAATTAGGGATCAATTTAGCATAAACTTTCTTTGCAAAATAAAGCCGATACTAAAAACATTATAGATATAATAAGGATTAATGTTTCAATTATCAGCCCCCTAGCACCTCTGGTCTAATCTGTATGAGTGATACATACATAGCCAGCTAGACTCACTTGAAAACTGAATTATATATATTAACAATTTTGGGGACAGTTTTGGTCGACGATTTCTAATACTTGCCTTTACTCAAATCGAGTATGATACACTTTAACATTTAAACAGTTTATCATTTACTATCTCCATGATTCAAATGAGTCTGAACAAAAGATGGCTGTGCTGCATAATGCAAGGTAGGTCCCTTGGCAAGAAATTCAGTTATTTGACAGCACAGCATGGCTGAGATGTCCACATAAAAACCTTGTTGTTGCTTACCCACTTGGGTACTGACCGGGCTCGACATTGTTTAACTTCATTGATCCATCGTGATTTAGCATGTACAACGTTGTTCTCTTGATGATGAGGGTTTTATGCAGCGTGCACATGAGAGAATGATGTTCAATCTCACATGGATAGATCACAAGACAGCACAATATATCAGGAAGAAAATGGGAGTCATAGACATCATAGAATCTATTAGAAAACTCAGAATGGCAATGGGCTGGTCATGTTGCGAGAATGACAGACAACCAATGGACTCGCAACACGGATCCCTAGAGATCACATGCGAAACCAAGGCCGACAAAATACAAGATGGAGAGATGAGCTAGACAAATTCAGAAAATACTGGCTCCATGACATGATTGTGAAAAGTGGTGGATCCTTGGAAAGGTCTATGTCCAACGACGGACTTTAAAAGACTGATGATGATGATGATGATGATGATGATGAGGCATGTCTGAAGCAGCCAAGGTATAGTATTATTTTGAAGCAAGCATTCTAAACAGGGGTTGATATCACCTCAAAGGGGGCAAAAGTTGAACTGGAAGGGGGGTTGACAGGTTGTTATATATGAATGGATTTCCCTTTAAAAAAAGGGGGGGTATAATCAGTTTCGTATTAGCTGAGTCAGGTAATAAAGGGAAGCTACTCCCATTCAGTGGATTTCAAAATATGGATTAAAAGGAAAAAATGTTTTAATTATCATTAGGTCACCCTGAAGCTCCAGATTTCCACTGAAGACAATTTATTTGAAGATCTACATGGCTTAGCCAAGATAAGGGATAGCAAAATAGAAAGCAATGTTCTTTTTGAAAGATGTCCAGTCAAGCTATTTATTTGGCTAAAGGATTTAGATGATGTAAAAGGAGTTATTGTCAATGGGGGCAGAATCACCCCTAAGTCAGGGAGGGTGAAAATTCAGATGAGAAAGGGGGAGCAATGGATAGATATAAACAGACCGAGATACACAGATAGATAGATAGATAGATAGATAGATAGATAGATAGATAGATAGATAGATACTAAGAGACCAAGATAGATAGATAGATAGATAAATAGATACTAAGAGACCAAGATAGATAGATAGATAGATAGATAGATAGATAGATAGATAAATACTAAGAGACTGACAGTGATAGATAGATAGAGATAGATACTAACAGACTGAGAGAGATAGATAGATAGATAGATAGGTATGAACAGACCAGGATAGATGAATAGGTATGTACAAACAGATAGATAGATAAATGAATGATAACAAAGATAGATAGACATGAACGGAGAGATAGATAGATATAGAGAGAATGAGATGGACAGATAAGTAATAAACTGAGATAGACAAACAGATAGATAGATACGAAGAGACTGAGGAAGATAGATGGGAGAACATACTCGATGTTAACCTGTTAGAAGAGTGTACTTCCTATTTCTGATATAAACCAAAATGATTAAGAGAGGACAGAAAATGTTTAGAATCTTTCCCTTCACTCTCTTTAAAAATTCATGATCTCTCAAGAAATCAAATCAATTTAGATCAGCTTGCCAAGTACTAACTTCTATTTTGCTCTTGTATTTGTCTTTTTACTTCACCATCTACAAAGAATTCTTTCTTAATTTGACGTCTCTTCATTTAAAAGAAATGATGAAGATCTACAACTTTTTTACAGAATTTGTTTTTAAAACTTTATAAGGACACAAAACACTTTTGGAATTTTTATTTTGTTGATGTGCAAAGGACATTATCAGGAGAGAGAGAGAGAGAGAGAGAGAGAGAGAGAGAGAGAGAGAGAGAGATAGATAGAGAGAGAGAGAGATGTTGAGAGAAGCCAAAGATTCTGGAAGTACTGATTGTGAAAAGGCTGGTCTCTACTGACAGTATTGATTGGCTGAACAAATGAAATTTCAATTATTAAGGGAGGCAAAACCAATTCAGGAAAGAAAGGCAGTCACTAAGACTCAATAATAATATGAAATTAATACATTCTTAATATTCTCTCTCAAGAGACAATCCCTAATGGTGTATGACATTTGATAACAGAGTCCCGCTTTCCATTGCATGCATCAGCTTAGTGATCCTTGCAAGTCCCATATCTGGTTGAGACCAGGACTTTATTACCGACAAGTTTTTCTGACCACTCCCTTGGCAGGATGCAAGTCCACTGGAGGGATTCCTCCAACATAATCACCGGTTATTATAGTAACATTGTAAATGGATAACCCTCTCTAAAACCAAGAACAAATTTTCCTTTCAAACTGGCACTTTACAAAAAGGTAACGGAAAGTATTATTGATTGAAAAAAAAAAAAAAATTGATACAATCTTCAAGATTATCTGCTAAAAGCGATCAATCCTCTATTGTATATTTTTTTATTGTTATCTTAATTTAAATCCTCTTTTCTCACAGATGAAAAAATTTACAGCAGTTTCTGTAGTATGCTAGAGCATAAGCTTAACCAAACAACTGAAGAAATCTCCAATATCCCCAATATCCCTTGTCAAATCATGGGTTCATATTATATATTAGCATACATTACATCCTAATCAGATATTTATCCCCTACAATACAATTGTTCTGACAGGCCAAATGATTCATTAATGACGATTAAGCTTGTGTGCTTCCAACAAGTTAAAATTTGGCAGTGGATCTTTATACCTCAAAAGGAACAGCCCCATTATAGCAAAAGGAGTAGGCTTTGTATTGAGTAATTCAATTTCATTTGACTTTATGAGAAAAATGTGGACAAAATGAGTGCAAATGAAGGGAAATATCACCAATGAACAAAGGCCTGGGGACAGTGGATCCTTACCCAAACAGAATATTCCTATTACACTAAGAACAGTAGTCTTTATGTAAAATAAAATCTAACTTGAGTTTACGCGCAAATCATGTACAAAATGAGTGTAGATGAAGGGGAATAACTCTGATGAAGAAAGGAAAAAGTTTGAAGTTCGTGAAGAGTTTTCTTTACTACTGTTGACAGACAGAATTTACTGAGGCTCATTATATTTCAACGTTTTTTTTTTCTTTTTTGAATATACAGGGTTGAACAAAATTCAACAGGTCTTTATAAAAAATTTTTTAAAAAATGTCGTAAAAGTTTAATGCATGTCCACTACTAATTTAATGAATTTTAGTAACATGAAATAAGTTTCTTTATATAAAAGAACTATGTTTTCTATTTTGTTTATTCTAAAGAAATCAGATTTGATTATTGGAAATTTCACCAAACGTATGAAGTTTATGAATAGAACTAGGAGGAAACCTAACTTTTAAGTAAGGTCAGGGGAAAATAAGACACTGAAAAAATAATTGTTGATAGAAGCTAATTCTAATAATATATCTAAGTAAAACAAAGAAAGATCAACTCTGTTGACTTTGAAATAGATTTTATGTAGATGAGAAAGAAATATCTCTCTAAGTTAGCAAGTGACAGCCATTTGTTCTTTCAAATTATTTCTAATCCACTGTGCTCTGGCCAATTGAATCATCCCTGAGGAACAGAATCAACATGAGATTGAATGATTCAAAGAAGTCCAACAGTGACAACAAAACATTTCACCAAAGTAATGCTAAGTTTTAGACTATGTTACAAAAAGTGATCATAAAAATATCTCGAACATTCATTGGCAAAAGTTTGGCACACTGAAGGAAACATTTAACATAAAATCACATGGTCTCAAAAGTAATTTCAGAAAAAAAGAATGATACAAAATTAAAATGTTATTTTAGTTTCTCTGTAAACTAGATGGATTGAATTGACAGGATCAGTTTTAATATTGATAGTATTTCAGTCCCAGAAGTGACCCACTGTGCCCCACACATACCTTTGAGAAAGATAACCTTACATCTCTCCAAACAGCAAGCACAGTGATTGCAGTTTGGATTAGAATAATTCTAGTACAATCTTCATTTCACCTCATCTAGTGCAAAAATAGAAAATTCTGTATAAATGAGGCTCTATAATGAAAGTAAGAGTGCCTCTAAGTGTCAATTTAGACTTTAAATTAGGTTCCTTACTTGCACACAGTAACAGCAATGCTCAAGCAGGTAAGTCTTCACAAAATATGATGACTGACGATTTGACTTCAGAAAAGGAAGAAAAGTCCATAAAAAATTCAATTGAATCTGAATTAAAATCCAAGCTGATTACATGAGGTTGGTTGTGATAGATTAAGAGTGACCTCCCTTAGACAATCTCGATTTAACCATTTTCTCTGTTTTGTGTTATTTTCTCTTTTTCCTTCTTTCATTTCAGATTCGAGTTTTTTTATCCAAGATTCATTCATCTTATCTTTAATCCTAACCCTAATTCTAACCTTGACCATAATTTCAAGCTTAATTCAATATCTAATCCCTTTAAACTGTTTGTTAAGTTTGGAAAACGTTTTTTTTTCCTCTTCACCTTTTTTTTATTTAGAGATTGCCTCAAGTGAATCCCTCACTCCTATGCATGAAAGTGCAATGGTGAGAACTCGTGCATCTATGGTCTGTCTTTCAGGCTTGTGTATAATTTCTGTTGAATAAATTCTAACAATCTTTTAATGACATTAGAATCTAAACTATTCTCTGGAATAACAAAGCTTATTCTAGATGGGAAATGGAAGTGTGTTCATTGCGATAGTCATTTAAAAATATTAGGAGTAGAATAGATTTTTCTTATAGTTTGAGAAAAATAAAATAAAAATACAGAAATTCAAAATTAAAAAGATTTGAAAATGCAAATATGTTCATCAACCATTAATGGTCAGAGAACAGATGGAGAGCAAAACTTGGATTTATTTGAAAAATCCAGTAAAGAAGTTGAAGATTTTAGCTTGATATTTGCCTGGTCTCACATTATGAATTCTTTTGGTAGAAAAAGTTTTTTTTTTTTAAATCCCACTTGAAATTGTGTGCATGAAGATGCAAAGGCAAATAATCATGATAATAATTGCAAAAATTTTCAAATAAGAATAAAACACATTTTAAAAAGAAAATATTTGAAAAATAACAGATCACAAATTAATCTGTAAAAAATTATAAATTTCATTCATTTATTTTGAATAATTTGGAAGAAGAAATTTGAATTAGAATTTTTTTTTCAAGAAAATCAAATTAAAAAAAAAAACAACTGTTTTTTTGTCATTAAGAGAGTTCGAAGATTTTGATTAAATGTATTGCATCAATGTTATGTGAAAAATGAGAATTGTGGGACAAACTTCAGATTCTCTCTCAAATTTGCACAGTATGTTTCAGGAGAAACAAAAATAAAATCCTTCCAGTTTGAAATGAAACAATATTTCAGATGAACCAATTCTTGTATTCAAGGGATCGTCATCAATTCAGGGCCAATTAAGACCTCACAATTCAACCGTTTTTAACGCATTTATTTTTTCATATCCCTTAGTTGAGAAATCGAAATTGATGACAGAATTAGAATGTTCGATTAAATGACTTACAGTGGACCACAGAGTCATTATAAAAGGGAGAGAGAAGCCAGTAAAGAACCAGGACCTGGCTTGGGAGCTGACAAAAAGGTGTGGAATATGAAGGTTAAAGTTACTATCCATAATAGTAGGGACACTTGTAACTATGCTAAAAAACACTGGAACCAAGATTAGACAAATTGGAAAGATGAGGAAACGGTACAGGAAATTTGAGACTAGCAATCACTCAGACTTTAGTATTCACCACCAGTTTGAACATATTAGAAAGCTGAGGGTGATGTTGGGACTAGTTGCTATTGACTGCAAAGATACTGCAGGGGGAATTTGAGGAGACTTGCGGTCACTTGGTCTTCAATGATGACTGCCACACATCAGGTGTGAACAACAGATGCATCAATAATAATAAACCTTGAGAGAAAGATTGAGTCACTCTTAATAGCAGCCCAGAACATTATCATAAGAACCAATTATGTATAAAGGCTAAAATAGAGAGCAGCAAATGGCAATAAAGAGGAGACTGTCAATCATACAGGAGGTTAATGTTACAAATGGTATGACTGGCTGGAGAGGGTGATCCTTTGGGAACTGTTCAAGTGACTGCATTCTGACCACATAAACCAATGGTATATGCACTGACCAGAATCTTGTCTTCGATAACAAAACACAATAAAATCCTCGGATAGATTGAGATTCAAACAGATTATCCAATCCAGAAGACCAGATCTAATTGTAGTGAACAAGGAGGAAAGAACATGTCAGATCATTTCTCTGAATTTTTGAGATGAGGTATTATTATTTCTATTATTATTCGGACTAGAGTCTAGGAGTACTGGGAAAACTATCCTCATCTTGGTTATTTTTCATACAACGTTTCGGCTGTTGTACTCTACGGCCTTCATCAGGCATCATGGACACATAGTGTAGTGGTTAGAGAATCAGACAGAATTACTGCAAGTAATCTAATGGTTCTAGGTTCAATCCCAGTGTGAGACAATAATAACTTGAAAAACTACTACTAAGAGGGGAGTGCAGTCTATATACCCTTGTCGGTTAAATAAAGGGTTTCGGTTTGTTACTTCCCCCACACCTATCAGATGATACCTGGTGAAGGCAGTAGAGTACAACAGCTGAAACGTTGTATGAAAAACAACCAAGATGAGGATAGTCCGAATAATAATAGAAATAATGTCAGATCATATTCTGCTATTCCAGCAAACCTCAGGTGGAGAAAAAGTGAAAAAATAGATAAGTATTTAGACTTTACCAGAGAACAAGAAAATGTGAAATATGGGGGTGACAGTAGTGCCACTGGTGGTTGGAGCATGGGGAACCATCCTGGATACACTCGAAAAAAAAAGGGGAGAGAGAGAGATTGGACAAACTAGGTATCAGCAGACACTTGTTCAGCAGACAACAGCACTGCTTAAGTAGGCAAGAATAAATAGAGTCCTGGAGTACTGGGGAAACTTGCTGTCAATTGATCCCAGTAGAACACCAGTTGTCATGGATGTAAGAACTCAACAAGTACAATTAAAAAAAACATAACAAAAATGTAATTGTACGTTTATTCACCTAACCTCAATCCGTGTGATGATGAGGGTGTATGTGTGTGTGTGTGTGCATGCATCTAATGATAATTATTTGCTTAGCCTAATATAGTTTTGATAAAATCTCAAAACAAATTTCTGCTTTGAATGAAAACAATAAAACTTATTCATACAAGATATTGCATAAAAAACAAACACAAAAATATGACAAAAATTTGTAAAAATTTCAGTAATTTATTTTTGAAAATTGAAAACTGAAAAATTAAATTGAAAGTTCCATTTCTTGTTGGGAAATGATTTTTAAGATTTTAATTAAATCTTTTCTTTCAATTTCGCAATAAACAAATAATCTATTTTTTTAAAACAAATTTTGGGAGTGATTTCAAAATTTTTCTCAAATTTGTACAATACAAAAAAGAAAATTCCTTCCCAATTACTAAAATATAAATGACCAAATTCACAATCACAGATCGATTTTTTTTCTGTTTGGATTGAGACAAGATACTTCAGAAAAATTTCTTGTTAACCAGATTCACTAGTGATAATTATTTTTATTTTCTGGCGTTCTTTTGAGAAGGAACCAACTTTTAAATAATTATCACAAGCAAAAATAGTGTTGTTGGTTTGACACAAAGAATGAAATCTCTTCTGTGTTGAAGACGTTTTTAAAAATGGAGGAAGTTTTCTTCTCACCAAAAATATAAGTTTATTATTGAACCACAACCCAACGTCCTCATTCCAAGCAGCAACAATAACAGCCAAAAACGTTTGATGAAATGGAACACGAATAGAAGGGAGGTAATCCTTCAATTCCTTCTCTTGAAAGGACATTCACCTACAAATTCAACCCCTTCACTGAATTCCATTATTGACCCTTCATTTGACAATAATCAGCATAGGAAGTGTTAATACAAGTGATTTTGTAATTACAAATGAACACGTAGTAGTCTTCTTTGCTCACACAAATCGATTCAATTAAATCAAAATTGAAGTTCGATCAAAGCAGATTCTTGTTCAATAATGTTCTTCGCAGCAGACAATTTTTCCAGTCAAAAACACTGAGCCAATTTTTTTGGTTTTGAATTGTTTCAGTGCTTGCAGCCACCAATTGGGAAACCTGACCCTCGAATGAGATTACTCTTCCAGGTCGACCAGTTTTTGAAGCCGAGATGAGTTTTGATCCAAGCATCCACTAACAACATCCATGTCTTGTTTGGATTCACTCAGCAAATGGTGCAGATTGACACGTCAGATTTCCAAATGTTTCAAAATATTCTCATTTTCTTCCAATAGATGGCACCACCTTTTTACCTACTCTTCTGTTATTTGTCTCATTTCTTTGTATAACTCTTCAGTTTTCCGCTTTTTTCAAAATCCTCTCGTATTCGCCTGCAATCAGTTCCGCAGTGTAATTCCTGGTCCTTTCAATCAGCCTCCTTAGATCCATCTCAATATCATCCATTTTTGTCAGTGTGGGGCCTCATGTGATTTTTTTATAAAAGCTTCCTCCCTAACAGATGATGGCAGAGACGAATGCCAAGGAGTTTCAGCAGAGTGAATTTGGTACCATTTGTCACAAAGACACGTGTTACAACGCTCACAATATGAGTCTTTGGTTTTATGGTGCAAAGAACACAAGTCTGTTGTCTTTGCTTCCATCAATTTGCTCCTCTCTAGTTCATCCAAGTCCTTGTGTTTTAGGGGCAATTTCTTGCAGCATCTACGGCAATTATTGCAAAAGAGTTTCTGGCACTCATGGCACCAATTTCTAGCGGTGGATTCGATTCTATCCTCTGAACACCAATTGCATTTCCATCTAATCAATTTCAGTTATTGATGTCTCAAAGACGTGACCAGAAAAGGTTAGAGGCTCAGCTACCATTGATTCATTGCATTTTGGACACTGGCTATTTCCATCCGTCTGTCCCACCAAATTCCTGCCCAAACCTGAGTGACAGAAGGAATGGAGACATAGCATTGTTTTTAATCTAAATTCAATTCTTCATGGCAACCAGTGCAGTGAAATAAACTTGAATTTTTTTTTCTTTTCAAGCCATTCCTTGGAAAGAACAATGACCAACAATCAACCTGAAAATAAAGGAAAATCATTTTTGTAAAAATAAATGCCATTGAAATCGAACAAAAATGAAAAACAAGCCAAAAGGAAATGAAAAAAAATTTTTTTAAATCGATGTTCTAAGTCATGAAATTATAAAATTTTACATAAAATGACTCATTTTTTTTCGGATATTTTAGATTTTGAGTAAGAGAAAAGTAAGGAATTAATAAGAGACTAGAGAATAAGATATATATATATATATATATATATATGAGACGGGGGGAAAATGAGAAAAGTAAGTAAAAAAAATGAAGGTGGAAATGAACAATGATAGCTAGTGATGGGCAGATAGTTGTTCGATGATGTCTCATTTTGTTTCCTTCACAATCGTTTTCAACTTCTCGTTTATTAAACTTCAATTATTAATAGTGCATAATTAAACTTAAAAACAAACAAACATTTGTTTTTAGCCAAACTTGGCTGAGATCTTATCGTTTTATGTCTTGTGGAAAACTAAACAAAAAAAACATTGAATTGAATCGAATTAGCCACGTAAACAAGCTGGCTTTAGAAGCTACTCGACCATGGACCACCTACATTCGATAAATCAGCAGAAAGAAAAGGCAGCAGAATTTAAACTACCACTCGCCGTAGCATTTATCGACTTCAAAAAGGCATTCAACTCAGTAGAAATCCCTAAGGTCATGGAGGCCATCACTTGACAAGGTGTAGATCCAGTATATGTTGAAGTGCTGAAACATATATACAATCACAGCAGCTCCTTTAACAGGGTACATAAAGACTCAGACCCCTTTCAACTCCAGAAAGGAGTAAGACAAGGTGATACCAGCTCACCTAAACTCTTCACAGCCTGCCTTGAGATGATCTTCAGAAGACTAGACTGGGAGAGTAAGGGAATTAAAATAGATGGTGAGTATTTGCAGAGGACATTGCCCTTTTTGCAGAGAACCTACACGACCTCCAACTAATGATAGATGAACTAAATGAAGAAAGCGAGAAAGTCGGCCTACACATGAACTTCAGCAAGACGAAGATCATGTGCAACAACCACATTGGAGATAAAAACAAAAAAAAAATCCAAATTGAGGACACAGAACTGGAGGAAGTAGATCACTACATCTACCTAAGGACAACAAATCTCCATGAAACCCTCAAAAGAAGAAGAAATCAAGTGAAGAATCACACTAGGATGGCAAGCCTTTGGCAGAGCAAGTTCAACCTTAAAAAATAAGAAGATCCCATTAATCCTAAAGAGAAGGGTGTATAACCAATGCATCCTCCCAATAGTCACTTATGGAGCTGAAACATGGAACTCAACTTAGAGACAGATCCGCAAATTGAGAACCATGCAACGTGCACATGAAAGAATTATGCTGGGCCTCACATGGAGAGACCACAAGACAGCACAGTACATACGAGAAAAGACAAGAGTCTGGGACATCATAGAATCCATTAAAAATCTTAAATGGCGGTAGGCTGGCCATGTTGCAAGAATGGCAGACAATCGATGGACATCACGACTCACAACATGGATCCCCTGCGATCACATGCGCAACCGAGGCCGGCAGAATATTAGACGGAGAGACGAGCTAGAAAAGTTCAGAAAGTACTGGCTCCGCGACGCCCATGATAGAGAAGCGTGGCGATTCCTGGGGAAGGTCTATGTCCAACGACGGACGTTAAAAGACTGACGATAATGATGATGATGAAATTAAATACGTAAGCAGAAAGAACACGGTTTCTAAAGCAGGAGATGGTTACGTTTATGGTCCTCCGTACCTATGACAAGGAATGGCCGAAAAGGAAGTCAAGAAAAGGGTCGGGAGAGAGAGGTATATATGATTGTGTGTGAGAGGGAGAGAGGAACAACTATAGCGAAGCACACAGAAAATGAATTCGACCCATTGAAATGTGTTGTGTGGATCTGTCACGGAACTACAGTTTTATCACCGATTTTTCAGTCCAGTAATGATAGATGGATCACATTATTTACATTTCATTTCAGTTACGAAGTTGTTAAGATACTTCGTCCCTTAATTTTCAGTGAAAACTCTTTTTAATAAGTTAAGATTTGAAAAGTATAACATTTTAACTGTTGATAGCTAGTACTATGAATTGTAGGCATTTTTTTTAAAAAGCCAGTCTTTTGCTAACGTATTTCCAATATGTTTAGCTATAAAGTTAGCTACTAATGGGATAGCATTATACAGAATATTTTTAATTAAATAAAAGCAGCATTTAGCATATCAACTTCTCTCCATGTCGACACTTAGGAAAGTTGGGATATTTTAAAAAATAATTTTCACTTACAGTTCGCTTTGGTTTGGATTGGATTGACCCTTTCTTTTTGCAAATGACAAATATTGTTTCAAATTAACGACAAGAAAAGTGTCCACCCCTTCGCTGTCTATTACTCAGATGAATATGACATGGTTAGGTGTTGGGTCAAATGGGTTTAAGGCTTTGAATGAGAACTATCACGCCACCTGGCGGTAAGTTGCTTTGTTACACGGGAAATTAATTGAAAATCGTCCATATCAATTTTCAAATGAACATCACAATTCAATATAATGGCTGTAATGTGTTCAATTTTCGTATCTTTTGTTTAATGTGATCAGCCGTTTATTCATCTATCTGTCTATCTATCTAATTAACTATCTATCTCAGTCTGTTTATATCTATCTATCTATCTATCTATCTATCTATCTATCTATCTATCTAACTTACTGTCTCTTTATATTTAACTTACTATCTGTCTCTTCATATCTATCTAACTTACTATCTATCTCAGTCTCTTCATAACTATGTAACTTACTATTTATCTCAGTCTCTTTATATCTATCTAACTTACTATCTATCTCAGTCTGTTTATATCTATCCATGTCTCAGTTCATTAATATGTTTTCAAAGGTTTTATGAGAAGGGCCATTGCTATGTAAACATAATACAAAACTAGGCATTTACTTTCAGACATTTTTGGAAGACTAATCGTCCTAAAGTGTCTTATAGAGATGCGTGGATGAATCTAAAACACCCAAATAATCCCACATAATCTTGAAAACATTGATATCTAAAATTTGTTTTATTATTCACGTATATTTGCATTTTGACCTCCAACTCAAAATCCTGGATCCACTCCAGAACAGATAGAAATAAGTGAATTAGATGTAGCTGTCATTTCAAGTCACATGAAGAAAGTGGTGAAATTTTAAAATGTAAAATTCCAATTTCTTTCAATACAAAAATAAAAACATTATTTCATTTTAAATGCATCATTTTACTCCTTGGGAATATCTGCTTTTCCAGTAAATGAATAAACACCAGAAAAATAATCCCAAATTTAGGGAAACAATCATCTCTGATGTTTTTTCTGCAAAAAGTAACACAGTCATAATTACCGAGTTTGTTTATTGGGTAATTGGAAAAAGTCATCAAAAAAGTAATTGGCATCAAGTCATGTCTTCAGTTTCTAGCCTGAAGAAAGTTTGGGGAAATTTTTACAAGTAAAATAATGATATTTTGATTCTATTTTTTTAATAGTAATAAGATAATACAAATGGATTTAGTTACCAATTACAATAAAGACAATTGTAATCTTTTGTTTTTGAGAGAGAAATAAATGGTGTAGACTTCTTATAGTATACATAGGCATTAGAATTTAAAATAAAAAAAGTGGAACTTACCTGGACTAAAACTGGACCGTCTCTTTTTACTCAGATTTTGGTTGAAGGGATTTCTTTTAACATTGATAGTTTTGAAAGAATTAAGCTATTTTTTTTTGTTAAAAAGCATAGGCTGCTCAATTCAACTTATCTTTGCACTGGTTGTGGAAGGATTCTCTCCTGATATTGTTTATAGTGGGTCTTTATAGTTTACTCCATTCATTTCTTGAAAAACAAAAGATAACAACTGTCATTATTGTAATATGTCATTAACTCCATACATATTGAGTGCAAAAAGTAATTTCAAAATTTATTCTGGACTGCTCTAGTGTTCCACATTCAATTACCCAACTAACTACTTGTAAAACAAATTTGTAGGTTCAGTTAGTAAAGCATTCACTCATTAAAGAAGGATCAAGCCTGATGTGATCTGAAATATGCTAACGCTAACTTGCCTGACTTACCCCTTGTTTCAATTCTTTAATACATATGGGTGGACAGGAGTAAAAATCATAGTTGAAAATAAATAAATGAATGAATAAATTTGCTCATCATAGGCCAACATGGCAGGGCATGGCCTAACACTCCCTATGGTTTGCATTATCAAAATTACACCGGCCGTTCCTACTGGGTCATTGGTCCCAAAAGGCCCAGCCACATCACTTACTTAAGTGGGAAATGATATGCTCAAAGGTTGACTACCCAAACACTACACCTAGAAAAAAAACGTTCCTGCTGGGTCATCAGTCCAAAAAAGTCTGCTGTGCTCCCAGAAACTATCCAAACAAAACCCAAAAATCATCACCAAGAAAACAACATCATACACTGACCTACAATGTCAGAAGCTCTCAAAAGACATGCACCTAACCAATCTCGAAAATGAAATCAAAAACATAATCGGTTTTAGTGAAATTAGAAGACCAATTCTTGATAAAAATAAATTAACATTTTACTAATGATGTTCATTCATTGAGACCTTTATGCCTGAATCTTCTCCAGTAGATTTTTAATATTTGGTTTGATGTGTGAAATTTTAGCATTATGTCTCCTCACTTGCATATATCAGTCATACTTCTCTCCTTTGTCAATATTTTTATTGACTGCACCATCTTACACTGTAAACAATTCATTATTATTTGGTCGAATATGGTATTCAACCAAATAAAACAGAGGATATTTGAAGCTTCAGAACTATATGTGTTCATGTATATGAAATAACATGACGACAGAAATGAGTAACTCAAATAATCTTTTTTTAAAATACATATCTTGTAGTTCATCAAGTGAGAGTAGCTTCCATCTATTTCCTGACTTAACTGGCATAAAACAAAAGATCACTGATTTTTTCTCGGGAAAAATTCTATTGCCCCCTTCCTTCCAAGTTTTAAAAATAGATATCTATTTACTTCTGTTGTCAAAAGTCCATGACAGTAACTGATTCAAGAAACAAACTCAACTTTGGCTGTTTCCAATCATTTCTAGGAATGTTTAGAGTAAGTGAGTACACATACCTAGCATAGTTCAGTTCAATTTTTGTGATAATACAAAAAGTAACTCAGAATAGAATTCTTTACAAGATGACGTAGATTTTATTAGAATTGATTGAGTTTTACAAAAATTATTACAAAATTAAAATTGTCCCTTTGTGTAACAGCCAACTCAATCATATTAAGGGTACAATGCTATCATGCATGAGAGAATATATTTAGTGTTTAGGTTGTAAAGCTTTCTAGACTATCTCTCTCTCTATCTCTCTCTCTCTCGCTATATATATATATATATATATATATATATATATATATATATATATATATATACATTACAATACAATCAGGGATGCAATATAATATAATATAATATCTGATGTACGATCGGTTAATTTCATAAAATGCTCGATACAATCAATTCTAAGCATTAAGTTAATTCAGGGTAGAGCTTATAATATAATGGAGTAAGGAGTCACCACACATATACGTTTATGTTTGTGCCCTGTTTGGGCTTCTTCAGACGAATGATTCGGTTTATTTAAGATTCCTACCTGGGACATTTTTTGGTGGGGTTTCTATTATTCTAGGTGGTAGGATCTTCCTTTTATCCTATCTATCCATCTATATATATACCATTCATATACGTTTTTGTTTAGTGGTTGGCTATTACTTGCTGTGTTTTTTGTTTTATTTAATGGGGGTGTATGTCTGTTATTACCTACTATTTATGACCACCCCAGCTGCCAGCCCAAACTAGTCAGATACAGCAGGTGGTCTCAGAATAGGGCTCTAGCTCTGTCCAGACCCTACATTCACTCATTAGGATGGACATTATACTATGAATAGAGTAAAAAATAAAAGGAAAAAAAAGTCCTCACTTTTTACCTATATCTAAGTATAGATAGCACCTACTTTGAGACAAAAAAAAAAAAAAAAAATAGACAAGCAGGTCGTTTTGACCTGCTTGTCTTTTGTTCATTCAAACCTATTAAAATATAATTTCTCTATGATATCTTTCAATTCAAAATTAGGAATTTTTTATCAATTAAAAATGAAAAGAGAGTGAGAGAGAGAGGGGGTATCAGTGAAGTGATGAAAAAGGTTTCAAAAGAATCGGAAACAAAGGGGAAAAAAGGGTCAAGTGAATGATTTATTACAGAGATAATTTTTTTCCGAAATCAGAATATGCGCGGCTTATTTATTTAAGAATGATAACTGGTATGACTCCGCTGAAGAATGCCACCCGCGTTGTTAATGATCCTGAGATATGAATTATTTACAAGATAGAAGGGCAGATAACTAACGTTTCTTTTAATTTACAATCTGTTTCATGGCATTAAATTTCACCATTCAACATAAGTATGGCATCGGCAGTCATGAAATCAGATAGTTTTACGGTCGCGTTTTGCAGTGGTCTTTGACAAGAGGTTGATTAACATTGCAAAAACATTCCGTGTATGGGAAAAATGGTCGTTAAGATCGGTCGGTCGTTGGACACAGGAGTCGTAAATCGTAGGTACTACTGTAAGGGTATAGAAGGTGGAAGATGACATTTTGGTGAAAAAATGGTACAAGGGAGACAATCCTGTAACCTAATTATTTTTCTTGCATGTTGATCGGAGAAGCTGACTCATTGGTTCCCGAGTGAAACGATTCACGATACATTATGTAAATGATAACTAATTAGAATATTTACTGTTGAACAATGATCAGCGTTCCATGCTCGTGTACCATTGCCATGGCACTCATTCCTCTTGGGGACTTCCATGAACCTATCGAAATACAGAAATAACAGCAGTAACAGGTTTATACAATAATTTACTTTGATTCATCTTCATAGTTACACCTACCAAACCTTGGATTCTCTTGTTACTGTTTCAAGGTTTAGAAAAAACGCAGAACATTTATTTTCCATCCATCTTTATATAGATAATGTTCGAGAGGTAATTCATTGAAAACTATCATGTGACCGAAAGTCTATAGGTAACATTTTGTGTTGAGGTTGATCAATTTAAAAATTGGGGAAACTAGTTGATCAGTGAATAAGTTACTCCTCTCACTTACTTTTGGATCACTGGAAAAGACCGGATTTTCAAAAATCAAGTGTGAACGCTACCGGACACAAACTAAGGGATCAATTTAAGCATAGACTTACATTGCAAATTGAACCTCCACCAGTCCATGAGGAATCATCAAAGAACAAAATTTTTCTGGACATGATAAGGAGTAAATACTTATTTTTTTATTTGTTGCTCTATTTCAACAGAATTGAGTAAAAAAAATGAAATTGAAACATGAACAGCAGGAGTAATAGTGATATTACCAGTAGCAGTTGCTTGCCTAAATAAGCAAAGAATTTTGCTTAGAAGCAGCATCCATTTTGTGTCTGTGTGTTTGCAGTACCCTTTAACTGTTTCTGTTTGCTTCAGTGCGACAGAAAACCATACAAATCAATGTCTTTTATATATAATAAAACATCATCCCCCAACCATTATAAATTTACCAATGAACTTAAGCCTACCAGTGCTAACCTGTGATGTATCGCCAGCAAATCTTTCTATCTCATCTCGCCATCATACATCTGGTCTTCTACTGTGTTTGCTATCTCTGGAGCTCCTTGTTCACCTGTTGCACCATGGTATCCATTCTTCTTACTAGATGTCGAGCACATCTCCATTTCTCTTTGTTATTTCAATGATATATTTCACTTTGGTCTGTTTTCTGATCCATGTTGATTTTATTCTATTTCTTATTGTCGTTCAACATTGCTCTTGGTATTATTATTTTCATGTGATTTCGTTAGTTTTCACATCACAGCTTGTATCTTCATGTTTTACGCATATTGGCAAGGTACTTTTCAATGTTTCTCTGTCTATACATATATACACTCTAAATGCTTTTCAACTGATGATTATATCTCATTTCATCTTGCTTTCATGGTCTTTCTCTTACTTGATCATCATCTAAGTAAATGTTTTCCTCAACTCCTTTATCAAAGCTTTGACCTTAATTCTTTGGAACATTATTGTTGAACATTACTTGTCATAATTCTCTTCATCTTTAACCTCATCCCGTAGCTTTCCCTACTTAGATCTTTCAGCATGTTTTGTAACTCATCTGATGTTGGATGTTATTGCAATATCATCAGTAAATCGTATATGGTTCAAATTTTCTCAGTCTATGGTTTACCCCTCCCCATTAGTTTCCCAAAAGGTGCTTTCAAGATTTGCTGCGAATGATTTAGGAGAAATCATGTCCCCATTGTCCAAAATACTGCTGTTTCATCTTCATAAACATTCTCGTAACTTTTACATAATTTTTTTTTCATGTGGCTGATTTTCTTCTAGCGTTTGCTGGTATTTCTGATAATAGTTTATACGTTAGACAGTCATGTAATTGGGCAATAGTTGCCAAGATCTTCATTTTGTTTCTTATGAAGTAAGATCCCTATTCCGAAACAGAAGTTTTGAGGCACTTTTCTTTTTCGTATGCAGCGTGTAAACAGTCATGCTAATCCTTTGTGAAAGATCTCTCCTGCATCTTTTATAAGTTCTGTTATACAAATGGTGCCTGGGTCTTTTGCATGTTTAATTTAATTTTTTTTCTTCTCCAAGCACTATTTCATCTGCTGCTATGTCTAGAGCATCACACTATTTCTATTAACATTCTGGGGGGGGGGTGAAAAAAAAATGCAGGGTCCATGTTTGTACATCACCCTAATATTTCTATTGATATTCGGACCATCCTCATCTTGGTTGTTTTTCATACAACGTTTCGGCCGTTGCACTCTACGGTCTTCGTCAGGTATAATAGTATTAAATGGAAATAAGATTATTCCTAAATATCAGATTCGCCCTATGGCAGGCATACTCAATGGACCTTGGAGAAGGTTATATATACATATAAAAGACCACAATAATAATGATTTTAACACTTGATACTTCCAGCAAATGTAGTTATGACCTCAAAAATATGACCAAAAAATTTGATTTCAAATCTACAGTATCGCATTGTATTGATTTCAACTACTACTTACCATCATCTTAATCTTTAGAGATTTTTTTTTTTTTTTCAAATTTAAAAAAAATAAAAATATAACTCAACCCAGGCCGTCACTCTACTGGTGTGGTCTTCATACTAATTACTTTGGGATCCCTTTCAATTATTAGTTTCTAAAGCACCCTGGCCAAAAATAACCTTCCTATCTACACATATGTTTATAAAATGTGGATTAAAATATATAAACCTTAAAAGAAAATACACTTGAATTGAAAAGTAAGAACAAAGCTTATTGCGGAAAAACAGACTTATGAATGATTACTGACCCATCAATGTCTGTATCAAGTAAAAAACCGAGATGCTTTCAATTGAAAAGACAAAACATTAATTTTTTATTCTAACATAAAAAGTATGTTAGAGAGATATAGTCATGAATGAATTGTTAATGTAATGAAGAATTATTAAGTATAATGCAAAAATTGTCTTTGATTTGTGGCACAGTTTGAATACTGCTGCTTGACAACAACGAGCAAACAGCACAGATTGGAAATTAAGAATAAACTTCTGGTGAGATTCGAACTCACATCACCCTGACCAACAGGATATGTGAGTTTGAACCTCAACAGGAGCTTATCCTTTATTTCCGATACGCAGTTTGCTTGCTGTCCTAGAGTGACGGTCGAGTTGTGATACCCCTCCCCCAAACAACTAGAAATTAGGACGAAGGTGAGATAAGTTAAATGTAATACAATCGTTACAATTAATCATCTAATAATGAAAAATAAATGAATAAAAATAATCATTAATATGTTGAGTTAACATATATATATATGTATATATGTATGAGTAATAGAATGGTCAAGAATATACCCTAGGGGACTTTGGCATAGTAATGGTGAGAAGTTGAGTGAAGAAATTTATAGATTAACAAGATATGGGCTTAACAAGAGGTGGGATTCAGGTGTGTATTTAAAACTCCCAGGTACAAATAGCATTATCAGCATACTACATCATTTACAGTTGAACATTCAAAAGATCTTTTAACTACTCTAGCAATCACAACAAGTTAAAAGAAAACTAAACAGAAAATACCAGTTTATTTATAAAACTAATTTAACAAACTAATCCTCGAAAATGACCAATAATGGTTGAAAGATCTTGAATTTAAGAACATCAAAATTTGGTACATTTTCACGTTATTTTGATATTGTCATTAAACAGTTTGTCAGCGAAGACGAAAAATTGACAAAAAAGTTGAACAAAGTATGTTGTTTTTAATAACAAATGCTTTTTCATATATAATATATATATATATATATATATATATATATTAGTTTTTGAGAGCGGCATTATGATGGAAGAGTACTCAATTCAGGGATAGAGCACATGTAAATATTTAGACAGTGTAGAAATAGAAATCAACACTTGATGAGTTTCATGTTGCCTAAATCTTCAGATCATGAGCCACGACTAGTATGGCAAGCCGTATATATATATATATATATATGTGTTATTTGAGATCAAGGGGGAAGGGGTAGGTAGGATATGTTGAGTATTATTTTTGAAAAAAATTTAGAAAAAAAAAAAAAAAAAAATATCAATTTTTAGTTATTGACATGAATTGTTTATAATATTTTGATTTCTAGGATTAAGTTTTTTTTTTTTTCTTTCAAATTTAGAAAGATTCAATTTTTCATAAATTTGAGATTAATGACTGTTAAATTAGTTTTTGGATTTAGGGCTGTTGATTATTGTATCATTTTTATATTTTCCAGAAATAAACAAAATATCGATTTTTCTGAATATTGATTATCAATTTATAGAGAGCTCAGAAAAAAATGAAATGTCAGCTGAAGTGTTGTTGAGAGCTGGTGCTAATTTTCCATTTCTTCTATGTTATTTCTGGAGTGTTTTTGAGGACCTATATGCAGTAAGATAGTGCTGTGGGTAGTTTTTTTTTGGTCATCAAATGATCTTTCTAGTCAAGTAGTTCCTTTGTTTTCAGGGGCTTTTTCACTTTGATTTAGATTTTTTATGGGTTTCCTTTGGATTTATGGTGGATTAGTATAAAATGTTTGTAGGCAATTTCTGTTTAATGGTCATTCAAATTTTTCTGCAATTACAGGTGGTGTTCTGGTGATTTTTTTCCAATGATTTGTAGCATTATCAATGCAGCTATACTTCACTTACAACATGTTTTAGTTGAATATTGTGTGTAGAGTTTGATGCCAAGAAATATGTTGATTAGTTTGAGAGACTTCACCTAGGCTCATTTTCTCATCTGCTGAAAAGAAATCATTTTTTTTCTGTTGTGTTCTTCATGTTACTTGGTGAGAATGTTTTTTTTTTTTTTACAAAACTAACGAACTCAAATAACAGTCAAATCTTAACATCCTAACCCGCCCGAAAAAGCATCATGCTGGCACACTTGAAAAATGCCAAAGCACCCGGTAAAAAAAGTATGATTAGAAGCCTTCGATCAGACGCATTAGAGCTCTCCAGTGTGAAGGGAAATAACTGTAGCTGCTTCTTGTATTCATTTATGGTGTGTCATGGTTTCTTCCTCTTCGAAGTAATTGTTGCCCAGTTTTTCAACTTTCACCGTTAAGTTTGATCGAGAAAATTGCCAATATTGCATACAGAACTTAAAATGGGGCTGTCAACTTTGTGCCCACATGGGTTGATGAGATATGTGCATACCCATGGGAATTTCTCCTTGAATATAAGCTGTATAAAGGTCATCGAAAAATTTTTTCTTCGAGATGTTTTTATAGCCATGTCTATAACCAATTGCATTTAATGAATTACAAACACACCACACACATTTTTTTTTGTCTTTATTGAGCACAACTGTTTTAGAAACATTATCATCAAACCATGTAATGAGCTCACATGCTAATTTTACTGTTTGTTTCCATGAAAATTACACCATAGGAATTCTTGAAACTTCACGTCTGATCATCATTCATTAAAAATAGCTTGAAATGAATGAGATTAGGAAAATTAAAAAACTTATTGGGAGTCTTGAATAAAAATAAATTACCAAATAGCTTTAGGCTCCTTCGTGCCGATCTACACATTAATTACCGTCATTTAGACTGGTATATTCTAGTTATTATAATTTATTCAACAACCAGTCTTCCCTGCAATACAGCCATTTTTTACAATCCATCCACAATGCAAATATTTGAATAAACAAGCTTATTTTAAGCTACATCCATCATTAGAACATAGGGATTAAGACTTGAACAATTTCCAAAAGGATATTCGGAGTTGATGCTGTTTCGTAATCTCTCTTCGCTATGTCAAACATTTTTTCATTAGATAAATCGATGGATACCCAGTGGCTAGTTGACTGTGGTATTTGCTTGATTATGGGGAAGGGGGAATAGGGCGTCATTTTATTTTCTTGAATGACTTCTCTGCGCCTTTTTGGTGGTTAAATGTTGTGTCTAAGAAATCTTCCCAATTTGTTTTGATGTCAATTTTGAATCCTGTTTTTTTGGAAATTTCTAGTGACATAGGATTATTAGTTGATCTGAAGATTGCAGCAGCAAGAAAGTCATCATAGAGTGTTGATGTCTGTGTCTACAGTGTGTGTATGGGTGTGCATATACGGTATTTTTTGATTTGTTGTCATTCACCTGCTTGAAAAAATGCGAAAGCATTGGAACAATTCAACAGATTATAGTAAGTCTGATTATAAATATTTAAATATTTGAGAGATAAGAGTGCAGATAGAGCCTGTGGCTTCTGGTAAATATTCAAGAGAGATTTTCCATTACTGATAAAAAGCATCATGGTTAAATAAAAAGCCTAAAAGAGAAAGAAACAAAGATGTAAAATTAATTGAGTTCTTAATAATAATAATAATGATGATGATAATAATAAGAAGAAAATGGAAACACACATCTGGTGATCATTTTTTCAAACAAGCAGAGAAAAAACAACTTTTGCTTAGTCATTCAATTCTCCTCTTCCCATCTTTGATGTTGTCAATGCAACACCTCTGATGATCCATTCTTGAGCCTTCTTCAGGTTTTTAATTCTTGAAAAAAGGCAAGCTTGAGAAATGAATTAAATGAGCAGAGAAAATTAAGACAGAAAAAAAAAAAAAAGAAAAAAAAAGTTTACCAATTTTCTTGAATTATAAGCTTGATGGAGGGGCGAAGAATGCTGCTGTCTGATGACAAAATCAAGTAAGCCCATAAAACATGAAACCGAAAGAAACAGAAAAAAAAAAAAAAACCCCATCAAAACCATCTGTTAACCTTCGATAACTATACCTGTTTTGGTTAAACAAGTTATGACAATTTCTGTTGTAAGGGGATATCAATAATACAAACTTCCAGAGCAAAGAAAGGCAAGTTCAGCATGAAGGTCTGTGATTTTGACATGGGAAATGGGATTTTAGTTGGACCGATCAGATTTAGTATAAATCAATATCAATGACAATTGACCAAAACCAATATATGAGCAATAAAGCATAAAGTATTATACATTTTGGGTCCTAATTCAATTTTTATGGAAAATGGACTTACTTGCTTTTGTCATTTCTCTGAAGAATAGGTTCACTGGTGTATAATGTAGGGTTAGTAGCCCTTATCCATAACTCTGTTAACAGAAATGTTCCAAAATTCAAAACTTTTTAAAAGCCAATATGATACCACAAGTGGGAAATTCCACATCTGACCTCACTGCAGAATGATTTGAAGACAAAGCTAATTTCCATCGAATCTAAATCATTCTGACTACAGTAAAAGTTCAAATCTATTCTCCACATCGTCCGCTCATAATGTATATAAAAATATTCCAACATCCAAAAACCAGAACACTTCCGTTGTTAAGCATTTCAGATAAGGAGTACTCAACCTGTATTGACAACAACAAGGACGGGAAGAAGAGACGGGATTGTCTTAACGAAAGTTGGAATGTTGATGACTTTCATCAAAGTGAGAGACAGAAGAAAAGAAAAAAAAAAAAAAATTGTTTCAGATTGTTATTTTATTACGTCAGAAAAAAAAATTAAAGACAATTATTTAATCGCTGCTGACGGGATGAAGATGGCTCCTGCTTTGATGGTTTGGTTTCTCGATTGAAAACGAGGTTGGCGGGACTTGGGAGAGGGGCTTTTCACACTTATGAAGCAGCAGCGGCAGCAGCTACTGCCAGAGAAGGGTTAATAATTTTTGGTTGGTTGACAGCAGCAGAAATTTACAACGGATACATTAGGAGGAGAAAGAGATTATGGGTAGAGATTGAACAGGGGGTGGGAAGAAAAAAAAAGTGTGGGGGGAGAAAAAGGTGTTTTGTATTTTTACCATGTATCATAATGAATAAGCTTATTTAGCTTTTAACAGTAAATTTCCTAAGGCTGTTGAAGAAAGTTCACAAGAGAAACCCCTAAAATAGGGATCAGAGTGCAGTGAGTGCATTTGGTCATATGATTACAAACGAGTAATGCAGGATGACCCCAAAAGTAAGAAAGGTTTTGAAAATCAATTTTTCTTTTTATTGTTTCTTTCTAAAGCATAATCTATGAAATGGACAGAATTTTAATTATGTATAAAAACGAAAAGCAGAACCAAAACAAAGTTGCCAGTTTCAATAGGTACGGGGGTTGAATTTTAAAACCCTTTCCTGATTTTCTGGACACCCTTTATTTACAAGAGATCAAATTCAAAATATTTCTCAGAACGATTAAGTAGATATTTTGCACTTACAAAATTTAGAGATTTTTGTTTTTATCCTTTATTTTCTACAAACTTTGAAAGACTTAATACAGGGTGTTCATGAATTAACAGCATTGTAAAGGGAAATAACTTTGAAACTTTACAATAAGCTGATTGGCTGATATGCTTAGCTAAGAATACGGCCAAGTGTATCAGCCACTTAGCTAAGAATATGACTGAGTGAATCAGCCAAGTAAATTTAAGGGAGGTAACTGATGAATTTCTTTCAAGAAGTTATTTCCCTTCTGTATGATTTGTTGATCCATAAATACCCTGCAAAATTGTCAATAGGATGATCCATGGTAAAGACAATTCGTAAGAAAAGAAAAACGCAGTAATCACCAACAAATCACGGGCCGAACACTCAAATACTCAAACAAAAAAAAGAAAATTCTGCTTCATCTTCTAGTAACAAGGTATTAGGAACATCAACATGAACAGAGCAACCATTTAAAAGAAAAATCTTTTTCATCTGTGTACATCAATAAACTTATGTACAAAATGAAAGATATGGGAGTAGGGTAGATTGGGGAGCCATATACACATACACACAGGGTGTTCATAAAATGATGCAACATTTTAGTCGACTAAATTCAGGAGAAGCAACTCAGAAGTTGCCTTAGAAGAATTATTTCAATTTTTAAATGTTGCGTTATTCTACAAACACCCTGTATGTATATATAATATATTTTCTAGAGTTGAGATAATTTTCTGGGAACACCAGACACCAGAGAAACTCCCCTGCACAAAAATGTGCATGAGACTTGTGTTTAGCAAATTACCCACAGGATGAAGAATAAATGCCATTACCACAGGAAAAAAAAAAGAAAAAAAAAAGGGTCAAATTTTACTGAATATCTTTCAGTCACGATGGAAGCTATAGATACAAACGGGGAAGAAGAACAAGGCATGAATACTTTACACGAGTAGACATATACACGTAGTATTATGTAAATAATATTTATTTATATATGTATATATAAAATTAAAAAAATGCGCCCGTTTTCAAAATAACCGGACTCTGAGCTTGATAAATTTTGATCTTTTTTGTTCATCTCATATCCAAAACACCTTTCTAAATACTTTTGGCAGCATTAACAGTATTTTCAAGCTCATAAACAAAGTTGAATTTAAGTAGGAAAACAAGTTCAAAAAATCACACGAGAGAGAGTAAAGCTCTTCATAGCAAGAGGATCCACTCATCTCCCAATACCCAGAAACACAAAGTATTTTCTATTTTACCGTATTTTTTAGTTATAGAATACTCAGGACCAGTGTGTCCATTAGGCAAACTCAGGCGGTCACCTAGGGCACAGATGACCTAGGGGGGCACTCTAAACTGGAAAAAATACTCTCTAGAATACAACCAGGGTGCACAAATTTCAAGTCCCGCCTAGGGTGCATCAATCCCTTGCACAAATTTTAAATCTCGCCTAGGGTGCATGAAACTGTTGCGTGGGCCCTGAGAATATTTTCAAATTTTTTTAAAGCCTTGGTAGGGGAAAAATGAGTTTTTAAAAGGTATTTTAATAATGAGGTGGAACAAAGATTGACCATATATATATTTATGTATATATATGTTTTAAAAATTTTTAAAAATTTTTTTTTCATTTCATTTTAGATTTTTTTCTTCTCAAATTTCTAAGTTTAATTTTTATAGTTACAAAAACTAAGCCTGGGTGTTTAGATACTGCTGTGTGCTGCCTTGCTAAGTTAGGTGTTCCAGCAGCAAAAGTGAAAATAACCCTATGAGACAAGCTGCAGCTTCGTCAACAACTGGGTACACAGATTTGCCTAATGGAACATGGAGGCGACAGTAGTACCAATCATGGTCGGAGCCCTAGGAACATTCCATAAGAGAGCCAAGCAAACAGGTTGGAGAAATTGGAAATCCGGAAAAGAACTGAGACCATCCACATGACAGCACTACTAGAGTCCTGAAGTATTGAGACTTGCTGTCGCTTGATCTCCAGTGAAAGCCACCAGTCACTACAGGTGTGAAAACTTAAGTACAATAATAATAATAATAATAATTATTAAACCTTGTAAAGGCTTCAAGTTAGAAGATTTGGCAATTTTTTCATCGAAGTCAACAACATTGTTGTATTGGATGAAGGGGAGCAGTGGCAAATTAACCATTGGGCTGAGAAGGCTCAGGCCTAGGGGTCCACATGAAGAGAGGGGCCCCTGACGGCAAATAAATGGTTCGAATGTACTCAGCATTAGGGCCTAGGTGGTAGATAATCCCTCTGAGGGGTAAGGCAGTTCCTTAGCTGAACTTAAACCAATTTTTCAGAGCAACAAGGGAGAGAGAGAGAGAGGAAAGATGAAGACTACTAAGAAAATAAAGGCATAACACAACCCAGATGCATTTTAGGAAACAAAGCACAAAATAGAGAAAAAAAAACTGGAGTTTGAAAGGGAGAGGTGAAAAAAAAAAAAGAAAAAAAGAAAAAAAATTTTCCAACCTTTTCTTTGGACTCATCTTCAATGTTAACACAACGTTTCAGCCAACTCATTCTACGGCCTTCTTTCGGTGTGATAATATCATTGTACTGCATGCACTGCTAATAGATTAACTCATTTACAAACATTGCAGTTTACATCTAAATTTTCTGGTTATTTTTTTTCCGCTCTGCACTTTTTGGAGAAAGACCGATAAGATACTCCTTCACGGATATTAGATTTCATACCTGGAAAAAGCTGTAAAATGAGTCAGCCCAAACGTTGTGTTAACATCAAAGATGGGAAGAAGATATAGGTTTGTCCAAAAAAAGAAAAGAAAAAGAAAAAAAAAGAAAAAAAAGTTGGAATATTAATGAATCTTTTCAAAGTTATAGAAGAAAAAAAAAAAAAAAAAAAAAAAAAATGATGGTGAGTGAAATAGAAAATTTTATTGAACACAATTTGGATGCTCTCCACACTGCTTTTATTTGATATTTTTGTTTTTCTCTTTTGGTAGTGAGGAGATGGGGAGGGGGAGAAAGAAAGAGGAGGCTGGCTGAAGTGGTGGTGGTGGTGGCAGCGGCAGTGAAAAAGGAGTGGAGCCCAGCAGAGACAGTGATGGTAGTGGGGAGCAGAAGGAGACTAATATATATATATATATATATATATATATATATATATATATATATATATATATATATGAGAGAGAAGACAAAAAAATCCAACTAATAATAACGGAGGAAGGGGAAGAAAAAGAGCAGGGTGGAAGAGAGTTTGGCATGCTGGGCAGCATGGGGAGAGGGAGGGTAGTTCAATTAATCACAAATGGAATCAGGAGAAATGTAGACACGAGAGAGAGAGAGGAAAAAAAAACAAACAAAAAACAAAAAAAAAAAAAATAATACGTTGGTCAGAAAGAGCAGAATAAAACTCACTGCTAAGACCTAAAAGCTCCTGAATTTAGACGAACCTACTGTTGCAGCATGTAAATACACGTAGATGCCACGCGCAGGTAATTGCGAATTTTACAAGTGCATGAATGGACTGACCACTGAGTTGGTATAGGAGCAAGAAAAGACTAGCCCGGGGCCAAAATGGACACTCCTTGGTTCTAGCCTGAGCTTCCCAGATTGGCTGGTCAAAGATCCCAATCTTTGACTCGGATGAGCCATGCCACCCACCCTATACCTAGTGTATGTGTGTGTGTGTGTATGAGAGAGAGAGAGAGAGAGAGAAAGAAAAGGGAGAGACAAAAAAAAAAAAAACGGTAACAGAGTTAGAAGGAGAGAGAAATGGGACAAATTTAAAGCGTGTGTGACCTAGGGGGGTAAAAGGAAAGAGAAAAGACTAAGCAAACAGAGTTTAGCTTACTAATGTAACGTGTGCAATGAAAGAAGGGGGGGGTGCAATATGGGGTGGGAATAACTGGACAAGCAATGGTCAGTGAAAGAATAACAGAATATTAATAAGAAGAATAAGGATGATGGGTTAATGATGGCACTGATTGTATAAACTGACCAATCAAAATGCTTGGTTACAGTCTTGATTGTATAACTGACCAATCAAAATGCTTAGTTACAGTCTATGGTGGGAGGAGTCCAAATGTTGTCTTCTTGTAATGGGTAGTAAAGCCTTCTAGTTGTTATAGTAGTAGTGGTTGTAGTAGAATTAGTACTGAGCCTGACCAAGCCACAAGGTCATTGAATTTGGTGGAATGAACAAACCAAAACGGCAGTAGCAGCAACAGCAGCAGCAACAGCTAGATTCTGTGGTGGTGGTGGTGGTGGTAACAGTAGTAGATATAACCGATGGCTAATGGGCCAATCAGCTAAGATGAAGTTGGGTTTAAATGATCACGTCCTGCTAAACGCTGACACTGAAACACAGACGACGACAGCCGGTTGAGATCCTGAAACAAAAGATGACAAGTCAAAAGAAGATTAGAGAGAAGAAAAAAAAGCTAGTTCAGAGGATTATTGAGGTAAGAACTAGTCAAAATTAATGATCATGTTGCAATACTTCATCCAAGAATGAAAAAATTAGAAAAATGAATGATTATATAGATATATATATGTATGTGTGTGTATGTGACTAAGAAATGGATATATTTGACCTGACTGAATGATTATAAGTTGTGTTATATAATATAAAAACCCATTTAATATGATATCCTGTCTTTACATAGTTAATATATCACTTGCTCTAGACTTAAATAGAATAAATGATTAGAGAAAATGGGGCTGCTGCAGGCCTCAATTGTAAACATCAGCTTGGAATATTGGTTGTAAGGAGTCCAATTTGGAGGGGTGAATTTAGCTTCTGTTTTACTATAAAGTCCCCATGGCTGAATGACTAAGGTGACAAGGCTTATACTGGACCCCCTTGGCTAGAGTGTGACTTTGATTCTAACTAGTTCTTTTTTTCCCGATTGCACTAATTAATCGTTGCTGTGATAAGCAATTGAAATTTAGGATGAAGGTAAAAACTAGTCAAAATTGATGATAATATCACGGTTATTATCATCAAGATCAGTCAATCCCAAACACTTCATTTAAAATGAATTAAAAGTTCATATCAGCTTCATATCAATTCTCTTTAATGTACAATTGTTTATTACAATGAATTCAATAACAATAGTGAATTTGTATAGAATATAAATCCATAAGACAATATTGATCTTTTGCCTGAAAATGAATCACCGTAGCAACATAGCTTCATTTTTCTGACAATAACCCCTTATCTCTTGGTCACCCTAGGCTTTACTAACCAACCTACCCCATCCAGACTCTTCTGACAAGGATACAAAGCTATATACATTTCTATTTGAAAGAAAATCAAAATTTCACTATATACTCTCACTCGATATCTATCTCTATCATTCCAACTAAGCTTTTCTATGCTTGAACATGATAAAATGCTGTCATGATTGTGGTGAAATCAAAGTGTCCATTTTAACAATGGATCATTATTGAAAATTGAGCACTCTCTAAAAACAAGAGAGGGGGAAAAAAAAGGTGGCCACTGGACAACACATGAAAATTTTCAAGGCTCTATGCCAAAGAATGTGACTCATGGGTGAATGGACAGATGAGTGAAAAGGGAAGACTACCGTAAGCATATGTTTTTTGCGGTTTGTGGGGGGGTCTTTTATCATGGCTACAGTGATTTGATAGTCATAAACAAGCAATTACAATCCTTTTCTAAAGTAAATTTAAATCATTCCAAATGAGATATGCATGAAAAAAGGAAAAAAAAAAAAAAAAAAAAGAAAGTTGAAATAACCTTTCTACCCTTATTTGATCCCCCACACCTCTTGATTCTTCCATGCTGCTGCATGCCACCTCATCATTTTTCACGTCTTCCAGCCTTGTCAAAATATACATTTGGCACCCTTGACAGGAGTTTGGATGTACTCACACTGTAACAGCTAATTAACGATCTTACATAATAGCTAGTTCAAGCCTAGAGGTTCACTCCTGAACTTGTCCCCAAAATTATATCCCTTAAAGTATAAGGATTTCATTCCCCCCAATCAATAGTCTGTTTAACTAGGTTATCCTTACTTGAATCATCTCACACTGCCCCTGATTGAATTGGCATATATAAAACGGACAATCCATTTCAATTTCTCCCTGATAAGAAAATTAGAAACCCATGTTGATTACTTATCCAAGATGAATTATATAAAACAAAGAATTGACTATTAAGTAAAATGCTTACTTACACCAACCACCCATGTGGAATTAAAGGTGATTCAATAAGTTCTGCCCTCACTTCCTTCATTGGATTCATGCCTTGAACGGCTGCCGCTGCCACCACCAGGGTCTCTAGAATACTCGTCTCGGGGTTTCCCTGTGCCGAAAATTGACATATTCCTGTCAGTTTTTGCAATTTCATTCAAAGGTTCTTTCACCGTTCGTGGAAGGAGCTTCAGACGTGGACGAGCAGCGGCAGATTCTGGAAAAACGGAGAAAAAGAAAGTCATACAGCAAGTTTTAAAAATATAAATAAAAATAAAAATCGATTGTCTGGCAATGAACAAAAAAGCTATCTGGCAATGAATGGCTAACTTTTAATCTCCACTGATTTCTGCAGTTAATGGGTAACAAAGAGAATTTAGTTTTCCTGATTAATGTGAATAAGGATATTACCGAGCAGAATGACAATTTGAAGTTATTTAGAAGGAAACTAAAGCATACAAAGAATTGTCGATAGGAAAGAAAATGTATACAGAAGTTTCTTTCCCCGCTTTCAAGTAGACGTGTGACTTAAGAGTCGCATACCTAAGCATGAAGTGACAAATAACAAAAACAATGAAAATATGGATCAGATATTGGTGTGGACCAAGCAAAAATTGTGTGTACACAGAAATTTGCCAACCTCTGCAAGGAAAGGGTTAAAAAAAAAGAAAAAAAAGAAAAAAGAACAGAATGAGAGATTCAGCTCAATGCTTGTAACCATATGCTTTGTGCTTGAGAAAACTTACATTAAACCAACCATTTTTGGAAAGAAAAGTTAAGTTCAAATTGTCTGAAATAATGTCGGTAAGTTTTAGCAGAACGATGCTAAATTACTAGGTCAACTTGTGAAAATTCAACGAGTGTTGACAGTTAAGATTATCCATTATTTCATGCCTGTACCTTTCCTATTTTCTCCCACATCCTTCCCAATCTTCCTTCCCTATCTTTATCCAAATGTTATACGAACATGGATTAGTTTCAAATGCAAAAGTCTTCATACAGACTCCCCACCACCTCTTATCAAACTATCATTCTTTTCCGTCTTATCTTTTCCCACCCTCTTAATGAACTACATAACTATTGTCTTCTCACTTTCTAGCCTCCTACTGAACTGCCTACATTTACCTCCAGGGCGGTGATAACTAAAGTCGGAATATTAAAGAAAAAATAGAAGAGAACATTGCTATATACAAACTAAGAAGCTAATTTAGCATAATTAACCCTCACAGAATATTGGAAGGGCTGGGTGGGTTTTTGGTAAAAAAAAAAAAAAAAAAAAAAAATTTTCCTTCAAAAGGCATAAATGTCAAACATTTCCAGCCCTCTGACTCCATTGGTGTGGCCCGTACATATCAGCACATACATAACCAGCCAAATGAATATGAAAACTGAAGAAACCTATAGTAACAGTTCCTGATGAATTCTCCACTAGACTGAATTAAAACTAATGAAGTGGTTTTGCAAATAAAGGGTGGAACACTCACCAGGGGACGGTTCACTAAACTCTGCTGATCCTCCACTGTTGCGCCGCTGGCGAGGGCCAGTACCAAAGCCACCTCCTCGTCTGTTGTCAGGCCGATCATAACCTCCACCACGACTCTGGGGACCACCAAAGCCTCTGGGCGGGCTTGAACCGCGGCGGTCGTAACCACGGTCATCCCGATAATCATTTCGACCACCACCTCGGCCACCGCCAAAGCCACCTCCTGCTCCTCCAAATCCACCTGGTGGGGAAGAGAGAAAAAACAAAAACAAAACTCGTTAAGTACTAAAATGTTACAAGTTTCCTATCATCACTTTACAAAAATTGTCTATATTTTTTGTTATTTCTAAACATATAATATTTGAAATATTAATTATTTTGTTCAAAGACCGTTTATGAACACAACCAAACTTCATAAACTCCTCGAGGAGCATAGGGACACTATTGCTGTTTTAGATTTACAGGGGGTAATTGCTAGCCCTGTGCCTAAGATGTACTGCCTTACAGGGTTGAAGGTTACAGTAAATTCTGATGAATACATTGTTTAATTATTAATATTTTTTATTCGAGAAAAAAACAAACAAAAAAAAAAAAAAACAAAACATTTTGGAGCCTCTCCATGCCAATTAAAGACTGCCACAGGTTTATGCACATCAAAGCAGAGATTACCTTAGAACAGCAGAAGCCACTTATTGGAATCATTGTACCACTGATAAGACATTAATATGCATCAATATTTTAGGTCAATATACAACAGGTATTGTAATTTTTCTGAGAACAGAAGCCATGCCATTTTGAGGCAACAATTGATTGGACTCAATATCAAAAATGATCAGTGTCAAGAAAGGTATAATGTTTAATGAGGAAAATAAGGGAAAAAAAAAAAATCAAATTTTACGGAAAAAAAAACAACAAAAAAACAAAAAAAAAAAACACCAAAAGAGTTATTTACCTTGTGCTCCACCTCCACGGCCTCCTCGGCCCCCAAATGAACCCTTGTCTCGTTGGCGGCCTTCAGCTATATCTACCCGTAAACAACGTTCTTCAAATATCTAAAGAAAAAAAGGGCGAACATGATTAGTATATAATGTAAATATTCAATAAAAATCAAGTGAACAACATTTCAGATAACATATACACCAGTCTGGTTAGTCACTCAATAGGAATACAATCACTTGACAAACATCTTTGAGGGGTAGAGAACAGCCTGCCATAATTGTCAGGTAGAATAATTTTCCATTCATTATACAAAACTACAGCTTCAAATTATTTCGGTTACTTCTTTTAATGTTGCCAATTTAGATATTTTGAATCTAAATTTAGATTTATAATTGTAGATTAAGATCTATAATCTGTAGTTTTAAAAACTTGTTTTCAAAGATTTCTCAAGAACTGCTGACCCCCAAAATATCGAACTCAACACTTATATGCAGACTAATATATCTGGTGAATGTGAACTTTGTATGATGGTCAGTTGTTGAATAATTACAGCGGGTCATTAGATTCCCTGAGAACCGCTGATCCAAACAAACTTGACAATGCCATGCCTGGTGTGCTGACTAATATATCTGGTGAATGTCAATACCGTACAACGCTCAGAAAAATTGGAAACAAATTAACAATGGAATTGCCCTACATTCAACATCTCAACAGAAAAAAAAAAAAAGTTCAATATCCATACCCCGCCTGAATAAATCATCGTAGCCCACGCATGTACCAGAAGTGATTATCAAAAAGTTTAAATAGATTTTCTATTTAAAAATCATCTTAAAAAAATACCAGCACAAGATTGAGGCATTGTTGATCCAAAAATAACCAAAGAGATTAAAAAAGATGATCAGTATCAAGAAAAGTGTAATGTTAAGAAGAAAATTAAGAAAAATCAATATAATCATGAGTGTCTGGAGACCCACTGCAAATAGACGAAGACGAGCTAAGGAAAAGGAATCTGTAGCCCACTTGGCTGGTTGGTCGTGTAATTTGTGGGGCTATAGTGATTCCATTACCCTTCTGTTTTCATTTATGAAATATAAGAACAAGGTCTGTCAGGAAAGTATCTCAAGGACTGGGCTGCGCAGCATTGATATAACTTGGCAACTGATCAGATGGAACCTGACAGCCATAAACAAACTCTCCTGTAGAATTACTCAGTTGGCTGAAAGATGCCATTTAGCGAAATGATGTAGTGTGTAACAGTCTCATTCACCATAGCCAAGTCTGCCCATTTTTCATGTCTTGTGTAGTTTTTAGGGGGGTAAAACATCACATAGATCTGTTAGACTCCTACCCCACCCAAGTCAAGATCTAGCTCCATGCAACTTCCGGCTTTTCGCTGTTCAAAAGTGGAAGGGATGACAGGATCAGCAAGTGAAGTCCCAATTCCAAGAGGAGTACTTCGAAGCGGACTAAGGCACCATTGCCCCAGGTAGGCTATTTTTTCGTTAACATTAAATGGCTGGATACTTTCTGTACAGACCGCATAGAGCAATTCCTAAATACAAAACTGGTAACGCACTGTATCTTTCTCATGAAAGCTAATATGAAAATTTAAAAAATATACTTACTGCACCATCATAAGAAAGGGCTTCTTTGAGAGACTCCAGATGTTCAAATTCCACATAAGCAAAACCTGATAGAGAAGGAAATGTATAGATTTATAGCAAATTGTAAATAGAAAGGGGGGAAAAAAAATCCAGTGGTTTGTATTATACTGTGTGTAGTCAATTTTTTCTTTGACTCAAAGGGAAATACGAAGCTTGCCAGATTTTAATAGGACAGTATTCACTTGACAAGAAACAAAACGATTTCAACAATCATTTTAGCACAATTTGGCATGAAACAGAGTCAATGCACTACCCTAATTTTCTTTGGCAAACAGTATACTGTACTTTCACTGACTTATAGCAAAATAAAACGATCTAAATCAATCCTTTATGACAATGAAAAACACTGACCAGTCTTTTATTTCAATTGTGCCCAAATTAAAAAGACTGAACTAATTCTGGATTTCTGATAATTGTCTTTCCTTACAGAGTCCAGCATAAAAACACTCAAACGTCGAGTAAATCTAAAACACTTCAACAGCAAGAACATTTTGAAACACTTTCAATGACGAAGAATATTTGCTTCATGATGAACGAAATAAAACACTACAAATGTCAGAGAATATCCACCTAGTTTACACGGATAGGTCTGTATATAAATTGGGATATAAATTAATGACACAGACTACATCAATACTAGGGCTGTAACAAATCATCAAGCCATTGTTATTTTTTTCACTTAGTCCATCATCAACAGACAAAATTCCTTCAAAGATACAAACATTTTTTAGCTCATAAAATATTCCTTTTTTTTTTTGTTAGAATGAAAAGGACCAAATTTTTGTCAGAAAATTTTTTTTCACTAATCACATCTCGTACTGACCATTTTAAATTTCATTCTTTGTATATTAGCACATATACTTGAATTATTTCTAAAAAGGGAAAAGTAATTTAACTATATTGATTCTTCCAATCTGGTGTGTAGATGTGAGATGATCTGACAATGTTGGTAATTTGTCAATTGGAAAGCAAAGATAAATTAGGAGAAAAAAACCAAAAAACAGGCATTACAACTCAAAAAAATGTTTTCATCGCATGGGCAGGATTTTATGCATTTCCTTAGTTGCCACCAACTTTTTCAAAAAGCAATTGCAGAGAAACTGTACGCAGTTTACAGGTTTGAGACTGAGGAAAGAGATGAGACCAGGATATTTCGAAGTGTGTTTTCTGGTTGTTCAGTAGGATTGGAAGGGGGAAGCGTCTGTGTCAGTGAGAAGCAGGCTGTTCAAAATAAGGAGGGTCAGTTTCTAGGAAGGGTCAAGATGAGAGTGGTCAGTTTCTAGGGATGTTTGTGTGACAGTGGTTTTGTTTAGAATGGAGTGGTGGTTTTAGGGAGGTCACACCTGTTTTTCTTTTAAATTTCTCTTCACCTTCCAATTGTCAAATTACCACCAAAGTGTGATATGAAAATGAAAGAAATGTATACCTTTGAATTTATCTGTCTCCTTGTCTCTTACCAATCGTACACTCCGTACCTAAAAAAGATGAAAACAGTGAAGGTCAAAATCATTGGCTCACTCATTACTGGTTTTTTCTTTCAAAGGTTGCCACTGTGGGCGTGAGCAAGACAGCCAGAGAGAGCAAGAATAAAACCATGACTGGAAAAGCAACCACCCATCTTGCTCTAAGTAGCATTAATTGATTGCAAATTTAATTAATAGGGATACTCAGCATTGCCCAGGGAAAAACATCTTCAAATTTGATAACAGTGAAAAATATGATCCAAGATATATTTGTTTTTTTAGCAACAATTCAGTTATGAGAAAAAGGAAAGAAATAGGATCAAAATCTGATCAGTTAACCCTTTGGTGACATATTTGCCATAGCATAGCCAATTAAACCCCCCCCCCCCCAATCCCTTCCTGTATCAGGAATTATATTGAGAGTCAGAGAGAGGCCAGGTGTGTCAAACATAAACACTAGCCCAAAAGGTCTCTTAGTATCAGATTGTGAAAAAACCTATTTTCTATCAACATTTATTTTAGCAGCTAGTGCAAAAATTGCCAAATTAGTGTACTATTTTGGCCTCTTTTCCTGGCTATTTGTGTATCTTAGCCATTTTCCGCCTACACAATATTTTGACATTTTTAGAATCCTTCTGGTGTTTCCCCACCCCCGCTTTTTAGTAGTCAAAATTTTTGGAGTCACCAACACCGGTTCCTGCACAAGGAGGAAACAGGAGAGGACGAGTTTATCGAAAGCAAATATTCATATAAATCAGCTTATGACACCACTCAGAGATTGGTCAATTTGTAAGGTATAAGAGATATTGTTGAGAAATTTTGCACATGTATTCATTGCATGACAAGCTATGTTTTGTTTATTGAAAGTCCCCCCCATTCCAAATCTAAAAAAAAAAAAAAAAAAAAAGCCATTTTTTTTTTTTTTTTTTACTGTTTAGTCAATACTTGGTAGTACTATGAAGTTTTAATCGGTATTATCAATAAATAAACATGCATAAATGGAACCAACAACTGAGCAGTTATTCAGCTTATTTATCAAGCTTTACAATGATGTATAGCATGATGGATACATTTGAAACAATTCCAAGTTACATTTGTTTGAATGAGCAATGGTAAAACTAGACAATTTTTTGGCAGTCACCAGAGGGTTAATTAATTTTTGTGGATGGTGAGGGGCTATGTTTCTTTCTTTTTCTTTTTTATGATTTGCATGGAACCAAAAGGCTGGTGAGCAACAGAAGTGATGGAATGAGTGGAAAACATTTTTATTTTGGGGACTATCAGATATCTTTTTTGTCTGAAGTTCATGAAGCAAAGGTCAGATACTTATAACAAAGTATTTGATAAAAGAAATGAATCATACATTATTATATAATTGGATACTTTTCATTAATTCATGCATCAAGTTGTACATATTGAGGGGTCAAGGATTATATGAAAGGGTTGATCATTAAAAAAAAAAAAAAAGTTTGGCAATCCCTGAACTAAAGAATCAGATAGATTGACTTATGTTAAGGCAAAGCCAGTGACACAATGACTTATGTTTTTTCTCCAACACGTTCACTGCCACACAAGGTATGGGTGGAATCTTGCGTATAGCCTCTGACGCACTTGAACAAACATTGTTTTTTCTTTTCCCCAAGGCAATACAAATAGTTAGGCCAATGTACGAGACTAAATTTCTACCTCGCACCACTGAGCAGAGGAAGTGCTTACTTGGTTGCGCTATCTAAAGTTGCAGTGAACGGGTTAAAAAGAATCAGACAAAATGGTTTCAGAGACTTCCACACCATGAAATCCGATTTTTATTTATATCAGCAACAGCATTTCGGTAGATTAATTCTATCATTTACAATTTTTTTTTTCAATCATTAGCCACATCTTTGTGGCTTCTAACATGTTTTGGCATAAATTGCAAAGAAAAAAAAAAAGAAGGTGTGAGGAATGTTCTATTCTCACACCTAAGGCACTTTGCTGAACTGATAGAAAGTGGAAACCTTTCTTACCTGATACCATGTGCAGCCAACTAAAAGCAAATACAAAAGTCTTTTGCAGCTGAAGAAGTTGCCAAGAAAGCAGCATCCCAGTGATTAATCAACTGCAATTGACGGAAATTTCTGTCATAACACTTCTATGGCTAACCCAATGAAATTTCCTTCTGAATGTGATTGATGGCAATTTAGTTCTATCTGCGAGTCAAGGCCTTCATCTTGCAAAGGATAACTACGACTCTTCCACCACCATCTGCAGTTAATGGTAGCAGTAGATTTTATAAAGCAAAAATTTGTAAATAGATGGCACGTCTGTTACTGCTGAGGAAGTTGCCAAGTAAGCAGCAACCCAGTGACTGATTCAAAGAGCAAAATAGGGAAACTTACGTCGAGGCCTTGAAATATTAATTCTAAATCCCCTTGCACTACTTTGTATGGCAAGTTGCCTACAAAGACTGTGAAGGGGGGTTCAGTGGGTAAAGGTTTACGTCGTCCGCCGCCGCCGCCGCCACCACCACCGCCGCCACCTCCTCGATCCCGGTCTCTCCCTCGGTCACCATATCTGTCGCTATACATTGAGTCACCTCCATAACCCCGACTTCCACCACCGAAGTCATCTCTGCAAAACAAGATTTGATCAAAAATTAGGAGATGAAATTAGCTTGTTATTCATAAAAAATGATGGGGTTATTTTTGTATGGATAAATTATGCAGATACACATTTTTTTTATAAATGTTTTCATAGCAAAAAAAATATGCATACCTCATTGGAATTTATTTTTCTGTTGATTTTCTTTAACTCTTTTTTAATCTTAGTAGCTTTAAAACAATAAGACAACAGAATTTGGTAAAAAAAAGTTTTTCTTACTAATATAAAAACACCTGTTTTATTCATAGAAAGCCAGATTGTCTTATCATTAAGGCATCAATAGTAGTAGTTGAGATGTATGAGTCAACACGCACAACCTTCACTCAACTCCTTTTGTTTACTCACGTGTGACAGACTCCATCCCCCCAGCGCTGAAAGAGACTCCAGCATTTATATACAGGTTGAGTGCCACTTATCCAAATTGGCAGAAACAAAAATGTTCTAAAATCCAAAACTTTTTAAAAGTCAAGATGACACCACTAATGAAAATTCCACAACTGGCCTCACTGTGAGATGATTCAAAGATGAGAGACGAGACCAAATCCAGAGCATTTAAATCATTCTGATTACAGTAAGATCCTGGTCATCTTTAACTCTTTACAAATGTAAGACTATATTTACATCACAAATGGTGAAAGATGGAACAAACCCCAATCAAAACAAATCATTGTCACTGGTTGACCTACATGAGTTAATCACTGTAATTTTTCCTCCTCATCTGTGGTACAAAGATATTGTTGATGATGGTAAAAAAGCTGTATATACCCCTATGAATAACAGTTAAAAGAAAAGGGAAAGCATTTGTGTTCACCTACAGCACAGGACATCTTACTACTGGAGGGACCAGACAGAGGTGTTATGTACATGAAAATATTCCAAAATGTGAAATACTTCAGGCCCCAGACATTTTGGATAAGGGGTACTCAACATGTATTTGCAAGAAGCGAAGCGAAGTAAATATCTTCGCAAAATAGTCGAAGTTGATTTTGTAATCAATGAGAATTGCTAGATACAAGTAGCAATGAAAACATTAGCAAAAAAGACAAGCCCTGCTGCAGTAAGATTGTACCTATGTAAGATGATTATCACAACTTTTGTATGGAGAATATATCTGAAGATTATATGTTCATAAAATAAAAGTAATCAACACTTGGGGTGGGTGGGGGGAGGCCATGTGCTCTTTTTTTATGAAAATAATTATAAAGAAAGAGAGATTGATTCTTCAAAGTTCTTGACTAATTTTCATTTCAGTTTGATTACACTGGAAAATGACATAACTGACTCAACACAAAAGAATGGATGTTTGAATTAGGCTAGCGCATGATGCAATCATTTCAACAGCTATATACTGTTGTCTCTGAGTACAGTGTTGCCACGTGTGACTAATACTGCAGTATAAAGTTTACATGTGCATAAATTCAAGCCTTTTATCCTTAGGGCTGCAACCTGTATTTCTACGTAGATGCATAAAACTTTGACCTGAAAGTAGACTTACTGACAAACAACTGAAAAGTACATAATTCTAATTTGTTGACAGAAAATACAGTAAAGATTCAGTTTAGTAAACTGGCTTTATTCTTGTAAGACAATGTATTTTTTCTTGAGAAATTAGGGGCGCTTTGAATAAATATGGCTTTTATTTCTTCTGAAAATTTTTCATCTGAGAAAAATTTGTATATTGGGTAGATATAAAATACACATTTAACCGAGCCCTTATTTTGGGTTCGTCTTCAACCCTAAGCCTGAACTAGTTTGATAGCACTAAAAATGTTGAGATAATCTTCATACTGAGTGGAATTCAAGGCATTGAGAAAGTTTAGCATTATACTTGAATCGTCAATTAAATGCCTACTTTCATATAACTCTGATCAGTAACAACTTCAATCAGCCCCCCCCCCAACTGAAAAACTATGTTCCGCAAGAAATATCTTGAATAAAACTTCACCAACGACTTGAGACATTCTAGTTTAGTTAGGCAATCCCAAGTAATTTTATTTATCTATTTTTTTTTCATCAAATCATCTTGACCTGACAATTATTTTTGTACATTTTTAATTCAAGATTTGGAAATTTCATAAAAGCAATCTATTTCAGAACCACCACAGTTGGAATCTGGAGCATAAAAGAGTAGTTTTTTTATTGCCTTTGTCTAGGGCTACGCTCATTATCCTCTCAGAATATAGGTCGAAGTTTGACATAGTATGAAAAATCACATCATTATCATTGCCACACCCTGTCTGTGGGGTTCGTATGATCAGGAGGAGTTGATGGTATATTTGACATATCTGCTTTGCTAATCTGTTTCAGGTATTTTTTCTTCCAGTGTGTTACTGTAAGACTCAATGGATCTTTTCTGAACTGTGACATCTCCAAGAGTAAGTTGTCAACTTTGAAGTCGTCTGAGAGTATGGATGTTCCATATTTCAATTTTTGTTGCTTTGGAACCTTTGGGCAGATAATTGGAGCACTCGTTTTTGGCCCAGACTAGGGGTCTGTGTTGGTTTTGTGTGTACATGATGCTTTGAATAAGTGATATGGTTGGTTGCAACCTACTATAGAGCTTACTTGAGGTGTCACTTTTGCAGTGTGCAATTTTACTGCATATATACCCTTGGCACGGTCCTGTTCAAGATTAATCAAAATATGCCAAACGGGACTACATTGAACCACAATAGATCAATTTGTTGATGGACACAAAACTACCTTTACCAACAGCGGAAAAACTGGTAAGAGACAGGACAAAATGGGAGACCGGTGTGGCTAAATATGATTGAGGAGCCTTTGAGTTTTATGCAGATAATGAATGAATAAAAAATAATTGAATATTTCCAGTTAGAAGACATCAATCAACCTATTGATTGATGAATCAGTATAATCTCTAAGTTAGAAAGACAACTTTGAAGGGAACGTAGAATTCTTGCCAGTCTCCATTAAGACTCTTGTGACTACAGTAGTGCTTAGAACCAGGGCTGTGTAGTCGGAGTCAGAAGTAATTTGGGGTGAAAATGAATAACTTGAATAAGATGAATTTTTTTCTTTTCAATTAAGGAGAAAAAAAGAGGGGAAAAAAGAGCTCCAAATGAGAAATTCAGCTCAAATAGATCCTAATTTAAATGTTTAAACATTAAATTTGGCTCTCAAAATAATAGCCAAGATCCCTATAAAATCAGGTTACACTAACAGGAGAAAAATGAAAAGTCAATTGAATTATTGATAAATATAATGAAACGCTTTCATCAGATTCTAATGCAACAATGAAATGGAAGCCATTTTTTTTGTTCTTGATCAGAATATTGCACACCATGAATTTGTCAAGGTACAATGGAAATAAAGCATTGGAAGCATACGCATGTATTCTGAGGTACTTTAAACACAGCATAGAATGGCTTCAAAGTTTATTTTTACCTGAAGTTGTAATAAAAAGCAATTAAAAATTAAGACAAAGGTAAAAATCAAGTCAAAATTTAAAAAAAATGGAAATATTGTGCACTTTCAATCAATATAGAAAATCACCAACATGATTCAGAGTTGGTGATACACTGGAGGGTTGATATAACGTAAAATTGCTTATAACACAGTAGGAGCATGGACCCTAATTTGAAAGTTAAATTTGGCTCTCAAAATAATAGCCAAAACATCTACTGAATCAGATTATACCAACTGTAAAAGGAAATGAATTAGATAAAAACATTTTAGGAGTTCATGAATGAAATTCATTGCCCTTTTTTCTTTCATGTTGCTAAAGAGATTACTAAGATATTGCCAAACTCTTACTCTAGACACACGCATCTTAGTTCTGTCAAAATGTAACCTTCTGGTGATGTGTCCTGATTAAAATTTTGTCAAATATTTATTCCCATCTTCCAGCCTCACCCTGCCCCAACAGTTTTCTCTACATTTCTGAATGAATTATAAGAGTCAATCTTGAAGTTTGGAGAGGGGGTCTGGACTCTGATCAAGGTTGGTAACAACACGGACTTGCTTATAACGCAGTAGAAAATTATTGACCCCAACTTCCACATAATTGGTCTACAGTGTATCATAAATTGAGAAATTGGAGCCCGAGGTTTTATATACAAACTCGAAAGCCCTGCTTTGGACACTTGAGTAAAGTATAACGTACATAAATGATTAAACTATAAACAGTTTAGCAAGAAATGATAGAGCTATGATTAGAAGCACACAATTGCAAATCACCAGTTAAGCATAGCTTTGTACATTGAAATTGAAAAAATAAAAAAGGATGAAATCATAGAAGCGTCAAGCATAGATAAAATACCAACACCAATTTCAGTGACCACTGGTGCATGAATTTGAACCCTGACAGCTTCAATTTGAACTTACCAACATTCATTAATTGCTTTAGAATCTATTGTAGATCATTATACACCCACAACATTGCAAAGCTCAGTGGTAGAGCAACGGAAGGAAATCAGAAGGTGCAAGGTTCAGATTCTGGGGCAAAGCAGATGAGGGTAACTCATAAGAATAGACTATACAGACTATTCTTGTGAGTAACCCTAATCTAATAAATCATTTTTTTTCCCTTGAAAGGCTGCACTCAATCAAGTCTTTTGAGAGGAAAACATTTTTTTTTTGTTGATTTTGTGACAAACAATTTCCACCATGCAGATTAGTTTCCACCACCACACACGCACATACACACACGCATTGCGCAGAGCAAAGATAGACAAGATTTTTAGTTCACAGCAGTTTTGGCTAGGTTGTACAAATATTCCTATTTTCTGTGCATAAAATGGAGATAACCCCTGTTAGTCTTATGATGAACCAAGGCTTACATGATTAACTCCACCATGAAAGAAAAACAAGTAAATACATAAATTATATTGTTATTGTTTTGACCAACTTGAATTGTTAAATTGTTTTCATTTGTCTTGTGTGCAAAATGTTACAAGGTTTGTATTGAAATTATTATATTTTTGGCAAGGTCAACGAGTCAGCTGTAGAAATGGATTTGATCATTGGAACTGAATTTGACTGCTCACCAGTGAAGAAACTAATACTTGTTACTTTTATACTTATTGCATTTACTGGAGTACAATGATCTCTAATATAATGCTACCCCTACTCACTGCGGCTGAAAATCATTTATATATTCCAAATCTTTTAGAGGTAAAGAATTTAAAAATTGCCGCAGTTAGCATTTAATAATCATCCACTTAATTACAGGGATTCCAATATATTGATATAAAAAAATCAGCATGAAAAAACGATCAAATTTCTTGCAGTGTACAGAAATAAATATGGCTATTATTTTGTGAAAAGAATTTTCAGAATTTTAATTTTTTAGAATTGTAATGAAATTGAGGAAAATTTGTGAGCCATAATAAAAGCCTCAGAAATGAATAATCAAATAAACTATAATCTGACAATTCAGATTCCCATGGATCAATTATTTTTCTAATTCTATGAAAATTCTAAAAATCCCTTTTCAACCCTCAAATTACAAAATTCACTTGTATGAAGTGAAAAAAAAAAAAAAAAAAAAAAAAAAAATTGATCAAAATTGGTGGATAATATACTAGAGTGAAATGATAACATAATATATAACTGATTTTTAGCTACAAAAATTGTAATGCAATTATGGTAAATATAAAAGTAACAAGTTTGTTTCTGCTGAGCAGACAAAATCAGTCCATTTTTGATGGCTGACCAATCAACGCTGCCTAGTTTTTGTTTTTTTGTTGAAAAAGTATTTACGGGAGATAATGTTTAGTTCATTTTAAGGCTAACAGGAGATATCTCCATTTTATACACAGAAACTAGGAATCAACCAAGATACCTTGGAAAATACCCAAATATCAAATTGATTATCAAGAAACAAAAACATGCTAGCACCAAAGTAAAAGGTAGATAAGTTTAAAGATTACTAATCATTCAAGGAATTATTTGAAATGGTAATCTGTTTTTTTATCACAATCTTTCAGCCAATGAAGTCTTTACTCTTTCCCAGGAAGAAAAATGTTCAATCATATCTGTATCGAAAGTAATATTTGACAACTATTAACTTGAATTCATATAAAATCTGTTACTTAACCAGAGATATTCATCATCAGCCTCTTAAAATCAGTTGTTGGAAATAAACCATCTGCAGAATCCCCCAAGTTCATTTACCCCTAAGTGTCACAGTGCCAATAACTTCTGAAATCAAATAAATTATCACACCATCTTATTTTTTTCCCGTCACAATTTCGCATATGATCATGTGTGTTATGTCAAATGGTAGTCTGATATTCTTGCAACAGTGCCTGCTCATTGCCATTTGAGCTTCTTAATGGCTTCAAAGATATTTCAGACACCTGCTTGCTTTCTAATATATTGTGCCGTATCGGAAATATTAATAAACTTTGAACCTCTCCCAATTTCATGATTTAAATAGTCTTGTTGCAAAATATCACTGGCATCCTTCATATGACTTAGGATATACTCATACTTGAACAGCAAATTAATTATTCAGCAAAAACTAAGTTCAAACCTAGAGGTTCACTTGTAACCTTGAACCCTCCCCCAGTTTCTTTTCTTTTTGCCTTCCACTTCCCTTGATCTCAATGCTTCGGATTTTCTATTCTTGCAGAAAGGTTTTCAACCTTATACACTCCTGATTTCACATCAAATAAAACCACCAAGTTATGGTTCTTTTTACCAGAAATGAATTAAATGCTTGAGTGTCTTTCTTTCTTGGTCCCATTTATGCAATTTTCTCAATGATTCTAGCAGTGAAATGAAGAGATTTAAACAAATTAAAACTTGGAAAAGAATGGATTATTGTGTAAGTCAGGATTTGCAAAGGGGCTGGAAAAAATTCCTAACTTACTTCACTACTTGAGGTGGTTCTTTCGGAGAAGGGCTTAAAAAGAATAAAGTTTTCAAAATACATTTATGAAAATACAAAGATAAAAATATAAGCATCAACCAATAACTTATTCATGAGATTCTATATAAAAATAAGTTTATATAAGCAGGCACACACAAAAGAGTCAGTTGTGGCTCAAATATAGAGTTCAGCTGAATTATAAAGAGACTGATATTCAATCTGACAGAATAATCATGAATATATTATTTTCACCAGGGAGTCTTCTTGAAAAGACACCATTTTTACAATGAATATGCCGGGTGGCCGAAACGGGTAAATAGATGAACAATTAAAACAATGGGCTGCTGCAGGAATCCAAACTATGTCCACCAAGAAGTCATCTTGATGCAATGCCACTATTTATTAACTGGGCTAAACTATGCCAACCAGCATATCCACAAAGTAAAAATAGGATGTTGATTCAAAAAGAGTTCCTGATGAAATCATGTATCAAAATGTACTTAGCATATTTGATCACATACAAGATAGAGAGTAGCTGTTCAGAAAAGCTCACTTGGAATGGTCCTTTAAAATCTTATTTTGTAGTGATGGAATGTTAACACAGAAGAATTAATTCATGGGGGTGGGAGAAGGAGTCATGATATTTACTCTGATTCATGGACTGCTTATAAACATTGAAGAACTCTTCAGTAAATATTTGAAACAAAAAATAAAAAAAATCAAACTCTTGTGAATTGAATTAGAGAGAGAGAAATAAAAATTACTAAAAAGTGCAAGAAGTAATTTTGATCAGAAGTTACTCTCCTTGAATTACTTTTTCCTAGAATTAATTTAAAAGATAATGGTTGAGGAATTTAGCTAACCTGGAGATACATTTTGCACTAAAATAGATGAAGTCTTCACAAAAGTATCTTGCTTATTTAGTGACCAGGACTGGCAAGGAATTTGAAGACGTCTGAAACTCTTAGAGTATTATATCTGATGCATTTTTTTTTTAAAGCAAAGGTTTGTTTTTTGTCCTAACTGCCTAAACAGGAACATCTTGAACAATGTTGATGTAGCATGATCATGTTATAGCTGAACAAATAAATAGAGCTGTATAAGTAGAAAAACAAACATTATAAAGTTTTGAACAGTAAGGAAACTTTAAAAACAAATTAACAGCACTAATCAAGGTATACCTGTATTGAATTTATTCCCATACAAGAAAAATTTGCTTGGTCTTATGTGCATATAAGAGCTGATTAAGTGCAAGACAGTATTGAAATTACTTGTTCATTGGAAAACACAAAACAAGTAAATACCATAAATACATAGTTTCTCTCAAATGAAGCATGCAACACATCAGCCTTTCAACGTCAGTTATTGGACATAGACCTTTCCTTGCCAATATACAACGGTCATAATTCAAAGATAATGATTATGGCAAGCGGTCTGCCAACAGGTGACTTCATGTGATGGAACATAATACATAACCTCAACACACCCTTTTGCACGCACAATGACTTTAACAATTTACTTTCTACAGTTATAGAAAGATTACTCAATTAGATATATTTTTATTTCACCTATCTTTCATTTTTTTTTCAATGTGATTATGTATTTGTTTGTTTTCTTTAAAAAAAAAAAAAAAAAAAAAAAAAAATTCTTTTTTATATATATATGGATTGTTCTTGTGATGGTAGAAAACTCCAGTTTCCGAGTCCAACAATGAAAAAAAGGAAGTTTTTACTTTGAATTTATTTCCTCTATCATAGTTTTAAAGAGATGGTAACCAATCTACTCGATATAAAACAGGTTTGAATTTTGCATTTAATTATAGGTTGGTAGCTGAGAGGCCCATCATTATTCTGCTTCCAAGAGATAAGACCAAAGATCACCAGATGCATAAAAGATTATTTCCACACTGGAAGAAGGTAGAAAAGAGAAAGCACTAGAGGTATGCTTATTTGGCAAAACAACACACACCATTATACCCAGAATATTCAGAGAATATTTTTAAATAGTTTTCATTTTGGTCTGAATTTCTCATGAAGATTCTATTCTATTGTTTTTACAACAGCTGATTTTTGATTGAACCATCATTTCAAACTTTTGACTGCACACAGTACCTAAAATAGCTCTAATAGATCCCAAATAGGCAGTATGTGTATTCAAAATTCCCATACGGTTTCCTCTATTCTCAGGAGTTCAAGAAATTGTCTTAGATTTTAAATACATGGAGTACATTTTTAGATTATATTTCAGATTATTTTTTAGATAATCAAATTTTTTTTTTTTTTCTTCTCAATAGCCTCAACTTTTTGATAAAAAATATTGAAATGAGTTGGCAACCATGGTTCTGTCGGGCAGTACCATAAAACAAACAATAGACATTTGTTAATAATTCATTTTAAATGTTACATTCTGATAAGCTTGGGTCTTCTCAACAGGTAACAATTCTCGGCATAATTTCAGAGAGCCACACGAAATTGTACGAAATTTTGCTTATACTAAAAAAAAAAGAGAGAGAAAGAAAAGGAAAGAAAAAAAAGGAAAATATTGACTCCATTGTAAAATTATGACACCACAAGATTATATAATCATCATAATACACCTATTCACTCAAACTAGTGTCCTCATCTCGGTTGTTGCCGTCTCAACATTTTGGTCAGGTATCCTCCGATATTATTCAGATGCCTGCAGCTGCCTGTAAACTTCAGGGAATTTCGAACTAACCACTTTATTTAATCCAGTGTAGATGATACAAGTCTGAACAAATAAGTGTGTAGGGATATTTGTTATAAAGTATGGACAACTCAACTACTACCAACTGACTTGAGTGGTGAAAAACCAAGCATTCAAAACCATTTTACTCAATTCAATTGATAAATTACACGGAATGTTGAAAATTTGTGTAATGCAAGTTATGATTGAATAAAAATGCCTCTATGGGCATCTCCATAAACAATTTACATTAAAAATACATAATCAATTCTAGAGATAAAAATCTATGGAACTTGATGAAACAAATCAAAAGCTTAGCAGAATAGAGAAACATTTATCAGGCACATTTTTGTTGAATAAGATTCGTTAAATGATATCTTTGGGAAGAATTAATCTTATTTCCAATGTATTTTACATACTGGACTGAGGAGAAGCTAATAGACAAGTTATGGTAATGTGAACCAATTAAAATGTTGATCATGCCAGTTGTATTGAATCAGCCAATCAATTAAGCTGTTATAAAAGTAATACATCTACTTTAGATTAGCCTAATTTGCACGTCAAAGCCATCCACTCAAGACTTTCACCACACCTTACATTTGCGAAATTACGTAAATGAAAACTTGAAAATATTTGAAACTTTAATGGGCACTTGAAATTTACAGTCAGAACAAAAATAAAAATATCAATGTGAAACCTTTATTCTGCAGCCAAAAAAAACAAAACAAATAAAAAGCAAAGACACTTTTATAAAACCAGCTAGGCTGGTTGAAAGGGTAGCCTTGGGTAGACAACAGTGACATTAGGAATTGTGAGATAAAAACCATATAAATATATTTAACATTAATGAATAGGCTACATTTCCTTTGGGGAAGTCACATTTATTCTTAAAAAAGATAAATAAAGAGAAAGCCGAAAGCAGTGGGCACCCTCCAGTCTGCATATCATAAATAAATTAATAAGTCTTAATAATAAACTAAAAACAACTTTACCAAGGGGGAAGGAGTGATGAAATATCTACTCTAAAAGTTGGCAGTAGTCTGAAAATGTTCCAGGAAACACTGACGTAAATTCAATGAAAACTGGAAAAGTTGTAATATTGAGAGCTCTCTATTTCTAGAAGAAATCTGAAGACCCGAGACTGAGCAAGATAATCAGATATAGGAAAACACTGAAAAAAAAAAAAAATAAAATAAAATAAAGTGTTTGACTGCCATGAAATGTCTCATCTGCTAAGTGGCAGTGAATGCTGGACAGTTTGATAAACAAATAAATTCAAGCAACTGAGAAGTGGTTTTATTGACCAACATTGTGAATATAATGAATGTGACAAATGAAGTTTGGTAGAGATTGAAAACTACAAAAAAACTGTTGCTAACAATGAGGAAAAGAGAGTTGAGATATATCGGACACATAATGAGGAAGAAAGACTTGGAGAATTTAACCCTCACACGGCACATGTAACCTACTAGAGGGGTTTGAACAGGTAGAATGCAGAAAGAGTATGGGAGAGTTGGTTCTGCCGAGAGTGACAAGGGAAAGGAAGTGTAGAGAGACATGATCACGCCATGTCCTGAAGGGTCAAGGCATGCAAAGAAAAAGACTCCTTTCAGCTACAAACAATCTTGGATAAAGAGACTTCAAAAGATATGCTAAGTTTATTTCTTATTTAAAATCTGAAGGGAAAAAAATTGTTTTGTTTTACTGTATGCTCTTACCCAGTAAAATTTCTTCATGCGGGGGTTTAATATTATGTTATGACACCCCCCCCCAAAACACTTATAAACAGTTGAAGTTTTTTTCCTCCCAATATTTACCTTCCCAGATAGATATATTTACCCATAATTTAAAAAAACTACGCCTTATTTTTTTGCTTTTCATTGCACTGAATGGTTTCACTATCACTAGATAAAAAGTAAACTTATATTGAAGCTTTTAATTCAATACACTACAATATATGATCTTCTATCGACAAGTTTACTGTGTAACCTAAATGAAAGATGGCACTATTTTTGGTATGTGTTTACATCGAATAAGTATGAATTATTGGGTTCTGTGCAGGTTTTCTGTTCAAAGTAGCAACTATGAAATATTTACCTCTAATAAATATATGAACTTGCAAACTTTAAATTCATATTCACTAATTTTAGCAGCTGTTATATGAAAAATCATGTTGATATCACCCATAAAGATTTAAAAAAAAAAAAAGAAAAAAAAAAATCACTACAACACCACCCTAACAGAATACGAAGAAATGGGAAAACAAATGTCAGCAGTTTTCCAAAAAGAGAAACCTCGAGTAAAAAATGATAATCAGTTTGGGATTTGATGTTATTTCCAAGAAATAGAAATAGAGCAATAAGTGTCTTCGTATCTTTGAGGTATATATATATATCAGCACCAGCTTTTCTCTCAAAATAGCACCAAGTATTATCAAGTGATTCAAAAATATTTTAAGAGAAAACATTGAAATATGGCAGCGTACTGATTGGAGTAAAAAAACCTGTTTGTTCGGTTATTTTGCAGTGGGACCAGCAGCAGCTTCTACAAAAATCACTTGCATTAATGCCCACAGCTCAATCTCATTATGTAACTAGGAAAAGAAAAAAAAACTATTTTTACTGGAAAATTGATTATTCATGTGACTATTATAAGAAGTGAAATTGAAGTTTAAATATATTGAATTTATCTAAGATTTAACAGGAAACTGACAGTGTCAAAGTCTCAAACTGATATCATGGCTATCAAAATGAAACTTAAAATGAATAAACTGACACAAGAGTGAAAAGACCTGATGGTCAAGATGACCTATCGTCTGAAAATTAACTAGATTGGTCAGTATAAGAATCTTCCCATGAGGGTTAGCAGAAAAAATTGCCAAGATTGAAACTCAGAGTAGCCAACTCAAAAAAATATTTCTACACTAGTTTGCTAAAAACACTAAATTGGGGAAAAAAAACAAAAAACAAAACAAAACAAAAAAACATCGAAAAGATGCTAAAAATGGCCAGAATGTTTAAGCACTTCTGCATCAATTTAGCAATTTTCATATTGCCAAATTTTCATTTGTCCAAGATGGAATTCTGTCTGAAGGCGTAGATTCAACATCCAGATAACGTAAAACTGAATCTCTCACAAAATAAAATCCAAGTAAATTGTTATTGTCAAATATGCAATGGCCGGTAAGGTCAGCCCCTCGCTGTAGTTGGAATCACAATTCCCATAGAGGCTAGACCTGGGAAGTTAGCCAATTCCCAGCTATTGTTGTCTGGGTCCTTGACCTAGGATCAACCCTTGGTTGACGTCATCAGGACGGGAACCTTGCTGATGAGAATAGAATATTCACCTTAAATCAAGTTGATATTTTGCATTTAGGAGACTGTCTCTTCACTGACTGATAGAACTGGGCTCTTCTCCGCTTGTGGGAGGCATGTGCGTGAATACGTTTGATTTGTTGGCTGTAGGATGTGGTCAGGTAGTCATGCCTCTTTGGTAATAGATAATCCTTATTTTAAAACTAAGAACCTCACTGCCCAACTTGAAGGACCCCCATGAATATACAAGATCCTGTCAATTTGAACAGTTACTAAGCCCATGGAACCACAACATGCAATACGCAGAATACTACTACCGCTGCAGAGAAGAAGAATGAAATCCAAAGCCCATCATCAGCATTCAACCTATCTTATATGTTAAACAAAATCGTAACCCACCAACTGCGATTCCTAAACTTGTCTTACTGTTCCAGAAAGTTGTTGCCAAGTATACATGCCTAAATAAAAATGCTTTTATTGTTAAATTTACAGCAGGTATCTAATCCTTTTTCAACTTCATATGTAACTTGTACCCAGTTATCAGACACTCTGAGCCAACGCCAGAGGCAGTCTTCAGATCTGACATCATACACTGGCAGAGTTTGCATTTGGTGCGGAGTGCCCCGCTGATAGTGGGATGCAATACCATGGCAATGCATGGGTCACAGTTACCAGATTTGGGGCTACACGGGGAGGTAATCCAAGCTCTATCTAAGTGACTCAACTGATACATGACTTAGAATAGTGTTGAACTTGGAAATGGAGCAAATCTGGAAACAGAGGTCCAATATCAACCTTTCAAGCCAGAACTGATTTTTAATCTGAGCAACAGTGAATACATATCATACATGTAAACAAATCCCCGTGGATTAATTTCAACTCTTTCAATGATAATCTATTACCTGAAATCTCAATATTTTGAAAAACCAAAATTATGATGGGACATGTCTGTCCCATCCGACATTTGTTGACACGGTTTTACCGTCATTCTGACTACAATATTAAATTTTCTGAGAACCAGTAATTGCTTTGAAAACAAATATATCTTTAACTACAAAATTGTCTACAGTTGTAAAACTTGAATTCCAGGTGTCTCAAAAGGGTTAAATAAAATTATCAGCAAAATTTATTTAGTGGTTTGTCTGTTAAAGTGGGGAGAAACACTTCTCTGCTGCAATGAACCAGCTTGGATATTAAAAAGATAAGCTAGTTTATGCATGCAGTCAGAAAAGCAATGGCAATAACCAAGTAATTTTGCAATTGGATTACACTTATAAAATATCAAAAACATCATGTAATGCAGCATTTTCTTGTTCATGTTCAATATTTACTGGATTTTTAACTAAAAGTAAAATCAAGATAAAAAAAATTTAGACGGAGACGAAGAGCTCATAACTTGAAATAGAAAACAAGTATTGATAAGTGCTATGCATGCACACGCATTTCATCATATATATATATATATATATATATATATATATATATATATATATATATATATATATATATATATATATATATATATATATATATATATATATATATATATATAAAAAAAAAAAAAATCAATATGGATACACACATGCCGTTTTCTCAGATAAAAAAAATTGTCTCCCAACCTCAAAATGATAAACATTCTATTCAACACTGACAAATAAACATGGAGTTTATTTATTTATCAAGTTAGACATTACATAAAATACTTGGTCACCAAAACAGAATTTCATTTCCATACGATATGATGACTTAAAAAAACCATCTAATGATAAAGAATTGTCTGTTAGTATGACTGACAACGAATAAATACACATACACGTGGCATATCAATATAGTTAGATAAATCCTTTAAATGCCTCGAGTTGATTGACCGCTGATAAAAAGGAACAAAAATAATCTTGAATGTATGAAGACCCCCCCCCCGCCGCCAGATAATGTGGAGAGAAAAAGAGGCAACTAATTGTTTATTAAGTCTTAAATTCAATATACCCGATTTTTTTATACTTATTCAATCCGAACTAATTGGATCTGCCGTATCTTACATTCTTCTATGAAGAATCACTTCATAAGCCTACATACAAAATTTCATAGAAATATATTAAGGAATAATGATAATATTGAGAAAAAAAGAGACAATAACGATGACAGACACCCATAGTGAATTGAAGTCTTCAGTGGCCCCTTTTCTGCCAGAGACAATAATCAAAGGGGAAAATCTTAATCAAAGTCAAAGACAAATAGAGAAAAGTGAAAATTAACTGCAATGATCAATTTCCAAATTATATTAATCATTTAGTCAATGTTATCAATTAGTACAAAAAATGGTTGACTAACCACTCATATATTATAGTTTATTGGTAGTTTACCCTTGCTGTTGAAAAATGATTGCTAGAAGTCATTTTGCAATTGCACTGAACTCATAAAATATCAAAAACATTATGCTGCACAGCTTCTTAAGAACTGTCAACCAAAACTGTTAACATTGGTGTATTCAGTATTCAAACTAGTCTGGCTGGTTGACAATGTATGTATCATGTGTACTGTTTTTGTTTTTTGAAATCCATCCTCACATATTTTTTTTTTTTTTGAGCATGTGACAAGTCAGTTTCTCAGATGAAAAAGTTATGCCCCAAAATATATACGAAAAACGTTCAATTCACGGTCAAATAAATATGGCATTTTACTTATTAAGTCTAACAATAAAATCATATTTATGATATCAGAACATAACAAAATAAAATAACATAACCAAGCTATCATAAATTATGAGAGACGACAATGACAAATACACACTACGTTCTATTATATATGGAGATTATCACTATTATTATCAGCCCTCCCATCATACTTTATTATAGCCAGCATGAGTACGCTAGTACGTGTGAGTGTTCTGCTTAAGGTTAGGTATGCTGAGTGCCTCTCAAGATACATAAATGAGCTAATCACACGAGAGAAGCAAACAGTAGAAGAGTTACTTGCAGGAATTTTGCTATTTGCAGATTCCATCATGACATAACAGCAAGTAATTAAGCATTGAACCATCTTCCATATCTATGTAATGCATGTATGTACTCTTATAACTTGAGGACTGTGCATCTAAGACAAAAAATGAAACTATAATTGAATTCAGCAAGTTTCAAACTACCTAGGGCACACATTTTTAGATTAAGTTTTGAAAAGAAAATAGAAAAAATCATTTTAATAAAACTTTTCCACATTCTTATTGCTCAAAAAGTATCCAGCCATCAGCTTCTAATCAGTATTTCAAAAAGTAGACATATGTTTGTTGGGGGGGGGGGTTGCACATGTGTGTGAATTTCCAAGCCAACAGCTCCAACTAACTGCCATCAAAGAGATGGGACAGGTTTTCAAGCTGTCTCTAAGAAACTGGAATATTCTCAGGGAGCACATGCCTCTGCCCCTGCAGTTATCACTAAAAACTGAATGAAAATCACTTAACTAACTTTTATGATGCAGTGGAGGTAACTGCAAATAAATCCCTGGATTTGTTAAAAAATTGAATCAATTCTTCCTTAAGCACATTTCCAGTCCTTATAGAAGATTTCATTGAAATTCATGGTTGCCTCCTCTCTACTGTCCTGATACTAATTAGAACCTATATGGTTTAGTCACAATGCCAGTTACATACTAAGGGACCGATTTAGAACAAGCTAACATTGTAAACTGAATCCATGGTTACCATGACAGAAGAGGTAGCAACCATGCAAAATTAATTTCCATTTCAATTTTGACAGGTTTTCAAGCACTACACTCATATTTTTCACTTCACTTCCTGGATTGGTCAAAATGTAGTGATGACAACAACAACAAGTACAAGTCGTCTGAAAAACTCTTTGAATATTGAATTGTTATTTGAAATAATATGCCGAGAATACCCAAGTCATTTTAAAGAAAGAGAGGAAATCTTGATTTGGAAATGTTTATCGAGATGCTGAATAGGAGGAAAATATAACAGATGCCAATATTTAGATCAGTCATCCTCAACAGGAGAAAATATAGTCTGTAAAGGAGTAAAGGTGAGATGGGGCGAGTGAGAAAAATAAGCGATCTTTTGTTTTCTGTTGGTGAAGTCAAGAAAGAAGGGGAAGCTTCTCACACTTGGTGAATTATAAAACCTGCATTTAAAAAAATGGTTTCAATTATTAATTTCTGTTACTGTTATGTTATTCTTTAAGCTAGCAAGTATAGGTTAGCTTGATTTTCAAAATTGCTGCATGAAATTTACTTGGCTTGAAAAGCAATGTTCTTTTTGGAAGTTGTACAGTCAGGCTACTAGATGATAGAGCAGACATTTTCAATGGGGGCAATAATGCCACCAAGGGGGTGGCACCTGAGCTAAAGGGGAAGAGGAATGGAATTTAAAAATAACCAGATGTTGGGGAAAAAAAAAAAAAAAAAAAAAAAGGGTTGGGAACCCCTAATACAGATTTGAAAAATACTTGTTCTTTCCTCACATCCATATTCAAGGATGAAAAGATAATAGTTTCTTATCTACGAAATTTAGACAGAAAAGTTGTTACAGTTTATGCTCATCACTTCTGCTGTTTTCAGTCAAATGCAATGAAATTCCACTCACGGTCAAACTACCATTAGACAACAGGAATGATTATTAAAAGAAAGAAGCTGGTGTGTGTGTGCTAACATGAATTTTACGCAGGCCAAAAAATGACGGAGGAATTTTTCTTTCTCCCACTTGTGCTATTTGCTGCCAATATCGCCAACAAATATGAGGTAAGGAGGTTTGAGAATAGAAGAGTAAATTGTCTAAAGAGTGGGCAACAGAGAGAGAGAAAGAGGGAGACAAAACACCTTTCTGCAAGAGGGCAACAGAGAGAGAGAGAGAGCAAACACCTTTCTACAAGAGGGCAACAGAGAGAGAGAGAGAGAGAGAGAGAGCAAACACCTTTCTACAAGAGGGCAACAGAGAGAGAGAGAGAGAGCAAACACCTTTCTACAAGAGGGCAACAGAGAGAGAGAGAGAGCAAACACCTTTCTACAAGAGGGCAACAGAGAGAGAGAGAGAGAGCAAACACCTTTCTACAAGAGGGCAACAGAGAGAGAGAGCAAACACCTTTCTACAAGAGGGCAACAGAGAGAGAGAGCAAACACCTTTCTACAAGAGGGCAAGAGAGAGAGAGCAAACACCTTTCTACAAGAGGGCAACAGAGAGAGAGAGAGCAAACACCTTTCTACAAGAGGGCAACAGAGAGAGAGAGAGCAAACACCTTTCTACAAGAGGGCAACAGAGAGAGAGAGAGAGCAAACACCTTTCTACAAGAGGGCAACAGAGAGAGAGAGAGCAAACACCTTTCTACAAGAGGGCAACAGAGAGAGAGAGAGAGCAAACACCTTTCTACAAGAGGGCAACAGAGAGAGAGAGAGAGAGCAAACACCTTTCTACAAGAGGGCAACAGAGAGAGAGAGAGAGAGCAAACACCTTTCTACAAGAGGGCAACAGAGAGAGAGAGAGAGAGCAAACACCTTTCTACAAGAGGGCAACAGAGAGAGAGCAAACACCTTTCTACAAGAGGGCAACAGAGAGAGAGAGAGAGAGAGAGAGAGCAAACACTTTTCTACAAGAGGGCAACAGAGAGAGAGAGAGAGAGCAAACACCTTTCTACAAGAGGGCAACAGAGAGAGAGAGAGAGCAAACACCTTTCTACAAGAGGGCAACAGAGAGAGAGAGAGAGAGCAAACACTATTCTACAAGAGGGCAACAGAGAGAGAGAGAGAGCAAACACCTTTCTACAAGAGGGCAACAGAGAGAGAGAGAGCGCGAGAGCAAACACCTTTCTATGAGACGGAGACACTGCAAAGACATCTTGAATTTCGTCGTTAGGCGCAATGGGCAAGTTTCCAACAAGTGGAAAATGTTGCATTGTTAAGATGTTGTCTATAGTTTAGAATGATAGATTAAGTCAGACAAGTGCAGAGATCAAATCAAATGAGGAAGGTCCAAAAAGGGGAAGAAAAAGAAATCACCTGTATCCTACATTATGAATGTTGCTATCATTGGAGAAAAAAACATCTGTTTACTACCGTCATACTTAAATAGAACAGTAGAAAGAGGGAGACTTTGCATCTTTCTATGTGAGGGCGAAACACTGAAGGAGACTTTACACCTTTCTATGTAAGAAAAAAAGAAAGTATATCTCGAGAGAAAGAAAGAACCACTCATTTACACTATCAAACAAATCCATATTGTACAATTCTGTTATTCCTACCCTCCTTTCATTCCATCCTTCAAACTTCTGACCTGCACCAAGGCAAATATATTGGGGGGGGGGGGGTCTTGAAATGTGTACAAAAGATGGAGACCAAGTGCCTGGCTAAGCATTATGGTCACATGATAAATTCAACTCTACTCTCTAAAAACCCTTCAAAATAATATTTTTTACAAAATATGCTTGTGCAATACACATTAAGATGCAGTGATTAGAGTTGGATTGGCACAGCTCTTGCAAAAACTGGAGGAGGAGAAGCGGCAAAAATAGCGCATGTGCAATCACACTATTACAGAATGTTTATTTTTAAAGAGGGTCATCCAGTGTGATTTTTTTTTCATTCTTCCATTCATGAAAAAAGAAAAGAAAAAGTAACCAGTGTTGACATGTCTGAGATGGGAACAGACAAAAACTTGTCTTTCTCTCACAACCAAGTCATTAAAAATAGCATTTCAGGAAGTTTGTAAAATTTTCAATTGAGGAACACAAGGGATTTGAAAAATCAGGATTCAATATCCAATACAGCAAGGTTTGCTATATAATGCAAATGGGTCATGGACTCATTATTATCAGCCACTCATCAAGAAAACAGCAATTAAATAAACAGATTCACTGTAGCTAGGGATGTTACTATTAGCATTTTTAAAAAAAATTTTAAATGTGGCTTTTCAACTTGTAGCTTTGTCACACTGGATAGGCCTTGAGGTTTTTAGGTTTTCTTCGAAGTTTGACTGTTGGTACTCCACAGCAATAAATATCTAACAGCTGGTCATTGATGGGGATATTTTGTTTCTAAACTAAGAAATTTGGTACATTTTGTAATATATTGTAGTTATTTGGGATTTTTTTTAAAATAAAAAGCAAACTTGAGAGAATACCTCTTGTTTGTTAGTTCAAATCTCACTTAATGTTTGCCATCTTTCACCCATACACAACCTGCAGGGTGTTATAATGTGGTTGGCTTTTTTGAACACCAACATATACATTATACTGGGATACTACTGAATTAACCTTTAGGTGGCTTTGTCAGTGAAGCAAAAAATTGTCCGGCCACTACAAGCAGCTCCGATTACCAAACAATAGTGTTTAAATTTCACTTGTGTTGTCATGTTGATTTTAGCCTTATATGAACAGAACCAAGTTATAGGCTTTCAGATTTCTTAGTGCACAAAATGTTAGTGCCCATGAAAAAGAATACTGAGTATTAAAGGTTGATAATCAATTTGTAGTTTTTCTTAGTCACATATCTTTTGAGGTAAGTATGGGAACTGGTCAAGAGAGAAATACATTAAAGCATTTCAGTGCTAATATTATAGAGGAGAAAAAAAAAGGCGACAACAAATCACAAGCTAAATCAGGAATCACTGCTTTGGCATTTTTAATGAGTTAAATATTGTTCTCATTCTTTGACTGCATGGGTCAAGTAATTTTGCAATTGCATTGTACTTATAAAACATTGTTGCATTTCCTTGTTTGTGATCAAGACTTCCTGAATAATAAACCAAAAGGTAAAATCAAGTAAAGATACAGAAAAAAAAGAAAAATAGATATGGGGTCTACCTATCATAACCATTTTGTATAAATATTGGAAAGTGCCACATACACAAAAATATATTTGTTTATATGGATACACATTTTCTCAGAATAAAAAGAAATTGTTCCCTAATGAATAAATAACATTCTATTCACCATTGAATCAGAATTTTTTTGCAAAAATCATCAAGCTTGGCATAATATCCTAGCATCACCAGAACATAGAAGTCTTTATTTATGTCGTCATATGATGAGAGAAAAAGAACCCCAACTTAATGATAATACTGAAAGGTTGTTAGTTGGTGCGATGGATGAAAAATAAATATACATGGTCTATTATTATAGATAGATGCTTAGAAAATCAATATCAACAGAATTTTTCTCACAAACAACTCAACTTCAAGACCACATTGCAAATCTGTAAGATAAATTTTCTTTGAGTTTGGAATTTTATTCATAGACCACTCATAAAAATATATTACTTGGAATGTAGGCAAAATGTCATTTCAAACAGATCCCCCATTTCATGTCGAGATTTCAAAAACCGTAAAAAAACCTGCTTCAAACACGCTATCTTTCTATTCATACATCTTAGGGCTAGGCATGCACCATATGAAAGATGTAGTTGGTCTTAAAATGAACAAAAACATAACATGCCATTGTTGTTCAAATATCTTTTGCCATCCAAACTCAAGTCCATTTCTTAGGAAAACAAAACTCAAAATGCAAAAATAGACAGCAATTTTTTTCTACTTCCAATAAGCACAATTTCCTAGTTGTATGATTACACAGGCAAAAGGAGTGGACCGTGGATCTAAACATTTTGTATGTACGCCATGTATATTCACAGTTGCCAAAATTTGAACTAGACACACCGAGATATCCTGAATCTCCAACCACCCCTAATACAAGAGGGATGGTAATTAAAAATGAATAGAACTTTCAAAGTGTAAATAATAATTAGTAATACCTTAGAAATAGTTCATAGAAAAATAGTATTAGCTACAGTAGGTAAATGAGTCATAAAATATAACAAAGAATAAAAACATCTTGGTATAATTCGCTGAATGTCTTTTTTGGTGTTTCTATAACTCAAGGACAGGTAGAGTTATGGCCACTAAATATCTAGTGGTTAATAACAATACAATTTTTTTTTTATACTGAATTTTGATGGAAAATCGATACACGAAGAGAAAAAAATTTCCAAATCTTATATAAGAATTGTGTTTGAAATAAGTCCCTATCCCATTTATAAGAATGAATGGAGAATTTTTTTAAATCTTAAATTCATGTTTTAATTTTTTAGAACCAGAGACTTCTGTCTTTTAAACAGGAGGAAAAAGAAAAAAATTTCTTCTGTTTTGTTATCTAAAACATGTTTTAATTGCACCAAAGTATTCTTTCCTTTTACACATGTCCACACATCTCGATAAGACACTTTTTGATAGGTTCAAGTTATGCAAAACAGAAATACGGAGGAAGAGGTGTGATGTCATTAAAATAACATCATCTTTAATCAATATTGAAAAAAAAAAAAAAAAAAAAAAAGGTACTAAAGATGTCTTAATAGAATTCTGAGGTACCCAATATTTGTACTTAAAAAAAAAAAAAAAAAATAAATAAAACCCACGAAAAAAAAAATAAAAATGACCATTTACATTTTTCATTGAAAATAATATGTGCAGAATATTTTCATACCACAATATTCTACAAGTATAAGAATGAATTAATTCAAAAAAATATTACTTGCTCTTCTTCCTCCTCCTGCTACTACAACTATCACAGATGGTTGAAGCACCATTGAACTTACAGTTTTTTAATACAACTGACTCTAGGCTATCTACTATACTTGGATCTGGAATCGAAAATTCAAGAAAGATATTTAAATTATTTTCTTAAATATCAGAAAAAAAATCATGTCGATCTTCAAGAAATCTTGTTCCAAATGAATAATGATCATGGCTTGATGATACGTCTCTAAATGGAAGTGCCAAGGGAGCTGGACTATCTCTAGAACTACCCTGAGGATCTCAACACTAAACTGGCATTGTCACATTCTGCCCCTGTGAGGAGGTGGATAAATATCCTTTTTACAAATCTTGAAGATTCAAAACTTGAGGGAGAATGAGTTCATCAAATAGTAATATAATAATAAGCAGTCATGTGTTGTGGGCCATAGTAACAAATAAGGAGAGAGAAAAAAAAAAAAAAAAAAAAAGAAAAGAAAAAGAAAAAAAAGTATAATTATGATGAGTGATTCAAACACTGATTCTTTATCAAACAATAAAATATCCATGACATTGGAAACTATTAGGTTGGTGCAAAAATAATTGCTTTGATGCTTACTTTGGAATAAACTATTATTTACTGTACATGGAATAAATCATCTTAAAGTGTGAATTTTGCTCAATTTAAACCAAATGTTTTTTGTTCACAATTCTGGTTTGTGGCCGTCAAATCAAAGATGGAGGAGAAAGGAAAAAAAAAAGTAAAGAGAGCAATTTCATTGCATAAGTTCTAGATGGTATAAAGCCGAAACTGCTTGCAATATCAAACAAATATTTGGCCAGAGGATCGTCAACAAGCGTACACGAGTCCCAAAAATTTAGAAATGGAGGCAAAAGCTTTTCAAGATGAGGAAGGTCATCCAATTGAACTGAAAGCCATTATTAAGGTGGACATGAGCAAAACAACTTGGAAGGTTGTAGAGGAACAAAATGTTGACCAAATTGAAAACCACACAAGCTGAACAAAAAAAAAAAAAAGTGACCCATTATTTAGTGAAGTCATGAAAAATGGATTCTGTACAACAACCAATGGCTTCTGGCACAGTATCTGGACAGGGGTGAAGCACCAAAAAACTTCCCTAAAGCAAACCTGCTTCAAAAGAGAGTTATGGCCACTGTATTGTGGGCAGCAAGTGCAGTCATCCACTACAACTTCTTGAATTGTGGTGAAACCATCACAGCAAAGAAGTATCGCTAGGAAATAAACTGAATGAACTAAGAAGATTTATGTCCAATATTGATTGATCAAAAAAGACCAATTTTTCAACATAACAGAAACTGAACTAACCAGACTATGGAACTATCTCACATAGCTTACTCACCAGACCTCTGTCTGGCCGACTACCATTTTTAGAATCATTTTTATCACTTCCTGCACGGAAAGGTCTTTAACAACTTCAAAGAATTCATTGGTTCCAGAACCCCCAGAAATTTACGATTCAGGAACAAACAGATTTGTAATTGGCAAAAATGTGTAAATTTTTAGGGTTCTTATTTTGATAGATAACTTTTATTCCAAAGCTGACATATACTGCTTGAAATTTGATGGTGAAGAACTGCAATTCATTTCTGCACCAACCTAACAGCTTTTCTAAGAGGTAAAATGAAAAAACAAAAAACCCTAAAAAAATGAAGGATGCTTTGAGATATCAAGAAGAATTTTAATTATACAATTTTATAATTAAGTTTTACTAGTTTCCTCAGATGCTTTAAATGTCTAAGCCAATTTTTCCTGAATTGCCAATTTAGCATCTATAGAATGGACCTACTGTTGTAGCCAGCAATACAGCTAAGAAGTTGGAAGAAAAAAAAGTCGTGACAACATTTTGGGCCTAATTGCTCAAGATATTATCCAAATGTAAGTGATGGAGAGCTCCCTTAAGCAGGAGATGTAAGTTTGGATAGCATCACCATCCGGTGCGACAGGAGTCTAAGAAACACTTTGAATATTATAAAAATGGTTGACTAACAGATCAGCTGGAAACATTGAACATTTGGATTGAAATAAAAACAGATTATAAACATAAATAGTAAGCATCCCAGTCTCCACCATTAAAAGTTGATTTAAATGAGTGTTTCTCTCTACTTTCACTTCAGGAAAAGGCCCCCTAAACGTTGACAAGTGTCAAATAGCAACACTACCTATTACCTCTACGACATCATGGTGATATATCAAAAATCAAATAAAAACAAAAGAAAAAGGGACAGAATCGTAAAGGGATAAATATTGAGTCACTTCCCATAGAATTTAAATCTACCTTTTTCTTTTATATAAACTATTCCTTTTTAACCTCTTTCCCTGCAGAAAATGTATCTCTCAATCTTGAACAAATTTCCAGGATCAGCCTCAAAATTTAACCAATCCTTTCGTAGCCCAGCCTACCCTTCCAGAGAATGTCATTGAAAACTTGGAAATAAAGTGTGGACAATCAGACACCTGTGAATACATATACCTCTCCGTTGGCAGAGGTGACGATATAAAACAAAAAAAATGATTTTTAGAAAATTTGCAATAAATTTCCATTCAAGCTGAGTGATTAAATGAAGTAGCAATGTTCACTACGATATCTTTAAAAATCATTTCTCTATTCATATTCAACCTTCAAACCTTTCGAGTAATTTTTTTTAGTGATTCTGCCGGTTCGTTCATTTCTTCTTACCATCATGGATTTCACACGTTGTGAAGGTTGCTATCTCAACTTGAGGTTTCCGTTTTAAAGATTCATTTATTTTTCTTCTCAGATAAAATTTCGTGAATATTTTATCCTATCCTTTTAAAGGACCGCATTCAGGTTTAAATTTGAAACTTAATTCATCTCAAAAATTGAAAAAAAGTCCAAAGAATTGAAGGTCATGCTCATTCCAAAATACGAGAAAAAAAAGTCATCCTACGAAGATATACAGACAATGCTTCACTAAACAGAACCATCAAACATCAATAATACAAGCATTAGATCGTCTTTTTTTTTTGGAGGGGGGGGGGGGTGATCGTTGGAAAGAAAACAAAAACCAAAAAACCCAGAAAACTCAATCCCTAAATTTTAATATGTTTAATGATGCTACAAATCATTTATTTATCCCACATCAAAGAATTATAGACACAAAAACGTTTTTTTATCTCATTTTTAAAAATCATTATTAAATGATTAAGTATGATAAACCAAAAACCGTTGAGTTCGAATCCCAGCAGGAAATTATTCTTCATTTTCGATTTAGCGCATTTAGCTCGCCCAGCCGTAGAGTGAAGGCTCAAGTAGAGATAAAAACAACAAATAAGTAAGACGAAGGAAAATAATAATCAGAACTAATACAATCATTAACGAATACGTTCATGGGTAGGCGGTTTCAACGACCGAGTTAGTATTTGAGTGTGTAATAGTCGTCTTAGTGAGAAAGGCCGGTAAGCCATGCCGTAGAGGAAAAGGATTACTGTGTGTGTGTCTATTATTCAGTCTTATTCGATCTAACTCAGCAGTGGAGAAAAAGCAAGCTATCTCCCCCAAAGATTCAAGTCCTCCCACCTCGTATAGTAGTAACTGGGTGATTGCTGAAGTTTGATTCATAATGGGGAAAAAGGGCCTTGGTTTCTTTAAGACCATGTGGTGAGGTCACATCTACTCAGCAGACATCAGCCTATAAAGAGGATATTGTTAAGATCTTTTAAAAATAGACCAAGAAATGTTAATGCCGACTTGGTAATAAATAACGATCTGCTCCAAATTGAGCAGGCGTAATTAAGATTACAGAAACGGGAAATTATTAGGGACGATTCAAGTACAACTGCACTAAATCTGAAAGAAAAAAAATGCAACGTGTAGGACGAGCTGCGTTTTCAAGACTCGGAATTAGCAATGAAATTAGTAAATTATATTTAATAAATATAAAAAAATATACTGTGAATTATCACAAGAATGACAAATCTATCTAGCAGTGGTGGGCATTTAAGAGTATTTAGAAATTCTTATTCTGATGTGGGATAAGCTTATTTCTTCTGGTAAGTTGTTTTCGAGCCCGAGTGAAATCGTGCTCCAGTATGAAAGAGATCTTGATGTTATACATTCTAAGAAAAAAATACCTGAATAAATGTTCAATGTTTTGAAATATAAAGTTCGAAATAAATCAAAGACCCTGTCCTTGGAGGGGGGGGGGGTAATATGAAAAAAATCACCATGTATTTAAATAGTGAACAGAACCAAAAGTTTAAAATTGTTTATGCTAGAAATAAAAACCGAAAACAGCTTCGAAATTAGCTATCCCGAGGAACCTTCGTTTTTTTGTAAAGATGATGAGTGAATAAATATACAATTCCAAAGCCAAGAAATGTCATCTCCATTATTTAATTTCTATACAATATCCAATAAGTTAATTACTGTTTGGCTAATATTCCTCAACATATTCATCAATTGACAAAAAAACCCCAAATGGTTTAACGTCAGAGTACCGTATCTACTGGTGTACAATGTGAGGAAGTCGAAAAAATTCAGGGTCAAAAAAATTTGGGGGGTAACATTGTACTCGAGTAATAATAATAATAATAATAATAGAATACCGATTCATAGCTATAAAAAGTGAGGGTCACATTATAATCGAATAAATACGGTATTACTTATCAAGTAAGTAGTTAGTCGAGTTACCAGATTGACCGCGATATATATATATATATATGTGTATATATATATATGCAGTCTAAGTAAGTTAAAGCAGCCCACGTTGCATAATTTAAAAAAAACTATAAAAAGAAAATAATCTATGACGTGTGTAATAAAAATGAAATAAAATTCACATTCAAACAGAAAAAACGAAACATATTGTTAAATCTCTGGTGAGAAAATCGCTTTTTTCGCTTCCCAAAATTTAATAAATTAAAAAATGTTAATTCTTGTCCTCGTGGTAAAAATATCTCCGAAGAAAAATTAACTCAAATTTTGATGAAAAATTTAATTGGTATAAAATCCAAACCAGCAAAATTGAAATTAAAACGATGATTCATTTCCATTAAATATTCAAAAACTAGGAAGCTGTTTATTTTCATTTTTATCATCTTTTTCGGAGAATTAATTCCGAAGTTCAACTCCAAAAAGAGACGTACATCTAAAATGTCTTCGTTTGGGGATTCGTACTTCTCAGAGATCAAATCTTCTCCAAGACCGAACAGATTCAAGTTCGTACTGGGGGCTCATTTCCAAGAAATAATAGAAAAATACGATGATTAATACATTTTGCGACGTAAGGAGTTTTCTAAGAAGTTGGAAAAAATCTAAAATATGTGCAGAAAAAAGACGAAGAAAAAAAAAATAAGTAAAACTGATCCCCGATTTTGTGGCCGCCTTGAAAATCTTTTTCCTTCCTACGAACGAAGTCTCCCTTTTGTTCTTTCTTTTTTATTTCTTCTTAGAATTGAGGTTTTGTAATGGAAATTATTTTGGGGGATGAAAACAGAAGACAGATATTTTAATAAATATAAAAATCTATTGATTTGAAAGTCAAAAAAGGGTTTTACAAGCTTTTAGGTGATTGAACTCTACGAAGACTCCGAGGCCTTTTCTACCATGAGAAGATAAGAAGAAATCAAGGAGAATCATTTTCACACGACATTGCAACTTCAGTCGGCACATGTAAAAGCTTTTGATTGTCTACCAAGGACACAATTATTCCCAAAGTGTTCTTCAAACTATCTATTTCACTCTTATAAACTATTTATAAACCTATTTCAACTTACCTGCTCGAACCACCGCCATAACGGTCGTCTCCGTAATAATTATGGTTAGAGTCCGAATAGTCGGCCATTTTGGGGGAACTGTAACCGGAACATCAAGAATAGCGCCGCCTGGTGACGAATTTTCACGGAAGTAGTCGGCGCTTCACAGGGTTGCCATTTTAGCAATTTTATGGCCAAATCTGGCCATTTCGAAAAATGATTTGTCCACTAGTATAGCTATAGAAGGCCGAAGAATGAATCGGCCAAAATGTCCTGTAAACATCGTAGATGAGAGGAACAGATTGGATTGACCAAACAGAAGTTGCTTTGAACTTTTCTGTTTGGCCATTCTTAATCTTATGGATATATTTGGCATTTTCTATTTACTTCAAACATTTTATTTAAATAAATAGGAAAAGAATTTTGGCAAGTTATATTTTGTGCTTTTCACCCATAAGACCTTTATCTCCTCTGGTAATTTGTCAATTAGAAAAAAGTCAATTCTGTAAAGTTATGTGGGGAATTCTATTTAGAATGTAATTGTAATACTAAACTGGACCCTTACTCCTTGATAATAGTTCAAAACAAAAAAGTTGATTTTGTTATAGTAGTATTTTTGATAAATTTCATTCTTATGTATACTGGAGTATCGTGAATTGTAATGTTTTATGAACATTTTTGGTTTTTAGCCATATTTTCTTATTTTTGGCCATTTTAGTGTGTTTGGGGCCAGAAACATCTTTAACCATCTGGCAACCGTAAGTAGTCGGTGCTACTTATCATTATTCTTTTATTATTTTATTACTCATTAAATGATATGAATTTTAGTTAAATTATGTTTATTCAATAAATACTATTGAAAAATATGATAATAATAAAATAATTCTGAAAGAACTCGGCGCTTCTCGGTCTATGTCACTTCCGGTCAAAATGGCAGCCTCTGTTACATGTGGTGACAACATGGAAACAGAAATGTCTGTGGATATCGAACCTGAAGAGGAAACCAAAACTCCCAAGACCAAAATGAATGCCCTAAATATTGATCAAGCTATTCTGGATATATTCACAGTGTTGGCTGTCGCCCCTAAAGATAAGAGGATAAGTTCTGTGGAAGATCTTATCAACAGGTTGAAGGAAAAACAAAACGGTGTATGTAGAAATTTACTGATCGTTGAAACTCCACGTGGGTTTCGCTTTCATTTGTTACTAGCAATAGTACCCGTCAAAAATGACGAGATTATCTGTGTTAGTATGTATGTATATAATTCATACATATATATTTCGATATAAGTGTATTTATTTAAATGATATAATGTAATCAACTTATAAATGTTGAGTTTTTGAGAGTTTTTTTAGTTAAGATTATTCGGAAAATATTTTCAAAAAAGTTCTCCTTGATTTATTAATTTACCTATGAAAATGTATTTTTCCTGTATATTTAAATCAATAATTTGTTGATTTTTAGAAAAAATCAATTTTTATAGTTTCAGGTGGGGATTGTTGTATTTATATGTAATATAGCTCTGAACTGTACCCTTACTTTCCGCCTGTCCTACGAAATCCTAGATATGAAGTATTCAGTTACCTTCTTTATTTATTACTACCTGGGAATTGACCTGTTGTGAAAGCTTTTATTCCAGCTTTTGTTTAGAATTCAATTATTAATTGTTGGGTCAAAATAAGATTAAAGGTATGATACTGAAAATCGTATTAAAAAACAAAAGAAAAGGAATTTTTGTGTGCTCTCAGTTAATAAGATCTTAACTTTGGGAAATTATCAGTTTGGGAGGGAAAAAATCAGGTTCTAGAGCGACTGACTATTTGCAATGTAACTATAATGCTAAATTGTGCTCTTTCCGACACTTTTACGGAAATACGGCCTACATTAACTATCTTCCCATTGGTCTGATTTTATTTTGTTTATGGTATTTTATTTTGTTGTATCTTTTTGCTTTAATATTGATTTTTTTTTTTCTCCTAAGGTGAGAATGTTGATTCAATATAAATTATAGTTAAAAAAAAAATTAGGGACAGATACCTAGTTACATGTAGCTCCTTCTTTTACCTGTATTACTATGGCTACACAATATGGCAGGGAGTCAACTAAGTGCCAGAGTTATAACTTGGATGTATGTATCTAGGCTTGTTCTGGGGCTGTCCATAACAAAATTGTGTTAGTTGTAACTGCAGAGAATCTTGCGAGGTCTACAACATATCTCATACCTGTTCAATGGGGTTTAAATCTGATGAGCATTGGGGATGGGCTATGGTACCTGGAAATCAGCTGAGTGTCCCTGGAATCAGTTTAGTGTCACCGATGCATGATCAAGGGATGTGTTATTTTGCTTGAACAAACCCTCACTCCTTGGAATCATGAAGGGGTTCAAATGCTCTGCAACGAGATCTGTGTATATAATACTTGTTGAGATAGACTTCACTTTCATTAATAGTCTTTTCCAACTCTAACAGAACACGGGTCTCATCTGACCAGGTTATATGGCTCCAGCCTTCGTGGGTCCAATGGCAATGTTCTCTGGCCCAAGTGAGATGCAGTAACTGATGCTGTGGCGTACATTACAGTACCTTTGTTAGTTGACTACTACAAAACCATATAGAATGCAGTGTACAATGCACAGTGCATTGACTGATGGGTTAAGCAACACCAGCATTGAATTAGGATGTGATTCGATGCAGTGTTCCCCTTCGTTGGTCAGTTTTCACATGCTTCTGGTGTCTGTGAGGCATTTGTATATTTCTGGTATGCCCTTGCTACTGTTGCAAAAGAAAAACCTAGAGCATCTGCTACTTCAAAGATAGTGCCCTATCTTCTTCGTCCAAACAATCATTCTGCGGTCTAACTGTGTTAAATCCTGACCACATCCCATGGCCGCCAAAGCTACACAATCTCTTTATCTATTACATCACTCTATGGGGTTGCCATCTATTTTGAAATGGAAGTATAAGACAGGGATGGAAGGTCACAAAATGCTTCAGTGTTTGGGGGCATCTGGATAATGGTTTGAAAAAGGCTTTGAAGTTTTGTTTTTTTTTTTTTTTTTTTTTTTGTATGTTCAAAACTTGAAGTTATGGAATTTTCAAAAAATAATGTTTAAAACGTGCTCTATGGTTCCAGTTGTGTCTGCAGAAAATTTGTTTTTTGTAGCACCAGAAATTTAAATGCGCAATTAGAATGAGAATAAGGTGAACACATCTGAAAAATTGCCAGTTTTTAAACAAAAAGCTTGGTTGATTGAGGTACCTTGTGGTATGAAAAAAAAATATAGATAAGCTTTCGTGTAACTGATTTTACTCATCAAGCAATATGCATGCAATTTGAGGGATCTCTGTACATTCACAAATAAATATGGGACAATCCGATGGATATAGGATCGTCCTATTAGATATTGGGCGGTTGGTGACACTACACTCAGCTTAGTTCATTTCTACAAATGGGTGAAACCATCCAATGAACTTGAGTTTACATACCTGTTACTTTGAAATATGATGGTTCTCAATGCTTCATATCATAATTATTTTATCATATTCTGAATGATATCAATTAGATCTGAGATATTCAACTCTTTTTTTTTTTTTTTTTTTGCTCACTGTCCTTTTTGACATTTTCAAGAGATTAAAATGTGCTATTGCCCACCTAACATAAAATTTGAAAATATTTTTTACAGCATAGCAAACCAGCTACGGTCCATTCTGAATTGTGAACTGCCCTTTAGTGGTCAGTACTGCCAATGTTGGAGACTGCTGAATTAGATGATAAAGTTTATCCACTGTAATTTTTTTTTTCTTTCAATTCCAGCAAATTGAAGCTTGTGGGGAACTCGAGTATACTGTTAAACGACTGATCAAGGGCTTATCTTCCACTCGGAAATGGGTGCGTGTTGGCTATCCACTTGCTCTTTGTCAAGTAAGTAATGATTCTGATTTTTGTATGTTATTCATTTGGAATTCGATTTAGATCCCCTCCTCCTTAAGGTTGAAGCAAGTGGCAAAGACTATTTGAATTATTATCTGTCCATCAAGCGGCATGTTTTTTTTTTCAAATCTATCTAAGGTGAAAACATTTTATGGATTCATCATTTTATTACTAACTAGCTGAAAACTATCCATATATTAAAAACCTGAAGTTATGGAATTTTCAAAAAAATTAACGTTTAAAATGTGCTCCGTGGTCCCAGTAGTGTCTGCTGTAAATTTGGTTTCTGTAGAACTAGTTGTCCTTGAGTTATCTGATGATGGATAAAAAAATGACATTTGGTGAATAAATAAGTGCTAGAGTAGGTTTTATTGGAAGCCATGGTGTTTTTTGTTTTCCAAATCATTTGGGTGTTTCTAGATTAAATTTTTTGACAGACAAACAAGCTTGTTCATGCAATAAATGTAACAAAGATGTATTTTCTTTTAGGTTTTACGACAGCTTCCACAAGTCAAATTAGCGAAAGTTTTGGAGATGGTTGAGGAGTTTTTGGATCCATCCAAAGCTGACAGTGTTCCTGTAAGTATTTCTGCAATGACATTGGAACTGGGTCCCTCTTTTTACCAATTTTGTAATTGATCACCTCCAACAAAGCATGCTGCCAAAAGAAGTTGTTCTTGTGATGGTTTCTATTGAGTGTTTCTCTTTGAAACTACTCCTTCATTTTATCCCCTGATCCCCCTGCAAATATTTGTTATTGATTTATTTTCATGAACCATTTATATCAGTATTAGTTATATTATACTAATTTATTTTTCTATCAGATGTCTCATTGTCATCTATTATTGATTTTTCCATCAATCGAATTGGTGATTTCTTTCATCCTAATTAGAGCAGTTGCCATACATAAGCAAGTTTTCTGAGGTAAAGGCGACACAAGTTCAACTCTTGTCTAAAGCTTATTCCTCATTTCCGATGTGCACTGTTTATTGATGGTCATAGATTGACTGAGCAGTAGTGATGAAAAGCGAATAAAATTGAGAGGAGAGACATTGTGGCCCAAAATTAATTTTTTTTGTTTCCCAATATTGATTCCTATCTTCATTCCAGTGGAGTTGGTGGTTCCCCTGACCCCCTAGTCTATCCATGGATTTACCGCCCTTTTATATTCTTCAGATAACTCATCTCACTTTTGTATTCTCCGTCACAACTGCATGGAATGGTATACATACAGTTCTTGGTCACATTCTCTTCCAATAGAGATTTGGGTATGGTGAGGTATCTTGTGAGTGTGGATCTGCTTCTGAATACTGTCGTGATATTGTATGGGCTGTAGATCCTCTGAATCATTTCAATACTCCTATCATATACTGTGGTAGCTTTTCAACTATTATCTTTATTATCCAACTATTATCTTCTTTGCTAATGAAAGCTCATCTAATGTTTGCTGTGTAGAATTTCATTCTTTATTAAAGGCCATCTTTTTTTTTAAAAAAACTTTGTGTATCATATTCTTTAATTTTTTTTCCAGGAAAAATCCAATTTTGAACTTGGTAAAGGTTATGCATTCAGTTGTATCATTCAATCAGAGTATATTTTTCAGGTAAGTCAATTTTTATCTGTTGTTTTTGTCTGGTATAAAGAGGAAAATTCCTCTTTGCCCCCAGGCAGGATTTTGCATTTATTTTATTTTTTAAATTTTAGCAAAAACAGGACATCTATTTTTTAATTTTTTTTTCTTCTTCTGAGTTTCATGAATGTCAATGTGAGATATCATATTGGTAAAATGTTTCATTGGCCAGTTCCGGCAGGCTTACAAATAAAATGTGTACATACACAAAATAAACCAAAAGTATATAAAAAATTGTTTAGTTCAGCTTAACTGTGGATGCACCATCTTTCTTAGAGTACAAAAATTACATAACAAATGAGATCTTTGCAATGAAGACAGCTTTGCTTCATAAGTGTTGTGAAATTGCTGTTTATGCCAGATTATGAGACGTATGATTTACAGACGTGTCTAGGAGGACCACTCATCCAAGCCCAATAATTGTCCATGTAGAGCTTTTGTAAACTGCCCTGTAGTCATAATACCAATGCATTAGACGGTTGTAATACAGACACCCACTGTTAGGAGGGTGTTGTGGTCCAAGAAAGCCACCAATGTTATAACTGAGCTGTGATGCTCAAGTTGGGGTGGGGGGCAATAAAGGACAAAAGGCTAGCAATAAAAAAAATTGGAATTTGAACAAGTAAGGGGGGGGGGGCATTTGATGTTTTGTTTAATTTTTCTCTTTTTAATAATACTGCCAAAATATTAGAAATTCCCAGATTCAAAAACTAAATATTCACAACAGTAACTTGAACTTTTGAACCCTTATCCCTCGTGCCTTTAGATACCAGCTACCTGAGATTCTGAGGGGAATATGGGTGGGTGAAAAAAAATTCTGTTCATTGACTACTGTAATGTTTTGTCTGATTCATTTAATTTTTACAGTTGGCTTGTCAGCGCAAGTCAATTATATTGCTATATTTAGTAAAATAGCACTCAGCTCGAAATATCGTGCTTAGGGATACAAATGTTTTTTCATTTGCGGTCTTCTGGATGAGTGAGCAATAATAATCATAGACCACGCTATAATGAACCACGTTATATCAGAGGAAACCTGTTTCTGCATAGTTTGTTTTTTTGTTTGTTTTTTTTAAATCAAATGTCTGTTTTGTATACTGACATGTATATTATGTCTTTCTTTACCTTATTTTAATTTTTTTTTTTTTTTTTTTTTTTTTTTTTTCTAACTTTAAAATTAACCACTTCAGGATAAGAATGAAATCAGTAATTTGCTGGAGAAATTGCTTGAATTCAAATCAGAAAGAGCTTACGTCAAGTGCATTTGGAATCAGAATTTACCATTGTTGGTCAGAAAGGTTTGTATAAGGCTTGGTTCTTCATTATACTTAATTCATAAATAGAACATATCAAGTAAAAATATTTGGAGGTGAGGATGTTATTAAGTAGTAATATTTAAAATTAATTGGCTTTTTTGTTTTCTCTCTTTCTTTTTTGCTGGATAAGATTCCCCCCGCCTCAAGTAGATGCACATATATTTTTTGTGCCAGACATTGGGTGTGTGTGTGTGTATGTGTATATATATATATATATATATATATATATATATATATATATAATACTGATGCTCGTGCTGTAATTCAATGAAGAAAATTAATGTGTCTCTGCAAAGAATGCGAAACAGTAGCAAAAAAGAATCCTTGACAAGATTGAACTATTTTCTGTCAATCGTTTTGAGGAGAGCTTTAAAACATCTGAAGATACAGAATAAAGGGATAGTTGGTTTCATGCCTTCATTTATTTCATTTTCAATTCCAGTATCCTATATCTTGCCTTACACCTACAAGATATGTATGTTGATGTACCTGTTGTCTTATTCATTAGGTGTACAGAGTGGCCTAATTGTTATCAATATAGGAAATGGAATTGGTAAACAGTCCATTTTTTGGCTCGGGTTGCTTATATTTACTTTGCCTTAATGCAAAGGCATGACTCTACATCTCCCTGTGCTTTGCTCCACTGCCAAATTTGTTGACAAAATGCCTCAACACTAGCTTAGCGTACTGGTTGATGGATGAAATAAATGGCAAATCACTTTCCCAAGTCTGACTAGCCTCAAAAAGCTCTTATTCATAGTCAGTCACGACAGAGACCAATAAGATATATGGAGAAAGCCTTTTATTATAATCATGGTTATTGTTACCAGAATTTGTAGGTCCCTAAACTTTACTTTAAAAGTTGAAAAAATATTTATTAATTTTCATATTGTAATTTATAACACTAAATTCAATAACATAATAATGAATATAAATTGTTCTCGTTTTTGTCCTTTGTTTGATGTTAACAGCGAGTTATTATTGTCTTGAAGAGTTTGTCCCCAAGTGGTCACAATAAGCTGCTTCTTCTCTACTTATGTTATTAGTAATTCCTATCTCTGGGTATTGCTTACACACTTCTAAAAAACCTTTTTTCTTCTTTTTTTTTTTTTTACTTCTGCATTTTCAGCTGCTAGGTAGTGAAGATTTTGATCACTATGTGTGGCCAACATTAGAGAAAGATCTCTCTGAAGGTTGGAATGATGTCAGTCCAGAGAGACTTGAAGTTCTCCTTTTATGCAAACAACAATTCCCTGTAAGTATTTCCACTATTGTGTACACTAGCTGGAAGTCCACCTTACAGGTGGGATTTTCTGCTTGTTGGGCATTTTTTTGTGTGTTTTTGTGGAATTTTTTTTCTCTTTCTGTAAATTTCTTGTTTGCAATGCTTGAAATTGGTATTTTCAACTTCAACAACCTTATGTATAAAAAAAGTGAGAATATTGAAAAAAACAAGAAAGGAATGAAAATGCCTTTTTAAATGTAAAGATTAGTGTGAGAAGTGAATTTGGAGATGTGCTGGCAAAATTGAGTGACACCATTTAACAATGAGTGAACAGGAAACATCAATATCAATAATCAATTTTTTTCTTTTGTAAATCTTTTGATTTTTTTTTTTTTTTTTCTCTCGGCAGGAAAAAATTGACAACTCATTCCTTAAGAAAAACTGGAAATCAAAACTCATTATCAGCTCAAAAACACATGAAAATCTCTTGTCCGTCCTGAAGGTTAGTATTTTTGTTTTTTGTATTTTCCGCAAGCAATACAAATAGAGCTATTCAGGGAGCTGAAAGTGTGATGCATACAAAATGTCCCTTGTCAGACAAAGCACCACATTCATTAAAGAGCCAGGTGACAATTGATTTTGAGCCGAGCAAAGAAAAGCACTACAGAACTAAACGGCTGCACATTTCAAATTTATGTCAGGTTTATTTCTATTCCATGTATCCTATATAAATATAATGGGCATATACTTAATCATAAATTCACTTTTTTTTTTCATTCTCTCTCTTTTTATTTCTTACTTTTTTCTCTTCTTTCTTCATTTTTTCTATCCTCTTTTTCTTTCTCTTCCTTTTTTCTTTTCTCTTCTTTTTTTCTTCTTTCTCTTCTTTTTTTTCTTCTTTCTCTTTTTTTCTTCTTTCTCTTCCTTTTTTCTTCTTTCTCTTCCTTTTTTCTTCTTTCTCTTCCTTTTTTCTTCTTTCTCTTCCTTTTTTCTTCTTTCTCTTCCTTTTTTCTTCTTTCTCTTCTTTTTTCTTCTTTCTCTTCCTTCTTTCTCTTCCTTTTTTTCTTCTTTCTCTTCCTTTTTTTCTTCTTTCTCTTCCTTCTTTCTCTTCCTTTTTTCTTCTTTCTCTTCCTTTTTTTCTTCCTTTTTCTTCTTTCTCTTTTTTCTTCCTTCTTTCTCTTTTTTCTTCCTTCTTTCTCTTCCTTTTCTTCCTTTCTCTTCCTTTTTTTTCTTCTTTCTCTTCCTTTTTTTTCTTCTTTCTCTTCCTTTTCTTCCTTCTTTCTCTTCCTTTTCTTCCTTCTTTCTCTTCCTTTTTCTTCTTTCTCTTTTTTCTTCTTTCTCTTTTTTTCTTCTTTCTCTTTTTTTCTTCTTTCTCTTTTTTTCTTCTTTCTCTTTTTTCTTCTTTCTCTTTTTTCTTCTTTCTCTTTTTTTCTTCTTTCTCTTTTTTTCTTCTTTCTCTTTTTTTCTTCTTTCTCTTTTTTTCTTCTTTCTCTTTTTTTCTTCTTTCTCTTTTTTTCTTCTTTCTCTTTTTTTCTTCTTTCTCTTTTTTTCTTCTTTCTCTTTTTTCTTCTTTGTCTTTCTTTTCCTTTCTTCTCTCTTTTCCTTTCTTTTTTTCTTTCTTTTCTCTTTTCCTTTCTTTCTTCTTTTTTTCTTTTCTCTTTTCTTTTAAAAAGCTTTTTCAGCCTTTTCCTGCCCCTATCATATACAAATCTTTTCAATTCCTATTTTCTAGTAAACAGCTGCTTTGTAGCTAACTCTTTCAGGGTGTAACCAGGTCGCTGTGTCTTTCTTCGTATTTATGAGCAATTGCACTTTCTGTAATGAAGCCTTCAAGAAAATTTTTGCTTGTTATAATGTGATGAATAATTCGTCTATTGGTCTCTCAACCTTTTTTTTTCTCTTTTGGGCTCCCTTTTATTTATCTATTTATTTATTAAATCATTGATCATCCCTCCAAATATTCTTAATGAAATTAAAATGACATCTTACATATCATTCATTTTTGAGTTTTTAGCCTTGTATCTCCTTGTGTGCATGTATCAATTCCACTTCTTTCCTTTATCAATATTTTATCGATGACACTACTTGCAATTACAGAGACAAGGTTTTTTTAAACTCAGTATGTTCGTGTGGATAAGGCAACTTTCAGATCAGATGGGACCTCAATTTCAGCCTGACTTTTATGGGTTTACCTCAGTTTTTCTATCGGGCATATTTGACAACCCCATTTTCTTCTTTTTTTTTTTTCTTTTCTTTTCTCTTTTGGATGTGGGTAGCTGTTTCATGTGTAAGTTCCGCTTATTTTTTTACTTTACCAACCTAGAACAAAAAAGCACCAGTTGTAGGAAAAAAAGAATCCTATATAACATTTAGCTAACCCCGCCCCATCTCAGTTCAACTTTCACCAAGGTTGAGAATGGCTGATATAGCTATTTTTCTTTCATCCTAGGAATCAACCCGAGGCCATCCACTGATCCATAATGTCAACAGGCTTCTGATCCAAGAAGTCATCAGCAGTGGTCAGATAGATGGATTTTGGAAGGAAGTTGCCGGTAAGTGTCTTTCTACTGTTTTTGTTAGTAGTTTACTTTTGCTGTCAAAAATGACAGCATCTATAGAGTATATTGATACACATTGTATTTTATATATGTGGATAATAGAGATTTGCATTGCAGTGAGTTTGGAGAATAGCCTTCTATACACATTGCATTTCATAGACGTGGATAATAGAGATTTGCATTACAATGAGTTTGGAGAATAACCTATAAACATGGCATTTTATACACGTGGATAATAGAGATTTGCATTGCAGTGAGCTGGCAGAAGAGCCGTCTATACACATTGCATTTCATAGACGTGGATAATAAAGATTTGCATTTTCTGTAAGCTCTGAGGATAGCATTCTGTTGATTACAATCAGAATTTTATTATTTATCTATTTATTTATTTTTTTCATTGCTTTTTCTATTTTCATATTACTCTTTAGATTCAGCATTTTTGGTATGTAATTAGAAAATGAATAAAATTCTATTTTACTTCATCTGTTGTCCACCTTAGCATAACAGAAAACATCTGCTCATCAGTAATATGTATGTGGATTTATTACTAGTCCATGACCTGTTGCTTAGTTGACGGATATCATTAATGTACAATCGGTTACTACTGATATTATTGGTGTGACTGACATGATAGGAAGGGAAGAAAGAAATTTAGGTAGTTTAATACAAGGATAGGCAGGGAGAGGGGCTGATGGTTACTAGAGATTCTATGAGTGTGACTCGCAGTTCTTACTATATACAAATGATTTCAAAGATTTTGGTATGAAAAAAAATCACAAATATTTTGATGAGGTTGATCAAATTGAAACTATTCATTCACCCAATGTGATATAAATTCAATTTTAGTTCAGAATGAATTACCCTTTACTTCTTATCTTTCAATATCTAGTAATGCGAGTCCTTAACACTCAGTCCTGTGATTCTGTTGGACTGATGTTCTTGTTGGGGAAATGAAAGAGAAGTAAGTAGATGTACATAAAACTTCTAGTGACCCCCAGGTGCAACATACACATGAAGAGGGCCAAAAAATAACTGGATGAAAGATTTGATTAAAACAAATAAATAAAAATGATAATCTATGTGTGGAATTATGAGCAGCTGTTGAGTTTTGTCATTTGAACAATATGCAAATCCATCAAATGGAAAAAAAATGGTTTGTCAGTTATTAATGTTGTTAAAATTTTCATTTATCTAATTCATTTTTTTTTTCTTATTGTGCAATAAAATAAAACAGTATTAACTTTGATATTTGTCTATATCCTTTATTTTCCAGAGAAATTATTCCATGATGATTCTCACAAGAAACGTCTTGGGATGTTTTTTCTGTCTGAGCTGTTGAAAACTGTCAAAGAACCTGAACAGGTAAATCTTTATTTATTTATTTTTTTAAAAAAGACCCCTCCTGGTGCATTGAACCACATGGTGGTTATAGTAGCAAGAAGATTATACAAGGTGGAGTTGCTAGCCCCATGGCTAAGTTGGGCTGCCTGACAGGGCTAAAGAGCTTCAACTGCCTTGCTATTTGTCCATAGCTTAGGGGAAAAGTGGGTTCGATACATGAGTTTTGAGTGTATGTTCAGTCCCTAACAAACCATTTTTAAAAGCTGATATTTTAGTTCCTTTTAGAGCTACATCACTTGGGGTTTGTTTTATTTTTACACTTTAACATCGCATTATGATTCAGAGTGTTCAAGCTTTGAAAAAAACTGAACATGGTAGCTCTAAAAATAACAAAAATATCAACGTTTAGAAAGAATGTTCCGTTGGGCACTTATCATGTGTGGCCATTAATATACTCCTTGTAATAATGCTTTTCGTTAAAGTTATGAATCCACTTCTCCCTGTGGTCTGTCTCTTAGTAGATGTATTGGTTTCAACCTTAACGACTTGCCAGATATTTATTTTATCATTCACTAACTCTGTTTTACTTGTGTATTTTCAGATGAAAATGCTCATGTCCTCACAAGTGTGTGAGATGCTCTTCATGGATTTGAGATTCTCAGAAAAGAACATGTCCTCTGCCCAAATGGTGGTAAGTTGTACTTCATTCTTGAATTCATTCTGGGGAATTTAAAGGGGGTAACTTCTGATTAAAGTTACTTCCCTTCCACTTTTTTTTTTTTTTTTTTTCGTAAAATTAGAAACAGTAAACATAGGTTTCTTCAGTTTGATCTAGCTGGATAACTGTCTTTGTATGACATGTACAGAATACACCCGTGGAGCTTGAAGGCTGAAACTTTATTTTTAGAAAAGAAGTTTGTTTTATCTCCCCCCCCCCCATGTTTTAGATGGGGTTCAAGTTACAATGTGAGTTTATGCTAGAGTGGTTACTAAGTATCTGTCAGGCAGTGTTCATGTTTTTTTAAAAACGATTTCAGATTTTTTAGTGATCATTGCCCAATAAGAGGAGAAAAGAGTAACTTATTTGCTGACCCCCCCCCTTTCTGGGTCCAAATTTTTAATTGATCCTTGGTCATGTGATGGTTTCTATCGAGTAATTAGCCAGACCTGTTTTCTTTAATTAAATTTGTTGATCTTATTTATTGAAGAGTTCAACTGTGGTTTCAAGCGGTCTATGAATCAAATATTTAGACAACAATGTGATCCATTTGGTCTCTCTTTTTGGAAAAAATTATTGCAATTTGATGTGACCAGAATGAACCTGTTTGTGTGTGTTATTCTTGTTGTTTTTTCCAGGTATTTGCGTATAAAACAGGGAGACTTTTCCTTAATTTGGCCTTTCATTGTTCTTGACAAATTGGTCATTATTATATAGGGGGAGATGATCTTAAAGACAGACCTCATGCTGTTATTAATTGGTTGCAAACCACCTGGTTTATTGAAAAAAATTCTCAATTCTGCATTCTTCAAGTTATTTACATAAATTCAATACTTCTTGTTATTATACACCGTTTCAGTTTCTTCTGTGATGACTGATGAACAAGATCAGACTTTTAGCATTATATTGATTAGGAATATGTTGGAAGCCTCATGTCAGTCATATTCTGTTTTATATTAGCTTTGAAGTTTCACTGAATTGAATATCTTGTGGTGTGATCTTCCTTGGGCGTTTGATGGGGTTAGTAGTCTGACCCCTTAGTTAGGTAGTTCACACTGGAACTCTCTAACAAGAACAGCCTCTGTTCAAAACCTGCAACATTGTTTACACAATCATTGACATTATTGACAAAATGCTGATAATTGTTATTGAAAGTAGAAAATATGGATAAATTCAAACTTTTCCAATTAGATCTGAAAGCAAATTTGGCTCTCATAAACATGTCTGTATCTTTCCCTCTATGGATGCTTCCAATCTTTTTTCAATTTAGTCTGAAAGAAAATTTTGCTCTCATAGACCTGGTGTCATTTATTGCAGGTAAAAAGAGGTTGATTGAGATAGATGGGCAGTCAGAGCCTGTTGGGAGAAAGTTGACTAATTATATTGACATAATCTGATGGGCAGACATTTGCTTGATCTGCCATCTTTGATGGTTCAATTCATGAATTTTTTTTTCACTGAATTGGTCCATTAGTTTGTATCTGATGACAGTCACACTTGGTTTTTTTTTTTTGTTTGTTTCGAATTCTGACTTTTTAGTGATCCAATAAAAGGCAGGAGAGGTAACTTATTCATTGATCAGCCCTTTTTCTAATTTTTTCTATTGATCACCCCCACCGTGGTATGCTGCTAAAAGACATTGTTTACATGATGGTTTCTATTGAGTCACTATCAAGAACTGTGCCATTTTGTTTCTACCAGATTGACAGCCTCGTGAGTTTACTGGACAGTGTCCGGGAAGATGATCTGCATCAATCTTTACTCCAGTCTCTGCTGAGCCCTGTGTCTGTTATCAATGCATATAATGCTGAAATCAGCTTTTTTCTGCCAGCCATATTGCCACATGTAAGTTCAATATAAGTGCCTTTTTTTCTTTCATTTTTCTTTCTTTCTTCATTTACTTTTTCTCTTTCACTTTTTCCTTTTTTTTCCTTTTTCTTACTTGTTCTCTTTTTTAGTTTTTCTTTTCTTGTCTTCTTTCTCCTTTCTTCTTTTTGTCTTTTCTCTTTCTGCCACAGTATCCACAGCCTACGTTGGTATAAAGCAATGATTCACAAACCGTGGTCAGTAACACATAAGTTTATTGCAACTATCTCCAAAGTATGTTGTGTAAATCTTTCCTAATTTGCAAATATATATATTTCAGCTTTGGATATGTCCAGTGCGGGTATTATGTCTGTCTGGCTTTAGACACAAAATTGTCAATCTAGTGGTTTTATCACTTTGAAAAATCGAAAAAAATTTCAAAATATATTAAAATTCTAGAAATTAAATAAATGGTGCCTATTGTAGTAAGTGAGGTTTGGACAAATAAAAAAAAAAAAGAAAAAAAAATTGATGAAAACATTTTAGATTAAATCATGCTAATATTTGAATTTTAAAATAGGAGGGATGTTTTTCTACTAAGACCATCAGAATTTAACTTTTTTTTTTTTTTCTTACTTGTATATGTATTTATTTATTTATTATTATTATTATTAAGTTCCATGCCCAAATTATGATCTAATATATATTCATATTTTAATTGAGTAGAGTTAATATGCCACGTAAGTCAAATATAATTCTTGGTGGTCTGTTGTGCAATCAAGTTTAAGAACCGCTGGCATAAATCTCTGATATTGATACAAAAAAAAGTGTTAATTTGATCGGCAATTGTCTGTTGGCAAATTGCCTCCTTTATCTGGCAAGATATCTGCTGCTATTTTGCTTGGATTAGGTTTATGTCTATAATGAAAAATTTGTATGTGCCTGAGCAAGAAAACGCTTTATTGGTTGATTTTATTTACTTGAACTTTTTGCACGTTATAAAATGTCCTTATTCAAAGTTTGATTTGGTCAAACAGTTTGTGTTTGCAGAAAGGACAATCAAGAGATAAATGTCTAGTCTTCATGTTGTTTGATCTCTCCTTTTTTTCTTTCTTTTTTTTTCTTTTTTTTTCTTTTTTTTTTTCTTCTTCTTTCAAGTTGACGCCTGGAGCTGTAGAATCATTTGGCAAAGAAATTATGTCAACTGTCTAGGAGGGATGTTTTTCTACTAAGACCATCAGAATTTAACTTTTTTTTTTTTTTTCTTACTTGTATATGTATTTATTTATTTATTATTATTATTATTAAGTTCCATGCCCAAATTATGATCTAATATATATTCATATTTTAATTGAGTAGAGTTAATATGCCACGTAAGTCAAATATAATTCTTGGTGGTCTGTTGTGCAATCAAGTTTAAGAACCGCTGGCATAAATCTCTGATATTGATACAAAAAAAAGTGTTAATTTGATCGGCAATTGTCTGTTGGCAAATTGCCTCCTTTATCTGGCAAGATATCTGCTGCTATTTTGCTTGGATTAGGTTTATGTCTATAATGAAAAATTTGTATGTGCCTGAGCAAGAAAACGCTTTATTGGTTGATTTTATTTACTTGAACTTTTTGCACGTTATAAAATGTCCTTATTCAAAGTTTGATTTGGTCAAACAGTTTGTGTTTGCAGAAAGGACAATCAAGAGATAAATGTCTAGTCTTCATGTTGTTTGATCTCTCCTTTTTTTCTTTCTTTTTTTTTCTTTTTTTTTTCTTTTTTTTTTTCTTCTTCTTTCAAGTTGACGCCTGGAGCTGTAGAATCATTTGGCAAAGAAATTATGTCAACTGTCCAGGGAAAAACTCTATTCGGGTAAGTTCATGATACATATTTTTTGTTCTTTGTAAAATTTTTGTTTGGTTATTATTTGTATGGATTGTTTTATAAGATCCATCTATACAATGGATTGTAATTTTTTTTTTTTTTTTTTTTCTCTCCACTCAATTTGTTTCTATGGCCAAAACACTGGACTTTTCTGCTTAAAGATAACAGTTTCGTGCAAACCAAGATTTCTTGAATGTATTGTACAAATTTTTTTTTTTTTTTTTAATTTTTTTAAATTTTTGTATTTTAGAGCTAAGTTGGATAGTGAGAACATGTTCCTACGTAAATGGGCAATTGGTCAACTATTTCATTTGCTTCATCATCCTGGAAATGCTGAAGAAATGGCTAAGTGGCAGAGCACAGTGTTGGAGTTTTTGTTCCGAAATGCCTTCTTTACATTATTGAATCCATCAGATACATTGCCACACGTAAGTTATTTTATTGATTTCTCAAGCATGTTTTTGTGCAGGACTCATAAAATGTTTTTAATGTTTCATCTAAGGAGGGTTGTATAATGGTTCTCATTAACATGAAACCTTAATACTTGGGCCTATGATTCTGTTGGACTGTGGTGTTGTAATTGAGATGAAGAAGAAAAGAAAAGAAGTCTACTGGATGCAGCATGATCAATAAATATATTGTCCAAAATATTGTCAGAACCAAAATGAAGACTCGCCATCATGGTCAAAATTTGGAGCTATGTGAAAAAAATTCCATAGAAGAATAAATATGGTCAGAATCAATTCATGACATCACTGGTGTTTTCCATGGGAAAACATCTAAGATAGAGTGAAAAAAAAAATGAAAATATCTAGATTCTGGAGAATCTAGGTATTGTTCATAAACCTGTCTTAATAACACCCCCCCCCCCAAGGTCAAAGAAAACACTTTTAGAGGGGGTTTTGTGGAGTACTGAAGCTAATTCCAAAGTCTGTTGACAAAATGGTATGGTCAGGTGGGCTGGAACACAAAAAACAAGATAGCGTTTAAAAAAAGATAGAATCCTTCGCCACCTGCTGTGGGGGGGTCAAACTCCTCATCTACTTCTATTCTGACTGAAAATGATTACTGAATACTTTGTATTGTATATATAAAATTGTAGATATGTGAGATTTGTCGCTTTGGTTCAGTCAGTAAGAGTCAGCTACCAGTCACTTGGATCGTGATTTCATATCACTGTAGGAAAATGTTAATTTTATAAATGTATTCATTTAATAGAATGAAATAAGCCATTGAGTATTTCAAACAAATTTACGTAGGTATGTAAAACTTGTCAAATTAGCTCAGTTGTCAAGAGAGCTGCCTGCCAATCTTCTTGTAATTTCAAATCACGTAAAGGGAATGTTATTTCCATTAATATTCGGACCATCCTCATCTTTGTTGTTTTTCATACAACATTTCGGCCGTTGCACTCTACGGCCTTCGTCAGGTAACATCTGGGAGATTAATGGAAATAATAATAATACCTCATCTCAAAAATTCCGAGATATACTAAGGAAATGTTAATTTCACATATTTGTTTGGTTTGACGTGACAGCACAGGAAAACAGTGAAGAGTCTATTCTCCTGAATATGGTGAGGATTAATGCTGTTGTGTTTGAAACACATGGTCAACTTCACACTGGGACTGGAGATAGACAATATATGGGATAGTGAAAACAGTTCCTCTCAAAATATTAGAAAGCAGTTCTAAAATACACAGTTGCAGAAAATCAGTATTTGATAAAGAAATAGCTTGATTTATGATAGTAATCATTGTTTTGGAGTGATATAGAAATAAACTTACTGTAGATAAATAGGTAGGAATGAACAAGTGATTGTTGATTATCCCCAATATGCTTGTACTAACCACTGTGATTCACAAACTCTGTCCAGAAAGTATCCATCTCTAATCCCCTTCGAAAAAGCCTCTTTAGGATCTTGTACAATTATCCCAACAATCCTCACTGTCAGTTGTCTCATCACATTCTCCTTAATCTTGTCCATTGTCAGAAATCTTTTTTTGGAAATCTGGAGTGTTGGTGGATTGACAGACCAAGGCAGTGTGATATTTGCCCCCCCCTCCCCATCTGCTCAAGACGTGCAAAATAACTCATTTGGTCATTTTGAATGTTATGGTTACACAGTACACAAGCACACTCAATGGTGACAGTAACCAGTCTGCCATATTTATACATTAAGGTACTCTCTAATTGGTAACCAAGTTACATAAAGACTGTGCAACTGGTTTTCGAGATATTCAAAATGGCTGTATATTCTTCAGACAGATCTCATTGATGGTTTGTTTTAGACTGCCTCCAAAATTAATTTTTGGAATTTGGTTCTAATTGCAGTGCGAAGAAATTGTTGCTGGAGTTCCTGTGCAGTTCTGCAATGAAATATTTAGGAAATGTTTTTTGCGGGTCATCACACAAAAGACAGGTAAGTAAAATAATCTCTTGTGATAATTTCAAAAAACTCTCTTGAGAGCAAATAGAAAAAAACTCCTAATGCCTAGTATGACAGCTGATTTTTTTTTTTATTAAAGACATTTCATTGAAATGTTTGACAAAGATTTTTTAAAATTTTTAATCTTACAATATTTGGACTTTGGTAGGTTGACTTTTTGATTCACCTGAAATTGGATGGTGTAAAATTTTCTGATTTCTATCTACTTAATTGTCCACTTTTTTCTTTTCTTTTTTTCTTTTTCTTTTTAAAATTGAGCCGTCAGCCTGAAAAAATCCAGCTTCATGTCCTGAGCTAATTTTTCAAAATCAATGTTCCTTCTAATCTTTTTTAGTCAGTATATATATTTATTTATTTATTCATTATTTTTTTCCCCCTCTTCTTGTGACAAAAGTATGTGTGCATTGAATTTGTAAACTTGGAATTGTTTCAAGATAATTTTGGCACAGCCTATCTATTATGGCTAATGAATCTTATTGGCCTGTTTTGATATAATACAAGTTTGATAGCATTCTACAAGTTAATGTATTCAGTTAGGATAGTTATTCTATACTTCAAACCATTTTGTTCAGTTTGTTGTTCCATTTAAATGAGACATCAATGAGTATTTCTTATTTTTATGTGTTACAATGTTGAAATAAATTAATACCATCAACACAGATCTATTCACAGATTGATATTACAGTTGTGATAAATTGTTAAATCAAAACCCATTTAATAATGATGCAAAAATATGTTGTAGCTAAAGGTTAAGAGTAATCAAATATTCCTGAAACCAGTTTAATTAAATTGGATTCTCATATACCAAACTGGGTTAAAAATAGCTTCAGCATTTCTTAGGTACACTAAATTACATACATACACCCTCATTGATCCTTGTATGAACCTCTAGACACCCATCCCACTTGCTTGATTGAATTTTTTTCCAGATTCACCCCCTGAGATGTTATCCCTAATTGTGTCTTTGATATGGTTGATTGATTTTTTTTTTTTTCAAATTCCAGATAAAACCAAGAAGAAAGCCGTTATGTTAGCAGCTCATCAATTGTTTTCTTATGTTGAGGTAAAAATTATTGATTAGTTTTATTCTTTAATTCATTTACAGGGTCATCCTATCGTGTGTACATACTGGGCTGATGCCCTACAATTTTAAGGGCCTTGAAATTCAATATGAAAAATGAAGATTATAGTCTCTGACACAGAACTTTTTTGAAATCTGTTTTGCATTTCTGCTTGACTCTTTATTGAATCCATTTATTAAATTAGGGCCAAATTCAATACATTGCTTTTTCTGGGGACCTCAAATATTCTTGAGATGAGGAAAAACACCTGAAAAATAAATAATACCTCTGTCCCATAAGTTATTATATTTAGTGTATGATATGCATATGCAGATGTGACAACTATTATGGGACGGGTAGTATAAGGCTAATGTTTCATCTCAGAAGTTAAGATGACTAATTCTAAAGGTTGATATATTGGTTATTGTATTTACTAGTGGACAATCTGAGAAATCTATTTGAAAAAATCAGTATTTAAATTAGGGGGTAGCATTATACTCAATTGTAGGGGAAAAAATCATAACATATATATATAATTGATTTTCAAGTAAATACCTTATTTTATTTCTCTTGAATCGGTCAGAATTGATTTTAAAAATTATTTCTCTTTTTTCAGTCACTGATAAAAAACAAGGACATTGTGAAACCACTGAAAGATTTAGATGATGAGGTGAGTATTTGCATTTATTTTCTCTTTTTTTTTATTTTTCAGGCTCCTAAAGCCTAGAATGGTAGCAGGTTACTCAGACTAATGTAATTTCATTAGAAGTTTTGGATTAAATACATCGATTTAAAAAAAAAATTTTTTTAATAATTTTCAAAAAAAATTTTAAATATTGTAATATCCTAGCAAAGTATCTCATTAAACATACAAAGGAAGCTGCTTATAGTATTCTCTTTGAGACAGGGTCTTTTTGATAACAATAACTGGCTGATAGCATTAAGCAAAGGATATAACAATTGGAATAATTTACATACATTGTTATAAACAACTTTGCATTATAAAAAATTGTGAAATTAACTGATTCATTTTGAAGAAAATGTTTGGAATTGTCTGATATCGGTAACATTAACTGTGATAATGATAAACGGCTTCCTGTGTATTTTCTTGTGGTAAACTCAGCTAAAGAGTCTCAATGTATTTGCAATTTCAAAGAAACTGCTGAACGTCTGCACATGTTCTGATAAAATTAAAATCTTAAAGAAACTCCAAAACTTTTCAAATTGAAATTGTATTTATAACAAAGAAATGAATATGGCAGAAATCAATTGATATCCATTTCTTCATGAATTTTAGGCAATTGATTTTTTGACAACTGTTTATCTTCATCTTAGTTTTTCTGTTGCTACACTCAATCTACAGCAATGAGTCAACAGCAGAGATCAAAAAAGATCTCACTGGGAGCTTATCCTTTGACTCATATCTACTCTATGCCAGAAGGAAGCCAAGTTAATGCCCTGCTGCTATACCACTTAGCTATGAAAATTAACTGACGTGTAGAAGTCTAAATCTAACTTACTCCGATCCCCGTTCCTGAACTGGTATTGGTATTAGTAGTGAGTTAAGGTGTGATTTAAAAAAAAAAAAAAAAAAAAAAATAGCGAAAGGATGAAGTGGATTAGTGTTTGAAAATTAATTATAATGATTTACAATATTTCATCTAATAAAAAAAAAAAGAGTGAATAATGAAATTATTTAATTAATTTTAGACAATTGCTGCTTTGGTGCAGGCGAAGAAGATGATGCAGAAATTGGAAGCAAAGGTAAGAATTTATATTTATTTGGGATGTACGGGAAGTATCCAGCCATTTTGAATATTTTGAACAGGTTGTTTGGCCATGATGTAATTTAGCAACCAATGAAAGGGGAGCTTACTGTGCGTGCATGAACCAATAACCTCCTGTGAGGTTACTCAGTTGACAACAAGGCGCCATTGAATTAACTATGACCGTCATAATCACAATGACTGAGCCTACTTATAATTCATGTCTTGTGCAGGATTTTTTTACAAAATATTGCCAAGGGGAGATTTTTGATTGTGACCAAAATTTTTCAAGCCAGTTTTGTTAAATGGCTCCTGTAATACCCTGCTCAGTACAGGGTGTTAACCTTGTCAACCACCAAAAGTAAACAGTGGCCTTAATCTTTTGATGCAGGGTTTTTAATCCTTGTCCAGCCACTGTGTTGAATGCTATTGATATTTCTACAGAATTCATTTTTGTTGTATGTTACAATACAGTCAAGAAATAGATAGTTTTTTCTGCATTAAAGAAACGTAGAACAGACTTAGTGACAGCAAATGTTTTTGATTTCCATCCAGCTGTAGCACCCATTTGTCGAGATTTTTTCTCCTTTCCCAATTGGGTGCATGGTCAGCTTTTAGCTCTTCTGCAACCTCTTGAGTTGTTTTGCATGAGTCTGTTTCAATAATTGCCCTTAATTGGATGTCAGAAGGATGTCCATGACCCATCTCATCTTCCTGGATCTTGTCTCTGTTCTGAAATTTTGGAACCAATGTTGATCTGTACATTTGTTGACAGTCCCATGACCAAATACTTGGTTGATATTGTATGCAGTTCCTGCTGCTTTATTTCACATTGTGAACACATATCTTGAAATTGCCCAAATTTTTACATCTTTGATTTGACAGCCTAAAAACTAACAGAATGAATAGGGAAAAGAAAACACTCAGCTTAAATAAATAAAGCAAAATTCACATGGTATATTCCATGAACATAGTTAAATAATAGTTTATTCCAAAGTAAGCATCAAAGTTTAAAATAACAAAAAAAGCAATTATTTTTGCACCAATCTAATAACTTGCTATAATTACTATATACAGTGCTGTTTCATTACTCACAGTATTTTTAGGAACGTTAGCCAAAGTATTACCTTATGATTGTGTTGCTACTTATTTTTTGGGAATTAGAAATTGGCCATTATTTTCTAATCAGTCACTGACATCCATTGATATTGGTGATATATAAAAGATTGCTCAACTTTTGAATTCATACAAGGAAAATAGAATGTTGTTTTCAAGTGAAATAACTGTCGATTAAAATTATTGCTGAGACAATTTGTTGAATTTTCTAAATTTTCTTTCACAATTCAGTGTTCCATTATTTTTCATGGTCTCCATTGAAGAGTTCCACGATTAATTACAAACGGTTTCAAGCAGTTTATGAGTTTCATAGTTAATAATTAATGGTTAATTATGATTGTATCACATCAACTCTCAATTTGAAATAGACGTTGTTTTGATTATTCTAATCATGTATTTTTATTTTATATTATAATTTCTTATCTAATAGGTGAAGAGTGATATAGATAGTGAGTACAAAAAGTATCTGATATTTTAATATTTCAAGAAGTTAATTCCAACACCTTTATACCTCTTGAAAAATGACAGAATTTGGACTGAATGTTTCTGGTTTTTGTGTATAACTTCTCGATGTTCAATCTTGTTTCCATGCTTGAAATACTTGTTTAGTATTTTTTAATCTTAGATCTAAATTCTATCAATTTTCAAGTTGTGTGAAGATGTTGAAATATACTTTTTAGAATGTATCTGATAGTTTTTGCACTCAGTATAAATGTTATATATATATATATATATGTATGTATGTATGTATATATATATATGTGTGTGTGTGTGTGTATTTGTATACAGGCATTGTGTATTTAATGTGTGTGCATTTGCACACAGTTGTTATATATGTATGATGAGTATGTATTTGCATATTAGTTTTGTGTGTATTACATATGCACTTGTCAAAACACGGAGCTTCTTGTTGAAAAATGTTGATTTTTTTTTTGATTTTTTTAAATTTTTTTCTTTCTTCCAGAAAGATGATCAAGAAACAAGCAAAGACATAAATGCTTTTGAACTTTTGCTGATTTACCTGGCTTTGCAGGTGTTCTGTGACCCTCAAAACTGTTTGGATGTCATTGAGGTATGTAATTGAAATTTTGTTTCTACCTGTGATGTGATGTAATGTTTTCATGAAGGATCTCCTTCATAGAACACATTAAAATATATCGGTTTTCCTCCAGTATCTTCCATTCTACACCTGATTCTGTAATGAGAGGAAAAATAAATATTCTATGATATTATTCTGCTTGTTCCTACCCATGTTCAAAGGTTACACTTGCAGTAATGACATGACGCAAAATTTAGGCAGTTTCATGAGAGTAGTTGAGTTAAATTTAGTTATATAAGACACAAATGAATAATAATCAGAAAGTATAAGGATCATACATGCATACAAATGGGCAGAATAATACTGTGTGTGTGTGTGTGTGTGTGTGTGTGTATATATATATATATATATATATATATATATATATATATATATATATATATATATATATATATATTTAGACTTTTGTTAGGATAATCTAATCCTTTTCCTCCCATCTTCGATGTTGACACAAGATGTGAAGAAGAGATTAGATTATCTTAACAAAACGTATGTTCATAACTCTTCTCAAAGTTAGAGATAATGTGGATGATTGATAAAGAAAATGCTTTAATCTCGGAATCTCATAAATTAAGCTATTCAGTTATGGATGGTAAGGCAAAAGAATAATTCCTTACTAGAAATATTATCTTTGTCAATTCTGGAAAATAGTGTTTTGTTTTTTCTTTGTTGGTTTTTTTCCTCAAAACCAGATTTTTAATTTATAAATGAATGAGCTGCCATTTTCAACTGCAAATGGTTTCTTTTCTGTCTCTGTATTGAAGTCTCTGGTGGTTGAGGCCATATGTGTTTGAATGTAAAGAGAAGTTTTTTCAATGATTCTAAAGTTTTATCCCTGAATCTTTTTTTTTTTTTTTTTTTTTTTTCCTTCATTCAAATAGGACACATTGTCTTGTTGTGACCGAGCTTTGAGAAAGAAGAAAAAATCCAAGAAAGATGGTAAGCATTTTTGTTTATTTTCCCATTTTTGCTGATATTTGTATTAAAAGTCAAACAAGTCAGGAATGTCTCTATCAGTCAAAAAAGGAGGCCATTTTGTCTGACCATACAGAAAGATAGGATGTTCTAATGTCTGCTCTCTCATACTGACTTTTTTGCTGACCACTGACTAGTTGGCTGCTTTTTACATGTTTTCTCGGTCAAAACTATGTCGTCCTGACATGTACTTCACATAAGCAGATAATTATTATTTCATTTGGCTACGTATAACACTACATCTCTTGATTGTTCTGGGGTCAAGCCTCAATATTGAATATATTTCAGTATATTTTGGTAAATTTGTTTCTGAGTGATTTTCCTTATGGAGTCAATTGAACTATTGTATTATATTTCTTGATGTGAAAAAAATACATATATTTTTGTCTGAAGTCTCATTAAAGATAAAAAAAATTATCCCATTTATAATGTGATATTATGTTTGTCTTGATGAAAATGAAACTTTCTGAATGCCAAAAAAAGCAATGCTGAACGTAATATGACCTACATACGTGTTGGGAAATAAATTTGATCTTTGCTTTCTTCATTGTCTAATTATTTGTCTATAAATTTGAAGAGTCATTAACATTCCAACTGTAGTTCAGACTATCAAATCTTTCATCCTTGAGGAAGATGAAGAAAACTGCATTTATTGACTATGTCGGCCGATTGCGTGTCTGGCTTGTACAGTTTGAACACCATGTGGTTCTCTTTGCTTAGATTTCCCTTTGTGGATAGTTAAGAATTGCCTGAATGCTTGATTGGCTTTATAGTTACATCTGTATACCTAGCACTGCTTAAATAGATTGATTGAGTTGATATATATTAGTGACCTCAACTTTTCTTTGTGTTTAGGAAACACTTTTGCCTCATTTCTTGAATGATACGCCTGATGAGGACTCAAGAATAGATTGGTTGAAATATTGTCTTGACAACAACAAGGATGGAAGTAGAGTTGGGAAGGTTTTATTTTTATTTTTTGTTTTTTTTCCTGCAGAACCTGAGTGGCTGCAAGTCCTTATGGAAGTTCTCATTGGGATGATGGCTAACCCGACTAAATTATCTCGGGTAATTGCCCTCAACATCTTCTCTGCTGTTGTGGAACGCATCACACCTGAAAATGTGGCACAGATTACAGAGGTAAGGGAAACTTTTTGAGAAATTGTCTTGTACTGGGGGTCAGCAACCTTCTTCCTCTGCGGCAAAATTGTGAATTAATGGGTGGACGTTGGGCCAGATGCATTCCATAAAAATGGCCTCGAAGATGGAGATAATCCTCGTAAATATATCTAGTTATATTTTGTCTCAAATCAATGAATAATACAGGCTAGAAAATCTTTTGTGTATAATCATGGATGTTAATTGATTATCCAATAATACAATTCAGTTGCAATTTATTTCAGTCAGCACATCTCTTGAATCTATTAAAGAGACATTCATTTTCTCATAGCTGGGGATAAAAGAGATGAATTCATGCTATCCCAAGGGGAATTAATGTGTAGTGAATACAAATTGTCTCAGCCAGAGATTAAACTTTGTTGGTCGATTCCATTTTATTCGCAGCTAACTTTTGAGCCTACTATATCTCCTACTGTTCTGTTTACTTAATCTACGTATGAGTAAATTACTATATAGTATTGGTATTTACAAAACACACTACATTTTTTGACTAGTCTGCATTACTGAACTGTTTCTTTACAGGATTAAAATCAATAATCCATGCAAACTCTTCTATTTTTCTTATATAGTAATACTCCACTTTGCACTGCCCTTTTAGTGTTGATTCACTGTTCTGCTTTTAAAATGTTTTTTGTAATTAATTTAGTAATGTTAGATTTTCCAAAATAAACTATGATAAAAGACAACATCATGGATGATCTCTGAAATAACTGTATCCTATACACTTTGGTTAATGTGCTGGGTGTATGAGAATAAACGTATACAATAATATATCATGTAATGATGTACACCTCCATTGATTGATTCTGGAAATAGCTACCTGATTAGATACACAGCACTAATCCATTCCATGTTGTTGAAGCTCGAAAACATTATATATTTAAAAATGATTACAGGCTCAATCTCCATTTATGCTATGTTATAATGACCCTGTATGGCACTGTTTTCTTTAGCACTACATTCTTTTAGGAATGCATCTAGTGCTAACAGGAGTATTAGTGTAATTTCAAGTAAATAAGATCCTGTTTACTTGGAAGTAGAAGGCATTCTCTATAATTTCCTTTGTACAGAAAGGATCATTTTTCAATGTCAATTTCTGTAATCCGGTTTGTCCGTCATTGTTTTGAAAAATATTTCTATCTTGTTCTTCTTGATAGATTTTAATGAAGAAGGCATCAGACCTTAATGAGGATGAAGACTTGTACTTTGAAGGTAAGTTGTCAAGGCTTTCTTTTTATTCTTCTCTTTTCAATGCCACAATAACGTGGGTATACATTAGAAAAGTGTTTTGATTATTTCTGATGATTTATATGTATTTTTAGTTGCAATATTAAAAAATGAACCATTTTTCTCTATCACCAATTATTTTTTTTTTATTTTATTTTATTTTTTTCAAGAAATGTGTTTTAGTTGTAAATTCCAAGTTTTTGCATGATTTAGCAATATAAATATGGATACTTTGAAAAAAATTGTTTTGAATATTTTGGATGATTTTCATCTAGTTTGGGAGTGCTGAATTTAAATATCTTTATATAATTCTATGAGTCTGATTAAATTCATCTGTATGTGACCTCTAAGTAGCCAAAACAGTGCTTTGTAGCCAAAAAAATATATATATTACATTGTGTGTGTGTAATCAATAATTGTGTTATTCATCCACAGACAGCTGTTTCGTTGTATTACAACTCTTCAGTGTGGGTATAGACTCAATATCCTTTCCAGTACTGCTAAGTTGGGTTGAAAAAATTGCTTCAAACCCAGAGGCAGATGCTCTATCCCTGCCCTATGCAAAACTGGACGGTCAGTTGAACCGAATTGAGCTATATATTTACTTACGCATAATTTCCCATCTATCAAAGTGCTCCATTCCAGAGTTGGAAGAGTATTGCATGCATATATATATATATATATATATATATATATATATATATATATATATATATCTTATTGGGGTCAAAAGCTCCATTTAAGGCTTCCACTGGAACTAGCTCAAAATTCTGCCATAGGGTGTATTTTCAGCCAGTCCAAATAATATATGTCTGTCCTTGCATGAATGTTGAATCTACATATTCAGATGGAATTCCATCTTTGACAAATTAGAATTACTAAAGTGTTGAAGTGCTTACATATTTGGACCATTTTTATCATCTTTTTGGCATTTGTTAGCTTTTTATTGGCTTTTTTTCCTTTAATTTAGCATCATTAGTGCTTTTTGGCAGTCAAATTAGTGAAAAAATATTTTAGGCGTTTACAATATAGTTTTTAAAAAAAATTTTTTTCATGTAATCAAATTTCTTTTTATTGTTTCCCTCAGGAGAGGATGAGGGAGAGAATGGAGAAGCAGAGGAGAGTGAAGAGGAGGTAGAAGAGGAGGAAGTGGAGAATGAAGAGGGAAACAGCAGTGAAGAAGAGGAAGAGGAGGAGGAGGAAGAAGAAGAAAATATGGAAGTTGATGAAGAATTTCGTCAAAAAATCAAAGCTGCCCTTGGAGATGCTGTGGTTGGGTCAGATGAAGTAAGTTCCTTGAACTTTAGAAACTTTCCTATGAATGGGATTTTCTGCTTGATGTTCACTCTATGGTTAAACAGAAAGACAGAGATTCGTTTTAGCTAGCCTGAAAGACACAAAGTAAGGGTTCAGTTTAGCATTATACTTGGGTTTTAAACTGAATCTACACTGAAATTTTGGAAAATTTTCAAAAACCAATATGCTTAAAATATGCTCCAGGGTCCCATTAGGATGCATTGCTCTCAAGTTCTATAATTGGAGAACAAACATTCATACATTACATCTTTTGATATATAGGTGCAATATTTCCCTTTTTCTTTCTTAAAAATCAATCAAAAAAATTATACTTTGGTAGTTACATGCTCTGACATGATTATTAAAACCTGCATACAAGTTAAATTTTGTACAAGACATACTTTTATTTTCCTGAGAATTTTCATTGCCCTTTGCTGCTTCTTCATTGAGAATGGAGAGAATGTTGCTCTCTTTTTTGTTGTCTGTTGAAATAATGTTTGGCAAAGTCAGCAATCAAAATCGAATTGAAAATTCATTAAAAAGATTTTCAAGTTTCATATTAATATTCTTTATGATGTGAAGTTGTTCATAACCATGAATTTAATAGCCTGATAATCTTAATTTCAATTGCTTTCAATTGCAATTACTCTAATTAAATGATAATTTGACCAATTTAGCATAAACCTAGATTGTAACCCCCTCCCCAAATGGAGCGGTTTAGTTTTTTTTTTTTTCAACGCAGCAAGGAGTAGATGTTTAAATTTCAGTGATTTGGCTTGTATGCATGACATGCATACATAGCCTGCCAGGCAAAATCAGTTAAAAACTGAAGAAACTTCTATTGACAGTTTTTAATAATGATAGCAAAAATCTTGGAAATGGGATAAAAATAACAAGTATGAAGATAGTAGTCAGAGAACTGCTTGGAACAATGGAAAGTCTTTTGATATATTTTATCTTATCTATTTAATTAGGACAGTGATGATTTGCCAGACTTGACTGATGATGAAATGATTCGAAGAGACGAAGCCTTGGTGGCAGCATTCCGCAGTATGAACAAGGCTAAGATTAACAAGACAGAACAAGAGAAAAAACAGCAATTGTTGACACTAAAAATCAGGTAAGGATTTTGGATCTTTGCTTTCAGTGATACCCTGCTTTGCCTACCTTATTTACTGCTGATTCACTAAAACGTGTTAACCATTACTTCATGTCTAGATGCTCTCATACACTCTCTATCAATGAGTGTTGCCAATTTTGCACTGTTCACGCTAAATTCAGCATGTTTCTTGTTTTGGCAGCACTAAATTAGCATGTACATGCTTAAACATTTTGGCCTTTTTGAGGTATTTTTGACCAATTTTTGAATATTTTTTTTAGATTTTTCTTTTTCTTTAAGCATCTTTTTTAGTATCTTTTTGGTATATTTTAGTGCTTTTTGGCTCTTTTTTTATTTCAAAATCAGCACTGTTTGGCAGTGAAACTAACGCAAAAATATTTTTGATGACACTGGTATTACATTTATTTGCAAAGTTAAAGTCATTGACTAAGTTTGATTTGGAACCCTGTCAAATTGGGGTAACTGATGTACCAATCTTACAGAGTAACCCTTTTCAGCTGCCAACAGGGCCATAGAAACATGTAAAGTAGATTTGTTGACAAGATAAAGTGTGGTCACTTGGAACCCCCACAGATCGATAGCCAATCACAGCCATTTAATTAAAAAGACATTCGGAGGAAGAAAGTGAAAAGGGATCGATAGAAAAGATAAAGAGTCTACTCGCGGGAGTAAGAAAGATAGATTGTAAGTTTAGTTGCATGAGAAACGGAAGAAAGCCGGGGGGGGGGGGGTAGATAAGAAAAGGGTAGATAATCATTTAGTTCCAGTATCAGGTAAAACAGGTGGGTAAATTAATTTAGTAAAATAAATAGCGATAGAAAAGTAGCCCTGGCCTATAATTGGGGGACCAAAGGGTTGGACAGTGTATGGATTGCCTGTCACTGTCAGTAGAAGCACGATTAACCCCTTAATCTCTTTCTCTCTCTCTCTCTCTGTGAGGATTTTTTTGTTTTCAAATAAAGACTATTGATATATATTCGGTTGTCCAAAGGAGAAAGACAAAAGATTCGATTGTCTTGTGTCTTTTGTTCCTTCCCTTGCTGCGGCCACAGTGCTGCCACAATAGTTCATCATTGAAAAATGTCCCCTCATGATTATCCTTCACGTATGCGATGATATCAACTGCTAAGTGGACTTCGTTATCTTTTTCACATGATTAGCAACATTGTTGGCTGATTATGGTCCATTATTATCATTTTGACAATGAAAGATTTATTGATTTTCTTTGGACTTCGACTGTAGTTCCACCATAGATATTGACATTTTGAGCATAAATTGATTTCTCTCTCTTTCAGATTGTTAGACTTGATAGCTGAAATCGTCAAACACCCTCAACCAGCACAAATTCTTTTGGTAAGAGTTCAATTGTTACTTTTAAAGAATTTAATAGCTAGGATTAAAGAATTTAACTTTTAGATTCATATGAAGTCAGCTGATTTTCTCCTTCTCACTCATAAAAATGACCCAAATGGGTATGTCCCTTCAAATGTTTTTCTCTGTTAATCATTATCATATTGTTTTGAAACTTCCTTATAGTATTTTACACCTTAGCCTTGTTTTTTATATTTTGATGTTTTTTACCTATATTTTTTTGCCCATTACACCTGGATTATTAGGTATTTTGCATAAATGAAATATAGTAAATAAAATATCAATACAATAAATGATAAATCAGTATTATAATATAATGAATGATATGTAGTGGGTAGCAGTGGTTCATGAATTTAAGAGATAATAGCTTATATTGAACAAAAACAGTTTAAGCAAAATCTTATCCCCTTATCTCACTCCTTTTAAAATCATCATCTCAATTGTATCTTCATCTCCTTGAGTAGTTGTTGTGCCATTTTTTAATGTTTTCAACACCTTTTTTTTTTCTTTTTTTTTTTTTAATTTTTTTTTTCCCCTTTTTCCTTCCAGTCACTTCATATTCCATTATTGGATGTACGGGAATCAAGTGTTCGTAACAAAGATGAGAAAATTCTTGGCAATAAAGTTACTGGCCTCTACCAGCAAATGTGTAGATGTAAAGTAAGTTGGCATTTCAATCTGTTTGAACCAAATCATTATAAAATAAATGATTAGAGCTCACTGATATTATACCAGCTGTTTATATAACCCTTAAGTAAACAAAATTAAATAGATATTTTCTTTTGTCTTTCAACTGACCAAAGATGATCACTGCAATTTTTGCACTGTATCTGTAACAGAAAAATCATAAGATAAATATTTTTTTTGTATAAATGTATTAATTGATTTATTTATTTATTGGAATGAAATAAGCCCGTGCTGGTCTGTATGATGAATTTTTGTTGATACCTAAGACCTGTCAATTCAGTGCAATCTGTGAGGTTGCCTCCTGGCAATCAGTTGGTCTTGAGTTTAGATCAGGGGAATGTAGATTCCACATTTTGGTTTATCTCTCTCATCTTGGTGAGGATCTTTTTCTTGTTATGATTGTGAAACAAAGTCAACTCAATAATTTTTAGTTTGACCAAAAAAAAAAAAAAATACCTGGAAACCTTTTAAATGAAAGGGTGTCAATATGTAGTGCCAGTTAATTATTTTATATCATTAATTTTTTACCTCCTCCCAGGTGCGACCTGAAACTGTTACTGCTGTGTCTGTGGAAGAATTACAAGCCCAAATTCAATCTTTAGTGACTTTTTCCCGAAATGGTAAGATATTTATTCTATCTGTTGTCTTGTTTTGCTCATTATTTTTTGTTTTTTTGTCATTGATTTGAATTGCGTATCATTCAGCCTGAAATTTAGCAGCACTGGGAATCGAAAAGAGGCTGTAGAATGGATCAGCCTAAATATGGTAACAACATTAGCAACACAGAGCAGGAGTTCATGACCTAATTGCTACCATTTGATGTGAATATAGTGACTCATTTGAGAGCACATCATCATGTGTACTCCATGAAGCAGTGTGAGCTAGAGGAAAGTAAAGGTGCTCAATGTGGTCCTAGAATTTGCAAAACGCTCTGTTGGCAGTAGACGACGAGACGGTGACAGAACAGTCCTGTTGCAGCTTACAACATCTGGTAATCCCAGACTGTCGCCCATCTGAGTAATGACCAGACTCGATGTTGCTTAACTTCAGTGATCTGTATTCCATGCGATATGGCCTTCTACAGCATGAACAACACAAAGGAGGCGTAAAATTGTCTGAACAAAGCTTGGAATGAATGATTCTTAATGCAGTGAAAAATCTTCTTAGATTTTCTTGCCTAAACCCTTCCAAACTAAACAATCAAAATTTTTAATGTCTGAATTTTTTAAAAAGATTTAAAAAAAACCCAAATGGTTGGAATTTTTAATCAATAATTGCAGAAAACTATTCTTTCATGAAATCAAAATGTTTCATTCTTTTGAAGTGACAAAATCATGATTAGCCACATTTGTCCCTTCAGACATTTATCCGAGGACAGATGAAAAATACAGAATTAATTGATCACTTTGCTTCCATGTCTTCTCTGATTAGTCACACAAAGCAGTCTTATTTCTGTATGGGTTTCATACTATGATGCTGTCATTATCTGCAATTATAAGAGCCACAAAAGTCTTATACTTTATTTTTTGTGACATGTTATGTTAGACTTCTAAAAGAGATCTACAGAATATATATATCCCACTAGTCATAGAAACCTTGGGATACATGTGTCCCAGGCGTCTCAAAAGGGTGAGGTAAAATTGGGATTCTTTTCCTGTCTTCTAAAATTACTTAGAACAACATTTTCTTTTGTTCATAACCAGGATTCGTTGTTGTAGCTTTTTTTTTTTTTTGTGGTTAGTTCGTCTAGGGTGTAACCAATATTTGATTTGCTGAATAAGACTCTTTGTGTAATATATATGTTTATTTTTGTTTGAATGTCTCAACATTTTTTTTTCAGCTTCTACTATTGACGTTATCCTTGATGTGTCTGAAGGAGTTTTGAGTTTGGTAAGCTATTAAAGATTTTGTATTTTAGAAATTAAAGAATTGTGTAGATTTTTTGTGTTATTAGCATTTCAAGATATTTAACCATTAGTTACTATATCAATCAGTTTTTAAGAGGTGGTAAAAGGAGGGTCTTGTCTGCTTTGTGGTATCTTATTCAAATATTCTTGCTACATAATCATAAACGTAAACCAAGGAGAAAAAACTTGTTCAATCAATCTGAAAAAAAATTATACTTCTAGTTGGAAATCCTGCTCAAAGTCTCTGTGCATTGTGTCATTAGTAAGAATAAAGATTAGAGAAAAATCTGATTTAAAAAAAATGATGTGTGTACAGCTTGAAGAACTGGATATAAATTTTTAAAATTGATGATGTAAATAGTTGTAACAATATAAAAAATTAAAAAAAATCATTCTAATTAACATTGGAAAATTTTTAGATGGAGAAAAATACTAAAAAGCAACTTGATTTTGAAGATTTTCTTTACTTGTTTTATAAGAGATGAGATTTTTGGAAAAAAAGCTTCCTTTGCAAACCTCAGGGGAGTGTCATGTGATTACACTGTGTGCTTTAATTTGTTTACTGATCTATTTTGTTTATAATTTGCATGTGATGAAGGGTCGATACAAATGCCTTACTTTTGAATTTAAAAAACTGGATAATGAAATAAAATATTGCTCCTCTTGGCAATTTTTTAAAACTTTTATTTGCTAATTCATGTTTTAGAGCTATTTTTTGTTATAAGAAAAAATATTCACCTTGAAAATTTTTATGGAGACCCCCCCCCCTCATAATATGAATATTTTTGGAACAGTTTGAATGACTGTTGATAAGATTTTCTCTGAAAGTGAATGTTGCTAAAAACTACTTCAATATTGAACATTTATTTTACTTCTCTTATTTTCTTTACAAGAAGATCATGTACTATTTGGAGTAGCTATACTAAAATATCTTTAGACGCTAATAATCGATCATGGATCAATTTTAATTGTAGCATTGATTGTTGTATTTAATTAATGTGGTTTTGATGTACACAGTAAAATCTGATGATTTGATTAACTGCATTAATCAAGAGAAACCTGTACACGAAAAACATGAAACCCATTGTTTTTTAAATCTTATTTCTAGATAAAAATCCTGAACAGACGAGAAGACAGTTCAGCTTCCAAGGAGTCAAATACTAATCTGGAACAGGTGAAGTTGAAAAGTTTTTCTGTTTCCCTTTTGTGTGTGTGTGTACACTTGGCCATTATGTGTAAGAAACGAATACAATGAACTCTCATTGTAACAGCACTATTTTTTTATGCATTTGTTCTAACAACTCGTTCGTTTTTATATTTTCACAAGACTATTGACGGAGATTAGTTGGATCACATAGAGATTTCAGTGCATTATTCTAAAAACTAAAATTTGTAAACTCTTATAATAATGCCACTTAAAATAACACAGAGAAAGAGATTCAAAAGTCTTATCAATTAACAATAAGCTTGAAATAATTAAGATTGAACGAGGTGTAAGTAGATGTGCTTTGATTTCTGAATATGACATTGGGTCTTCTACACCGTATGAAATTTGTTAGTACTTTTTGGTTTCTCATTATTAATACACTTTTTATGAAATCCACCTTTTATGAGAGATAATTTAATATATAACTTGCAATCACAGTCTATAACTGAACAACCATAGTGTTAAAGTTTGGAGTGAAAAAAATAAATAAATAAAATTCCAGTGAAGAAAAAATATGATTTATGACAGCACTGATGTTTTCCACTGGAAAATGTCTAAAAAAGAGTTTTTTAAAAAAGTAAACAAACGTCTAGAAACATCTCGATTCTTGAAAATCTGAAGGTTATCAATAAACCTGTTAAAATAAGGCCTAAAAAAAAGGTGAAATAAAAGTCTGTAGATATAACAGTATAGCCAGGAGCGCTGGAACACGTGAACATGTGCAAATATAAAAAAGACTTGAACCCTTTGTTATCTTTGCTGGTGACTGGTTGTTCAATTACTGCCTTCCATGAAAATTGCTTTAAAATTCTGTAAGAATTTTTTGTTTAGCAAATTTTTTTTGACAAGATTTTTTAAAGTAATAATTTTTTCCCAATTATACCAAACAAGTGTTGTGTTCTCTACCATGTAATTTTCACAAAGCCATTTTATTTTTAAGGTCCAAAAATATGTTCTTGAACCTTTGCTACCAAGCCTGAACAATTTCTTGGAGAACCAAGGGTAAGTAATCTCCAGCAGATAGTTAGCTATTTCAGTGATCAAATTGTTCTTGTTTGTTTTTTGTTCTCAAATTATTATATGTGCTGAATGCCATAAATGGACTTCTGAAATGTAAGGGATATTCGTAGGAAGGTCAATTGTCCAAATTAGGAACAATAAAAAGAACAAATTTGAGAGCATTTGTCTAAATTTGTGTCTCTGCTAAAACTATATGCTTCCAATTGAGTTTTCAAGCTGATCCACATCTGAAACCAAAATAGTATGAAACATATTGTAAAAAAAAACTATAGTTTTAAATATATATGTATGGAGTGTATATTAATACTGTATAGTCTGCTTTCTTCATTTCTCTCTCTTTTACTCTCCATCTTTTTTCTCAAGGATCTAAAAAAGTAATGTGATGTAAAGAAGAAAGTAATATTTCTCTTTCTTTGCCCACTCTGTATATATCATATCTATCTATCTTTACCAACATTATAGACCCCATTGAAGAAAAAAAAAAAAATACTGTCTCTCTTTAACCACTCTCTCTTGGTCGCTTAATTCTTTAGAAATGCTGTTAACCAATTTGAAGATTGGTCTTAACTGGAAACTGAGAACTGTAGATTTTCGTCACAGTCAAATCAGAAAAAAGGTTGAAGATGAAGTAGATATTTTTATCCTTCAGTTATAGTCATGGAGAAGCAAATTTAGTCCAGCCATCTGACACTGGTGTGAAAGTTATGGTATTACATCAATTAATGCTATAGATAGGTTTTTAGAAAATGCAGCACTATAAAAGGTCATTATATCATATCACAGTAAAAATAAATTCTACTATCAATATTAATATTTTAAATGTTGTTTTTGAGCCTCAAAAAGTTGGAATGGATTTGTGCTCTGTATTTGTTACTTTCCAGAGCTTGTGAAATATCATTTGCTGATAAAATGAATAAATATATTAAAGACTCACCATCACAGTCAATAATTGAACAACTGTAGCATCAAAATTTAGTCCTGTAAAAAAAATTCTATCAAAGAATAAAAATGGTCAGAATAAATTCTTTTCATGATTCTATATTTCCCTTGGAGTGCTAGTTTTATTTTCATTGTTTTTAGTTTGTGCTGAGGCAGAGGTATGTGCTCTCTGAGTGCCCCACTAATAAATAGAGATTAATTTTGATGTGTTTAACATGGACAAATATAAATCTTTTGTAACTTTTTACAAACTTAATTTGAAAGTGACATTTTTCCTGTATTTCAGATATCATCATCATTTGGAATTCTTCAAAAATCTATTTGAAAAACAGCTTGTAAGTGGAATCCATTTTTGCTTCTTTGTTTAATGGAGATGTCTTTTTGAAGGTCTTTAATTCAAGCCCATTAATTCAGTTTTCATCTAGTTGTATGCAGATGAAATGTGAATTTTGTTTGTTGAACACTATTTTAGACACTAATTTTTTTCTTTCAATTCACCATGCTGTAAACAAATTCATTTATTTTTAGTGGATGAAGTTTATAAGTCATAATCAGCAATTTTTTCCGTTCACATGGACTTTTGCCACCCTTTATTACAACCTTTCTCAGACCCGATAATATTTTTGTTGCTTTTTAAGAAAAATTCAAGATTTATGTAAACACAGCACAAAAGAGAGATAAAAATTACTGCACTGCAGTTTTATGAAATTTATGGTTTCCATTAATTAACTGTATTTTCTTTCACTAGCATTTACTTTTCGATGGTCTTTTAGACTGTTTTGTAATGATCAAATGTCTTTTGAAAGTTTGATTTTGATCATAACTGCAAGGAAATACCATGAAGTCAGTCTTAAGAAAAAATACTTTTGTGAACTGAGGATTTTTGAGCAGAAATAGGCTGTTTTTACACTAAAAATATCCATGCAGGGTTGCCATTTTGGCTATTTTAATGACAAATTTGGCCTTTTTAAAAAGTATTTGGCTGTATCTATCTTTCCCTTTGTTTTTTTGTTGTTTTTTTAATTAAAAATAAACTGAAATGAAACAAAATCATGTCACAAACTGTGTATCTACTTGATTATAATTTGATAATATTTTTTGTCCTTACCTGGAGGTTGATGAGGGATCAGGGGTCCAAGAAGTTTTGGGGGCCCTTTTTTTAGGACTTTGAAATATAGGATAATATAAGCTGACTTTGTTGAAGTATTTTTGATAAATTCCTATTTTTGGATTGTAGAGCAGTATTGCAATGTTTGAGAAATAATTTTGGCCTTTTTTGGCCAGAAACATCTCCAAGTATCATCTTGTCTCTAAGACAGAATGCAACACAGAATTCGGGTTCTCCAATTTATTTGTTTTTAATTCTGTGTTTTATACAGATTACAACGGCAGCAACTAACAATTTTTTTCATTATTGATGAATCTGTTGATTATTTTCTCAATCGATTAGTTATTTATAAAATGTTCTGCATTTTATTTTAATGAAATGTCAGAAAATTGTTGATCACTGATTTTAAAAGCCAAGATGACATCCTCAGATGTCTTGTTCTGTCCACAACCCAAGGATATTCAGTTTACTGCCATAGAGGACTATATTGATGATTATTTTAATAGTTAACCAATCAATTAATTGCTGCAGCTCATTAGTTTAGCAATGACTTTTCAGTTTTGTTCAAAAACCATTTAATTTGAATTGAGTAAAATAAATATAAGTAGAGATGGTGTGTGGGACCACAGACCCCGGGCCATTATGTGGGGCACTGGAGCTCTGGGGGCACAATATCTGAGAAAACCTGGAAAATCTTTAAAAAAATGATCTGAAGAAAAATTGGTCGGGAGATGCTGTTGGGCCTAGTGCCATGGTTGATATGATTATTTTCTCGACAACTTGCTGTTTTCATTATGCTACTGACAATTATAGGTATCTGTACCTCACATAAATGAATCACTGTAGCCCACATGTGTACCTGAACTAATTATCTAAAATTATCTTTAAAAGAAAATAGATCTTTTCATCTAAAATTATTTGGGGAAAAAAAAAGTACCAGCACATGATTGGGGCATTATATATGACTTGAAAAAACACTGTTTGTTAAAAAACAAGATCTTTAGAATGTGCTTAGTGGTATACTCTTGCAAAGCTTCAAGGTTGTAGCCCCAAAAATGCATCTGGAGACATACATGCAGAGACAAAGAAAAAAGAATTTGTAGCCCGCTCGGTTGATTTGTTGAGCAATTTGTAGGGCTACGGTGATTCAATAACAACAAAATAAAGAAACATTTTGATTTTGGTACTGTTTACATCTGGGGGTTGATGGAAGAAAAAGTTGGTGTGGAGCCCTGACTGTCAGTGTATAGAAAATGATATCTAAGTGGCATACAATCTATGCCATCTGAAATGAGACAAACTGGACCTGTGGAAATTCCATGGGTGTTGACATCTAAGATTATCCATTATCTCATGCCCCTGCTCTACTCTCAACCTTTGCCTGTATTGTCTCATTCTTTTCCTTATCCCTTCCAATTCCGTTTCCTGTCCATGTTTTTACCTAAATGTTATACAAACATGGATTAGTTCTATATGCAAAAATCTTCCTACTCTGTCAGTAAACTAAATAAGTTTTTTTTTGTCCTGTCTCTAACCTTCCCCTTATATAACTACTGAAAGCATAACAATCAAATGTAGTTAAAAATGAGCAGAATGTTGTTATAGATCATTTTCTGGCGTCTATTTTTTTAATTATATTTTCTGTTTGTTTTCAGCCTGTATTTTGGAGTCAACATCAATTTTTGCTTAAGATTATTTCTGATGAAAACCAGAAAGTAATGAAAAGGGTAAGAAATTTTTGTAAATTTATATTTAAGTGAATATTGTCTACAAAAAAATAATTGAAATTGTATCTACTTTAAATGAAAAATTATCTTAAGACTCTGGTTAAATTCCCTTGCTTCATTGTAATCTAAAATATAAATAAGATGTTTAAATCCAATGCTGAAATCAACAAATCTTGAATTTTAACATCTGACAAATGGTGATAATAAAGTCAACTTTCTTGAAGTTCTACAAAAACTGAATCTGTCCTGACTAGAGAGACAGCAACACTTTTGGATGAATTGTGCTGAAATTTGTCCTGGAAATGTTCATTGTGCCCAATAATGTGAAGGACTTATCTGGGGGGTGTCTTTGGAATACAGTGATTTTTTAAAAAAAAAAAAAAAAAAAAAAGTACTCATTTTATCAATTTAAAGCAACTTTTCTTGATTTTTTTTTCCCTCATTTTTTCAGACAAAAGCCTGTGGCATATTACTTAGTATGATAAACAGAAACACAGTAAGTACTTTGTTTTTCCATTTTGTATTGCATTTCTTCTAGACTTTCCCATTCTGAATTGATTCTAGTTTCAAATGGTCAAATTTTTATTATTCCCGATCTGCACTGTTTGTTCGTTGTTTGAGTTGTGATGAAAAAAAGTCTAAAAATTATGATAAAAATAAGAAATAGTCAAAATAAATAAAAGTCGGTTACAATATTTCGTCAAATAATAAAAATGAATGATAAAATAATTGCTTTAAAAATATGTTCATAAACAACAAACATGGCAGAGATATCCAGAACTGGCTTGTATATCACAGTCTCAGCTCACAGTTCTCTCTAAGAAAGTATTTCATAATTGGAGCTAAGTGGGTTCAAATCTCACAAGAACTGGTGATTGAGTTTTTCACTCTGATACAGATAACAGAATTTTTCTATTATTAGATATGGTGAAATTTGTTAAATTCTTTTTCCTTTCATAGCAAGCATTCTACCATTGCTGTCGGTTGACCTCATATAAATACCCTGCTCTTAGCTTTACATTTTTGTACGAGTAAATTCTGATGTTAGGATGGGGGTCACCAACTTCAAATTCTGGATAGAGCCCCCCTCAGCAATATGAAGATCAGTATCTTGAAGGCCCAGCTCCATGAACTGATTAGATAGCTCAAACATGCTGTAGGTTTTCTGTGGAGCCTTGTCACAAGTTCACTGAAACAAAGCGTATCTCAAGGAATGCTATAACAATTTCATCAAGAACAAAAGAATTGCAGCATCCCTGTAAATGAGCTGGAGTCCCATCTTAATGATAGTTGAATGATGCAGTATAACAGAAGTAGCCTGTGCATTCTTTAAAAAGGGTGAAAGAGAACAAATCACCAGTGCCTAAAAGAACGCTGCACACATCACTACAGTGCCTCTATTATACCCAAGTGTGCACCTCAAGAATTGGACTTGTAAACTACATTTGGATTGACCAATGATCAGGGCTGTCTTAAAAATATTTTAGGCCCCCCTGGGCAAAGCAAGGTACTGAATTCAGCCCACAGGCCATTGTGCGAAACTCTTGATTTAATACATCAATCAAGATCCAAGAATTCAAACATGAATGTAAACATAGGTTTAGAGTAGGTTCTCTATTTCTGCTATTTAATATGAACTTTTTCATATTTTTCAAATTGAATTTTGGAACCCCTTAAATCATAGGGGGGCCTCAGGCAATTATCCAGTGTATCCATAGAATAGATTAACCCTGCCAACAACAGCACAGCCAAAGATCTTATTTGAAAACTAAAATATAAAAAAATAAGTGTTAAACTTTTTGAAGTTGTAAAAAATTCTATTTATATTTCTAAAATTTTTTTTTCTCCTTTTTGCTTTTTTAGCGTCAGGTTGTGAAGAGTCCAGAATGGACCACTTTTGCTTCTGAATTTGTCCCTGCAATTGTCAAAGTAAGTCAGCCTTTCTTTCTCTGTTCTGAGTTGTGAATATCTGAAAACTGTTTTTTATTTCATTTAAAAATGAGATCAAATTTTTTTTTCAGTTTAATAAGTGGAAAGACTGAATATAGACTTAGAGAATCTGTGTAGATGTGTGGATCCTAAAAATGGCCCTCCATTTCTTTCTTTTGCAGTTGCTCGATTCTGGAGAAGGAAAAGTGAAATTTTTGGAACAGGTATTACGGCTGTTCAATAGTTTCATGACTGTTGATAAGGGAGACAACTTAGCAGTAAGTTGAATTTATTTTTTTGAAATTTAAAAAAATGATTTTTTTGGACATATGTTTATAAAATTATTGATAATTCAAAAGAAGTCAAAAATTAATAATACTCTCTTTTTTTTTTTTAAATAATTTTTTCAGCTTCTTGATCCTGACATTTTGTTTCCGCATCTACAAAAGATCAAAAAGTCTTCTTCCCAAGACAACAAGAAATTATCCAAATCCATTGCACAACAGTTGAGGCATCATGGCTTAAAACCAGCAACATAAAATAGCAATTGAAAAATGTATATTTTTTAAATAAACACTGCAAAAATTCTTTATCTTGGATACAATTTTGTCTCTTGTCGATTATTATTTTTCTTTCTGCCAATAGATTCCTTGTGGATCTTTGGGCCACATTGTAGTTTCAGTAGCAAGTTCATTTTACAATGTGGAGTTGCTAGCTCCAAACCCAAGATAGACTGCCTTACATTGTCTATGTTCTCACTCACATGAGGCCTTTACTCCATGAGGAGTGTCGGCCATTGATGACACGCCACCAACACACTCTGATCTGGGCAATCTTCTCCAGATCCCTGCAGGAGTATCTACCTATCTTCATCCATGCCTCGGGGTCTCTGCACTGTTTGTTTCTAGGTCTTCTGCTCTATCTTTTTTCCCTCTGGGTTCCAGGTCATGGCTTCGTTAGAGTGTGTCTGATCCAACCCCATTTTCATCTCAGGATCCGTGTGATGATTGGTTCCTGGTTTGTTCTCCGCAATTCTCGAAGATTTTCTCTGGCCAATGAATACAGTCTTTCCCCAGCTTTTGCCTCTTGGCATTTACTTGCTACTGAAACCACAATGTGCCCCAATGTTCCATTAGAATCTTATTTAAATCCATCTTTGATTCAGTGAAATCGGCTTGCTTCAAGATTACCACATGATTCTACTTTATTTCAAAATGAGAGACAGCTGATCTAAAAATCACTTTTGCAAACATATGAAAACTTGTGGATATTGAAAAAAGTTTGCCTGTCCGAGAAAACTTATAAAAAATCAAGTCTATTCCAAAATGTAAATGCCTTCAGGTGGTTTAAATTAAATCAGGTGATTATATTTTTTTTTAAATATCATTACCAAACTTTTAACATGTTTTCTCAAAAAGATGTATGGTGCCAAATGTAAAGAATTCTATTTTATTTTAATCATATAAGTCTTGGTACCATTCATAAGAAAAATGATTAGGGAAAATTCTGATGTGAATTATTTGTTTCCCAAATTTATAACCAATTTTAGCTTTTGAAAAAGTCGTTTACATTGTGTAAAAGAAAATGTTCTGCAAAATATACCTAAATTTTAAAACTCTCCCTAAAATAAACCTGGGTATTTCATACTTTATCAGCCCTAATCAGTCCAATATTAAAACCAAGTTCCTAAACATGTATTTTAGAATTATAGATATATTTAGAAATTGGGATTAGCTTGAACGCAATCTTGCACTTATATTATTTAGTTGCAGAACACTAATTTTTTTTAAATTTAAAAAATTTTTTTTTTAATTTTTTAATTCTTCAGATTAGTGCATATTAGGAGTACTTTAATTCAATACCTCTGGCTACAAAGCACTGTTTTGGCTGTTTGAAGGTCACATAAAGATAAAAATAAGACTTTTTGTATCTACTAGACAATTCATTGGGTCATTATCAGGGCTAGCATAAAGGCAGACCTCACATTAATAAGTTGCAAATTTGACTCGAAATTGCTTTATTTATCAAATTAAAAATTTGAATGGTGTACTGCTGACAAACTTTTGCCTTAAGTGAGCCATTTTTACTGTGTTATGGTAACATACATAAATCAGATTATTATTGTGTGTTCAGTATGAGGTAATTCAGTATTGGGAATGCAAAATTGTTCAACACATTAAAACTGACTATGTGCCACATCTAAAACACAAATTACATCTAAGAAAAATCTTTTAAAAAAGAACTCAGGTGGCTAACTACTATAGAACTGGTATGCTCAACTAATTTGAAGTAATGTTGAATGGAGTATTTATTTACCACCTGACAAAAGTAAAATGTTAAGTGTGTGTGTGGGGGGGGGGTGTACCTAAATGACCAAGGTAAATGTATCACGGGAAGTGGGGATACCAAAATGGCCAAATAGTGAAATGTTACAGGGGGGACACCTGAATGACCAAAGAGTGAAATGTGACATGGGAGGGGGTCACCTGATTAACCTATGGTGAAATGTGATAGGTCGAAATTGCATCTTTTCAGCTGATTGAGGCTCATGCAGGGTTTCAAGATAGTTGGAGATGTTTCTGATTAAATGCCAAAATCCTTATATATATATATATATATATATGAATTTGGTTGTTGTTATAAAGTTTGTATGCCTGAAAGGCCTACCTGCTGATGGTCATGTGAGAGTGGGTAAAAAAAATCCTTTATTGAGAGGTGGGGGTCGAAAAAAGAAAGAACTGGTCTAGCTGATGGTCCTGAGACAGGCTGGGTTATCCTTTTTTTTTCTTTTTTTCTTTTTGAATAGATCTGGCAGATATCTTTTTATTCCCCCCCACCCTAGCTAATTTATTCATTAACAATCTAGCCATTCATATAAATGGGTTTTGGTCAATATTCCAGTTTAATTAATGTTTACATTTATTGTCAATAATGTTTTTCTTTTGTAAAATTTATCTAAATTGAGTTTTTGACTTGAGTCAACAATATATTCAGGAAAGTAAGACAACTTTTTTAAAGCCTTCAGGAGGTTATTTAAAATTTACCTTGTAACTATGATGCTAAACTACACTGTTATTTGTTTTTAAAAAAAAAAATCGTTTAGGGTGGAAAGAAGTCGTTCTATAAATTTCATATTATCGGAATCCTAGACCTAAGCTTCTGCTTTCAAACGTTTTGATAATGGTGACAGGGAAAGCTGCATTAACTACATTGACCTATCCAACAATGTGTGCAGGCCTGCACTGGTATGTCAAGAACATGTTTTACATGTATATGGCGAGGTGTTCAGTTATTTTTCCATGGCGAATGGCAGGATTCCCTGCCAGTTGTTAATTAAAAAAATTGTAATACTGGCATAAAGAATCATTCGAATAGCATTGAATCTGGAAATTGAGTGAGTATTTAAGCAGTTTTTCAAGGTGGACCCACCTCAAGTTGTTGGTATTGAACCCCAGCCTCCAGACTGGCTCGATTTCCAAATTCAACGCTATTCCAATGACTGTTTAGAGTGAGTCTTAAATGTAAAGCTTGGAATATCTCCCCTTCTGGCAACTTTGAATGGAGTACACACCAAAAGTTTATTAAAACACAGCAGCAAAGTCAACGTTTTTTTTGTTCCATACGAATGGAAGATAGAAAGGATCCAGTTTAGCATTATGATTACATTGTAAATAGAACCCTCCCCCTGCATAACCTTGAAAAAAAAGGACTTTGTTTAAACTGATAAATTTCCTGAGGAAACAAAGTTCTTATGGATGGAAAGCACGGAAGGATACTCACCAAAATTTTTTGTGTTTTTTAGATAAAATGTTAAGAGGGAAATAAATAATTGCCGAAAAATAGCCCAAAATTAAGTATGGGCAATGTGTTTTTAAAAAAAGCCAAATTTGTGGAATTTGGCCATAAAATAGCCAGAAATGGCAACACTAGACACGCGTGTTTACAAGTTCGAAACTAAGAAAGATATTAAAGTTCGACGTATTTTCTCAAGTATAAAAGCCGTAAAATTTTGTTTAAAATTGTATGTAATTTAATTTTATGATTTAAAATATAAGATGTAATTACTGAGAAATAATTAAAACGAACATGTCACCAGCGGCATTGATACGAAAATATAGGTTTCGAATAGTATACCAGCTTCTCATAATTGCCTTTTGAGAAAATCGCCATATTTCCTAATTTAATATCAACAAAATCCAACTCTTTTTTTTTTAATCGTTTGTCCGTTTGGATTTAAAGTACGGACTGCTACACTTTGCAAATTTTGTTCAAAAGAAAGAGGTAAGTTGTCGGATTCAGTATTCTTTTTTATTTTTTTCATTTGCATTTTAAAATTTGTTTAACATGTTTTTTTTTTCACTTTTGTCTCTTACAATTCGCACTCTGAAAAATTGATGCACGTTTTTAACTTCCTTTGAGAACAAAACTTATTTTTGATTTTGGGAAAATCATCGATTGCTTGTATATACGAAATTTTATGAATGTATTTTGGTAAAGCTTAAATGTGTTGAAGAATTGGACATGTTTTTATCAAAGTAGGCGAAAAACGGACACGAAAGGTAAGTGCCCACATTTTTACAATATTATGTGGAACTGAACATCGGGTGTCTCAAAGACGGACAGGAAGTCAGGGTCCAGTTTTAAATTATACATATATAGTAACTCGATCACCCACTTTAAAGCCAATTAACCAGCCCCCCCTTATAAAAGTTACTTTTTCTCGTTAACGAATAATTTCCGGGAGAAACAAGAGTCAGATTCAGTCGAATGAGTTCATAATACACTAAGAAAATATGTTTTTAAAACGTTTTCCATAGTTTTGTAAAAACGAATCTTGGCTGATTTATTTCATCCTTTTTGGTCATGAAATATTGTAAAGGCTTTGTTGTGTTCAAAATGGCTGAGAAGTCGAAGCGTTACAACCTTCAAAATTTTAGGGTAGGGAAACGAAATATTTGGCACGAGATCTCCAGGTTCTTTGCCTTATTTCCATGTTTAAGAATAGTTCCTGTTAGATTTAAATTGTATTTATTTTATTTTCTAAATTAAAGACCACTAAAACAGTGGAACAACACGAGTCGTTTCTTGAATTTGTTACTTCTTCTGTGGTTGGTGGTGGGGTACAATAACACTTATATTTAGTGTGAGAAAAAGGATACAATTTTTATGTACAAGCCCACATCATCATATTTACACAATATTGAAGACTTCAAACATTTGTGGTGGTTTGATTCATTTTTTAAAAAACTGGATTAGCAATGAATACACTTGTAGTCTCTTCCATTTAGTCCTTCAAGTTACAACTAAAGAATTATCCGATATTTGATTTACACGTACTGTATGACCCCTCAGTTTCTTGTATTCCTTTCCAGTTGTTAAAAAATATATTAGGGTCGATTTATTCTAGACCACATTTATCTAAAAAATTCCAAACATTTGATACAATTGAATATCTTGGAAGTTTACCTGTCAAAGGAATACTCCAGTTAGACTTGAATCGTATAATTGGTTTGTTTTTAGTTTTTTAAATTGAAGACAGTTATAACTAAACACGTGCATTAAAAAAGTATGAGGATTGTTTGAAAAGGAGTTAGGGTTAATATTAGAAATTAAGGGAATACAATGATGGACTGAGAGGCTATGGAAGTAAGTAAAATATCAGGAAATTGCTTTTTAGCTATAGAGTTAGGTCTATGGAATTACTTGGGTGATCTGATGTAATACTTAAGATACAAATTATATTTATCACACCATGGCACGAGATTTCAAGAGTGTAAATATGAGTATAAGGTGTGTACTGAGTACATACTAAGTGTATACTTTTTTCACACTAAAATAAATGTTACTCAGTTCTGTTACTTATATGTGGTTGGTAGCTGATTAAGTCCAGATAATTTTGTAGGAATATTTCAAGTAGGGTTACCATTTGGTACTAAACAAAGCTATTTGGTTCCAAAAATGAAGATTTGGTACTAAAAGGGAAATGGTACACACGAATGGAATAATACGATGTGAGTATAACATGAACGAACGAAAGAATAAAAGAATTTGTCCTGCAAGCTTTGTCTGATGTCGGATTTTACAGTCATTTGGTTATTTTGGTACTGAAGCTACTTAATTAAGCCCCAAGACCACTCAATTTTGATCTGGAGATGGATCTCAAGTTATTTGATCATTTTGGTACCGAAATTACATAATTTGGTCCCAAGACCATACAAATTTGGTCTTGTTTTGTGGCACCCCTGGTTTATACATGTTTTTTATCAGCCGACTCTACGGTGTCCTTCTTGAGGTACAATCGCCGAAGAAACTACGAACATATTGTTGAAGTAAACAGATGTTGATAAAGTATCAAGATTTTTTAAAGCAATATTGAGTTGTAGGCTTGTCTGTGAATTGAAAAAAGATTTCAAAATCAAACGAAAAAAAAAAAAAGTTCAACTACCGTTTTCTCGCACCCTCACTCCAAATTGCCTCACTCACCACTTGGGGTGTCGGGCAACCTAGGTTGAGGAACCACTGTAAACTATTAACCACGTTCGACGCCATGTTTATAACAATTAGTACTTAACCATTATCAACTAAAACTACCATAACACTATAGCAGCAATGTCTTATGTAAAGTAAGTCAATTGTTGAAGTAGTTTTTTTTTTTTTTCTTTCTAGATACCAAAACTTGATTTTGTATTTTCAATGTATTATAAAACCTCATTGCAAGAGGAACTTGTACAGTGAAAATTAAGGCTTTAGATTTTATGTAAAAAAAAATAATATCGACTCTTTAAATCTTTTCCGCAGATTTTTCTGAAATAAAGTTGTGAATCTTGAGTCTTTTCTCCTTCATAACAACCTTGATGTTAGGATTTCTCCCATCCACGAAGTTTGAAGTGAATTCAATTTAGGTTTGGAAGGAGAAAATCCAACGAAAACGAATTCTAGTCAGAAGGAGATACTGACCACGCTAAACTTGTTTTTTTTCATTAAACAAATTGATTGATCAGAAGCCAATCTGATAGTCAGGTTATGTTGAAAGCAGTTATGCTAATTCTAAGTTTTGTGTTTTATATCTTATTTTAAGATTGATTTGCGTTTTAACCCTCCAATCCGAACAGCTGGAAGGAAATTTTTAAATGCTCTAGCAAGTCTAGCAGCGATCGCCATCGCTGATTGACATATCGAAATGTGAGTTACGTCCCTTGTTAAGTGTTTCCAATTTAGATGCTTTGGGGTGCATCTAGATGTCAGAGATATTGCCTTTTAGATAGTCTTTGATAAATCCACTTTTTAATAATGTTAAAGAATAAAGTCTCATTTAATTAAACAATAATTTGTAATATATTTCCTAGATTGCCGATGTATATCTGTAGAATGTAGACGTTTTTGATTCAATTTTAGATATAAACTTGAAAATAAAGTTGGCTACTCAGTGGATAAAAGAGCTAGTTCAAATTGTTTGATAAGCACTGATAAAAAGAGAAATAATGGTGGAAGAGGGTTACTGAGTTAATTGTTAGCATTGTGGGCTTGTCTGTTGTTTGATTTAACAATGGTCATCTTATTATGAAGCTTATTCTTGGAGGGGAAATTGTTCAAAATTATTGTTGCTTTGTAGTTGTATCAGGACTTATGAATTTTTATTATCAGTTGTTAAAGAAACTGGTCTGGTTAGTCACTCAATAGAAGCTGTCACACGACCAATGTCTTTTGGCAGCATACTGTGTTCGGGGCGATTCAATTAGAAAAAGGGGGAAAAAATTGATCAATGAATAAGTTACTTCTCTTGCTTTTTTTTTTTTTTTTTTCTAAAAATTCTAAATTAAAAAAACGAGTGTGAATGCAGCAAGACACAAACTAATGGACCGATTTAGTATAAACTTACATTGTAAGATTGAATCCCCCACCCCACTAAAAAAAACTATTGGGGGAGATGAATTTTCCAAACAAGAACCAAAAACTTTTTTGTAGACATGATAGGGAATAACTTATTTGTAATTTCAGCCCTCTAGCTTCATTTGTGCAGCCAGTGCATGTGATACATGCATACCAACTTGTAACTGGAGAAACTTTGACATTTCAAGGGTGGCTAAGCTGTATTTATTACATTATGCATTATAGATAGAGACTAAAGATGCATGAGACGCTGTTTTTTGTTTGTGATATCATTCATTGTAACAATCGAAACAAATACTGTCATTAATAGTAATAACAATCAGAACAGGAATCTTTGGAAAAGCTGTCATGTCATCTTGCTAAAATTAATTTAATCTCATTCTACAGATAAAAGTTCAGATTCTCTCCCTCTCTCAATCTCACTACTCTAATCTGGAAGGTTGCATCAATCAAGGGCCCCCTCATCCAGAACCACTGATCCAAACAACTTCAAACTTGATACTACAAAGACTGGTGTTCTGACTAATCTCATGAATATCAGCTTTGTATGATGGTCAGTTGGTACATACACACACACTCAGATTTCTAAGATTATGGTAAAGATTGTTGAGTTTAAGATTAGACTTACTTGAGACTGTGAGTGAATCTTTTATTGAAAAGATTTGCTCGAACTCAGGAATACTTTTGAACGAGAATGATGACCACCCAAAATGAGTCTTTTCAAATATCTGATTGTTCTAAAATCAACAGTCTCATTACCTTTTGAATTCAAAACAAGATAATTCAAATGTTGGTATCGAGGGGAATAATTACGGATCTAAGTTGCCTCCTTTGTATTTTTGAGTAGAATCTTTCTGAAATAGATAAATTATAAATCACCGAATAATCGTCTGTCTGAAAATGAAAATAAATCTAGATAATCATAAATGAAACATGGCTAATTCTGTATAATATGAAATTTCATAGTTTTAATTTCACACAAAATTGAAAATATTTCTGGTGGCAATCGGGGCCCCTTGCTAATTTGAATTTGTTATAAGAGTCTTCTGATATGAGAGGTGACTCTGTATTTGTAACTTGATATGGTGCGTAAACTTCAATGTTATGGTTTATGACTGAATTTTGAGGTGTAATACTTTTCTTTTTTTTCTTGTTTCAGATTTGAATCATGGATTTCTTTGATCAAGAAGCTGAGGAATCAGAAGCTTCCCATGCTTCTGGATCCGATTCAGAAAATGAAGTTGTCAAAAAAGCCCCAAAAAAGAAAGAAAAGAAGTCCCGCAAGAAACGAATAGATGATGATGATGAGGAAGATGAGGAGGATGGTAAGCACTCTAAGGAAATTGAATAGTCATTTCCTTTTTGAAACAAAGGATCTCGTAAAAATCAGCACCACTTTCCCTCTTTGGTACTGATCTTTATCTGATCAGGTTAGGCTACTACAACACTAAAGGAGATCTAAAGTACAGGCCTTACAATGTTTGAGAAAAATGGAGTTCATTAAATTATTGTAAACCTTTTTTATTCTTATCTTTAATTCTCATTTTAGTATAACTTGGTCTCATTGGGTGGTGCCAATCTTCACTTCATCTGCAAATGAACTACTTAAGGGAACTCTTATCGTCATTATTTTTCCTTCTAATACAACATTGATTTGTACATAAGTTTGATGAATGGATAGAATTTGACTGGTCTTAATAATAAAGATGAACAGGGCATACTCCAGGGAAGTAGGAAAAATGTGTGTGAGAGAGAAATCAAAAGGGAGTCTGACAGGGAAACAAATTGGCTCTTAGCTTCTAATTCATACATGTTGGTACATTATTGTTTGTTATAATTGCAGTACTAGTTCATTCAAGACGTTAGATGGAGTAAGAAAGGTAGGGAGGACAAACAAGAGACAAGGCCTCCCTGTCATGATAAACTGACTGCCTCCAACTGTGTAGGTAGCACCTCAGGTGCATGAAAAGCAGGAAAAAGATGATGAATTTCTTCAGGTGCCAAAATATATGCCTTCTCTCTCCCTTTTATCAGCTATGAGATATTTGCCTCTGGTTACATCATGTGACCAAATTTGCTACATGGTGTGTTGTGGTTTCATAGCTGCTTCAACATTGAAATATCTAGCAATGAAGAACTAGATTATGTAATGTTCATATGTCGATTTATGTCCAACTGACTTGTCTGATCAGATACGCTCCAGTATCATGACTCTACAAAAATTTCCATTATGTTATTGTCGGCTTGCTAACTACCAGGCTGTAACTGGCCTCAAGTCAAATCCAGGCTGTACCTCAAAGTTCCGATTAGATTTTGCCAACCTTTTTTAAGCCACATGACTGAAAGTTTCTCATCTGATGGTGTTGAGAGGTATTACTGGAGGGTCTTGGGTTAGTGATAATGATGTTCCAGCCTTGAAAGCATGCTTCATCCTAGTGTCATCATCTGATGATGATTTTGTAAGGAGCACTACTACAATTCATTTCACTCATGTGAGTGTGTATATATATGTATATATATATATATATGTGTGTGTGTGTTATTAAGAAATGGATAGATGATCTGACAATGATTATAAATTGCGTTATAGTGAAACTTTTATTTGAAGTGATCTGTTATTGTGTCATTTTTGGCATAGACAATGTAGATAAAACAATCTGCTGCAGGAATATAATAATAATCATTATATGCATGTGTATATAATATACATACACACAGCTGTCCCCCCTCTCAATATCTGAAAAAAACTCACTAAAATTCCCCAAAATCTCAGAAACACAACATAGATATTAGAGGAAATTTAGTTAAAGATAAGCAACTACACATATACCAAATCTCTTGAAGTAGGCACCAATATCTTAAAATGCCTATAAAACAAAACACAACTATATGTATGTAAAAGAATCAACTTTGATTCCGATTAACAAATTGAATAGAACTACAACTAAGACACGAAGATGACATAACTAGCACACAGTCGAATATTGGTGAAAAGGTAAGACACGCAGGGTATCTTGAATATGACAGACAAAAAGTACCTTTTCTCATTTGTTGTATTCAGCCTGGCTTGCATTAATGAAAGATTGCCTGAACATGCACTAAATACGCATGTATAGGCATTGCTTTATCATCTATTTGGGAAATAACTGGGTACCAAAACTGATCAGAATTATGGCTATCAGAGTGCATGAATTATTTTTTTTGAATTTCTTTTTTCGTTTAACTTTAATTTGTTTCAGATGAAGAGCAACTTGCAATGGAGATGAAAGACTTGATTAATGATGATGTGGAAGAAGAAGAAAGTGAAGATGAAAATGAAGACGGTAAACGCAAACACGAATCGGAAGATGAAGATGATGACCAATTGGAAGATGATGATTATGACCTGATTGAAGAGAATTTGGGTATTAAAGTATCCAGAAAGGTACTTGCATTATTTACTGTACTATACTGAAACAGGAGTCCAGACATGAACAGGAAAATAGTCCTTTACAAAATATTATGCCCGTCTTAGATGAAAAAAGTTACCTAACTTTCCTGTTCTGAAATTCAAACATTATGATTGTGTTTTGATTGTTTTTCTTCATTAATTATTTTATTTCTAAATCATTTTATTTCTTGAATTTTTCTAAACTAACTATAATTTACACGGTACATATGAATTTACATACATATGAATTAAATCAGCATTTCTTTCTCTTGAAATATTTACAATCAGACCTAAATTTTGAATGTTGGATTAGAATTTACAATTTCAATTTTTCCTTGCAAAGGAAATTACTCATAATCAAACTGAATTATTATCATCTTGTGTAGAAAAAATTTGTACAGCACTAGAAATTGTTTATTAAATGACAAAAATGATATTGAATTATTTGGAAATAAATTTTTGGCTTTTATTTGCCAACCAAAAGTTAATCTTGAACCTTTTTTTAGAAAAGAAAAACGTATTTTATTCCACTGTGATTTTTTCAACACATTTAAAGTTTTTTTGACTGTTTAACATGATAGGCTTCCATTTCGATAAATATTTCCGTACATTTCTATAATTTTTTTCTTTTTCTTTCTTTTAAGCCCAAGAAGCGTAAAAGAATTCGTGTTGTGTCTGAAGATGAAGATAGTGATCAAGAAATGGCTGAAGGTACAACTGATGAAAAGAGACAAGAGATTGCCAATACGTTGTTTGATGATGACGACGATGAAGCTGCTGAGGAAAGTGCTGTGCCTGTCAGTGAGCGGGAAGAAGAACCAAAGAAAGATGATTTGGCTTTAGATTTAGAAGGTTCTGAAGAAGAGGAATCAGGTAAGAGATTAATACAGCCTCTCAAAAAACCATAGAGATATAAGAAGAATCTTAAAATTGACCAAACATAAACTAGGATAATTCTTCAAATGTTGTGTGTATAATATATACCTCTTGGAATGGCATTGAATATTTTAGAGAGTATGTTTTCAAAAACAAAGTTTTGGGGTCACCAGTAAAAGATCTGATGTTAAAATCTAATGTCTATATGAAAGAAAATTTTTAGAATTTGTATATGTAATAAGACAACAGTTTTTCATGCAGCTATATATATCGACACCTAGTGATATTTCACCAGTTCGGGAAAGTAGTTGCCAAATAAGATGTACAACAGTAATCCATTCCATATTGTTGAGGCTGAGCAACTGATGTATATTCTAAGGTTATTGCTGGCACAATCTCTATTGTGTTTGTGTTATAATGATTTCTCAACTTATTTCGTTTAGCATTGCCTTTTTTAGTTACATACCTCAAGCCTTTTCTTCTTTGATTAAACAGTTTTCTAATAACATTCCCCTTATTTTTTCAGACATTGATGATTTCATTGTGGACGAGGAGGGTCAGCCAATCAGTAAAGGCAAAAAGAAGAAGCCAGTCATTCACTCAGACAAGTATGTGGCAATTTCTTTTGATTTTGAACAAAACTTTTATCAGATTTTTAAGAATATAAAATTGAAATGTCCTCTATTCAAGTGTATAATTACATTGGCAAATGATTGGATAGAGATGGAATTTTTGTAGATTTCAATTGAATGTAGTCTCTTTGTTTCAAATAAATTTTGTTTAGGGATGATTACTGTATATACATATGTATTCAACTTTTTATGTGTAAAGCATTTTGCTTAGTGTCATATTAGTCTGTTTAGACACTATGAACTAGACTTTCTAATGAGCACAGATGCTTCCTTATGTTGGAGGATTGACTTATCTGGCGAATATTGTGCTAAACTTGGATTAACACCCTAGGCTTGGAGTCAGCATATGCTAGCATATACAGTGAATTTTCTAAAAGAACACATTTTACCATCTTTAGGTGTTTTTTAATCCACCTTTTGTAAGCTCCTTTATTAGACATAGAATTCCCCAAGTGTAAGACATGGTAGGGGTGATGGTCCTTACTCTGCCATTCGCTGTTTGGCCACTAAGTAGCAAAACAATGTAATAGACTATTATTACTCCTGTATTGAGTTCAGTCTCACTGTATGTATCAGACTAAACAAGTCTGGTAGATAATCATATTTTATAATTGTTTTCAATTGAATTTCATTTCTCAAGTCTACTCTGTCCAGTGATTTTAACTGGTGACATTTCAAATGTATTTTGTCACTGTTACCTTTTTGATATTTACTGAGCTTGGTTTCGTCTGGCACAAATCCTCACAGGAGAGAAAATGTGGAGTAGAAAAATAGTGTTGCTCCCATATTCTAAGCTATCTCGGCCATGGAACAGACCAGACAAATTCATTGTCAGATTCACTGGCAAATCAAGGGAAGTAATTGTGTCAAGAACTTCTTTTGATTTCTTTATCTCGGATTTTTAAAAAAATACCCCCCCCCCTTTTTAATCGAATCCATTTTTCCGCCATTGAATTAAACTGGAATTAGGGATAAATCCCATACCTCGAATTTTGTTGATCATGCATTTTGAATTAACTGAATCAGCTACCATAGTTGTGATAATTAGGCAGGTCTTTTTATTATCTCTTTCCAATTTTATTTTATAATGTATTATTGTAAAAGAAAAAGAAGTGTAATAACGAAAATGCTTTGTTCCAAAAACTCAAAAGAATTTCCTTCTTTGGTGATAGTTAAATGAAAAGACTTATTTTTACTACTTATTATCTCGCTGTGGTTCTTCAACTGAGGTGCACGAGAAGGCAATTGGTGGTGGCAGCAGAAGAGGATGAAAAACAAACTTTTTCTTTTATTGCTGATATACAATATTTTGTTCTTTTTTCATTAGTAATAAATCTTGAAACAGACTTAATTTTGACTTCTAGTAAATTTCCACAATTTTGTTATTTACTCTTTTTGATATTAATCTTGTGGATTTTAACTTTTTGAGATTTAATTTTTTAGCCTTGAGAATAAGGGGAATGAAAAGGATTCTTATTATGAGGGGGTTCGATCCTTAAAAAGAAAAGGTCCAGAACCACTGGTTTAGCTCATCTAATGATCAAGGTTAACATATAAAATATATATACCATAGCAGCTGAATATATTTCATTCATATTTCTCTCTCTTTTTAGATCATTGCAAATTGCTCAGGATATTTTTGGGGTTGATTTTGATTTTGCTGAATTTGATCAATATGACGAAGAAGAAGATGAGGAAGACTATGATGAGGTATTTTCGATTTGTTAAAGTTGTTTATTTTTTGTTTCTCTGACTTTTCATTATATCAAGTTTTACATACCAGACTTTTTATTAAAATATAAATGATTTGATAATTTTTTTTTTTTTTTTTTTCTCCCAGTATGATGAAGAAGGTGGAGAGGAGAGTGAAACTGTTACAAAGACAAAGAAGAAAAGCAAAAGAGCCACCAAGAAAAGTATTTATGAGGTTTGGATCATTTTTTTCACTCGTTTTGTCCATTGTATCACTACTCTTGGGCTTCTCAAAGTTTGGGTCGGGACCCCTCTATGAGTCACAAAAATATTATTAGGAGTTGCATAAGTATTACAAAATTTTTTTTCAAGAATAATTATGTAACTGATTTTTTTTTTCTCTCATAATTATCTCTCTACTAGATTGGAAGGTAAATTAACCAATGAAATGCAGCAAACAAACATAATTTGTATATCAGGTCATAATGTTTCAGATCGCAATTTTTGAAAATCATGTGGGTTATTTGTTTACTTGATATTAAATTATGGCTCAAGACAAATAGTCTAAGTACCTATTGCTTTTATAACATTGAGTGGTCACAAAATCATGGAAATAGAAAAAAGTTTGAGAAGCCCTGATCTGCACCTTACTATCCATTCTGTACAGTCATAATATTCACACAAATATTTTATCAGGTCTCAACTAATTGTATTTCCTTATTATTACAGGTTTATGAACCTAGTGAATTGGAAAGAGGACATTTCACTGATCTTGATAATGAAATCAGGACCGTCGATATACCAGAAAGATTCCAGGTAAGCAAATAAATTCAGTTTTAACCTTTAAACCTTCTTTTTACTCTATATATCAGTAAATGTTTTGTTTTTGTTTTAAAACTAGTACTGTTATTGAAGCATTTTCAATTTTTAGATGAAGTCCTGTAACCCATTGAATTAATACTGACTTCTATTTACCAAGTTAATCTAACTAGGGTAGTGCCCATTCCAAAGGTGCATGTTAGGAATGAGCTGTATTTTATGGTGTGTGGAACAGCATGCCATGATTGTCATGTAACATAATTCTCCATTTGTCATACAAAATTACTTCTTTGAAGTATTTTGGTTTATCTCTCCAATGTTATCTATTTAGATTTTTTATAAGTAGATTTAGATATTTCTAAGGGAGATAATTTATAGAAACTTTGAAGAAAGATTCCTAATCCGATTTTTTGTTTATTTTCAATTGATTCCTTTGGAACCAATGACCAAAAGAATTCAAACTGGACACTGAACTGCTTTATGTGTTGACCAATATATCTAGCAAATGTCAACTTGACTCAATGGCTAGTTGTCTAGTAATCATGTATTAGATTTCTTGAGAACTGCTTATTCCCGAAACGTTCAATCACAACACCGCACTGCCTTTATATATATGGCCAGTTGGCAATTAATTGCTGTATATACCCATGGACACATTCCTTCATTTGTAGTTGGATGATTAAAAAGAAATGTTTCGTAAGCTATTGAGTATGCTCCTTTTGCATGTTAGTAATATTCCTTTCTTTTTTTTTCTCCTCAGCTGCGTCAGATCCGTGTGACTGCTACAGAAGAAGGGGAATTAGATGAAGAAGCTGAATGGATCTACAAGCAAGCTTTCATCAACAAACCCATCTCTAAACAAAGTGATGCAGCTGATTCACAATATACTTATCACCAACAAAAAGGATCTTCAACCATCAGCAAAATTAGGGATGCTTTGAATTTCATGAGAAACCAACTCCTTGAGGTAAATCTGATTTTTTTTTTTTTTTTTTCCTAATTAACTACAACTCATTTCATCTGGCAGTTCTCGGCTAGTATATTCATATGTATTTAAGAGAAAGTAAGGGTTCTGTTTAGCATTATAGATAGTGTAAAAAAAAACTCTTGAAAATGAAATTCACAAAACTTTTTAGTTTGAAACATTCCCTCGGGTCAATTGAATATGCCTGTCAAATTAGGTTCAGCTGCAACAATATTGTTTTCTATAACAGCAGTAATTTCACTTCTGTTCATAGTGTAAGGAATTTAAGTTAGTTTAGTCTGTGTCCTGATGCTGACTACAGCTTCAGCAATCCCAACTCTACATATCATAAGTTTCTGGTTTGCAATGTGTGAAATAGACTTAGAGGCAACAAACACTTGAAGTGGTGTCACTCACTCCAGTCTGCTCTATTCTACCCATAGCCAAAGGAGAGGTGTATTCGGGCCTTTCCCAAGGGCATTAATGCAAAGTGAACACAAACTGTCCCAGCTGAGTCCATTCTCCATGCCATTAATTTCTTAGCCTCTGTACACCCTGAGGGAACTTGACTCTTTTCCTGATCATCTGTGCATGTTTACCCATCAACTGTGGCAAATGTAATAGTTATTCATTGCAAGATAAAAGCCCTGACTCATAGATAGAACTAAGTTGCCATTGATTGCAATAAAACAGAAATTTTATTGAGTTAATCATAGAAACTGCAGCTTGTGCTGAAGACAGTATCTGCATAAAAATGGGGAAAAAAAATTCCCTTTTTACTGATTTATATGAAATATTTCAGTTAAAGATAGCGTCACTTTTCTGTGCTTTCTCTTTATTATTTCTAGTTCTCTCTTCAGCACCGTAAGAATTAAGAGGACTATTTAGTTTGTATTTTAGTAACCCTTATGAGTTCTACAATGAATATATTCCTCTGTTTACATTGCCTTTTAAAAGGCTTCAAAAAGAACATCTTGTTGGCTATATTTTGAAAATGCCATTAGAAATGATACTTTGTTCTAAGTATCCAAATTTTATGTAAATAGAAAATGGTTTCTAATTATTAGATACAGTAATACCCTACTTGGCACTTCTTATGGCGCTCTTTTATCTATATTTTTCATGATAAATTTAGTGATATTAAATTTCCAAAATAAATGATGAAAAGTCAGATCATGGAGAGTCTCCAAATTAATTGTATTCTGTATGCTATGGTAACTGTTGGATAAATACTTACACATAATCAGTTGTTTACTATATAGTGATATACATTGACACCTTGTGATTTTTCACCAGCTTAGGAAAGTAGCTATCAGAGTTGATACACACCACTGACCTATTCCATAATGTTGAGACTCAATAACAACATATATTTAAAAATGATTGTTCACACAATCTTCATTTATGCAATGTTATAATTATCCTGTTTAGCGCTGCATTTATTAGGAATGTATCTAGACTGCTAACTGAGGTATGATGGGACTTTTTCAAAATCCAAGTAATTTACTTATTTGGTTTCTCTTTCTCTCTCATTGCTTTTAGGTCCCATTTATTGCTTTCTACAGAAAAGAGTATGTTGAACCAGAACTGAACATAAATGATTTATGGAGAGTTTGGCAGTTTGATGAAAAGGTAAGATATTTTCATTTCTTTCTTGAGTCTAACATTCCAGAATTTTGAAGCTATTTCTCATTCACTTAACTAGTTTATCTTTGTCATCAAAAAATTGTGTTGCTCTGCATTTTCTTGGTTTGTACAAACATAAGGGAGATTACTCTAAAATAAGCATTTGATAGTTATCTCCCCTGGCAAATGTTACTGACATAATATATACGTATGCTCAAAGAAAATAAATGTTGAATTTGTTCATGAGTGGTCAAGGCATACCATCAGTATTTAAGGACATATCTGATTGTATAAAAGAAAAAGAAGGATCAAGTTGAACAAACTAATATTTCATCGATTTTATTTCCAAAAGTATTGATTGTTGATCATGGTTTTCAAAATATTTCAAGAGTTTTGTGCCTATTTGTTATTACTACACATTGAAACAAGATACCATTCATTGAAAAAAAGAAAAAGGTTGGTGGTTCTACACTATGGAATTCAGGAGAGAACTTAGAACTGCTATTTTGACCTTTAATGAACAACACATTTATTTTTTCATTGCATCATTGAAAAAAGCGGTTTAATGCGCTCCATAAAAGTACCATTGATGTGAAAATGTATTCAAATCTTATTTTTGTATCCATCCTGAGAATACTTTCCTTGTTTGAGTGTGGCACTCCTACTGATGCACTTTCATTGAAAATAGCTGGTGTTGGGAGTGCACCATTTGTGTCTGTCAAGTGACGCCCCATCTGCCAGCCCTTTTTATGGGGTCTTGAATGCATTGTTTGGTGGGGTTCTTGCTTCTGCTTCATTGCGTTTCTCGATTTCCTATGTGATGGGGTAATGTTCTCTATGGTATTTTCACAGGATAAGAGGACAGAACTAACAAAACCCAAGATATTTTCTACGTGGAAACAGTAATTTTGTAACCAATTTTAAGGCCATTTTTTAATTTCCTTTTCTTCAGTGGACTCAATTACGAAGCCGAAAACAGAATCTTGTCCGTTTGTTTGAGAAAATGCAAAATTACCAGTTTGAAGAGAATTCCGATCCTGATAAGGTCTTGGAATCCAGACCATTGAGTGTCGATGATGTTCAAAGGTAAATTCTTTCTTAAATTCTTTTCTGACTTCTTCTGATTAAAATATTTGTGACTCTCCTATTAATAATCTCCAAGTTGAAATTACGTCCAAGATATACAGTAAACTCTCTTGCTTATGGTGACAGTTGTATTGGTACTGTTTAATAAACCACAGATTCTAACGGCAGGTTTGTTTTTATGTGTTAGCAAGACTATCGTTGGATATTAGTTGTTGCAACAGCAAGTAAAGATTTCAGTTTATCATTTTGAAATCTGAAATAAGTAAGCCTTTAAAACATTCCCGTCTAAAGTAACTGTGAAAGAGTAATAAAGTCAGTTCAGTCTGTTCTTTTTAGTTGCTTATTATTAATTATTCTCCTTATGAATAAACTTTGTATAAAAACGACCTGTTATATTGGCAATCCTCAAGGGTGCGTAATAATGGAGTCTGCTGTATCATAATATCTCACAGAATATTTGGCTTTAGATACCCTTACTGTTTTTGCTCATTAACTCATTCAGGTCAGGAGCACATGAAGTTGCACTTTATAATAAGATCACACAACCATTATATTTGTATAATTTTGCCATTATGAAATCCAAATCTTATAACCTTGAAAATCATATATGACTTCCAAGGGTTTCTTAGAAAATGAGAACTTGAATCTATCCATCATGTTCTTGCTTTGTATCCATTAAAAAGCCCCAGGCCTGAATGATTTAAGATGTCTTTGAATTCACTTTAGGATGCACAAAAATAAAAAGTAAGCATCAGTTTTTTCATTTAAGTCTCATGTTTGGTGAATTTTCCAGAGTGAAGCGAGTTCAAACCCTTGAAGAGTTGCGAGACTGTTATCAACATTTCCTCCTGCATTATGGTGCTGATATTCCCAAGATGAGGAATATGGAGAAAAGGAAGAAAAATGAAGAGGAAAATCCTGTTGAAGAACAGGCCCCAGAGGAACCAGTGGATAACATCAAACAAGCAACCCGCAAAACTGGTTATGATATTTGTTTACAAGCTAAACTGGGTAAATATTGTTTACTAGCCCTCTTCAGAGTGACTTGGATACTGCATCAGATATATTGTAATGTTACTACCATTGGAATATTCTGTTTAGTACCATTATTGGAAAATTCTGTTTACCTCCATCATATTTGAATATTACATTTGAAGAAGACCATAGAATGAATTGGCCGAAACATTGTCTACATAGCATACACAATAAGGAGTTGAATTGTTTGAAAAACTTTTGGAACTTACTTGTTGATAGGCACTATGCTTCAGAAACAATGAGTTTAATATTGTATTATTGTGTTACATAAGCAGAACCATTTTACAATTTTCAATTTGTTATGGTGATATTTGTGTCATTCCTTTGAAATTTATTACTCCTTTGTTACTAAGCTATCATTCATCATTACCATCTGCCTTTGAAAATATTTTTTTCCTCTTCAGATTAAATGTTAAGAATGTAAACCTTGAATATTTTTTTTTCTCCTTTAACCAGATGATATTGCCCAGAAGTTTGGATTGACCCCTGAACAGTTTGGTGAGAATTTACGTGACAATTACCAACGGCACGAAGTTGACCAGTATCCTGGAGAACCTTCTGAGTTAGCCAAGGAATTGATTTGTGGGTGAGTTATTTCCCCTCCATGTTAAACCATTCATTGCATCTTTATAACCAGCTATTTATGTATTGGGTCCATGGAAATTCCACGGTGTTGAATACTGAGATTAATCATTACTTCATGCCTCTGCTCTTCTCTCTTCCATAGCCTTTATAATCTTTGTTGTCCATCCCTATTTTTGTCTAAATCTTATACGAATGTGGATTAGTTTCATGTGCGGAAATTATACTACCCCTTCAATAAACTACCCGTCTTTCCTCCCCTCTCATTAAACCACGTGATTTCCCCCTTGTCTTCAAACAGTTTCAATAAACTACCTAGTATCCTGCAAATTCTTTTTATTCATGCACAAATGGGATGATCTGATTGGTTGATTTATCTTCCTATTATGACATAACATTAAAAATTACATCATTTTAATGTCTGATCACATATCAAAACAACTTGAGATAAGTTGAGACTTTAAAAACAAACTTTAAATTGAAATACTTGAATTATTAAAAAGTAAATAACGTAATAGAATAGCTTTAGGCTCCTTAGTGCCAATCCGTAGATTAATAACCTCGTCTTTTGGGATGGGTTTATTCTAGTATTCCAAATAGAATATTTCAATTTATCTAATTTATAGTAAGAAAAAATAAGTCATATTTCTATTTAATCTTGTTTAACAACCATCTTTTTTTTTTTTTTTTTTTTTTTTTTTTTTCCAGTCAATTCCCCACTGAAGAAGATGTCCTGATGGGAGCCCGCCATATTGTGGCTATGCAAATTGCCCATGATCCTCTTGTACGTCAATGTATTCGTGCAGCCTATTTTGAACGGGCTAAGATCAAAACACGGCCTACTAAAAAAGGATTAAAAGTAAGCTTTTAAAATGACGCTTTTCTCAATTTCATATCTATATGCCAATTGGTGTAGTCAGAGGAGGGGGGTCTCTGGTAAAAGTGATGGAAGATCATTTGTATCAGGAATAACTTGAACATGCATTTTAAAGAATTTTACACTAATATCTGGTGTAATTTATTCATAAACTGCATGTCACCACGATAGAACTCTTTTGTGAATTGAATAGAAACAATTTTTAGATTACCAAAAATCATAAGGAAGTAAGCGTAATCTGAAGTTACTCCCATTTATTTGACTTTTGAATCCCCCAATATGGTTTGAGGCCTCATTTTTGAAAAACACCATTTTTTTTCTGCTCTATAATGTGCAAATATTTTATTCTGGTGGTCATTGAGAGGTCATCCTGACATATGGCTTTTATAGAATGTGCAGAGGAAGGTTTACATTATAGTGGATAAGCAGTGAAATCATGCAATATGATTTTTTTTTTATTGTAGTCAGCATTTTTAGCTATAAAGTTGGCTGGAAATGAAGAAAATCAAACCATTAGAGGGGATAAATTGAATTCTTCACACTGATCTATTTTAGCTCAGAATAAACAAGTTTCACCACCTCTTTGTAAATGACAGGAATTTCTGTCATAACAGTTCTGTAGCTAACTCAAAAAAATTTCTGTTTTATTGTCATTGATAACAACTCAGTTCTATCTGTTGGCTTTTATCTTGAAATTGACAGGGGTTTTTATCTTGATTACTCTTACCCTTTGCCACCTGTATTCAAAGGGTTGACAATATATCATTTGAATTTTGATTTGCATTTCTTACAGTATATATCATATAGATATTTTTGAATAAGATTTGATCTTTTGTTTGTTTGTTTTTTTTTTCACTCTTGATCTGTTAATCCAATTTTTTTTTTTTTCCTTTGTAGGAAGTCGATGAAAGTCACGCATGCTTTGGTTGGAAATACCTTCGGAACAAACCTGTTATTGACTTGAAAGAAGATGCCTATGTAAAGCTCTCTCAGGTAAATGCTCTGATTTAGTTTTGCATTTTATATTCAGTAATACCCCACTTAGCACTGATTCATTTGCACATTTTAAAAATGTTTTTGTTAGAAATTTAGTGATGTTGAATTTCCAAAATAAATAATACAAGACACCATAATGGACCAATGTATTACTTTACCTTTTTACTCACTTGGTTTATTTTGTTTTGCATAATTTTTAAATGTCTTAGCATCTATTGTTGTCCCCGACTGACATATTGACATTTTAGTTGTGTCCCATACTCAATGTTGCTGAGTTATTTCCCTTGCTCAATGTTGCTAATTTATATGCTTTTAGTATGGCATGATTCCAGTATACTAGAAACAAAAACATGAATTTCAAAAACAAATATAATTATTACACGATGAACAGGAAGAAAAAAATTATTGCATTAAATAAGAATCAAAATACAAGCACAAATTTTGATATCATTTTTACTCGCAAGTTTTTCATTTGGTCTTTGGTTACATGTAGACATCGGTAACGATTTTTAATAAAATGTTCTGTATGAATTGACTTATAATTCAAAGAAATGTCGAACATCACATTTAATTTATCAGTAGAATGAATGTAACATTTGGCCCAGACAAAGTATATAGAATGAACAAATAGAGAAAATGGGGCTGCTGCAGGGATTGAACCTACCTGGAGAATGTAGTTGTTTCAAGATGTTTTTTGACTCAATCTTATAAACTGGGAAGTGAAGTTAGCAGCACTGCCCTTGTGGGAACTTCACACTTCATCTTCCATTATTTTTTCATTGGTGTTCTTTGATAATTTCAGGCTGAAGAAGATGGTTTACTGAAAATTGAATTCAGTATGGACAATTTCACTGGTAGCACCCAAACTTACTTCAAAGAGATCCAACAACTTTATTACAGAGTAAGTAAAGTCTCAGAATACTTGAAAATTACCATCACCATGCATTTCTTGTTGCTCACAGCCATGCCAGTTAGGGGGTTTTTGGGTGGGGAGGTCCTTTGGCTTGCATGCATGTTGAGCATTGTTTCGAGATCGGTCTCCTCCTTTGTAGAATTTTAAAAATCATCATAGGGGGCTCTCTGCATGATCCCCAGCTGCTTATGGTCACCCATCTAGGTTCCGACCTGGCTCAATGTTGCTCACCATCTGTGATCATACAAGAGCCAATGTGACTTGGCTCTGAGGAAAATTATCTTTTATGGCCTTTAGGATTCTGACTCACCTCTTCCTTTCTTTGGGGAGATAATATTGAGAAAAAAATGCATTTCTTTGAATTTCTCTTATTTGTCACCCATTTTTTTAACCCCCTGAAATTTTGTGGGGCTCGACATCTATTTGAGCCATTTTTCATATGGGGGAAACAAGGGGATCTTTCAGACCGTCAAATGTGATACATGGATTGGACTTTTCTGTATTTCCCCAAACTCTGTCCAAATATGATTCCAAATCATCAGTGAAAATTCTTGTATTATGAATTTTTTCTCATGAGACTGTGGCAAAATTTAACGTCAAAAATTTATCCGATCCTCGGGACTGTTTTTACTAATCACTTCTAAACAAGTTGACATTTTTTATTTGGATGCTTAACCTGTTTACTCAGGTATATCAGGTTATTGAGTATGGGTTGTGTCACTAAAATACAGTTATATATTATAATTTTACCCTCCAATTTTGACCCGGATTGATTTTATGATAAATTTCTCACGTTGTATTCAAGTAAATGCAGTAATTTTTATGTTACAAAAGTATTTTTAGAACTTAGATAAGAAAAATGTGTGAACCACGAGGATATGAAATGTATGATTTAAATTTTTTTAGTCAGTTATTTTGATGTTTAGTTATATGATCCACAACGATATAAAAATAGATTCATCTAATTATGTGATCCATAACAGTATGAAACCATATGAAAAATAGGATAACAATATGAAAGAATATAATTCATTCATTTAATTGAAGATATTTTTCTTGTCAATTTCATGTAAACTTAGCTGGAATCTTCATTCTGTTTAAGATTTACTTAATTCATTTGCCTATTTCTCATCATTCCAAAAAGTCTTATGTTCTTCTTGATCTAAGTCTAAGAACATTACATAGTGCCTAAAGCAAAATGATATATTATTAAGTTTCTTTGTCTTGTCCTTCTTTTCTGTCACGTATATTATATGTATATATAATTCTCCTTTTTTTTTGTCTTGAAAGGATGAATTCAGTAAACTTGTGCAACAGTGGAATACTCAGCGAAGTCAAGCTCTTGAAAGGGCTCTAACAAAAATCCTTTATCCTCAAATGGAAAAAGAAATCCGAATGAAATTGCTCCATGAAGGAAGGGATTTCATACAAAGGGTGAATATTCCTCTCTTTCTATTTTCTTCCTTTTCTTTAATTTTTTTCTATCTTTGCCTATTGCACTCTCTTCAGTCTTTTTCAGACAGCCATCTCACTCACACACTTCCAAGATGGCGCTTTGTCAGTCATTCCAGAATTGTAGATTGTAGAAAGATCAGTATTCCAACAGTTTGACTCTGCCAATCTGTGGTCCAATACCTCTCTATTAGACTCTTAATCAGCATCCATGGTGTTGTGTCAGTATCATTTCAAACAGTTGAAACCAGTCATTCTGGACTTAGACACCCCCATACACTCGTACACAAGAGGGCAATTTAAATGGGAGGGGACAATCTGGAATTGGGGTGTAAAGAGTGTCTCAAACTGAGTGGTGATAAGGCTTAACTGATTAATTTCTAAGTACATGAAACAATTATAAATTTTATCATAAATTCCATGGAAACTCCTGCTTAAGCCATTTTCTTTGTAAGGTATAAAAACAATGAAATGATTGCATTGTTGTTACCAAGTTCCACACAAAAAAAATTATAAATATATTCATATTACCCTATAACACATATATCTCAGTATTTTTTTAATTTCATTTCTTACAAAGAATTTACCTATTAACAGATATCTTCCTTTGTTTAAAATTCAAAATTTTGTTTTATTTCTCTATTTGATATAACATTCTAGACATATACCTTTACAACACCAAATTTAGTAACTGGGACATCAGTTTTTATTAGTGGAGCAAATAGGTCAAGAACAACTACATAATATGGCCAACAAAACAAATTGCCCTCAAGTTGTTTAATTACTAAGTATTGTAGACTTGAGTACAAATTGTTTTCCATTCAATGTCAGGCTATGCATAATAATTGATAATTAAAAATAATTTTATTGGAAAGAAAGCAAAAATCTCCATGACTTAAGTGGGGTAACCTCCAGCAAAGGAGAAATTTAGGTTGGATGGAATAAGGCTATTAGTTGAAAAGCTGTGGTGAATGTTTATTGACTTGAGGGTAGTGAAAATGTGTGATGCAAGATGGAGTATAAATATGCAATCAATGTGATTTGATTTGAGATGTACTCTCTGAATAATAAACCCACAAATTGAACTAGAAGCAAAAAAACAAAAGCTAGAGCAGAGATCACATTGATGTATATATAAGTCATGATAGCAGATTTTTTTTTTTTTTTTTTGTAAGATATTTGAATTTCAAATCTTGTTGACAAAAGTGGGGAAAGACCTTGAAAAGATTGGAAGCCACAAACCTGGACAATTTATAAAATAAACTAGTTTACTCTTGCTGTCAAAAAATTACGACAATATTGATGTCATTTTGTGCTTGCATTTCTCTGCGTTTTTTTTGTTTATTTTCAACCTGTATGAATCTGCATTTTTTTATGCATTTGCAAGAATTAGCTCTTGATAGTTATCTCCTGTGACAAATGTTTCAGACAAAAATATGCGCCTGACATATTATCTAAGTTGATGTTGATACACTTGTATTGATTGTGATTTGATTTAAAAGTTTGTCTTGTTTGTTCGTTTTGCAGGCTTGCTGTCGAAGATTGCACAACTGGCTCAAAGTCGCCCCTTACCAATTTGACCAACAATTGGATGATGACTATGATTATGATGATAACAACAATGGTGTGAAAGTCATGGGAGTCGCTTATTCGACGGATAGGTAACAACCTTTCTCTTTTTTCTTGAAACCTTAAACGCTGTCGACGGCATTGGATTTTTCTGTTTGGCCTTTGCATATTACAAGTTCTCATTTTTGGATGGGGGTTTCATGTGGCCTCATTGGCATCCTAAGCTTTTTTATCCGTAGTTTGGTAGGCAAAAAACCTAGGCATGAGTTTGAACTTGGCTCATCAATCTTATTGTTAACATATTCCTACAGCTTATTTTCACGGTCTATAAGGATTGAATTTGAAAGAGTTTGAATTTCATTGAAATTGATTGTAAATGATGACATGTGTGTATTCATTAGAATTATAGAAATAATTTTGCCCTGAAACTGTTTATATCACTTTAGTAATTATAAATTGTATCTGTATGAGAAGCTTTATGCACTGAAGACGTTGATGAAAATTCTTCTTTTAATGATATAAAAAGATTTTCAGTCTTAAAATGTAAATTTCAACTAAAGTACTTATAGAATTTGTTTTTTATTTCTCTCAATTTATGTTATGCAAATCAATTATTCACTTATAAATGTAACTCCAAAGATGTTCAAACTTCTCATGATGCTTTCTATTGAGTGACTAATCAGACCTGCTAATTATTTTAATTATATTTTTTAATTCTTTAAATGTTGTTTTCTTTTGAAGGGATACTCCTGCGTTTGCTACAATAATTGATGGAAATGGTCAAGTAACAGATTTTCTTCGTTTACAAGATCTGACCAAAAGACGGAACGCATGGAGGCCAAAAGATAAAGAGGCTAAGGTAAATGAAAAAATGTCATTTCTTGAGTGTCATCTTATCTTCCCTTTTTTTTTTTTTTTTTTTTTTTTTTTTTGTCGGTAACAGACCAAAAAGCTTGTCAGAAACTGAAGAAGTGTAGGAAAAATCTCTACTTTTGGGACAATAATTGATTTTTTTTTTTTTTTTTTGTTTCATCTGAATGTTTATGTAACAAAGATCAGTTACTTATAACTGAAAGTGTATCATCAAAGAAAGTATTTATTTGGCCAATTGATTTTTCTTTCTGATGTATTCATCATCATTTAATCCTATATTGTTTAACATATTGAAGTATTTGACAGCAAGCATACATTAGTTTTACTAAAATAATCTCTTTGGTTTAATGCTTATAAAAAGTTTAGTTGTAAAAATTTTAAAAAAATAATCTGTTAAACCCACTCAACTGTCAAGACCAAGTCTGGAGTTGACTTAGTTCTTCTTGTTACGGTAGGGGAAACAATCTCAACCAAAATGGGTGTAAACCAATATGTAAAACTCTCATTCCTCTACTGTGATTTGAACTCCTGACAACTGATTGCCAGCAGACTTTCTTACTGACAGTCAAATTGACATTTGATAAATTTTCGTACAGATATGCACAAACTTATTTCATTCAAATAGTGAATGCCTTTTTCACGAGAAAAATATTCGTTATTCATTATATATACATTACAAAAGTTGAAGTAATCATCTTGAGTCAGAAAAGAAGTTGCTGTGAAGTTTGACTCTGCAACTGGCCGTCTTGTTTCCTCCTAAACTTTGCATTTTTCCAATTTGCATATTTTTATAGGTTCGGTAGAAAACATAAATGAGGCATTTAGTCTCAAAAAAATTTCATGGATTTTCATTTTTGTTCATGAAACACCAATCAAATGATCTATGTCTAAAGATCAGTAAGAACGATAAAAATAGCTCTTTATTGATGATTTTTTTATCTTGAAATATGCAGACCAGAAAAAAATTTCTACTTTGGCGACATGTTCATCAGAAGTAGCTTTTTTGGAAAAAAAATTTTTTGATGGAAACTTTAACCAATGTCTTTTCATAATTTTTTTGCAATAAAAAAATATCATATATTTTTTCCAGGAAAAGGACATATCTAGGTTAAAGACTTTCATGGCTAAAAAGAAGCCTCATGCTGTGGCTGTAACTGGAGAATCAAGGTAGGCTTTAAATTTTGTGCTGTTTTTTCTTTTTTTAAAAGTGAAAATCTACAGTGTTTTCTGAAGTGTGTGTATGTAATATATATATATATATATATATATTAGAAAGCTTTACGGCTTCAAACACTAAATATTGAAAAACTTTTTCTAAATTTTTTTGTGTCACTTCAGTCACTTATTTCCCAATATCTGTTAATATGATATATATGTATAAGAGAGAAAGAGGGAGATTAAAGAGCAAAAATTCCACCATCACTTTTGACCCTTTGCAAGGAAGATGAGAAAGTATCCATTCGCCCTTGACACTTTAAGTGTTGGCAGGGGAGAGGTTATTTTTCTTTCACTTTTAGATCCATTTAAGTATTTATCTATAATCATATAAGATAGGAAAATACGTATATGGAAAGTTCCCACTTTTATGTAATAATTACATGGTAAATAAACCTTCTTACACTAAATCCTTCAGAAATTTGCTTTTCCCAAAAATTCGTCATTTTAGAATTTGTCCCCAGGTCCATTAAGTAAGCATGCCAAATTTGGTTGAGATGATCTCATGTTTTGGTACTTTTTATTGTGTGACAGACAAAGACAGACCTCCCACTTATGTGTATCACCTAGATCTGATAATTATGAAGACAATTAATTGTGATCTAATTCTCAGCACTTTTTAGCAAATTGAGCTGCCTTAGGTTGTGTAAATAAAGAAATGAGTGTCATTCGGGGATTGAACCCGCTTCCACCTTTGAAGAGGCCTTATACTCAGGCTTTGCTCTTACCACTGAGCTAACAACTCATAAATGCGCCAATATTACTCATTACCTTATTGGACTATCTTAAGCACAATTATGGGTACAACTTGATATAGTTGATTCATGCACAACGCTCATTTCTTTATTCATTTACTCAATCTAAGGCCACTTGATTTGGTACTGAGTAAAATCTGTTCCAAGAATTAGTTTCTAATTAGTTGTCTTTATAATTATCACCTTTTGTTGGATATATATTGTCCATTTACTGATAAATCATATATATACATATAAATGATGATATCGTTTCAAATCTTCTAAGCTCAATATAAAGTGTTCTTGATTATTGGAAAAAAAATTTGGTTTAGTAAAAGAGGTGTGATGTTTTGGGGGAGCAAATTAAATTGTTACTTTGATTTGTCATATAAATGTAATGACTGAAAATGAAGCCAACTTGGTTTTTACAAATCTGTAATATCAGATCTACTGATGTGTCATAGAGAGTAATGTGATGATTTTTCCTTTTGTTTTCTTCCAGAGAGAGTTTGATGATCATTGATGATATAAAAGCTATAATCAGTGAATTAGAACAGGAAGACATTCCTCCTATCAATGTGGAATTAGTTGAACATGATTTGGCATTGGTTTATGAGAACAGCAACCGAGCAATGGTGAGTAATTTTCGACTTTTCTTCCATAATGTCTTCTAATTGGGGTCAGTTTTATTACTCTATTGGCACAAGGAAAGAATTAAGTGCATCAATGCCTTCCTATTTATTGAATCACTGTAGCCCCATAAATGGTCCAACCAACCAACCAGTTAAGTGGGCTACAGATTCTTCTTTGATCTTCTTGTGTCTCCAGGTGTTCCTGGTCGCATTTTTGGTGTTACAACCTTGAAAATTTGCATGAGTATACCACTAGGTACCGTCTAAAAACTTTCTTTTTTTAATAAGGGTTTTTTAGGGGTCTTTATGGCCATTTTGAACAATGCAATGCCCAAATCTTGTACTGGTAATTTTTTTTTTTTTTTTTTTTTAGATAATTAGTTCTGCTACACATGCCAGCTATGATGATTCATTTATGCGAAATTTAGATATTAATAGATGTTTCTTTGTTTACAGAATGAATTCCGTGATTATCCCCCAGTATTACGACATGCAGTCTCTATTGCCCGTCGTCTCCAGGACCCCCTGATTGAATTTGCTTCTTTATGCAATCCTGATGAAGATATCCTCTGCCTGAAATACCATCACTTACAGGTGATTAGCTTGTGGCTTCTTTTTACTTTTATTTCCCCCCTCTTTGACATCCTCCTTTTTTTACTTCCCCCTCTTTGACATCCTCCTTTTTTTTTACTTCCCCCTCTTTGACATCCTCCTTTTTTTACTTCCCCCTCTTTGACATCCTCCTTTTTTTACTTCACCCTTCTTTGACATCCTCCTTTTTTTACTTCACCCTTCTTTGACTTTCTCTTGATCTTTGACTCTCTCTCGATCTTTGACACAATTTCATCCTTTCATTTCTGTCTCCTTTTTTCAGGATTGTTTACCAAAAGATGTTTTGTTGAATGCTCTCCATCTCGAATTCATCAACCGTGTCAATGAAGTAGGAGTTGATGTTAACCAAGCTCTTGATTTCAATCATCATGCCTCACTTCTCCAATTTGTATGTGGCCTGGGACCCAGGAAAGGGTCACATCTTACTCGTGTAAGTATCTTCTGTTCATTTTTCTCCTCCAACTCTAGAGACATGTCATCTAGGTGGGCAAGGTAGGCAGTGTCTACCCTCACTGGAATTATAAAGGTGAAACATTAATACAAAATGTAAGAGATTTCCATTTGTAGATTCGTATTATAATTAAGTAAAGGGTTATTTTTAGACAGGCATGATTTTCTCATACACTGCTACATTTGATAAACAACAGAGATTCTGCCTTCGCTACAGTTAATCAGCTTGTGTATGCAGCGGAGCAGAAAGTGGGCACATGTGTTACATCATTTACCTCAATTGTTTTAGTTAATTTCTATTTTATTTCCAAATATAATCCTGAAAAATCAGAAATTAGAAATTCTCCTTATATCACATTGTAATGGAGTCATGTGTTCATGAAATTTGTTGACTTTAGAAACAAAACAAATGGAAAATATTCAGCGCCTAATATACAATCGCATTTTAAAAATCTGCTAAATAATAAAATTTAACACAAACTTCAACGTCTATTCATCAATTACTGGATTTATTTGAGTCACACAGGACTCCAGCTGTGACATAGTTATTTATTGTCGTAATGTCAAGTTGTTTTTTAATGCATAGACTTAATATATATTTTTTTCTTGCCATTTCCATTTTAGATTCTCAAACAAAACAATAGCCGCTTGGAAAACCGCACTCAACTTGTAACTGTTTGTCACATGGGCCCCAAAGTTTTCATCAACTGTGCTGGCTTCATTAAAATTGATACAAGCTCTTTGGGAGATAGGTAAGTTGTTGCTGCTCCTTCATCAACTACCAAGATTATATGATTTTCAAATTGCCTTTCACTTTTTTAACTACTAGATGATCACTGGTCCCCATTTTCAATACAATTATATATCAGCTTATCTCCGATTGCAGATATGTCCTTATTAAAAATTTGTTCTTCGTCAAATTGCATACAATAAATTTATGACTGAAATGATGCATCTGACATGCCAAACTGATGTTTCCATAAACGAACAAAAGACAGACTTTCATAATTGCATTTATTTCTGATGAATATATTATTTAATTATCTTTTTGATAAAACAAATTATTCTTTTAGATCCTTTGTAGGCTGCTAAAACACTGCCATAAGTTTAAGTATATGAAAGTGTTATAGCAATTTTAATTTTAGATACATCTTCTCATTTTTTAAAAGTTTTCTTTTTTTTTTTCTGTCACTATTTTCCTTTCTAATTGTTGAATCTTTGATTTTTCTCTCAGTACTGAAGCTTATGTTGAAGTCCTCGATGGCTCTCGTGTTCATCCTGAAACTTATGAATGGGCGAGGAAAATGGCAGTGGATGCTCTTGAATATGATGACACGGCTGAAGATGCCAACCCTGCTGGCGCATTGGAAGAGATTCTGGAAAGCCCTGAACGGCTCAAAGACCTTGACCTGGACGCTTTTGCAGAAGAACTCGATCGACAGGTAAATTCACACAACTTTTATGAACTCTTGATCTCATTGGCTAATCTTTATACATGTAATATCTTGTAACCTGCTTTTATATCATATACCATCTGAAGGCCCATATTTCCTGTCTATAACATTTGCTGAAGGAGATAACTGTAAAAATGCTAATTATAGAGTAGTATCTCTTTTTTGCATATGCTTGATGCATTCTGGTTGAACATGAACAAAATTCAGAGCAACATAATGTTTTTGATATTTGATACAGTGCGATTGCAAAATTATTTGAATGATGTCATTGGTAAACTAATTATACATGAAATATCTTTTATTGTGGCAATGACACGTATTCATTCTTGACCAATGACGATCCCTTTTCCTTCATTTACAATGCACAGCATATAGATTAGATTGATTAAATTGATGGTAATTGCCTCTTCGCTTTACACCATTTCGTTTAATGAAAAGAATTACTCTTTCGGATAGCGGGGGAAATGTGTGTACCCATGATTTTTTTTCATGGATTTTCGTGGATTAACTGGTGATAAAATTCCTTTCATATATGTAATGAGTGATTGGTAATTGGTTAACTTTATTGAATCTTTTCAATTTCAGGGCTATGGTAATAAACACATTACGTTGTATGATATCCGAGCTGAATTGAACCATCGTTACAAGGATCTGAGAACACCTTTCAGGCCACCTAACAATGAAGAAAAATTCAATATGCTTACCAAGGAAACCCCTATCACATTTTATGTTGGTGAGTAAATGTGCAAATCTCTATTATCATTCCACTTGGGATTCTGATAACACTATAGTAATGCCCCACTCAGAGCAACCCTGTTTAGTGCTGATTCACTATTTTTTAAAATTTTTAATTTTTTTCTACATAATAAATAGAGTAATATTAATTTTCTGAAATGAATGATACTAAAAGATGGTATCATGGACTGTCTCCAAAATAACTGTATACTGTACACTTGGGTTATGGTGCCTTGTGAATGAGAATATACACATACACAGTAATTCACCTGATTGAAACTTAGTGTTATTTCACCAGCTTTGTGAAGCAGCTAAATAAAACGAGATAAAATTAGCCTTCCACTGGCTTATTTACTTTTTCCAGGAAGACAGAGGTGTAAAAATGTCAGTTTTTGTTGGTTTTGTGTTTTGTTCTCAGATATCAATAATTTATTTGCTAATGAAATCTTTCTACTCTTGAACTTTTTTCCCTTGCAGGTAAACTGGTTCTGTGTGTGGTGACTGGTATTGCTCGTAAGCGACCCCAGGGAGAACAGCTCGATGAAGCAAACCCTGTTAGGAATGAAGAGACTGGATTGTGGCAGTGTCCGTTTTGTCAGAAAAAAGATTTTCCTGAACTTAGTGAGGTAACAAATGATTCTTTCCTTAAATTTCTGCTATCCAATTAGAATATTGAACACTTGTTTTCCTTTCCCTTTGTAAAGATAACAGCACTATTGCTTTGAATATTTTTTAAACATTCTGAAATTTTCTAATTTTTGTTTTTTCACCATTAAAAAAAAAAAAAAACGATCCTCGACAAAGACGTCCACTTAGAACAAACTCCCATGTGCAATCTTACTGTAGATCTTGGTGTATGAAACACCAGCATCAAATAGCATTCCACATGGTGTTTGGTTTGTGCGTATCTTGTTGGCTGAGATCTGAAAACATTGTGGATATTTTTGCTTTCTTTGATTTTTTTTTTTTTTGTTGCTTTCAATGAGAAATTTAAGAAAACATTATTTACATAATTGGTTTTTTTTTTCTTAGGTTTGGAGCCATTTTGATGCTGGTAACTGCCCAGGATCTGCTGTTGGCGTAAAAGTTCGTTTAGACAACAGTGTCTCTGGTTTCATTCCAACGAAAATGATCAGTGACAAGCAAGTGACAAACCCTGAAGACAGAGTAAAGGTAGATTGAACCAGATTTTTATCTCAACAAAATTTTCTCTTAACAAAATTTCCTCTCATAATGAAAATGTTGAAACATTAATTTTTGACCACTATTTACCTCCATCTTAATTTATCAGTTGCTTTTTATCGCAATTTTTGTTCAGGCCCTTAATCTAGTGTATCTTTCTATCATATTGAAGCATAAATTAACTTTATTGATTTGCTTGTCTGTTCTGTCATGAAAAAAGAGTATAATAATTTTTTTAAGAATCCATGATGCATTTTTCATTCTAAAAGAAAGGAGAAAGATGAACAACATGACGGCTCTTTGATATTTGTAACCCAATAACCCAGTGAACCTTAGACCCCACTCCCCACCCCCAACTGTCATTATGAAGATGCTTATCTCACAATCTAATAAAGAAAATACAATCCCCATTTAATTTCCAATGAATACACTTATACTAGAATATATATTTATATAATTTGTCCATGCATTTTTGATGGATACTATGCTGGTCTATTTATAACTATTCACAGAAATAGTCCAATATTCTGTATGGTTGTTTTTCTAATCCAACCTGGTTGATTATTTGTGTTTCTTACTTTCTCTTCAGATTGGCCAAACCCTTCATTGCAGAATTAGCAAAATTGACATTGACCGATTCCAAGTGGAACTGACATGTCGTTCTTCAGATCTCCAAGACAAAGATGGCAATTGGAAGTGAGTAATTAATTCATTAAGCACCTTAAATTCAAGTGTTTGTCTTCCCTATCTTAAATTCTTCGATGTATTCCATTAACCATCTATAGTTTTGTAAAGAGTCATTAACATTCAAAGAGTTTTCTGGATTGGCAGAAATTTGGTTTGAATAATAAAAATTACTGGAAAAATTCAATTGTCAGAAAAATCTGTATATTCCATTAACTCAAAAAAAAATTACAGTATTTGTTTGAGTTATTGCGGAAAAAGTTTACTTCTAAAATGGAAGTATTTCATTGTTGACTGAATTTCCATTTTGGGGAATAAAATGTTCTAAAACTATCAACAATTATAACTCCTGATTAGCAGCTATGTTTTGTGTTAATTACATTAAGTCAATCACATTTAAGATTCTCATTTATTTTTATCTCTGATTAAATTTTTCATTTTTAAGGCCCCAGAGAGATCTGTACTTTGATTATGATGCTGAGAAAAGTGATCTGTCAAAGGAAGAAGACCGAAGAAAGGTCCAGGCCAGACAAAGTAAGTCATGTTTTTTTTTTTTATTACCATTATCATTAATCACTGTTACCCGCTACAAACGGGTTTAATCACTGTTACCCGCTACAAACGGGTTTAATCACTGTGACTTGGATTAGATCACTTATGTGTTCTGACATTCATATCTATCTATCCATCCATTTGGACTTTGCCCAGCCCTTAACATTCATCGTAGAAACTTGAACACACATACTCCTCTCAATGAGTAGGGATAATGTTTTTTACTTTCTTTTTTATTTTTTGAAAATTCACCTCCACCATAGGTTTTTAGTGGGGGGGGGGCATCAGTATGCAACGTAAATTTTTACTAAATTGGTCACTAGTTTGTGCTCACTTATTTTTTGAAAATTCAGATGTTTTTTTAGTGATCACAGCCCAGCAGATACCAGAGAAGTAACTTATTCATTTATACCTCATTTAAAAAATCATAAACTCTTGGATCGCATTTTAAATCCTAATATGGGGGGGGGTATTTTACAAAAGATTTCAGGTATTTACATTTTTTTTTTTTTTTTTTTTGCATAAATAATTTCATTAATTTTTGGAATATGAAATCTTGAAAATTATTTTTCTATATTGGACATAGAGTGGATAGAGGCTGGGTCAAGGGTACTCTTCTAAAAAAAAAAATCTGTGATAGACATTTTTTTTGTTTGGTCACAACTCCCTTAGAAATTTAAGTAGCCTGTATTAAACAAAATCTAAGCAAATTTCATTGATAAAGTAAATTGAGTTCTGATAGAATTGTTATATAACGTTTATATTTGCAATCTACTTTCAATTGCCAGTTTTGAGTGTTGAATTTATTTCTTGTTTCAGCTTATATCAAGAGAGTTATTGTACATCCAACATTTCATAACATCAGCTTTAAAGAATGTGAAAAGTTAATGGCTGGAATGGACCAAGGGGAAGTAATCATTCGACCAAGCAGTAAGGTAAGCGAGAAACTTGAAAAATCAGGAAAGATAACTCTTACTCTATATCATAATAGCTGTTACTTTTGTATATAAAAAAATCGCCACTAAACAGATATTATGGGACAGAAGTATAAACTAATATATGATCCGAATTGATTGATGGCAAATGATGTAAACCCAGAAAGATCTTCCTTTAAAAAGGTCCTTCATCCAAGCTTAATAATTATTCAACTTCTTTTGTAAGGTAAAGTGTCTGTCTCTTGAGAGACGCTCTCAGTGGAGTATGACTGCCGGTGAGAAAGTTTCATATCTGGTTGAGATCAAGACTTAATAGATATGTTTTCATGATCATCCCCTTGTCAGGAGGCAAGTTCGCCTATGGGATATCTCCACCCTGACTCAATTAGCTTCTGGGTGCACAGGGAAATATGTCTTGAATGAAGAGTTTTCCGCACTTGGGGAATCAAACCCGACATCTTCTGCATGTGAGACAGACATGCTAACCATTACTCTATTTGAGTGGACTAATGGATTTAGTACAATGCTGTGATTTCTTTTGTAAAAACAAATTTTCTTGTTGGCGTAAGGAGTAAGTTTCCTTAGAGCTGAGGACCTTTTAAATTAATAACCTTTGGTGGGGGGATTTTCAACTAGTCCCTGCTGAAGGCCAAAATGGGTCTTTATGCCCCAATGAAAGATCATGGATTTGAACTATGTATTCTTTGAATCATGCCTTATTTCAAAATCATTACCATCATAAACTATAGGATTGCATTTATAATTAAAATATCGGGAGGTAGGAGTATTTTACAAAAGATTTCAAGTACTCGCATCTTTTTTAAATCTAGATTTTTTACTGGATTTTGTATTTGAGATGTGAAATCTTGAAAAAAATTTTTTGTTTGTTTGAGGGGTCAAGGGGACTACACTAAAAAAAAAAAATTCATTTTTTAAGTTTAAAAAAAAAGTAATATGCTAGAGACCTGCTCCAGGGTTCTATGAGTAACAATTGAAAATTTGGTGGCCATAGCTTTAGCCATCCTTGAGTTATGTGATGATGTGGTAAAAGACAGCCATTTGTGCTATATTGAAAGTCTGTCTTAATATCAAGCATCAATACAATTTTCTCAAGTCATGGAAGAACATCAGTTCTGTACACATTTATATAGAGAGAATGTCATCTAGAAATAATGACGTTAATATGTGTATATATATTTTATGTGTTTATTCCCATTTTTAATGGTTTGTCTTGTTTGTTTCTGCTTCAGGGTGCTGACCATTTGACTGTGACGTGGAAAACTGCTGAGGAAGTTTTGCAGCACATTGACGTGCGAGAAGAAGGCAAAGAAAATGCTTTCAGTTTGGGAAGATCACTGTGGATCGGAAATGAGGTTTGTGAAGAAAATATTCCCTCTTGGACATTTCTCTCTTCTCCATAACATTCTGCTAGCAGAAATCATTGGAACATTCACTTGAGGTTGATTTGAAAGCAAATTTCTGTTGTTCATGAGTTCATTGGGATGAAAATCATCATGATTACTATTGTATCATAAATAGTTGTAATTAATTTATTGACTAATATTAACTTCGTCCTATTCTTTATTTCTGATCCACCCTGTATACTCGGTCATAGATTGACAACCTTCGTGATGAAAGTGACTGAAACAATTAGGATGAAGATGAATAGTTGTAAAAATATTTATAATAATGGGTTACTATCTTTCCTCTAATAGCTTTTTAAGGTAATTCCCTATATTTGTCAATAAGATTACTAGTTTCCCCCCCCCAAAAGTTGTAATAAGAATTAGTTGAATTTTATGATTGTACAGACCTTTGGTTGCACAGCTGTACTTCATCTTACATCATGCATTCCCACTAGCCTTAGGCCAAAAACACCCACTGTGACTTATATTTTTGCCTAATTGCCCAATTTACCCCCAGGGGCGAATCCCCCCCCCCATCCCCTTCAAGTTGGGAACCACTGATATAATAGAAAGTAAATGATAAAATATTGGATGAAATCAATATCCTGACCTCTAATGCTGTATCTTCAAGTTATAAATGTTCTAGTGATTTGAGACTGCTGTTCAATTATAGAATTTTTTACTGACATTATTTGTCTTTTCCCAGGAATTTGAAGACTTGGATGAAATCATTGCTCGACACATTCAACCAATGGCAGCATTTGCCCGTGATATCATTCATTTCAAATACTACAAAGAAGGCTGTGATGGTAAAAAAGATGCAATAGACAAAACTCTTATTGAAGAAAAGAAAAAAGCACCTTCAAGGTAAATATACACTTCTTCCTTCATTTATTCTTTTTTATACCTCTTCCCACCAACTATTTTGCCAACAGGCCTCGACTCATGAAGGCCAGGAATGCACTTAGCAGTGCTTCAAATTTTGCAGCCATTTTGATTACATAATGAGATCCACATGACCATTATGCTTGTATAACTTTTCATATAAATAAAATCCATATCTGATAACTTACTACCACTATTTTGCATATGATCTCTGGGGATCCACATTGACTGACTTCAGCCATAAAAATCTTTGATAGAAGACAGCCAAAATTCTGGCTATTTTTTTTTTTTTTTTTTTAAAGAATAATTAGCTGATTCAAGTTTATTTTAGAACTCCGAACTTGAGTGTTCTATATTTTTAGCCATAAAGTTAGCCTATTGTGAAAAGAATTAGCCAATTTTGGCCTCTTCTAAAAGTTTCAGCCCCCCCAAAATCAAAGTGAGGGTCAGTGCATTGTATCGGTCACCCACTTTGGAAACAATTCATACAATCCCACTTGGGAACCAAGTCACTCTTTATCTGTGAACAAATTATTTTTTCTCAAAAATGAAAAAGGTTTCCAAGAAACTAAAGTCAGAATCAGTCAATTCTGAATCAGAAAAATATCTTTTTAATGTTTTTGTTAATTATGGTTCAACAAAACTTGACCAAAAATTTAGTAAATTCATAGTAATAAAATAATACTCTGATAATGTATGTCCACAATTAAAGTTACATTTAATTCATCATCATGATATTTTAAAAAAATTTGAATTTTTTTCCGTTTATCCTTTGTCATCTCATTTTGCTTTGAAAATTTAAAAACTGTCTGAATGAATATTACGTGAATCTTTAAAAGAATTTCCTATATTTTTGAATTATTTTAAATATTCAAAGAAGTCTCTAAAAAAAAATTTTGATATTTATATTTATTTTTTTACTGAAAATGTAGATAATTTATGGGTTCACATATAAGTGAATATTTACAAAGAAGAGCAATATTTTACTTTTTACCTCCCAATTTTAGTATTAGTCCTAAATAGAGCTTTAATTATAGAACTTTCGCACAGATTTAGAAAAAAAATAGTTACACAATTTACCTTTCCTCACGCTTATCTTTCATGCATGTAAAAATCTCAACTGTCCAATGATAAGTATTACTAAATCACTAACATAATTAGTGGGTGTTGGTATTTCATATTATGAACACATGAAATTTTTTTTTTTTTTTTCTCCCAAAATTTGAAAAGGAAACTTCTCCATGCATAAGTAATGAAAATTAATGTGTGATTTTTGGTATCTTAAAAAAAGTTTTAGGTGTTTTCTGTGTTACATTTTCTGCTTCAATTTTCAAGTTGGTGTAGCTGGCTGTTTACCATGTGTACATGCCACACCAATTGAGACAAAAACCATTGTTCAGCCTTTTTTTCTTTTTTTCTTTTCTTTTCTAAATTTGGATTTTTAGTGACTCAATGAAAGAAGTAAGTTATCTATTAATCACTGATTTTTCCAATTTTCTTATTGGTATCCCCCAACATGGAGTATTGCCAGTAGACTTTGGTCATGTGACAGTTTCTATTGAGTGGCTAACCTGACTCATTATTTTTGTTTGTCACTGGAATTGCTTTGTTTCTTTCAGAATTCCTTATTTGCTGACTGTTTCCTACCAATACCCTGGGAAGTTTATGCTATCTTACTTGCCTCGTAACAAACCACGACATGAATATGTCACAGTTACTCCAGATGGGATTCGGTACAGATCACAGAGCTTCCATTCACTCAACTCTCTAGTTCGTTGGTTCAAAGAACATTTCAGAGATCCAGTTCCAGGTAAGGAATTCAAAGGAAATATTTTGACTCTTCATTCAAGTCTTGAGTGCATCAAGATAATAACATAGTGAGAGAGAGAAAAAAAAGTTTGAAAAACTCAAAGAAAAATTTACCCAGAACCTAGAAATATTTTAAAACCTTTTGAAAGTCATATATATATATATATATATATATATATATATATATATATATGCATATTTTTGTGTGAAAAGATTTTTGTATGTATGTATCTCTCTTCCTGTTGTTTACATGAACAGAACCAACTGCTTGAGTTTTGGTTTGTGTTCATTACAAGATTTACTATTTTGAAGATGTAATATGTTTGCAAATTGATTATTTTTCATCCTTGAATATCCTTTGTCTTTTCCTACAGGAACACCATCAAGCAGTTCGAGAACACCCGCTCCACCATTCACTACTCCTGCTCTTACTATGCAAGGTAAGGAAAACATTTTTCAAAAAATATATGGATGTCTATTGAGCTTAGCTCAATGTTGGGAAATCAGAGTTTTTCACCAATCTTCCAAGTGGAGGGGATATGCGAATAGCGTTGTAGTTTACGGCACCCACATTGGAATGAGCGAGCCAAATTCAAGCTCCGTTTGAGGCTGTTTTTGTTCACTTTGCACTGAAGCCGTTTTGGAAAGGCATGAATCCACTTCTTCTTCAAGCTATAGGTGAAATAGCTGGCAGACTGTGCTCTCTGACCTTGGGAAAGCAACCAGTCTAGGAGATGGGCAACTCTGATTCCAAACTAGGGAGTGGAGCCCCCCCACCCCCACCAAAGCATTTAGATGCCAATTTTGATGTTGTTAAGGCAGCTCCTGCAGCCAAGCTGGTGACAAACGTATCATATTCTACTTTCCTTTAGAACAAGATCAGTGCGGTCGAGAGGTGGATTATATCAACTTGACATTCCCAAGATCCCAATATACTTTGTGCCCGGCTTTCACTCTGGAGAGGTCATTTTGGCATTGTACCATTGTCTATCGTAACAGTAGGCCTCCTCCTTCCAAGTGGACTGGACCTGAATATAAGCAATTATAAACTTGGCTTTTACCAATCACTGGCACCAATGAGAAATACTTTTCCACCCTGCCTATGATAATTTTGCAATATATGAAATTCACTAAAATGGTTGAATTTATTGTCCTGTTATAAATTATCGCATTTTCTACTTTTTTGAGTAACATATACACTTATTTTCAGTAATTTTGACTGCTTATTTACCTTGATTTTTTTAAATGTATTTATTAAATGAAATTAGCATAAAGGTAAATAAGTCATCAAAATTACTGAAAATCAGGTTACAATACTTTGTCTAATAAGTAAATATATATATATATTCTGGTTTTTAGCTACAAAATTAGGGGTCCTATTATATCAAAATCACATTGTACTTGAGTAAATATGGTGCACTTATTAATTATTTATGTAAGACAAAGGGTCCTAGAAAAAAAAATATTGTTTTTGTCTTATTCATTTAGCAGAATTGATTTTCCTTGTTAGCTGCTATGAAAATCCTTATCTCATTCTTTCTGTTTTCCTTCTCAGGCGTTGATGCTGCAACCATTCAAAGAGCAGCTGCTGGTCTCCCCAATAACATCTACAATACGCTGGCCCAAGTTGCCAGTGGCACACCTCAGCACTTGGCAAACAGCTCGAACTATGCAGGAGCTTACAGTGGCAGCAATTATTATCAGGTAAAAAACGTCTTTCTCTTTATTCACTTTTATCTTTCACCTTCAAGTCAATATAAAAAATTTTCATTCACTAATGACTAAATTTGTTTCTGATTCATTATATTAAAGCATTTAAAAATCATACTACTGTCACATTTTGGGGGCTACAACCTTGAAAATTTGCTTGAGTACACCACTAGACACCATCTAAAAACTTTGTTTTTGTTTTTCCAAAAAGGTACTTTTTGAGGGTTTTTTCTACCCATTTTAGGACTGACAATGTCCAAATCTTGTGCTGCTATTTATTTAAGATAATCTTAGATAAAACTTATATTTTTAGTTGATTTTAGATAAAAGATCTATATCTAAAGATGATTTTGGATAAGAGATCTATATCTGAAGATGATTTTGGATAAGAGATCTATATCTGAAAATGATTTTGGATAAGTTATTTATTTATTTTTTAAAAATAATTAGTTCTGGTACGCCTTATGTACATTCTCTTCTTTAAGAAACTCTGCTCTAATAATGTTACTTTTTTCTTTTAGAAACTCTGCTCTGATTTTTCTTGTCTTTTTGTTGTGAGTTATTAGATGAATTTTTGCTGGTTTTCTCTTTCAGCCAATGGCCACCCCAATGATGACTCCAATGTTAACACCTTCATACCACGGCCAGACACTGCAAGCAACACCTGCACATTCATTAGCCACACCCTCTTATCAGCCAACACCCCGATCAACTATTTGGCCTGGTGCCACGCCTAGCCGCACCCCACAGAGAACACAGCCCCGTCCCACAACGAGCAGTACAGATTGGGCCAAGGCGGCTGAAATGTGGGCCAAGAGGAAACAGAGTGGAGCATCGACCCCAAAACCAGGAACCCCTCGTCACAGTAGCAGCAGTAGTCCTGCCGTGCGATCGGCACCCAACTCTTCTGAGGGTGCTGGTGATGCCACACCTCTTATAGATGAGCGCTGAGCATATTCAGCTCCTTCTCCCCACCCCTGCCTTTTTTTTTCTCTCTCTCTCTCCTTTTCCGCCAGAACCCTCTTTGTACTCTGACCCATTTTCTGATCCCAGAATATGTTTTTGTGTATGTGTGCGTGTGTGTATGTGGAAATGAACAAAACTGTAAAATGACATGACTGTGTGATTGATCAATCAACCTACGGACTAGTGTGTATGTGTGTGTGTTTGCTAGCGTGTGTGTGCGCGTGCGGGTTTGTCCTTGACCAGCAGGAATCAGCTGGGTAGGCTTACCAACTGGCTACACCCAAGGGTTGAAATCTTGGCCTGAATCCTCGGCTGCTTTTTGGAAGAAATTGAGATGTTCCGACAGACTTTGTCAATCCTTTGTCTATGTTTGGCTTGGAAATGTTTAGAATCTCTTCTTCTCTCTTCTGCCTAAAACAGAGTTGCTTTTTTATTTCAAAATACCCATGCAGGCTCGTGCAAAAACATATGAAAAGGGAATGATTATAGTCAAATAGAAGAAAAAAAAGCAGGCAGTTCAGTTACTTGTGTAATTGTATTACCCCTGTCCCATAATAGTTGTTGCATTTGCTCATATAATGTCATCACTAAACGTATCAACTATTATGGGACAGAAGTTGTAATATTTATTGACTGCAGTAAACTTGATGAGTGCCTAACAAACCGTATTTAAAAAGTTGGTATTTTCGTTATTTTTAGAGCTACAAAGTTTTTTTCTTTTTTTTTTTCATTTTAAAGCTTAAACATTTTATAAATCATTATTCAGGGTGTTCAAGCTTCAAAATAAAATTGAATTGAGCATTATAGCTCTCAACTGATGAAAATATCAATTTTTTAAAAATGGTTTGTTTGGCACTTCTCGTGCATAGCCACTAATATTATTTACAATTAATTGCTATCAAATGAATTTTAGAATAATCCCTGTCTCATGATAAGAGAAAAAGATGAGATGTCCATGATGACATATCTCTAGAAAATTATAATTTGACAATTCTTATTTTTAAACAACCTACATTTTAGGTAAATAATGCTTTCAAGTCATAGCGAAACCTGATGAAAAGACATTTTTTCTCATTTTTCTTTGTGCCAGAAGAAGCATTTATGGAACTGAGACCAATTTTTATATTGAGCTTCATTTTATATATTGATATGCAAACATTTCAGGATTCGGCCGGGCATGCCATATTGGGATACTAAGAGAGAATCAGAGCCTTATTTCCTAAGATGTAGCTTTGATAATCTCCCCTCATGGTCAAATCTGGCAACCCTGGATTAGGTTCCCCTCCAAAAAAAATAATTTTGTGTTAGAAAAAAAAAACAATTTTTTATTTTTCCAATGAAATGATGAAATCTGTTTTATGAAAAAGAAAAAAAAAAAATTATGTCGATCAAATTGATAGAATTGAGAAATATTTTTCCTTTTTCATCCTTATGTTATTGCTTTTTTTAAAAATTCTTCTAAGGCTTGTGTTTTGCTTTTGTCTCCACTTGAACTCTGACCTCTAAAACCAAACAGTGGCTAAACATAGACAAGACAATATTTTTAAGGGCCTGCCTGACATCTGTATTCTACCAGTGTTATCGATCGGTATTTGAGTCCAGGAGAAAAAAAAGCCAGGATTTTGGATGCTGATTTACAAGGGCAGACTGGGACTCTCTATTCGGAAGATTCTTGTACAAAACTTCCTATCTTCCTCTCTTCGGGTTTGTGCAAAGCTTAGTAAATATCAGGATGATTTTTATACATTTTGATTCAATGGCTCAACATTTTTCTTTTTAAAGTTCAGCAAAAAAAAAAAAAAGAGGGAAAAAGCAGCTGAGGATTTTTGGTCAACAACTGGCCCAGATTTTGGGAGGGGGGGGGGGTTGCATGTGACTTTTTGTAAACAACCAAAGGTAAAAAAAAAAGCTTTTCTGTAAAGAACTTGGGAATAAATGTTATTTCACATATATCTGTTTGGATTTTCCTTCTTTAACTCTTCGATTCATACACTGGTGTGGAATTCGTCAATGAATGGGATTAAAAAAAAAATGGAACTCTTTTGTAACTAAGATTGAAGAAAAATATTGAAAGATTGACCAAATGCAAGGAAGTGACTTTAATCAGAAGTTAATCCCCTTGGAATTATGTGTTCTCTAGAATTGGTTTCCAACCTTTTCAAGGTCATTCCCCACTTGAGTTAATAAGATTACTAGTTTCCCCTTCCATTTCAGTGAGTTGCAATGAAGTATTTCAAACTTGTCTATTTTGTATAATTAGATAATGCTTGGATAAGAATTTTAGTTCAATTTTTTATTTGTACAACTGCTGCAGTGTATTTGTTACTCAGAAAAACCAAGCAAAAATAATTAGGAATAGGTCATTTGAATTTATTACAAAAAAAATAGAAATTCTGTTGTTGTAATTGGTGTACACATAAAAGTGATCTCTATTCTCGTTAATTTTTTTTTTGCTACCAGTTCTTTGATTTGTTGGTGAGAAACACATCCCCACGATCCTTAAGCCAGAAACATTCACCACAACATTTATTTTTACCCAATAGCCTTATTCCCCTCTTTGGGGAAGCCCTCACCCCCTTCTGGTTGGGAACTACTGCTTGAGAATGAATTTGGGAGTTAATTAAACATTTGAATTCCTCTGAACCCACAGCTCGTGTTAGAAAATGGAGATCTTACTCCTTTTTTTTTTCTTTTTTTCTTCTTCTCAGATTAATACTTTTAATTTTTCAGCCGATTAGAATGTACCAATCTTGGTCTTCTCAAAAGTAGTGGAAAAGGAATTATATCTTTGTGAGAAACATCATTTTTTTTTCTACTCTTGATGTTCCCAACCTGGAGTCCGCAACGTTGTGACCGGGGTTGGGTAAGCTTGCTGAGTAGGCAGACCTTTCGAAAGTTGGGGGGGGGGAGGCATGGGAAAGTTCATTTAAATAAAAGGCATCCTTAGCAATGAAAAGTTTGGGAACCACTTCTATGTATGTGTAACACAATATCTGCGAAAAATCTTGACCGCAGTTTCAGGACTATCGCGTTTGTTAACATCTATGAAATGTCTTGAATTATCATCCAATTCGCTACCAGTGTAAGAAGGCCTTGCAAGAATGTTGTAGAATATATGCACGACATTTCTTCGTTGATGCTGCCAATTTTAAGTGCAATGATGTTGTTTACTTGATACTGTGTTAATCGCATTCAATAGTGACAGGCCTAAATATCGCCACTCGGTGAAAATACGTAGAAAGTGAATGCAAACCTATGACATGCGTGTCACTGCTGATGATAAATGATACAAGATGGTCTTCAGAAAAAAGAAAAAATTCTTATTTTGAAATTTCAAGTTATATTTTATTAAACTATTAGTTTTATAGATATATCAGAGAAATACGCCACATTTACCTAAAACAAAAATTCATGTAAGCGATGCTCCAATAATATTTTTACTTTATCAAGTTGTCATCACTAGATTCACCTGCTCTGCCTGAGTTTCTGGAGCTATGGGGATGGGGGACTGCCCTTACGCATAACTCTGATCCTGGAGAACCAAGATTTGATACATGCCTCCCACCCCAATCACACAGGTTAGAGTGTACTCAATTAACTGCTGAGTGCAGTGGGAAATTTGTCCCATGAGTTTTCTGCGTTCATTGCTCATACTGAGAATCAAACCCGTGACCTTCTGCACTTGAGGCAGATGTGCTAACCATTACACTATCTGAGGGGATGATAGCAGAAATATTCAAAAAGTTGAAATTTTGACCCCGTGCTCAAAAGGTTTGCCATCACTGAACCCGAGCAAGGTGCAAAAATTTAATATCTTTTTCCAGAATGGTATTTACAGGACCCATCAGTGTATGATGATGTATCAGCAAGATATCTTATCAGCTGCTCTAAAACAAAGAAATTTCTCATTTGGACCAGTGTCCTTATCTCGGTTGTTATTGCCACAACATTTCAGCCATTGTACCCTCCAGCCTTCTTCAGGAATACTCAGTAGCCTTCCAAGAATTTCAAATGAAACCCTTTATTCAATCCAGGGGGGTATATTGCTTTCATTCTAGGTACAGCAGCCAAAACATTGTGGTGATAATCAACATGAGGACATTAATCCAAATAAATCTGTGAATAATCTAATGACAATGGAAGAAATCTCAGTTCATTGGTGTATGTGCGTGTGTACACTGTGATTACTTCACAACTAGCCATTGTACCATGTTGACTTTTATCAGATATATAAATTAGCGCACACAGTTGTGCAGTGTTGAGTTTGAAGACTTATGAATCAGTGGTTCTCGTGTAATCTATTGAAAATAAATTTAAAAAATTATACATCTTTTATCTAAAATCATAGATCTAAATTTAGTGATAAAATATTGACAGCACTGCAGAGAAGTATCCCCATACTTCAAAACTGTAGTTTCGTATGATGGACAGAAAATATTTTTGTCTTCATCCAAACCTGCACCTTTGGAACAAACACCGTCCTCATTATGATAATTCCTCACCTCTGAAATTCAGAATGGAAGAAATTTCATCCAAGATATCTCATCAGGTGGTTTTAAGCAATAAAAAGCAGTTGATAAATTTTTAACAAAGACAACTAAAAATTACAATGATGGTAAAAGTATTAATAATAAATAAAATACAATACTTCATCTTCTAATAGAAAATAAATATTGAAATAACTTTGGTAAATACACTGTAGACCTGTTGCGGTATTGCTTATAATGCAGTTTGAGCAAGGACCTAGATTTTCAAGAAGTTGAATTTGGCTCCCAAAATAATTGGAAAGAATAGAAAGACTTATCACTTCTCTTTTCATCTGTTACTAAAAGAAGATTACTAATGTACTGTCAAACTCTTATTCTCAGCACTCACTACATATGTATCTAAGTTTTGTAATGTGACCTTCTGTTGAGGTGTTACGATTCAAATAGTTTTTTTATATTTATTTCTGCCGAACTGACCTCATCCCACCCCCAGCCGTACAGGTGTCTGCCTAAATTATGAGGGTCAGTAAGTCTTGAAGAAGTTGGGAAAGCGGTGCTCGGACTTTGATTAAGGTCTCTAAAGATGAAAAATTGTCACAACGTAGACTCTTAACAGGATAGAAAATTATGGACCCCGACTCCCATGTTATAACAAGTCTACAGTGTATTTAGATCAAAATGAGTCAACAAGAATTCAATTTGAATCAAATCTTTAGATTATCAACATTTTTAATGGATTGAAATCTGAAATGAGCAAAAATAGTGTGGAAGACATGTAAATACAAAAAGGGGGAGGTGTACAAACTGGGGGGAGCTTGAAATAAATTGGGGAATGGGGCGTACCCCACAAATGCAAACAATAAACAAAAATAATTTACTTAACTCCATCAACGTGGAGTACAATTATTGTTGAATATATGAAGAAATTTCTTTCTTGAAAATTTTTTTAATTTTTAAAAAATTTTTTTACAACAATTAAAAAAGGTCATTCACTTAATAGACAGACGGGTGGGCATTACAATAGTCCATTAAAATAATAAATTGACTTTTTTTATCATAAAAAAAAAAGTTGTTCTATAATGCAAAATAAACAGTTTGGCAAGAAATGGAAAGAAAATACTGGAATTTACCATATATTTTGGCGGGTATGACGACACTTGAAGCATCCCCAAAACATGGTCGTTCTATAAGCCAGATACAAAAACAATGACCCTAAAATTTTACTCAAAATACCACTTGATTGGTTCTGTAACCTGTCCAGACCCCAACCTATAATAAATTTCTAAGCTACCAGTATATCAAACCTCAGGCAAACAAACAAAATAGGCACAGCATTAATATCACCAGTAATATTGAGCAGCCTACTAGAGATAGCAGCCAAGTGTGGGCGGGGAGCAAATACACTAATGTTGGCAATATTAAAAAACACTTATACATTGGTCATTTTTAGTTTCTGAAGCTCTCCTTTCATTACAGTTGTATCTATCCCAAGATCCTTTGCTATTTGATTGAAAGTACAAGAACACTAACCTCATAATCCCATACAATCTTTGTAACAGTTAGTTTAGTGGAGGTTGTTGAGGTCTTCAGTTTTTAAAAAATGCTGTTATAGTGTATGCAATTTTTAATATGCACTAAAATTCAGCTATGTACACTTTTTAAACATATATAAATAATCAAATATCTTTGAAGGTTTTAATTTTGGTTATATATTGATGAGAGAAAATAGTTCAACTTTATTATAGAAGGTTTGGTAGTTTGGGGGTTGTCTTATACCATTGATATGAATGGAAAGTTGCTAAAACGAGTTGAAACTCTGACTGAAATTGGAGTTTTGTCTTATCTGAAGGTCGCCTGCTCCACCGAAAATATACAGTAATTGAAAAATTCAAACGATGAAACACAGCAAAGTGGAAGAAATGTATAATGAAATAAGAAAAACAATGAAATAATTCCGTGATAGAGAAATTAATTAATCTTATTCATTACCATTACAACAATGAATGGTTAACCTTTGTATCCATGGTTTTTATTGAGAGATTTTGGTCTCAGCCAATTTTGGCACATGGCCAGTTTGATGGAGCACCCAGTGAAGAATGGCTTCCCAACTAACCAGATTGATTCAATTACAGGTTTACCTTGATTAGTGCTGTTAGTTTGTTCCAAAAATTTTCGTACTCTTCAAAACTGCACTGTTCAAGGTCTTATAAAAAATCAAATTCAAAAGTAATACGTTTTGAATTTCAACAACTTCAGTCATCTAAAATATTTATTGATGGATAAGAAATGGAATTATATAATTTGGAGGGATCAAATGTAATGGCAGAATATCACATTAGACAAAAAATGGCTTTGAATAAAATTGTAAAAGACAGAGGCATTAAAAACATGGCAATAAAACCTATATAGGCATACAATATAACATGACAAACTGTTTTATAGAATCAATAGGTAAAATTTTCTAAAAAAAGATTATTCCCCCTCAAAAGCAGAGTAAGAAGTTCCTTGTATGAGTCACTACTAATATTAGCAAATAGGAATATGCACTGATTTGTGGGAATCTGATTTCCAAAGGGTACAGCCAATTCTTTTCAGATATGGTCACAAAATCTGGAAAATTGGATCTATTTTGAATAAAATATAAGATTGACTTTCTGAAACAAAATTTTTGAATTACCATTTTTTAGTATAAATTAATATGATGCTGTTTCATCATTTCATACCATTTTCAACTCAATTTTTCTTTACAATCAACATTTCATAATGGTCTTCCATCAATTAATCTAATAAAAAAATTTCCATAATTTTTTAGGCCAAATTTTCCATGAACAAATTTACCAAAGCCGAATCTTTCTTGCAACATTTTTTCAGTAATATCAACTAAATTTACTAATATTTTGTAAAAAAAAATGCCCAAACTCCTAAACTCTTGGAAATCATATTTCTCCACCACCTAAAATGCATGCATATTCTGCATCAGATCTGTTTCTTGGAATGACTGTTTTTATCAATGGTGATTCACACAAGCAGCATCTTGCTCATTTTCTGAGAATAAGTGTTGGATTTTTTCTTTCAATTCAACTTGGTTAGACAAGAAAACAATTTTTCATACATCAAAGAGTATACCTAATTACATACATCATTCTTTTTTGTTTTTATTATTCAGTTTTTTATGTGACTGTCTTCTAAAATTATATCAAAATATTTTGAGAAAAATTACATGAAATGCAGAAATTTGTTTTATAAAAAAACATGTTTTTTTTTTAAAAATGTGCAAAAATCACGGTTAGATTTACTTAATGATAAATTTTCAACAATGTTACAAACTAATTTTTTTTTCTAATTTAGAGAAAAATGTTTTTTTTTTCACTGATAAGGTTGTATTTTAATTTTGATATGTATCATTATATATTTGTTCTTTTTTTTTTAATGATATAAATGTGATGAAAAATACAAGATCCTTTTTCAGAAATATAAAAATGAAATTTGGCCCAAGGGAATAAATACAATCACGTGGGGGAGTGGGGTTAGAACTAGAATTTGTCATAACAATAATCATATTCATCATAGACTATAAACATATTATGTATAACGCCGCTAATAAATTGAAGAGCTGCAATGCCTGGAAGGAAAGACCAGAAACACCTGATACTTTTTTCAAATGTTGTTGCTTTCATTACAGGTTGAGTTCACAGATGGCTTTTTGATGATCTGATAGTACATTGATAGTACTCCAATTTAGTCAACATGGATTGTTGGTCAGTAATGCAGTGTTGTGCAGTAAAAACATTCATCAAAACAAACACTCTTTAACAACTACAAAATGAGCATTTAGGGAAGACTGCATTAGTGTGTCAATAGCAGTTTTTGAAGAATGTTGCTACAGCAAAATACTCTGCTGAACTGGTTGACAATCCATGCTGACTAAACTCTAAACAGTGTATGATTAAATCATAAAGAAGCCACCAGTGAACTCAACTTGTAATAAAACAAGCATTTTAAAAAATGTCAGGTGGTTCTGCTCAACCCTTTTTGGGGTTACAACTATTCGATTTACTAGTGATGATATGTATTCCTTCATGAATGAATCTTTGCAAGGAAACAGGTCGCAAAATTTCAAAACCACCTGATTCCTCAACTTGTAAAGTGTGAAACAAAAACTTGTTCTTCAAAGTTTTTCAGACAATCCAACTTATTCTTGTTATTCACATGTTTCGGGCAATCCACTCTATAGCCTTCTTCATGTATGGCATTTGTATGTAAAGAGGAGGGACTCTTTTTACAAGTGTCAAGTAACAATAGCAAAGACAGAAATGAGTTCAAAACATCTAAGAACACTGAAATACTATTTTGTTATACAAAGATTCAAAATTAAATGCAAAGTTGGTTCATATTTTATCTCACCAACGATTGTTTAAAAAACTCAAATTGTATTTCAACCTTGTTTATTCAAAGTTTATAATGGAAACACCCAAATTGGTTTTTACAAAGATTTAAAATAAAATAAGTTTTTAAAACGATTGTTGGTGAGGTATAATATGTAATAACTTTGTTTTTTATTTTGAAAGACTGCTGACAAACAAGATGACATCATCTGGTGCAGAGTAAGGATATCCTTTTTTTATTCAGTCAATTCTAGGGTGCTTGTTGTTAATAGAAAAAACCTTTTTCTAATTGCTATTTGCTACTGTTTCTTGACACTATCAAAAAACTCCCTTTTTTACATACAGATAGTACACTTGAGGAAGGCCGTAGAAGGGATCATCCAAAATGTCATGTGAACAATAAAAATAACATGAAGGATGAGTTTGATTGTCAATAAAACTCTGAGAATGTTAATGACTTCTCTCAGAATTAGAGACAATATCTTTACAAAACTTATACTGTTATTTCAATTATAAATCAAATCACAATAAAAAAACAAGTGGCAAAAAGCCACATTCACACAAATTCCAAAAAAATCAGCAGTATACTTGCTTTTCATTTTTTTTCAATGCAGATTTAAAAAGTTTTTTTTTTATGTAGATTTAAAAATGATTTTGGATCAAATTTAGAATCCAGACCCCAAATTGATTCAAGTGGAAAGTGCAAATTTTCAGATGACACCATATTCAAAATTCAATTTAATTTATTCTAAACAAAAATGAAACGTAAGATTCAGACCAGTTGAATTTCATGAAAGAATATGGTGAAAATAGTATCACATTCCATCCTTGTTGTCCCTGACGGAAAGGAAGCCAGGGACTATAATTTGCTATCTGGGTGTCTGTTATCCTTCTTCTCGATACATTCCAATGAAATTTTGAATAGACTTGAAATATTCTATCAGGGGGATGGTGAGTTATTGGTGATCCGATTGTTTACATTTTATAATCAAAAACATTTTTGTTTACAATTTGGAAAATATAACAAATTTTCACCAATTTTGAAATTTGATTATAATGTTAACAAACACCAGGAATTGAAAAATGGTGAGTTATGGTCGACCTGATTCTTTGTTTACATTTTATATGTAGATAACCGTAGATAACCATGTCAAAATGCAAAAAATATTGGACTTTGGAACTGCTGAACCGATTAGAAAGAAAATTGTTGTACAGGTTTTTAGGCGTCTAATTATTGAAAATCTATAACATTTTAAAAAATTTTATGGTTTGAAAAAAAAAAAATTAGGTATGTCGGAGTTGACAGTCCCAATAAACAACTATCTACCACTTTCTCTTTCTCTTAATTTCAGCCGTTTTCTGTCAGGGACGTTTAAACTTTGAAGATTTTTTTAATCAAATTAGATTGAAGTTTGATTATGGTAAAATCCAAAAATTCATGCTTTTGACTTGAATCAATTTTTGGGTTCGGATTCAACAAGTGACCCATGATTTTTCCTGAGTATATATTTTTGGCAAAGAAATCTGGGAAATATCTACTTAAAAAATGGCAGGGGGAGTCTGATGTCAGCAACAATTACAAAAATTACAAGGGTGACGATTGAATTGAATTTAAAGATTGGTCAAAAAAGAAGGCAAGAAATTGAGTTTGTAGTTTCTTGCCAAAAAGAATAGAGAGGGCACAATGTAGGAAAGGTGGTCCCCATTGTGAAGTTTCATACTCGATGTTGAAAACAGCACACAAATAAAAACAATTTCACAATTCAATTCATTCAAAGCGATCTATACTTATAAATAACAGTGTCACAAAATTTGTTGGTATGTATGTTTGTCTGTTCAGGTCTTAGAGTCATGGTAGAAATGGGAGAAATCAGCTTTAAAGTGAGGAAGACAGTAAACCTATCTGACTGACTGCTGAAAATTTGTGTCAGAGTGGCAGCTAAACTTTACAATCGTGACCACCTTCCCTACAATGAACCAAAAAGAGGAAGATTTCGATATTTCATGTCTTGTTTCAAAAAAGAAGAAAAAGGAAAAGATATCTTAATCCAAATAATATAAAAATACTTATATAATGAACTCTAACAGTGTGACTTTTTTTGTTTCTCTGTCCGTAACAATGGACTCTTGAAGGTAACAATTTAGCTGATAAAAATATTTCCTACCCACCATTTGAAACAATGGACTCTTCCTCTGAAACGATTTCAGCAGTTTCTTTGCTTGTAAAAATCGCCACAGAGAAATTCAAATATATCTGAATTTTTTCACTAGAAGTAACTAGTAGAGAATAATGAACCAACTTTATCTCAAAAATTATTCTATTTATATAAAATTGATTAATAATTTATTTATTTGGACAGTTTTACAAGATCGAAATAAAAAAAAATCCTTTTTTCAAATACATTTAACTTTTTATTTTATTTCAAAATACTGAATCCAAGGCAAATATTGAGTTTTTTGAAAATGGAACTAATTTTGACACTTCACCGTATTTTTGAAATACTGAAATGTTCTGTTTTACACTCAATAATTCTATTATTTTTTTCATTTATTCATACGCCATTTGTAACATCAGGTGTGAAATTTTCACACACCCACGCACACCCGCTGATAAAAATGGCGCAAAAGTAGAATAAAAAGAAATAAGAGAATTCATCAGAGAAACGTCAAGACAGACGACGAAGTGTCAAAATGAGTTCCAACCAAATAATCTAATAACGACGGTTGAAAACTCCATGTTTGCCAAATCTAAAAACCTTGAGATCAACGATTGATTAAATATTCAATAATTCATTTCTTCAACACGTGACATCATGACATCACGTTCTAATTTCAGATTTATTCTCCTTTCTTTTAATATCAAATCAAATCAGAGTTGCCATTTTGGCCATTTTGTGGGCAAATTTGTCAAATCTGGCCTTTTTAAAAAAAAGCATTTGGCTATTAACCTTTTGATTTGGCCATATTCAATTTTTTGGCCATTTTAACTTCGTTGCAGAAGTATTTTTAATAAATCCTTATTTCTATTTTTGGTGTGTATTATAGCTATTTATGAATAATCATTATAATTGATTTGTTTCATACTTCAATTTAACCTTCATCTTGAATTTTCAGGTGATGCATTTTATTACAACTTTACTCACCGTAGAGTTGCGATTAAGAAGGAACTGAAAATTTAAGATGAGGGTAAATATAAAAAATAATGATGATTATTTTTTACTTTATCTAATAAAAATAAATAATAAAATGATTGCTTCAAGAAACAATCTCAGGATCTGGCCATTTTTGGCACGTATTTGACCAGAAACGTTTCCAACTATCTGGCAACACTGTTTCTTTCTTTCAATAATAATCCAAGTAAATAAATTAAATCGTTTACTTTCTTGTCAGTCTAACATGAAAATTTATCGTAATTGCCCAATATTGAAATGAAATGATATACATGAACATTTTTTTTCAATGAAAAATCAAAATATTTAGTTTTATATTCAGGGATCCCCAAATAAATACAGTCATCATGAGAAACTACTGCCCCCCGAGGGTCAAAACATCTATTTTCATTTTCGTTGCTCTGGGATAAAGATTTTGAAAAAAATCAAACAAAAACAACAAAGGATAGAAAAATCGTTTTAAAAAAGGCGAAAGAAAGTAAACATTTCAAATCGATTAAAAAATAAAATTTTGATAATTGATTAATATAAAAATAAAACGATGTTAAGGATTTTCGGTAATTTCCTATGTAACGTACATAAAATGTGACTACAATGCTAAACTAGGCAACACTTTTCGCCATTTTTACGGAAGTTTGGACGGAAGTTTAACTTACATGATCCCCAACTTAAATATGGCGCCAGCAGCATGATCTTTAAAAAATAGAAATAAATAAGAGAATTCACACAAAATAAAATCGGATCAGAGGGGAAAAAAAAATCATGCAAATCGTATATCCATCCGCCCTTCCGTAATAATGGCAGAAATTAGTGACCAGTTTAGCATCATAGTTACATTGTAAATAGAACCCCCGTCTTAAAAAAAAAACAAACTTTGAAAATAAAATAAAAATTAACGAATTTCCGGATGGTTCAAAGGTCTAATGGATTAAAAGCACCCAAAAATAAGAATAAAAATATCTTGTAGGAGAATTATTTAAGGTACATAAAATGAGAAAATTACCGAATTTATTTTCTTAGAGGAAAGGTTAGAAGGGAAAAAATGTTAAAACAAAAGAAATGAACGATTTTTCGATTCGGAATTCAAAAAATAATAATTCCAACGTTCTTTGTTAAATTCATAATTTCAGAATTTTGAAAAATTAGAGTAGATTGAAAAATGAATTAGCGAATAATTTTAGATTAACGACTATTTTATTTTCCTAAAATGAAAATTCAAATTCAATCATTGCAAAAAATAATAATTCATGATACATGAAAAAATAAAATTCTTTTTTCATTTTTAACTTGAGTTAATTCATTTTTTTCAAAATAGTATTAATTATTAGAACCTTTGATTTTAATTATTGTCAAAATTTATGAAGATATCAATTTAAATCAATGATTTGAAAAATGCAGAAAGATTCCCAATTTTTTTGGTCATTAATTATGGCGATGAGGAAGAAGCAAAATGTAGTTGGAGATTTTTAAAAAAATAATACATGGAAATAAATGAGGTATTTTATCTTTCTCAACAATTATAAATACTATTAAATTCATTTTTACCTGCCTTGTGCTACTAACTTTTTTTTCTTTGGGAAAAAATAAAGCATTAACACGCACGCACGGATTCAGGGGGCCAGGGGGTCCGGAGCCCCCTGTTTGGTCAAAGCAAAATTAGTTGTTTTTTTTTTTAATGTCTAGATGAAGAAACTTTATAAATGATAATAAAAACTCAAATAATCCCAAGTAATCATTAGTTAACCTTAAAAACAAAACAAAAAAAACAAATTATTATTTTGTTCTTCATCTAATATACAAGAAAGATGTCTTCCGTCTTTAGCTTTATAATTTTTTGTTATTTTGTGGTAATTTGAAAATTTTTTTTTTCAATTCACTGTAAGTCGAGTTTATTTTAAAATAAGTTTTCCGGTTCAAAATTTGGGTCGACCTACACACGGGTAATATTCACGTATTTATATGAGAAAATATTTTCTCCATTTGGAAAAACAAAATCCTGGATCCGCCCTTAATTAAATAGTTTTGAAAAAAATCTTGAAAAGTCTCAACAGTTTACGGTATTCATTTTTTTGTAAATCAGGGACGAAATTATTTTTTTTATTGAATTAAAAATTATCTTTATGACAAAAGTGTTAATTTACTAGAAAGGAAATTCTCTTAAAAACAGGTACTTCATTTTTAAATTGAAAAAAAAAATTCAAAAATTTTGTTTTAATAGACAATAACTAAATTCTTGGAGTGCAAGAAGCATTGCATCTCTAAATTTTCATTTTAAAATCTAAAAATGAAATGAAGAAAAATACAAGTTGAATAAAAAAAATGCTTTTCTTCTTAATTATGAAATTAATTAGAAAAAAGAATGTGGATTAAATCAGAAATAGTCGGCAGTTTTAAAAATTCCCATCAATGGCAAAATTGAAGTTTTTTTTTTAAATGATTCAAATTTTTTTTCCCGAATAAATCAAAATCAAAATATCGACAAATAAAGAAGAAGAGAAAACCCTTTTTTACAAAAATCAAATTAAAGAAAATACTGTCATACTCATAATTAAATATTGTGTTAATTACTTTATGAATAATTAATTAATCTTCCTCGTCTTATCCTTACGGGAAAAAATGAACAAAACAAAACAAAAAAAAACTTCTTTCCCATAAGGAAAATTTTTTTTTTTACTTATTTTTTATCCTTTGCGACTTCCTTCTTTTTTCATAATTTTTCTTTCTTTTAATTTTTTTCTTTCATCTCAGCTTTTTCTTTCACACAAGCCTTTTGATTCTTTCTCTTCTTCTCCTTCATCCCTTTCATATTTTCTATGGGTTTCTTTTTTTTTCTCCAGTTGCCGAAGCTTTTGTTTTTCTTTCTGTCTTTATTCCTTTTTAGGTAAAAAAAATCATTCAAATTATTCATTTTTTCCACCTTCCACAAAATCTTCTTCTTCTGGTAATTCATCATCATCATCATCATCACCACCACTATCAACATCACCCTTCGTTGCTTCTTCTCCTTCATCTTCTTTTCTTTCTTATTTCTTTTGGTCAAAATTCATTCAAATTCTTCGTCTTTTTCATCTTCCTCAACAGAGTCGTCTTCTTCGTCCTCTGCTAATTTAACATCATTCTTCCCTTCTTCTTCATCATCATCATCTTCTCCTTCCTCCTCCGTCGGGCCGTCATCGTCTTCTTCCTCTTCATCATCATTCGCAACCCCCAGGGCAATTCGTTTGGCAGGTGGAACCCCAGCTTCTTCCTCATCATCTTCATCATCATCCCCAGACCCAGGAGACCCTGACACAGTCAAGCTCAAGGGTTTCTGTCCCAGAAAAACGGCCATTTCTTGCTCATACCTGGCTTTATCTTTTATCGCATTAGCCTCATACAACGCTTTATCAGCGGAGGTGGTACTTCTCCATCTTCTTCCCAATTCAGTCGCAACTTCAGAGACTTTCAAATTCGGGGTTACTTCGAGAATTTTAGGCCTTTCCGATTTACAAAAGAAGAAAAAAGCCGAAAGGGCTCTTTTCGGGGCATTGGGGTCCCTGGTTCTTTTCAACTTGCGTTTTTTCTCTCCCGGGGGTGGAATATAACTGGCCATTTCGTTTTCATAACGAATTTTGTCTTGTTCCGACATTCGTTCAAATGGACGTTTTTCGTTTGGTACCATGCTATTCCATTTGGCTGCACATGTCTTGGAGAATTCCTTGAAATCCAATTTCACTCCTGGATGTTGCCTTTCATGCTCTTCTTTGCATGTTTTCACAAAGAAGGCATATGAAGTGATCCTGCCACGGGGTTTATTCTCAGCCCTCATCCGATACATGATTATTAATTCTAATAACTTGGCGAATTGAATGACAGATGTGCTGTTAAGTCTTTTGTTTATTTATTATGTAAATAAAAATATAGATAAACAAAAAAAGTAATCTTCGAGTGCAGTTATGTCCCTTTGTAATAGTGTAGCCAATTTTATTTCAAATTTACATCTAAAATCGAGTGAAAAAGCATCTAAAAACATCTAGATACACCAATTATATAATGAAACCTATGAACTATATTACATATTTATAGATTATTTGTGACTTTATTCACCAACATTTATTTCACCAAAATAATACTAGAATCATTAAAATTGGTATTTGTTTCATAACTTTCAATCAAATAAAATATTATTTATTTCATCAAAAATCATCTCAATAGAGACTTCTGACATCTAGATGGAACCGAAAACATCTAGATTCAGATGAAAAACATTTATATTGGCAACACTGCGCCCAAGTCCTTTGTTAATTTTTATGTTGATGGAAATATCAAATGGGTAAAATAGTGAGTGACGCCACTTCGGGTGCTTGTCGCTTCTAAGTCTATTTTCACATGTTGCAAAAGCCTCGCAGAACTCCGAGACAAGAAGAAACTTGTGATATGTCAAGTCCGGCCAGGGACGGCTATTGCCGTGGCCAGCGTAAGGGCATTTACCATAACAAGAATAGATAAACAAATAAGTAATATTCAAATGCAGTTATCTCCCGCTGTGACTCTTCGTTTTTGAAAAACAAGTTTGTTCTTTCTTCTCTGAAACACGCGTTGCCAACTTAGATATTTTATATCTGAATTTAGATAATTTCTATTGCTTTTAGATATAAGAAATTGTTCTTGGTCTTTGGATATAAACTTATATGATTTTTAATGAAGCTCGGAAAATTTAAGATGAATGGTAAAGTTCACGACCCTGAACTATACCAATCATTCAAAATATCAAAATTTTGCCATATGCCAAATTTTCGATGAGTATTTTAAAAAATATTTCCAATGCAAGGTTTGGCAAATCCCAGGGGTATAAAAAATATAAGGGAGATAATTGAATATTTTGAAAGGACATTTTATAACTGACGCAAACCTAGATTTTAGTCGACTAATTAGCTAATTAGCCATAAAAAAAAGTGATTAGCATTATGAATTTATCATAACTATTATCATCTGATTAAATTTGTTGTTATTATATATATTTTGATTCAGCAAGCAATGATCTAAAGTTTAGTAATATGTAGTGTATTTTCAGATTATATTTAGATATATTTTCTGGAAAATGTAGATATTTCTAGATAATTTTTGCCTCAATTTTGGATATGAATATTTGAAAAGCGTTTTCAACACAGTCTAAAAAGAAGCAAGCATGGCCCCTACATTGGACTTATGACCCTTTTAAAGGTAGTTATAAAAACGTAAGTTATCTTGGAACTTAATTCTAATGAAAATATTTAACTGGTTCTTTGTTGTCGTTTTTTTTTTGTCAATTGAACAAATCAATTTCATTTCATTTATCCACCAATCGATGTGTCTCTCTTCAAGCAACAAAATATCAATAACCTTGTTGCTTCTCGGTGCCTTTAAAAAAAGGTTAAACATTGTTTTTTCTCTGCGAGTTTCAAACCATTAAAGAAATATATAGGGGATATGATCTGGCCGAGCCGTTAATAGAACGGAGAATGGACTCGGCGAGACGAGTTCAATCCCCGACTGAGACTGCTTTTATTTCGCACTAATGTCCTTGAAGCCCTTGGGAAAGGAACAAATCCAACTCTTCCCTGTGGCTAGGGATAGAATAACTAAACTCAGGGTGAAGTGATTAACGAAACTTCGGGTGCTTGTCAACTGTAAGTCTATCACATATCGTAAACCTTGAAGAATTTCAAAGTCTAGCCTTGAAACTTGTGATCTGATATGAGAATCCCGGGCCGGCAAGATGACGCCACTGCCAGCGTAAGGGCATTGATCATTTTTTTAATATAATTAGGATGAGGTTCGCAAAGAAAAGTAATGTTATTGGTATAGATTATGTTTTACCCTTTCATCATGTACTGCATTTATACTAGGTAACCTCTCTTATTTGCGAACCTCATCCGTACTATTACCAACGTCCTTTCGCCTCCAAACAGAATAAAATCTACTATAATGATATGTCACATGTATTTGTATATGTTTTTGTCTGTTACACCCAGAAGGAAAAGTAAAGGGATATATCAGTAATGCTGGTATAAAAGTTTTTTTAAGTTACTAACTGAAATGTTTTTGTCTAATTTATTTCATTTTAACGTTTGATTAGGGACTTAATAAATATCAATTTCGTGTGTGTGTGTATATATATATATATATATAGCAATACCCGCAAAAGCTTTATAAATAGTAATACACTTACTGCATTTCTTCTGACAAATCTCTCTAAATGTCGGAGGCATTTCTAAAAACCAAGCCCCGTTGGCCCCCTATGCCTCTGTATACATGCCATGATTTTTTGACGGCATCAGTACACTAGTATTAAATGACTATCTGCTCATATAATACAATGGTTTGCATGTTGGCCTCGTATGCAAAAATTCCTGGGTTCAGTTCTCAGAGTGAACAGAGTTTGTGGAAAACTCCTCATTTGGAGGAATTTCCCTGTGCACTCAGCAGCTAATTGAGTACACTTTAAGCTATGTGATTAGGGTGGGAGTATCCTTTTAATGGACTTGCTTCCTGCTAAGGAGGTGATCATGAAAACATATAGGAATAAAGACCTAGTCTTGACTAGCCTTGAGACTTGCAAGGAGCACCAAGCTCACATGTTATAGAAATGGGCATTCATACTCTATTGGATGTTGTCTTTTAGGAGGCAGGAAGTTTAAGCCCCCAAAACAGGGATCAGTTCCCCAGAGAGCAGGGTATTAAAAAAAAGGAAAGGTAAGATACATTTTCTGATGTTTGTGGCTCAGTTGAGATATCCTGTTATTTTATTGATTTTCTTTTGCAAAAGATCACGGTAAAAAAAATGGTCTATTTTAGCTTCTGAAACAAATACCAGCTCCCGAATGATTTGATTTCATACTTTTTTGTTTACCTGGCCTCATATTCTAATCACATATTTTCTAAGCTTAACTTGAAACTTTGGAATTAACTCGGATTTTTAGGTGTATTATACAAAATTAAGGCATGAAAACTATACAATAACAACGACATCCTATATTTTTGTCATCTATAATATGGATGGAATTATCCACTGCTTAGACTCATATTGTGAAATGCAAATGGAAACATTTCTAGGTGAATAAAATGAACTACAGAGACTTTTACTGGCAAAAAAAGCGTAAACTATTCATGAAACAAGACTGGCTGCTGCAGGGTCAAACTTCTCTTTAACTCCTATTCAGACTGAAGATTATTACTGCAACTTCTGTATTGTATATGAAAACAAAAAAAAATTTCTTTTCTTATAAATGTATTTATTTATTAGAATGAAGTATACTATTTTCATAAATGTACTTATTAGAATGAAATAAGCCCTTGCATAATTCTAGCATAAACTTTAATACATATATAAGCCCTTGCGTATTTTCAACATCAATTATGGTAGATATGTTAATTTAGCTCTGTTAGTTGGAGAACTACCAATTAGTTAGTGTGATTTCAAATCACAGTAGCGGAGTGTTAGTTTTTACTTCCTTAAATTTGGTATGGATTGTTCATTTTGTTGGAAAAATAGTCAGCTCCTGGTTTGACAATAAAATAACAAAACAGGTCTGGTTAGCTACTCAATAGAAACTATCATGTAACCAATGTCTTTTTGTAGCATATGTTAGGGATGATCAATGAATAAATTAGTTCTCTTACTATTTGTTGCTTCATTAAAAAGTCCAATGGACAAAAACTGAGGGATCAATTTAGCATAAACTGAGATTGTAAATGCTCCCCTCACTTATAAAAGAATCATTAGGAGGAGGGGATTTTCAATTTTCTAGACATGAGGAAATGTTTGAATTTTTAGCCTTCTACCGCTATTGATGCAGCCTGTAAACGTGACACGTACATAAGTACATGTCTGGTTCATAATCCTGATTTTCACTTTCCTGAATGCAGTTATCTATCCGATTGTTGGCTGCCAGCATTTCCACTTGGCCACTATTTTAATTTTCCCTGGGGTTCATTTGCTTGAAAATCAAAGGGAGACAATTTCAGTATTGAAAGGGCCTTTCTTTCATACTTGATCATTTACAAAAAACACTGATTAACTTTTCCTTTTCTAATATTAGTGCAATTGGGGGTATGTTTACGATTTATGGAAAAAAAAGCATCTCTTGTAAATGTAGTATGCACAATATATTTTTGGGTTCAAGACAGTGAAATTTAGGATTTTGATTGCTACCCTCACATACATACATAGCCAGCCAGGCAAAATCACTCAAAAAACTGAAGAAACCTTTGAAAAAATGATAGGATGATAGAAAAAGGAATCATTTGAAAGCAGACCATTCAATAAACAAGTTTAGTTCACTCAAGTTGGTGGATGAATTTATTGTGAAGAATATTTTTGACCAATAAGACTTGAAATTAGTGAAATAAAATGTATCTTCAGACTAACTGCTTCAGGATCAAACTCGACTCTGAATGCAACTATTTCAGCCACTAAGCAGAATGAAAAAAAATGCTTTCCTTTACTCATTGAAGGGGGAGTGGTTACGCAAAATTTCAAGTTTCTTCTATGCATGGTTAAAAGTTGAGCTGAGAGAAAAAAGAATTATACTAAAGATAAAGAAAGGAAAAAGTAATAAATTCTTATCAAAGGAATCTGTTCAGTGACACCATAATCCAATCTAGCGACC
>OY735198.1:4332694-4530194 GCA_963457665.1 Thysanoteuthis rhombus
CTGAACTGGTCATTCTTATCAGATTGGGAAAATAAAGTCAACTCCATAGGTGTTTGACAAAAATAAAAAAGGGTATTTATTAGATATAAAACAATATTTGTCAGTAGTATATTCTCTGAGTGACCTGAAAAAAACACATTTGTTTTTTGACTCCACAGTAATTCATTATGGTAGCATTATTCTTCAATTTTCGATGTCTCAAAAAACTAAGCTAAATTTAGTAAATATCAAGTATATTCTACTTCAGAGTTTACAGTGTATATACAGCTTAGTTTGACACAAGGCCTCAGTAGTAGGGCACCGAGTGAGGATCGAACACATCATAGTAGTAATGGTCACCATCACAAGCTTAACCATTACTACAATGATGGTGAATTCAAAGGTTTCATAAAATCACTTTTTCACTATCTTAGTATGATGTATATGTTATACCGAATTGGTGAAATTTCCTAATTTATGAAATTTTAAATTTTCATCTCAAAAAATAAGTAAATAAATACATAGTCTTGATTTGATCAAAAGTTTATTGAATCAAAACAAAGGTATAAAACAACTATTTTTTGACAATCAAAAGTGTGAAATCCAACTTTTTTTTTTTTTTTACAAAAAATAAATGAATACATAGTTTCAACTCTTTTTACCAGAAGTGAATAAAAACCCAGTTTTAATTTGATCATAAGCTTATTTTATCAAAACAAGGATGTAAAACAACTATTTTTTTACAATCAAAAGTTTATGTGATCGGAGTGAAATCAAACTTTTTTTACAAAAAATAAGTAGACTTCGCAAATTAAGCAATTTCACTGATTCAGTATAACATAAAATGGAATTATTTATTATGCTGATAATTTTGTAGTCGTTTCTAAAAAGGAATTTCTTCTGTTACAGGATTGTACATCTTTCTTCTAGAAGAATAAAATGGCCGAACTTGCTCCCAACCCACAGGACGAACTGTCCTTACCACCTACATCACAACAGCAACAACAACAACAACAACAACAGCAGCCAGCTATGCGAAACCAATTACTTCCGGCTCTAGCCCCTTCAGAAATGCAAAATTTCCAAAGTATTTTGCTGGAAGTATTGAGGCGGAGGGAGAATAAGGAAATTCCGTTTATACCGATTGGGTTCCACCAGTTTGCTCAAACAAGGGAAGAACTTCTCATCAAGCGGATGTTTGAGAGCTGTGCTTTTAAATCAGGAATGAGCTGTGTTTTAGGTAAGAAAAGTTTTCTAGTCATAACCCATCTTGGGCAGCTGCAGACCTAATCCTACTGCAGCTGTTCTTGACCTTTTTCAAGGTCACACTCCTTCAAAATTTCAACATCTTCCTCCTAAAGAGTTGTCCAAATGTCATGTTGAGCATCTCGCCAATATCTGAATTTTGTCTTCGTATGAAGTAGGAATAGAAATCCTACTTCACAATGATAGGTAGCCATAGACAAATAACATAAATTAGATATATCAGGAATAAATCAGAAAAAAAAAGTTTGTTTGCCTCCTTCTTCAGAGAGACTATCCCTATAAATACTTGTAAATTGTCTGAGAAATGATCAACTTAAATAGTCAACACAGGTTTCTTCAGTTTTTAAGTGATTCTGGCTACCTATTATTCATGCGTACAGGCTGTATCAATCAAACTAGAGGGCTGAAAATTCTTCTTCATTATGTCTTTTTATGAGGTAGTTTAATTTGCTATGTAAGTCTATGCTAAATTGGTCCTTTAGTTTGTTTTTTGTGAAAATTCAGATATTTTAGTGATCACTGCCCAAAAAGAGAGAGGTAACTTATTGATTGATCACCCCTTATTGCAATTTTTGATTGATCACCCCCAACACATTCTGCCAAAATGTGTTGCTTTCTGTCGAGAGACCAATCAGACCTTTTTCATTTCTTTTTTTTTTTTTTTTTTCCCCAGGTTTTGCTCTTGGTGGCGCATTTGGCTTGTTCACCGCAGGGATTGATCCGATGTCAACAATGACGACAGAAACTCCGACAACAAAAATGGTCCTAAGGGAAATGAAATCACGGACGATTTCCTATGGGAAAAACTTTGCCTTAGTTGGTGCCATGTTTGCAGGGACTGAATGCACTTTAGAAAGTGTAAGTAAATTGCACTTCTCCTTTTCAGAGAATTGAAATCACTGAGTAAATGATATCGCTATGTGACAAATTATTATATCTTCTCCTACACGTGGCACATAAACCAAAGCGTATAGTATAGAGTTATTTCAGAGACTACATAATGCCATCTTTTATCATTCTTCAACTATTTTGGAAATTAAACATTACTAAATTTAATAAAAAAATATTTGAAAAAGAGCGTTATCGTGGATCGGTGCTTAGCTGGGTGGCTTTATATACCTCTTGGCACAACTCACCCTGATCAGCTTAACCAGATCAACTTTAAAAAAAAATTGAACTTCAATTCAAAGGAATTTCAAAATAAAACCTGGTGCTTCTTGAAGTGGGTGATATCATACAAAGCATACTGGAGCATCGTGAAGTCTGCTATTGAATTCTGGATGACTGAAACGTTTGATCCAACGAGGGCTTCTCCTCCAGCTGGAATTACTCAGAGTAAAGATTGCTCTACCTCAATCAAGTAATGACTGCGATTACCCCACTGTTGTGAATGAAAACATACAACCGTACCAAATCATTTTTAGTTGAACAAGATCTCCAAATGGGGGGGGACAGTCAGTGAACTGATTTTTGTCTCTGATTATCTTTCTTTATGTTTGCATTGTTCATGGATTTATGTTTGAATCAATACTGTATCTCTTCACACTCTAAACTGGTATTATATCTTGTACAAAAAAAAAAATATTGTTTTTAAATTTAAGTTGAAATTTTTCAATTTGAAGCAAAAAACGTGTTGTATCCCAAATGACTTCTTAACAGACAATCTCCATGACAACAAAGGCAGTGCCTGTCCCCCTATCCACCACTCAGCCTCCCAGTCTGTCAGGAGATGAAATTTCCCTGAAAAACAATTCACAAATTATGAAATGGAGATAAGGAATTCATTTAACTGAAATGAAAATCTGCTTGTTTGTTCTTGTTGGTGCCTTTTTTTTTTCTTTTTTTTTTTCCTAAAAAGAGATAATTTTTCTCTTTTTTTTTTTGGTTTCCAGATTCGAGGCAAAACAGAACTGTTGAATGGAACTCTATCTGGAGCAATTGTCGGTGGTGTACTTGGCCTTCGAGGTGAGTTGACTGCTGCATGAGAAAAGCAATGTTCTTCTTGGATGGAATTTTGATATTACTTTGTTGTTATTGACTCGAAATTAAGCAGATCAAATTTGTCATACTTAGTTTTAAAATTTTCTGGACAACTAAAACAGGTTAGAAATATTAATGAAATCGGTGCATTTTTGACTCTGAGTAGTTTTTTAAAATTTTATTTTATCTAAAAAAAAAATTCTTTCCCTCCTGATTTGTAAACTGAACACTCCTGTGTATTTTAGAGCTGAGAAAATCTCATTTATTTCATTTTTAATGACTCCTACATCCCAGTAGATTTCTAAAAGAGATTCCAGGAGTCTCAAAAGGAGATTTATTAAATACTAACTGCACATTCTACAGAATTCATTTCGGTCAAAAAGTTTTTCAAATGATGGAAATCCTGGTTGTTTGTGTTGTTAACAATGTTTTGAACGAATTATTCTCAGACCTTCTTTAGGGGTACTACCCATGGCCTGTTTTTCTATACCTTGTCCCCATTGAGAAGTGAAAGCCGCATCAGGTTGAACTTCACACTGAAAAAACTGCGTGATTTTTATGAACCTCCTCAAAATTATAGATACTATCTTATTTCCCGTTCGTCTTGAAATCGTTTGATGGAAATGTTTCAAGAACCAATCATGATTTCAAGAAAGTCATTGAAATTGTCTCTTCTTATTTCAGCTGGACTCCAGGCTGGCGTGTTGGGTGCCGTAGGATTTGCCCTCTTCTCAACTGCTATTGACTACTATTTACGACATTAGCCCGTCCTTAATTCATTGACTGTCAAGAAGGAAGTGTGTGAGAGAGCATCGAGTATGAGAATGATTGCCAAGCTGCCCAAATACTTAGAATGTCTACTGGCTTCAAAATGGAATGAATGCACATTGATACGACAACTGATTTTACCAATTCACCTGAGAATAATAACTTGGAACATTTCAATGGGAAATTTAGACCTGTGCACAATAATTACCTCTTGAATTGATGGACCGCTATGGAAGTCTTGAATAGGATCAAAAAAATAGAACTCTTTTAGTAATTGATTTATGAAAAAATGAAAATTCACTGAAAAAATGCTTAGGAAGTAACTTTATTCAGAAGCCACTCCCCTTGAAATAATTTTTGAATTCTTTAAATGAATTTAAGAGTTGGTATTAAAACATTGAAATGTGATCTTGAGCATGAAATTTCTCTGAAACAACAGCTCATAGACCTTAAGAATGCAGAGGAAGTAACTTTAATCAGAAGTTGCTCCTCTTGAATTACCTAGAATGAATTTGAAAGTCAAAGAAAAAAAGCTGATGACTTTATCGTTGTGGTAGTTTATATTCTCTATGGTTGTACATAAATCAATAAAGGGAGATAATTCCCAAGTGATTGTTCTGACTAAGGGGACTTACTGATTGAAATGTATATATAGAATGGGATTGACGAGCCGAGTTCAAACTGCGGTTGAGACGATTTGCATTCACTTTGCAGGTATGCCCTTTGGAAAGGCATTAATTGACCAGCCCGCCAATGAGTCATGGGTCTCCATGGTAGGGTAAGGCTTATCAACCCTTGCCTCATAAATGTAACACTTAAATGAAAAAAAAAGATAGAAAATCTTTCATGGACATAAATCTAATGTAAATAAAATAAATCACTACAACTAAACGTTTGTTCTTGAAGTTGGTTTATTTTATTCACAATTTTTTTCTACATTATGAATTTTTTTTTTTCATAGATGTTAAATTGTGTAAATTTTGATTTATTTTCATTGTATAATTTTTTTTATGTGTGTGTGTGATTCTTATACATTGGCCACAAAAATCAATACCTCAAAAACGCAAAATGAATCTATAGAAGCAGAAGTGTGTTTGTGTTGGACTTGATTCACTGCTAACTAAGAGGCAGAAGGAAGTCGTACATCTGACTGACACTCACCTAGGTTTTACATCAAGTCAGATTTGGTGCGAGTGCGTCAAGAACTGTCCATCTCAGAAGATATCATTAACCATTCAATCTTCAGGTATTTTGGTCATTTTTAGCTGCTTTTGGAGTTTCTAGAATTTTGCTTCTGAAGGCTGCTGTTGGATGGTGTTAGCTCACAACTGAAGAGAAATCCTGTGTTTTGGCCGAGTAGGAGCAGGGAGGAGTTTCTGTGATTCTTGTGGTGCAAGACATTGGACCACACCTATGTTTACTTCTAAGAGCCTCATGTAAGCACAAGTGTAAAATAAATCCACATTTCTTATTGCCAAACTCATGAGTTTTGACTTTATTTTTCTTACCTAACACTAATGACAATTCCAGACTTTCATTCAAGACTAAATAAAAATTTTGAAATGACAAAGAGAGACTGTTTCTATTCCTATGTCATCAATCAAGGAAAGAAAATGGAAATCTATGGACACTAGTTTTCAGATAATATTTAAATAGCCTCAAATTATATCTAGATTTTCATGCCATTTATCTAAAGAAATATTGAGGTAGTATTTATTAAGTCCACTTCCATGGCCAAATTTTAAGGGTCTTTTTCATTTAGAAGAAAAATGATTTTACGAAGATCAAAGTATTTTAAAAATATATTAGCTTCTGTCAGAGTGGAATTAGACTCTGAAGCAGCCAGTCTCATTTTTATATTATTGACTTAATTTGTGATCACAAAAATTGTGTCATTGGGCCCTCATACTGTGTATTTATAACAGACCATGTGCGTTTATATATCGAGTTGAGAGATGTAGGAAAGAGGTTGCTTAAAATTTTTTTTCAGCGTACCTCTGTTGAAGAATAGAGTTGGACAACCCATACTACCTTGTGAGGGGGGGGGGGGCTACAAAGCTACCATAAATTAAGGGTGATCAAAGAAAGTGGTAATGGTTATATTTGACTCTATCTTCACTGATCATATCCATGGTATACGAAGCTTCCTGGCATAAAAATGAAAACAAAGGACTTGAGGAAAAAAAATTTTATTCATTCAACAAATAAGAGAGAAAAACACCTGTTCATGTGTGAATTCTTTCATAGAATGATTAAAGTCTTTCTTCTAGTGATTGATGAATATATGTATTTGAAATGAAGTTTCTTACATGTGTAATTCAACCAGAAAATATATTAAGAGATGTAAATACAGTAACTTAAAGGTTCAAAAGAGGTTTTGTTAGATTTTCTGGCCCCCCCAAACTCCAGTGTTTTGGCAGGCCACAGAGCTGTACGCAAACACATCTATACTCTATAGTATCAAAGTATGAAAAGAGCTAATTCCACACTATATTTGGCCAACCACCAATAATAATAATCATTGTACTATAAAATATACATTTGTATACATGAGACTTTAGTTTCAGAGCTCCTAATTAATGTTTGGTTTGTCACTAAATAAAAAACATCACCTGACCAACATCTATCGGCAGAATGCTTTGTTGGAGGTGATCAAGGTACTTTGCTCACCTTTTGTTGTGCGGTGATCACTAAAAAGTCTGAATTTCCAAAAAAGAAGTTTGAATGCTGCAAGACACAAAGTAAGGGACCAATTAAGCATAAACTTATATAGTAACCACCCTTTTTTTTTCGCACGGAATCGAGGGGTTAAGAAGGGGAAAAAAAATTGCAGACATATCCAGTAAATGTTTGAAATGTCAGCCCTCTCGCTCCATTAATCTGGCCTGTACACATGACACAAAAAGGTACGTGGTTAATGTCTAGTTGATTCTTTCATTTATTGTCACTTGCAGCCAGGTAAGTCAAGGGTCCAGTGAAGGAGGAGGGCTATGGTTTACATTATTCAATGTAATGCAAGAGATCAGTTTCCTCCTGGAAGGATTAATGGGAGTGGAAAGGCTCTTTACATGATCCCTAGCTTCTAATGGCACCAGGTATTCCCAAGTAGTCCTTAAATATATACATGTAAGTAATGTAGGGGTCGGGACACCTTGAGAGATTGTGCAAAGATTATTATGGGCGGGATTGGAGAAATATTTATAAAGAATATATAACTAAAATTTTAAAAGAAATTTCTTTTACTTTTATACTAAAATGTACTGATGTTTATTGTAAAATGGCTTGTTGCTATGTGAATAGTATCAAAAAATAAATTTTGTTTTTTTCCATGTTTCAGTCATTTATTTTTAAAACGTACATTATTTTTTGTAATAAACAGTAAAACTTACTACAGTTTAAAAATGCATCCCAATTTTTAACAATTTTAAAAATCTTTATTTGTTTCCAAGTTTAGTTACTGTTAGATTACTACTAAAGACTAATATATAATTCTAGTACCTGTTACTCTAATAACAATGAGGGAAGGGTCATGAAAGAATTTGTAACATCAAAAGGGGTTGTGGATACTAAAAGTTTGGGAAGCCCTAAATAATGCGCAGAAGAATCTCATCATCCATAGTTGATAGGTTCCAATAGATAATAGCAAACCATGTATACTAGCAGTGTTGCCGTGTTCATTTTCAACTTGACTTCTAAATTTGAGTCAAAAAACATCTACAAACACCTACATTCTCCATAATTTCTCCAAAATCAAGGAAATACACTTTTATAGTGAATCAAAAATAAGTACAAGTGTAAACAAACAAAGAATTAGAACACATTTGTTTGGACACCCAAGTGTAAAATTCTGAAACCTTTTATTTGCACACAAGTACATTCAGTTGATACAAGTCTTTTAAGTCAGATTTATTCCGAATTAGTGTAATATGATACTCAATGGCAACTCAAAGCAAGACAAAAGTCTAACATCTTTTGCCTCTGATTAACTTTCAAAAGTGTGACAAATACAAATGTTAAAGCTAAGATTCTTTCAATCTTTACCTCTCACAATTACTCTATTCAATAAACAGATGCACACATCACAATCTTTGTTCAGTCCTGTTTTTGCTTCCTTGTGGAATTCAGGTTGTGGGCTCTTTCAGCACATTACTTTGCACAACTCCATTTTATATGTACATGCATGTATGCGTACGTCTGTGTAGTCAGACTGACATGATAATTGTAGTAACAGACTGACATATAAGTTCTTTCTGCTTTCACTTATATCCATACATCATCGTATATTGACAGATGCAATTTATTCAACTCAGCATCTACAGTGCACATTAAGAACTTTGTCTTATAACTACATAGAATACCAATCAGTAAAAGCATATTTCTTCTCTGTTAATGAGATCTCGTAATTGTATTGACATAGTGTGCATATTTCTAATAAATACATCTTGTCTTACATTCACGTCTGCATTTCTATTGTGCATATGATCTTGCATATTACTCTTTCCACCGAAATGTTGCATGCAGCATCATTCTTTTTTTTATGCCTTTGTATTATTAAAAAAAGTTTTTTCTGACAACTCAAAGAGAAAAAAGTATAACAAATCTTCTTTGTGTAAGCTATACTTTCTATATCTCTATACTTAGTTTGCAAACAACAATATACCTTGCTTATGTGAGCATAGTAGCTGCTATTACAGCCATAGTTATTACTACTACAGTTGTTTTGTTTCTAGCCAACCAAAGTAAATCTATCAATATTAAATGGTAATGTAGTAGGGTTAAGTTTTAAGGTAACCAGTAGAGTAAGAATTAGACGAAATTAATTCTATCCACTTCGTTACATATATAATATATAGACCCATTGTAATGTGGTTTAGGAATGGACTCCAATTTTAAAACAGTTTTCAAAATAATAGCTAAATACAAAAGTAGAAAATCCCCTAAAAAATCTTATGCACTGGGCCCATCAATGCTAAATTTTGAGTGTTTCAAACCTTGAACATAATTGTTTTATCGATAGATTTTGTTTGATCTCACTCTTTTTAACCTCAGATGAGGTGAAAGGGGCGATGAGTTTCGTTTATCAACTACTGAAATATTTTTGTCCAATTCATATCCTTTGCTAACACTCTTGACTCTTTTTTTTTCTTGCTTCCTTCTTACGCATTGATTGGCTCTTTATTGAAATTTGATACATATGTATCTATTTTGCCAAGATAATGAGAGGCTACGATTTTGAATTTTATTATCTTTTTTCTGTCATCCAACCAGACTTGCCTTACCCTACTCCACCTTCATGGTTTTCTCTTCATTTCTTTACAAATTACAAGGGTCAGCCTAGAAGAAATTTTTTTTGGGGGGGGGGGGTCTGAAACCCTCCCCCAGGCTCCGCCAGTGTATGTTAGGTATTTACAGTAAATGATACAAATAGATAACTAAATTCACATCTATTTTCACTACAAAAAAAACTTACTGAGGGGAGAATTTGGAAAAAAAAAGAAAGTTCCCTCCAGACCTGAGAGATAGATATTAAGATTTTCAGCCCTTTAGCTCCATTGGCGTGACCTGTAAACATGATATATACATACATACATTCAGAGCCAGCCAGAAACACTTAGAAACGGAAGAAACCAATGCAGACTGTGTTGACATGTTTGGTTGATGGTTTCTAATGAAACTCTTGTGTTCAAAATAATGAATTGCTAGAAAATTAATCAGAATGAGATTCATCAAACATGGTTTCAACTTGTTAGCTATGTTTTTTGTCTTTCATTCCCCCCAATCGTTTTTTTTTTGCGGGGGGGGGGGGGCAATTTGCAATGTAAATTTATGCAAAATTGATCACTCATTTTGTGTCAGGCAGCATTCACATTTGTTTTCCTGAAAATTTAGACTTTTTCAGTGATCACTGCCGAACAAAATGTGAGAGAAGTAACATATTCATTGATACCCCTTTTTCCAACTTTTGAATTGATCACACCCAACCTGGCATGCTGCCAAAAGACATTGATCACATGGGTGGTTTCCTGTGAGTGACTAACCAGATAGTTTTTTTTTCCCTCCAGATCAGCTGAATGAAGAATTGCTGGATTAAATCAATACGTGAATAATTAAACATTTACTCCAGTGATATTCAACCTTTTTATGCATAGCACACACTTCTTAAACTCTTGTGAGGATAATGTTTCTGCACTGCCCACCAGACACTTAAGTTATTCACTAGTGGGCAGTACCACACAGGTTAAAAATCACTGCACAGGCTTCTATCATATTTAAAAGCTGAGCCTAATATGGTACAAGATTGTAAAATATGGCACCCAGTGAGAATGTGTCTCGCTGCTGAAGTGATGATATTCGGTATCGCTAAAGGGACACTGCTTTTAAAACTTCAGTTGAAGATGCTGATTAAAGTTTTGAGAAGGTTCATTGACATTCAAAGAGTTTTCAGGACAATTGAACTTCTTGTTATTTGCGTTGTTAACATGATTTGGCCGATCCATTCTACGGCTTTTTTCAGGTGTACAATCTGAATATGATGGTGCTAAAGAGAATTTTTCTCCAATGGTAGCAATGCTTATAATGTTGGATTCAAGTGATATTTCTTTCCTTGTTAGGCCTTGTGAGTGTATAAGTCGGACAAGTCTGGAGTTCAACCAGATGTGGCTTCTGGGGGAGGTTTTAAAGTAAAAAGATTTGAGCAGAAAGTTTTTTTAAAGGGTTTTGGAGGGGGGATTCTATTTACAATTCAACTATTATGTTAAACTAAACCCTTACTTAGCATTCAATATACATATATACTAATACATACCAGCTTGGAACCACTCAATAGTCGGTGTTTCAACTAGTATGATATTCAAGTGTGGTTAGTCACTCAATAGAAACCGTCACGTGACCTACGTCATTTGCAGCATGCATGTGTTAGGGGTGATCAATTAAAGAATTAGAAAAAGGGGTGATCAATGATCATGTTACTTCTCTAGCCTCTTGCTGCTCAGTGATCACAAAAAAGCTTTAAATTAAAGATAACAAGTATAAATGCTGCCGGACACAAACTGAGGGACCGATTTGGAAAAAAAATACTTACCTAGCAAATTGACCCTCTATCAAAAAAAAGTTGTTTTTTTACAGACATAATGAGGCTTGTGAGTATGAGTATATATATATATATATATATATATATATATATATATATATATATATATATATAACCAGCCGGCCAGACCCACTTAAAAACTGAAGAAATCTAAGTTGACAGTTTTAGTTGACAGTTTCCAAATAGAATGAAAAAAATCGTGATAAATCTATGCACGCAGAACGAACACGTTTTATTTTCTGATTTTTTTAGCAGAAGAAAAAGAAGGGGAGGAGGGGGACGAAGAGGAAGAGAATCCGGAAATGACGTCATTAGTAGCCTTTGACCTCGTAACATGATGGCGGACACCGACTTAAACGAAGAGATCTCCGCTTTGGTAAGTTGATTTTTTTGTTAATATTTCGTCGACAACAGCTGTTAAAATCGGGTACACGGGGGGCATAATAATGTCTTTTGTCTTTGAAAGGTAGACAATTGAGGGACACGATAGGGATCTGTGTATTCCACAGGATTGGGAAGCCGTTTTGACAAAAGGTGTTATGATATTATTATGTGTTGATTGTTGTATGTTGAACGATGAGGTGGAAATTAGACGAAGAAAAATGCAAAGAAATAAAAAAAAGTGGGTGTATTGTTGTTAATAAATAGAAGAAATAACGTCTAGTATTATTTATTATTCTTACTTTCAATCAATGTATTTAATTTACCTGTAGTAATCTTTTAATAAATACTTTTTTCACCTTGAAGATGAAAGGCATATATTTTCTGAGCTCTGTTGAGGTCCGAATAATAACGACTTCTGGACTTTACACTTCGAAATTAAATAATAAATAGTTCAAATTGTTCTTGGTAGTTTTAATTTGTTTATCCGATTTATTTCATTCATTAAATTATACCAAACATCTTTTCCAAAAGAAAACCCAAACTTCTTTTTATTCTTATCAAAACAAAGAAAAAGCTGTTTGATCTTTCATAATAATAATATATTATTTATTCTATGTGATTGATTTTTCTGCGATTCGATTTCATTCATCTTTTCAAGAGGATCCTTTTTTATTTTCATTTTGATTGAAAAAAAAATGTCAGCTGGATAATTTATTCTTATCTGTTGTTTGTAACAATCCTATTTAGGAAAAACAAATAAATGAAATGTGTTCGATAGGTAAATGAATATTTCTCAGTAAACTGATACCTGAGTTTGTATTTGAAAAAAAATATCAAGTTTCATACATTTTTATTACTTGAATTAATGTATATTTCAATGTTGAATACGTATTCGGGATGTAAATTATTTACGGAGATATCTGTAGAGACATTTTGATTCAATAAGTAATAAATAAATTATTCTTTATACGAGGAAGCATTGTAAATAAATACTTATTAATAACCATTTTACTATTTTTACCCCCGTCTTAATTAGATGAATAAATTCAATTAAGATGATGGCAAATAATTCTATCTTATCTGCCATGATAAGTTATATTTTCAATAATTGTTTACTTTTCATTAGATGAAGTATCGTAAATAAATCCTATAATTTTGACTACTATATTTTATTTACCTTCATCTTGATTAAATTAGTTAAGATAGCAGTCAAAAATTAATAATAATGAATTCTATTTCATTTGTTCACTAGTCGTCACTTATGTTAGTAATAAATTGTAATAATATTGACAGTAAATAAAAACATATTATCATATAGATGAAATTTCTCCTTTTCGAAGTGTTTACTTTAGCAACATTATGGATTTGGTGTGTTGTTTCGAGTGCGAATATTAAATAAATGAGAAATCACATTTGGGATGAAAAACAAAAGAATAAAGATAGTTTTTCTGTTTTTAGCATTCTGCATTTTTAAAATTAATTATCAATTTCATTTTGTCTGTCTTCGTCATTGAATCTTGCGGGAGTTGTAGTAAAAGAGATCATACGTAAGAGGAAATTAATATTTAATTTCGTTACTTATTTGTTTTACTTACAGGTTTTTAGCTAGTACTTGTACCGAAAATTCCTAAATTATATTTTCTGATTATTCTTTAATTCCCTAATGTTTGAAATACGACAATTTTCACGTTTTAATTTTTTTTTAGTTTATCAAAGCATACTGTCAAATTTATTCCAACTTTTTAACCTAGAAGAAAGTTTCCATTAATTTTCATGATTTTTTTGATAACTGCATTCCTGTTTCAGTTTCATGTTAAATATTCCATTTGTGGTTATCTTATAAACATCTTCATAACAAATTATTTGTAGATGAATACATAGTATTTAAAACATCCCTATCTCAACTGTGACTGATTTTTTTTAGTTGACCCTTTTCAGGGTGTTGTATTCAGTCAACAAATTAGGCTGAGAAGGGGGTTTTACATATAAAAATTGATCTTCAATTCTTTGAAATACTTTTTTTACTCATTCCATCCTTGATGTAGTTAAGACCTTTCGGCTGATTCATATCTATATATCTATATCTATATATCAAACAAGAACCATAAGTTGAATGATACGTCCACCATGGTAGTAGTTGGAGGAAGGGGAGGATGAAGATGATTCACCCGAAAGTCTGGACCAAGCTTCATATTAATCCAACATGATAGGTCAGAGAAAATTGATATTTAACATAGTAGGGATGGACTAACTGAAAAGTGTATTATAGAGATGAATGGATGCATCTAAAAAAAAAAATATATCTGCATGTAAACTAAGTTGATATTAACCTCTATTTACCATTCAATTAGAATTGGGAATAATAATTATCCTACCATATTTTTTTGTAACAGTGTGTAGAGGCTAGAGGTTTGCAAAAGTCACACACACACACTCACTCTCATTTCACTTTGGCTTTGTTATAACGCTGACTTTGGGGTCCAAGAAATCCTACCATGTTATAACCAAGCTGCGATAACTGGGATGCATATGGGCAGTATTCAAAGATGGCCAATAGGTGAAAGATTTGAACAAGTCTTTCTTTAATCTTTGTTTTTTTTTTTATTAAATGATACTACCAAAATATATTACAAATTATTGTAAATTTCAATATTTCAAAACAAAATATTTACGTCAATGAGTTAGCATATTTCACTTGGTATAATCCACATCTTTTCCTGGAAACATTGAGCTCAAAAATCCAGGTGCGTTTTAATGATGGAAATATAGTTGTAAAAAACGAAAAAACTCAATATGGTATTTTGATGTATGTTCAACACATCTTTTCAGGAGAATAGATTGATCTGTCCCTGGTTTTAGTTCATAAAAAAAAAAATGGTCTGAGCCAAAACAGAATCAACATAATGTTTTCTGTGTGTTTCGCTTCTTTGGATGTATTATGTTAATGCGGTGGTAGCAAAGATTATATGAAGTGGAGTGGATTATAAGTGTATTTTGTTGAGTGGGTCTCGGGGGGGGGGGGGTTAATGTCACTGTAGTGTATGATATTCGGTACGTGAGTGTTTTGTTTGATTGTCTTCTGATTTTGATCATGATCATTTTTATATATTTTCGCTGTTAGTGTTTAGTTTAACTTAGTTTTTGATATTGATATATATATATACACCCCTATATTGATCAAAGTAGTTTAAACTTGTAATTTCAAATTTGAAGACTTATTATTATTATTGTAAATTTAGGTATCAAACTGTATTGGTATCCAATTAATTGTAGTTTCTTAGTGTTGAGTATGGATTAGTATTAGGTTGGTGGTTAGGTACCTGTATGTTGAGTTTTGGCTTAATTCAGTCGTAATATTTAGCCCTTGGATTGTGTGTTATGCATTTTTCCTTCGAAAATGAAGCTCAATTGGGGATGAGTGGATTGCCTATGGTAGTGGATTATACATAGTGAAGTATGGTAATCCTTTGAACCCTTAACCCTGGTGTCATAACATTATATCCAAACTTATGAGGAGAAAAGAGTGAAAAAACAAAGTTTTGTTTATTGACTATTGACATGTTTTTGTCTAATTCATTTCATTTTTAGAATTGGTTAGCTGGCATAAGCCAAATATATTTTTTATGAGGATGGGGTTAGAGTTGTGTCACCTCTGTCATCAAGTGGGTTTACGGTGTAGCTGCTACACTGTAGGCCCATTTGATGATTGATGATTTGGGCTGAACAGCTATTTTGATACACTCTCAGCCTGAAATATGTGCTTATGGGTTCAAAGGGGAATTTTGTTTTTATTTGTGGTTTTCTATATGAGTAGGCTATAATATAGAAAAATGTTACAGTCTACCAGCCACCTGTATTAATTGTAAACAACATTATCACTGATGACACCTGTATTATTTAAGTTAACAAAAATAGATGTGAAACTTATGTGTATATATATATATATATATATATATATATATATATATATATATATATATATATATATATATATATATGTATATATATATCATATAATTGTTGCGGTGAAAGAAACAAATTGAGCAAATATAGACTGTGAATAAGCAAGGTGGGAATTTGGACACTTATTTGGACCTTTGCATTATGCATTACCGGCGACTGTTTAGGTCAGTAGTAAGAGCAAGGCTATGTTGAAGCGGCTACCATATATATATATATATATATATATATATATACATATATGGCACAATTGCAACTTTTATTACAATAAATAAATAAGTATTTTTAATTTGATCAAAGTTCATCAAATCAAAACAAGGATATAAAACGACTATTTTTTCACAGTCAAAAGTTGATGTGATCAAAGTGAACTAAAATCATTTTTACAAAAATAAGTAGTTTTAACTTCTTTCACAAAAATAAATAGGTAGTTTTAATTGGGATCAAAAGTTTATTCGCTCAAAACAAAGATAAAATCAACTATTTTCACAATAGAAATTTCAAGTAATCAAAGTTATTTTTACAAAAAATAAGTAAATTTTGTTGAATAAGCAATTTCTCTGATTTGTCAGAAATGCAAATATCAAAAAATATCTTTTATTTGTTGGGTATACAACAAAATTTCAAACACTGTTTGGAATTTTGCTGTGTATCGAAGAAGATATTTTTCAATATTTTTATCATGTTTCATTAAATTATTCGCATGTTAATTGTGATTAGTTGGCCTTGTGGTGTCGTATATATTTCAACTTGAAACATTTCCCAAGTTCAATTGATTATGCAAATTCAGTTGGGTGTATCAGACTTCTGATATAATGCAGAAATAGATGGAAATCAGATCTTCATCATCAGGGAGAGAGCAAATGTTGACCTGACAAAATTTTTCTTTTTTTTTTGAAAGGAAAAACCAATTTGTGAATTTGATGCCTGTAACTTCTGTTGTTATGTCTTAATAGAAAGGTAAATCAACGTCCCATTTGAGCCAATTTGGGGCCCACCAGAATCGTTTTAGTCACTGGATAAGATTTAAAAAAGGGGTATTTCAACTAAAAATTGACTGATGCTAAATAATATGAGAGAATATAAAAATGATGTTTGCCGTTTTTCATCTATTACCCACCTTTAGTATTACCTGTACCTAAACCACAGTTATTGTGGCTTGGACATATTATGTGGTTGGCTTACTTGGACCCTAACATCCATGTTATGATAGGAACGTCTGCATGACCATAGATACCCACATGAATTGACTTTTCTGTCGTACAAAATCTCTTGGAAAGTCAGTCAACCAATACTTTGGACATAAAATTGCTAATCCAGGGCATTGTGATGAAAGAAAGGTTTTGGTACATACTAAGTCAAGTTGAAATTCAATGTGTATCCATACATTTCATGTACGCTGTCGTTTTTGATGAGATGGGTAAACTTGTTAAAAATATAAGCTAAAATGCAATGTGTATCCATACATTTTGTATCTAGCGTAATTTTTGATGAGATGTGTAAACTAGTTGAAAATGAATTTATAGCCAATGAAATCCACCCTTGTACTAATGTAAATATAAACGGGACGACAGCTGTCCAATTCCTGTGAAAGGGAATCTGATACTTTATTACCATAAGCATTGTAACAGTTGTGTAATAAAAATACCAATTCAACGATTGAGATTTTGTATCTACTGTAACAAATCTATCATTATTCGCAACTAAGTTATAGAACCATAATAATTGAAACATCCGTCATCAGCAGCTGTTCTGGTGGCATAACTGTGATCCAACGAAAGTGGGTTGAGTTCAAATCGACTCATGACCATAAAAAGTGAATGGTGCTGTGGTTATCAGAGAACAAAATTGGTAAACATGACTTTCGATTCCATTTGAGGACATGTAGCTTCAAGTAGAATTGTCTTGGAAAGGCATGAATCAAACTCTTTCTATACTCTGTATCATAGCCAGTCATGTTGACTTGTCATTTGCATGAGGTAGCCAGAGAAAAGTATGGGTGAATATGTACATGAGCAATTCGCTCTTGCAAAATATTTCAACTTAATGGCTACGGTATCTATTGTCAGCCTTGACAGAAGTTAGTATAGATTATTATTATGATACTAATGAACTTTTTGATTACTATAAAATCAAAATCAAAATCAAAGCTGTTTTTGATTTGTTTTTCCTCAAAAGGAACATTGACCATAAATTTTCTCAAATGCTTATGTTTGATGAAGAATTGTTGATGGATTTTAAGGAGTCAGCCTAATTCAAACGAGTCCATTTATTCCGGAAGCATAGAATTCGGAGATCCTGGAACCAATGAATTCTTAGAAAGCATTTTGAGCTGTTGCTTGGTTGTTGGAGACCTTGCATTGTAGGAAGTGGTTGAAATGCTTGAAATTGTGGTAGTCAGTTGGAGAGAATTCTGGTGAGTAATCTGGGTGGAGTAGAGTTCCGTAGCCTAGTTTGTTAAATTTCTGCTGAGTCATCATTTGCATGACATGTCAAGTTTTTTGCCTTTACGATTTGGTATGATTATTAAACAACTGTAGAATGGTCCACATAAAGTCCCTTTGCAACCTCTCAAGTTATTTTGCATGGGCTTATATAAATTATTGCCCTCTATTGGATGTTGTTAATCACAAAAGAACATCTCCATTTGGAAATTTGGGCTACTAATGTTGAGGCGTACATTCATTGAGAGTTCCCTGGTCAAGTACTTGGTTGACATTGTGAGCAGTTTCCTTTGATTCATGTCTCATTTTGAAGTCCTAGAACAAAATTGCTTGAATTTGCTTTTTTTTACATCTTTGATTGGACAACCACAAATAAACCAGAATAAATAGTGAGAAGGAAACATTCAGATTAAATAAATAGAGCAAAATTCACTCTCTAACATGGTTTATTCCATGAACATTGTTGAATGATACTTTATTTCAACAAAAACATCAAAGTTTGAATTGACAGAAAACAATTATTTTTGCAACAATCTGATATCTGTCTATCTCTGCCTGTTCATTATCTATCTATTCATCTCAGTCTGTTCAGATCTATCCTCACACCTTTTCCAAGGCTGGTTCTGCTTCAAGATTTCAAAATCTTTCTTGAACCCTTCATCATAAGTGTAAAAAATCAAATTTAAAAAAGTAAAAATTGGCACAGTCTATATTAAAAGGTGTAGTAAAATAAGTTAAAATTCACCAGATGTCAAAATTAAGTCTATTGAGTTGATTTTGTTTTCCCTCCTGGTAACAACAAGAACAATCCTCACCAAATTCAGGGGAGTACACCATTCACTGTTCAACTACCACTTTACCTTACACCAAACTTATTTATAAAATTGACATTTCCAAACCGTGATTTGAAATCACTACCTAGTGATTGCTCAACAGGTCTCTTACCAACTGAGCTAAACTGGTTGGTCTTATATACATATGTATTTATCTATTATATATACAAAGCAAAAGTTGCAGTGATCAGCTTCAGTCAGTGGAGTTTGACCCTGCAGCAGCCAGGCTTGTATTTTTTTCATTTTTATTCAGTTTGGTAGAAGTATATGTTCTCTGAGTGCTTTCTAGTTGAAATCAAGCCCTCCCCAGATGTTGCTTAACTCATTATCTTCATTCATTGTGATTTCCAATCCAATCCAATACTTGTCATGAGAAATGGCCAAAATTAATGAAGTGAATAAAAAGCCAACATTGGGTATGGCTCTCCCTGGACCAGATGTTGAAAATCTCAGCAGAAAGAAAAAAAAAGAATTGCCAAATGGAGATAAAGGCATTGTTCTCTTTTGATCAACCCGTTGCTCTACTAAACACAAAACTGCACTCCTCCTCAACATGCATAGATTAATTCATTCAATGTAGCAGGTGGTGAACAGTGATAGTTTTCCATTGCAAGATAAAAGCGCTGACCCACAGATAGATCTGGTCTGCTCGAATAGTGTGAGGGTTAGCACGTCTGCCTCACGCACAGAAAGTCCCGAGTTGGATTCCTGGTATAAGTGAAGAAGGTGAAATACTCAGCAGTTAATTGAGTACACTCTAAGCTGAGTGATTCAGGGGGAAGTATCCCTTCAGTGGAATTGCAACTAGTAAAGGGAGTGGTCATAAATTCTTGTAGGTATAAAATTGCTAGTCTCAACCTGACTTGTGACTTGCAAGAATCATTAAGCTGATGCATGTCTCTTAAGAGACAGACACTTTGCCTTGACTTTACACATAGAACTAAGTAGCCATCGATAACAATAAAACTGAAATTTTTTGAATTAGCCATAGAACTGCAGTGACTGAAATTTCCATCATTTGCAGCTAATGGATTAATGTAATAAAGGATTACAATGAAGTCTGATTTAATCCATAAGAATTCTATAATAACTAGTTTATCAGGGTCATAAAAATGACATCATATATAAATAAAAAAATGTGGTTACATATTGCATTTTATATACATGGATAATAGAGGTTTGCCTTGCAGTGAGCCTGGAGTGTTCTGTTGTCTACAAATGTATTTTTACGATTTTTTGTTTTTGTTTTTATTACTTTTTCCATTTTTCCATTTTTCCAATTCAATGTTTTTATTGCATCATTAGAACATGAATGAAATTTTATTTTACCATGTCGACTGCATGAATGAAATTCCTTTTACTATGTCAGTTACGCCCCTTAGCACAATAGAAGATATCTGCTCATTGCTAATTATTATGTGTGTGGATAATTGGCACTATTAGTTTTACTTAGAAGAGTTTGAAATGAAAAATTCTGCTTGACCAACGTCTTTTGGCAGTATGCCCTGTTGGTGATGGTCAGTTGAAAAATTGAAATCTTATTTCTCACCTTTTGTTTGATCACTAATAGTCCAAATTTTCTAATAGCAAATATGAACACTGCCAGACACAAACTCAGAGACCCATTTAGCATAAACTTACATTGTAAATTGAACGCCCTCTAAAAACTTTTTTTCGGCAGGGAATTTGAAAAGAAACAAACTCTTGGCATAATAAAGAGCAAATGTTGACATTGTCAGCCTTCTAGCTCTATTGGTGTAACCTTTATGTATAGCACGTGGATAGATGGATACTCAGCCAGTCAGAATTACTTAAAAACTGGAGAAACCTTGTTTGACAGTTTTTGATAGCAGTGGTTCCTAAACCTTTGGTCACAACCTAAATGAGGGTCATGGGATAGTTTTGAAATATGAGAAATGAAAAAAAGTAAAAAAAACAAAAAGAATGAAAAAATGTTGACAGTAAAAAATATATATACGTACATATTTATGTTATCGTTTTTGAATATAAAGCATTACGGAAGCTCCCGAAAGGAAAATAATTGTGACAAGCCTGTCTGCTGCAGAGTCAAACCCAATTCTTATTTCAACTGAAGATGACTACTGTCACCTTTATATTGTATTTATAATAAATGAACGGTCAAAAGAATGTATTGTTTTAGTTTAAATGTATCTATTTATTAGAATGAGATAGGCCCAAAACTGTAAGATAAATTTCGTTGATATATATGACCAGTCAATTTAGCTCAGTCGGTGAGACACTAACTAGCCTACCAATCTGTTGGTTATGATTTCAAATCGATATTGTTACTCTTCTATGTGATGTGTGGATTGTTTTTGTTGTACTTGTTTTTGATATGATGAAAAAACCAAGTCAACTCCAGACTTGTTCTTGAGGTAGACAAAAAAAAAAGTCATCGATAGATGTATAAAATCTCTTGATTTATTCTAATCTTATTGCATCTAATACTTGTATTTGATTATTAAATTGGAGTAAAATTTAGTAAAATGTTTAGAAATGCAGAATACCCCCCCCCCAATCTCTGTTCAGAGTCATGGCCAAAAGAGTTTTGGAAACATTGGTTGTCTCTCAATCAAAAATATTATCAGGATCCGCCCCTAATTCAATCAATTCTTCCTTACCCCAGACAGAAAGATGCAACCGAATATATATATATACTTAAAGCTAGCCTGAGGAATTTTTATGGGCTTGCATATTCTGATACTGTTACTGTGCCTACTGTAGTAGTTGCAACGTGAATCTGGAAGTAAAAATAGTTATTGTGAAACTAGACAAAAATCAGTCTAAAAAAAGGAGGAAAAAAAAATCAATGTTTCAAAGTAATAATATATAAAATGAAACCAGCCTAAAACGGATCTCCTGAAATAAGATAATCTTCTGCTTTTAGAAAAATTCCTCCATTATTGTTTGGTAAGGTGAAGGTCTTCCATCGGCATTGGTTATTTTGGGTTGTTCTTCTGGTGTCTGCCTATTTGGATATGGATTATTGCAAGTAAACAGACATGGCATGTGGGACCTGCAGACCCCCACCCCCCACAACTTGTGGGGGGGGGGTTGGAGCTGTGTGGGTGTAATATATTTTGGAGCTCTGGAACAATCAAGAGAATAATCTGAAAAGAATCTTGAAAAATTGTCAAAGGAATAAGGTTGAAAAATGAGGGGTGGGATGGGGGAGGTGCAGTCGGGCCAAGAGCCACCATTGAAGAAAATTTTTTTTTGCTTGATAGCATGTTGGAACTAGAAAGCACTCAGATAGGGCATACCTTTGCTGATGCCAAATTTAGATCGAAAAAGTAAATAAAAATGAAAAACAAGGCTGAGAATTTTAAATGGACAAATACTGAGGTACTTCCCTTAAAATTAAAATCTATTTTTTTTTGAAATAATCATCAACTGTTCATTTTTAATCTCTTTTCCTCCAGAATAATAAAAATATCTCTCAACTGAAAATAAATTCTTGAATATGCCCTTAAATTTAACTGCTTCTCTTGTTGCCCATTACCCACCCTTCCACCGATTTCCATTAAATTTCATTGAGAACTTTTGGAGATATTGTGTGGACGAACAGATGGACAGATACAAGTGAAACATGAACAAGCTCGTACATGAAGTTGTTCAGACTATTGAACTTGTTTTTGGACTCCAGTCCAAGTCGGAAACTGGAATTGACTTTGTTTTTTCCCGTAATAAGAACAACTAGAGCAATCCTCACCAAATTTAGGGGAGTAAACTCTTCACTGTTAGTCAATCCCATCATGTTAAATCAAAATGATTTATAAAATTAACATTTCACTACCGTGATTTCTAATCATGACCAAGTGATCGCTAAGTGGTTCTCTTACTGACTGAGCCATTAAGGAACAAGTGAGAATAGTATAACTCAAACCCTGCAAATTTTTTAGGGGAGTCTAGGGGCATAATCCCCCAGAAAATCTTGAAAATTATCTATACAAGCTAAAATTTCATTTCAGGGCATATCTACTACTGAAATTAAGTCTTGTCTAGAAGTCTATTCAAAACGGGTTTCAAAGGTTTGGTCTGTGATCTTTAAAAATTATGTGATAATTAATAATTTGGTAAATCTTGATCTGACTCTTTTTATAAAATGCGTCAGGGTTTTTACTTTCATGTGTATGAGAGTGAGACAAAATGTGTGTCTCACGCAGAACGGGTAAGACTTGGAAGCTCTGCATTACACAGCCACATTCAGGTGTATGATTCAAAAAAAAAGAGAGGAATCTCTTTACCCAGGAAATGGAAGCAAACAATAGTCATGTTAACAAATATACTGATCAGATTACCCCCTTCATAGCAAGGGGTGTAACATGGCTGATCCAATACTTTTCGTGTTGGGTATGATTTGATGTGGCTGTGAATGTCAGGATGTCCAAGTCAATGCTAATCAGATGAAAATATTTGAAAGATAATTATTTTGAGAACTAAAAAATATACTTTCGTGTCTCTATCAGATTTTATTCAAAAAAATGTTGAATCAGGTAGCATTTATTCATTTAAAAAAAATATTTGTATAAATTTCATATTTATATAAAAAAAAATTATTTAAAAATTGAATTTATTTATAATTATAACCTATTCCTCATAAATTTTCTGTTTAAAAAACTATATTGCTTGAAGATCGAAAACTATTTTTTGTTAGCTGGTAATCATATTACATTTCATTACTGAGTTTGAATATAAACTGTATAACTATCTATCACAAGAAGTAAAACACTTATTTTTCCCTTGAAGGATATCTCTGGAATGTTTATGAGGAATAGCTTATGATTATGAATAAATTTGATTTCACTGTTAAAGAAATGCTGACTCAATATTTTTTTTATTGTCATTTAATGAATGTGTAATAGATATATTATAAATGTATGCCTGCTCAAAATACCTTTAAAAGATGATAAAACACATTATGCATCAAGTTGTCCAGGCATCAAGTTGACCACATCAAATAGCCCTGGCACTGAATCAATGGCATTGAATAGCCCTTGCATCAGGTCAGTCATAGGAGTTTCCCTGGCATCAAGTCAGCCACATGGATTTGTCCCTTCCCTATACTTTTTATACACATGGATACTTTTTTATTTCTGGAAAAAGAGTTCCACCTCTTTCTTTATAAATGAGCAGGGTGTCTTTTTACCTGTCAACTCAGTGTGAACATCAAGTGGGTGTTGAGTCACCAAATAGAATAACTTTAACCCTGAAACACCTGTTTTTTAGAAAGTGTCAACATAGGTTTCTTCAGTTTTCAAGATAGTTGGGCTGGCTGGGTATTATACATATATATATATATATATATATATATATATATATATATAATCTCATACACACATGAATGCTTTTTCTTTCTTGAAAAAAAGTCCCACTTCTTTCTTTATAGATGAGAAGTTCTTAACCTTTTTCAAGGCTGGCACCCCTTTGAGATTTCAAAATCTTTGTTATATCCCTCAATCTTGAGGCTAAAAAATGAAATTCAAAAATGTCGAGATTGGCAAAGTTAATAATAAAAACTGTAAATGATAAAATGTTGAAATTTATCAGTATGGTCTCAAAATATTTATATTTCATTTAGCAAAACTGACCCTGTTGGCAGGTATCTGGTTAGTAATACTAAATATCTCTATTTGAACAATTCACTGAGGAGAAAAATTAGCCAATATATGTCCAAATACTCAACTGATATTGTCGCAAAGTGTCTCTGAAATAGGTGAAATTTCCAAGATATCCTTGGGGTTTAGGGGGAAGAAGAGGCTTAATCCCACTCTCCCAAGAACAGGCAGTCCTGCATTCCCTTACATCTAAATGTAACTGATTTGATCTCCGTGCTTGAATTTTCCTTATGTCCCCCCCCCCTCAGTGTGCAAGTTTCTCTCTCTTATAGTATTACATTACTACCTGCCGTTTTCTCACAGACACCTTGTCTATGGAATACCTGCATGTAATTACAGGTATGACATTTCTTTCTGTCTGTTCCCAGCCTTCTATTCTCCATTTAACTCTGTGATTGTATCTATTACTTCGATATTGTTGGCTTTCTTGCACCTGACTTCAGTCTCTTTTATTGATTTTCTTATCAACTTCTTTTTATTCATGGTTTCTATTTCCTGACACCCTCCCCACAACTGCGACCGCCCCTCACATCCTTAGTCATCCTTTTTTTTGGAAACCCTCAACCAAAACTGTCTCTATAAATTTCTTCAGTTTTTAAGTTGGTCCGACTGGTTGGCTATGTATATATCCTGTGAACACCAATAGATTTTTTCAAACATTAATTCTTCATTATGTCTAGATGAAACTTTTTTTTTTTCCTCCAAATTTCTTCCTAAATACTTTTTTCAGAGTGGGTGCTTAGTTTGCAATGTTAGTTTATGCTAAATTGATCCTTTAGTTTGTGTCGGATGGTTTTTTTAAAAATCTCTTCCCAACAAAAGGTGAGAGGAGTAACTTATCCATTGATCACTTCTATTTATAATTTTTTTAATTGATCACCCCAATGTCACATGCTGCTGAAAGACATGGGTCACATGCTGCTGAAAGACATGGGTCACATGATGGTTTCTATTGTGTGACTAACGAGGTCTGTTTTTTTTTTTTTTTGTTTTATTTTACTCCATTCTCTTTTCCCCCACTCATTGTTTCTCTACTTGGCTATTTGTACCACTCGGGGCTCATTTGAATACTAATTTACTATTGCCATCAAGAGATAACAGCAGCATTCAAGTAATTTTGCATTTGCATTGTACTTATAAAATATCAAAAAATGTTACATAGAATTTTCTTGTTCATGTTTAATACGACTTGAACTTGTGAATGAATAAAGAAAATGAGCCTTGAGCGGGACTCAAACTGCGTCAACCAGGAAGCAGTCTTGACGCGACTCTGCTTATACATATATGATACATATATAGTTGATAAAATGGAAACACACACATATGCACACACACACATACACACACAAACATATATATATATAAAAAGAAATGGATATATGATCTAATATGATGATTATAAGTCGTGTAATTATCATAAATAGATTATATCATAGAAATTCTCATTCAAAATGATCTCCTGTCATTACATGGTCAATGTATCGTTTAGCTGAGACAATGTAAATGGAATAAACAATTAAAGAAAATGGGGTTACTGCAGGAATCGAACCTATGACCAATAGGGTAGCCGCTTCAATGTCACATTGCTCTTACCATTGAGCTAAATAGCCGCCGGTAATGGTCAATATATTGGTCAATATATGTTGTCCAGGCCAAGTGTTCGATTTGCTACTCAGTTAATCCTGGTGCCAGACAAAATATGTTTCCAAGTAATTATACAATTATCACATTCTGTTGGACATGATTATATATATATATATATATATATATGTGTTAACGATCAGTTTCATACGTTTGTGATCAATAGACATCTCGTTTTTATTTTTTTGTTTTTTGATTTCATCCTATCTTTATTTTTAACTAGAGTATTGTTTTTTTTGTGGGTTTTATGTATTATATATATGTAATAGAGAGTAGATTTGCTGCACAAACACGTTTATGTTTCTGCCCTCTTTGGGCTTTTTCATATTTCCAGCTCTACTCTAAACCAACTTAACACTTAGAGTTTAAAGTTGAATGTATCAAGCACTCTATGAAATAAATCCCTCACATATCAGACATTGCTTTATATTATATTACGTTATATTGCAAACCTGATTTGTACTATATATATATATATATATATATATACTATACAATGGAGTACAAATTAGTAGTTCAGTATACAATGTGTGATGGGTTTATTTCATCAAGTGCTCAATACAAAAACATTGAGTTGGAGTAGAGCTTTAAGAATGGTAAAAAAATTTCAATTTTTTTTTCGTAAATGTGTATGTCTCTGTCTATATTTATGAAGGCTCTGTAGCCTAATTGATGAGACAGGCTCTCCAAGGGAAAGGGATGAGTTTGAGTTTTGTTGGAGGCTTATCCTTTATTTCCAGTGCTCTTACCTTACAAGTGGCTATAGAGTGACTATCTGAGGGTTGTGATAAAAAATCAAGATGAAAGAAGTACCAGTTAAAAAAATCTCTATGTAAAATCCGGTGCTCATTTCTCTTTAATACACGAAACATGTTTTTGTTTATATCTAAGAATGTAGACTAGATATACTTGACAGTGGTTTTAAAAGTGAAGAGATTATTTACGAGATGCCCATCTCTTTGGTAACGTAACAATAAAGCCAATCAGCAAGTACTAATATTTAAATTTTTAGTTGAAACTCAATGTTCATCTCATAACAAATTGTAGAAATGATCACATCCTTTTTTCATAAAAATTCAAAAACATATTGCAATAATTTAGTAAAGTTTCAATTTTTTCATGTTCCAATTGCAAGAATATTGTGTAATGTTAATCGTTAACAAGAAGAAAAATCACTTTTTCATACTTGAAGTAGGTTTTAGAGTGTTTTCAATTCAATATTTTGTCTTGTCAATTTTTATCTTCAGGAATTACTTTGATTATAATACCATAGTTGATGTCTGACGACAGAAAAATTTAGATTCTGTAAAAAAATCTTTCAAAAATAGAGTAGTAGTTGTAGGAATAAGATTTGACAAAAATTTATTTTATTTTTTACTTATTAAATTAATGATTACCTAACTTGATTTTGAAAAAAATATTACTTTTTATTTGAGATATAGTGAAAAATACCTTCATTTACAGAAGGTGTCTTTTTACCTGTCATCTCAGTGCTAATGTCAAGTGGGTGTTGAGTCACCAAATAGAATAACTTTAACCCTGACACACCTGTTTTTTAAAAACTGTCAACATAGGTTTCTTCAGTTTTCAAGATGGTTGGGCTAGCTGGGTATATATATATATATATATATATATTATTATGTCATCCACAGACAGCTGTTTCGATGTATTACATCTCTTCAATGTGACTATAGACTTTATCCCATCCAGTACCGCGAGACAGAATTGAAACCTGCACATCGGACCCAGAGGCCGATATCCTACCTCTGGACTATGGAACTGGGTGGTCAGTTAGGCTGAATTTGAGCGATATATTCATTTACGCAGAAACTCCTCATCCACCAGAGTGCTCTATTCCTATGGAAGAGCATTGCATAAGCTTACAATGGATGAGTTACCTCATTTGAAGAGTGCTCAACCCTGAATAGAGGAGCATTAATTATTGTGTCATCCACAGACAGCTGTTTCGATGTATTACAACTCTTCAGTGTGGCTATAGACTTTATCCCATCCAGTACCGCAAGGCAGAATTGAAACCCGCATATATATATATATATATATATATATATATATATATATATACATGTATATATATAGGCTGCGCCAATGGCGCTAGAGGCCTGAATTTTTCAACCTTTACTCCTTGTTATGTTAAGAGAAAATGGTTCCGTTGTTTTTCAAGAATTCCCTCATTAAATAAGTTTTGAGGGTGGGGGCGGGGTCAATTTGCAGTAATTGTATACTAAATTGATCTCTTCATTTGTGTTTGGTAGAATTCAAGTTAGTTTTTTGAAAATTCAAACTTTTTTCAGTTATCATGGCTCAACAAAAAGTGTGAGAAGTAACTCATTCATTGATCACCCCTTTTTTCAATTTAAAAAATTATTTAATTAAATTCAACATGGCATGTTGCCAAATGATGTTGGTCAAGTGATGGATTTGAGTGACTAACCAGACCTGATTTTTTCTCTAAAAAAATTTTTTTCAAGCCGTTCAATAATTGTTTCTTTTTTTTTCTTTTCAGAGAAAAGAACTGAATTGGTTACTTAAGGAAGAGTTACATCATGTCCTCCAACAGGTGCAGTATACGTTGGCGGTAAGTAAATCTATAAGTAAATAAGTGTTTTTTATTGACTCTGATGAGGTCTCCCTGGTGAATTATGAGGTTGTATGCAAAAAGTTTTAGAGGCTTCTGTCTTAATTAAACATTTCAAGGAGGTTGTATAAGTGGTTACAAAATGACAGTCTAGTTTCCGAGGATTTTCTAGCCGTAAGTAAATTGTGGTTTTTATTGGTTCTTTGCAACAGGTAAACTATGAGGTTGTGTGCAAAAATATTGGCTTGTACTAAGAGGAAAATGTTTGACAGGTTTGGGTGGCCAAGGGTTAATTCTTTCATCTGCAAAAAATTTCCCTGAAGTAAAGGCTTCTGGTTTGACTGAACGTGGTTACAAAATAACACTCTTGTAAATCTCTGCTATCCACGACTCTTTATGTATTCTGACATTTATATGCAGGGGCAGATTTAAGGGGGTTTACAAGGGCTTAATGGAGACCCTCTTTTTCGTCTCAGCAACCTTCTCTTCCTCTTCCAGTAGTCATTCATAAAATAATGAATCTTATTTCTTGTGAGGGTCTCCTAAATTTTGTGTCCTAAAAGGTGACATGACAACCCATTCTTTTGGCATTCATTCAGTGATTCAGTGATACAACTACCCAAAGTCAAGTTTAGGGGACGTTCGGTGCTCATACATGAGTTCATGCAGACAATATGTCACCAGAACTAAACCCTGAAAAAACTAAAATTGTTTCTTGATATTGGATATCAGTCAAGATATCTTTTGAATGAGGCACAGATATTTTTAGATTATTTTGGCTAAATCTTGATATTCTTATATTTTTAGTAATGTTTAGGTCCTGATATCTACAAATATTTGATGCCTCATTCCTTATCTATTTCTTTTCCACTTATATATATATATATATATATATATAAAAACAGCTGTCTGCAGATGATAAATGATTATCATGTATTCTACATGTACTACATGTATCTTATATATATAGTAGATATGTATATTTATATATCATATATATATATATATATATATATACATATATTATACATTATATATACTATATTCATATTCTATACATATATTCTCTCTCTATATATATATATGTGTGTGTGGATAATATATATACGTAATATATATATATTATGTATGTTACATATATATGTGTATATATGATGTATGTTACATATATATATTTATATATATATGTGTATATAATGTATGTTACATATATATATATATATGTGTATATAATGTATGTTACATATATGTGTGTGTATATAATGTATATTACATATATATATATATTATGTATGTTATATATGTACATATTATGTATGTTATATATGTATATATTATGTATGTTATATATATATATTATGTATGTTATACATATATTATCTATGTCATATATTCATTATGTATGTTATATATATTATGTAACATACATATATATTATGTATGTTACATACATATATATTATGTATGGTACATATATATATATATATATATATATTATGAATGTTTCATATATATATTATGAATGTTGCGTATATATCATGTATTATATATACATTATGTATATTACATATTATATGATTTATATTTGATAATATGTATGTTACATATATATACATATTATGAATGTAGCATTATATGTTATGTATTATATATACATGTATATTATATATAATGTGATTTATATTAGATATTAAGTATGTTACATATATATATATATGTATATATATATATTACATATTACATATCATATATATTATATATTTCATATCATATTATATTTTTCATATCATATATATTATATATTACATATCATATTTATTATCTGTATATATTACATATCATATATATTATATACGTTACATATGTATATTATATATAATATATATTATATATATATATTACATATCATATATACTATATATGAATGTTAGTATCATATATACTATATATATGTTACGTACCATGTATACTATATATATATCACGTATCATATATCATATATATATATAACGTATCATATATCATATATATATTACGTATCATATATCATATATATATTACGTATCATATATTATATATATATTATTTATCATATATCATATGTATATTACGTATCATATAATATATATATATTACGTATCATATAATATATATATATTACGTATCATATAATATATATATATTACGTATCATATATTATATATATATATTACGTATCATATATTATATATATTACGTATCATATATTATATATATTATGTATCATATATTATATATATTACGTATCATATATTATATATATTATGTATCATATATTATATATATATTTTATGTATCATGCATCATATATCATATATATATTACATATCATATATTATATATATATTACGTATCATATATATATTACGTATCATATATCATATATATATTACGTATCACATATTTTATATGTATTACATATCATTTGTATGTATTATATACATGGTACACATTATTTTTATATGTTACATATTTGTATTACATTTTTATATGTATACATTATATATATTATACATATATTACATATTAAGTGTATATATTAGATATTATGTATATTACATATATGTTATCCGTGTATATATATATATATATGATATATACATATAAATATATGCATATATATTATATATGTGCATATATGTAAATGTATACATGATATTTACATGGTATAATGTATATGTATATAAAATATATGTACATATATCACATATATAATATGTATGTTCATACATGTATATCATATATATGATATAATGTATATCTATATAAAATAAATATCATATATATGATATAATGTATGTGTATATAAAAAATATATTATTTATATGATATAATGTATGTGTATATAAAATATATGTCATATATATGATATAATATATACGTATGTAAAATATACATACATATACAATGATATATATGTGTATATATAATAATTTTATGATATAATGTATATGCTCGTAAAATATATATACATATATATCATGTATGTAATATATATATGTGTATACATAATATATACATGATATAATATTACGTATATAATTTATATGTGTGTACATAATAAAGACATATATAAATGAGCTGGCGTATCCAGTATTTTCCAGGAATATACTGGGCTATTGTGTGAGATAATGCATGTGAATTTGGTGGAAAATCACTTGTCTTCCTTAGATTTAAAAAATGCCAAGATTGACCTGACCCTAAATTGACCCTTAGTGGTCTCAAGATCTCAGTTCCATTTATTTTCTTTCCATACTTGGATCAAGTTGCCTTTGTATACAAATTTGCAGGTAGTAAGGTCCTGCTGTTTGGGAGTCTATGAAGTGTAAATTCAGAAATAAACAAAAAAAACCTCAGTCTCGTATGAATTGCTGCTTGCCTTTTGCCTAACTCAAAATTGATGCTTTTTTGTTAATGAATGGATGTGTTAACAATCATCACCTTGGCATTGTGAATAGGATCTTGGAGTGACACCTTCAGGTTTATCACTGAGTTAGTTATGAAGGAGTGACATAAAAAGGAATGACCATTAAGAGATAAATTTAGAAGGAGTGACATAAATATTACTGTAACAAAGTGGCAACGTAAAATGCTTCTGAATTGATTTTACTGCTTCAGAAGTTCTTCTGAAACAGAGAATGAAACGATGATAAACTCATTACTTCTGAAATGTATAGTGCCAATCCGAAACCATAAATAAATTCTTGAGTTTCAGTTGTGCATGAGTTCTCAGTTGAAACACTCCAATTTCGTCATTTAGATCTCTATCTATCTGAGTCCGAACAAAAGCCGCCAACAAAAACTTTCCAGACATCCCAGACCCGGGCCAATTTCACCGCGTACATCCAATTCTCTCCACATCCACATCATATGTGGGTCTACCTCTTCTCCTTTTGGATTCCATGTTTTTTAATGCTGGATACAGGCTTGCGAAGTGTGTGATGTATCCAGTGTCCATGGAGGATTTCTTCCTCTACACGCTGCTGGCCTTGTTCATTGCTATTGTTCTTTCTTGCTGTTAGTATCTGACAAATGAATGTTTCCTTCGCTGAGAGGCAAAATTCAATTTTCAAGATTTTGTAGCTTATAATGGATGATAATCAATTTATAAAATTTTAACCTGACCCTAGCTTTGTGTCACTCTTTTGGATATTGTATTATGACATTCTTTCAATATGGTATTCATGTGAATAGAACTGCTTTTACAACTCTTCATGTTTCTCATTTGAGTCATGTTTTGCTTTTTGCAGGAATGCAGTCAAAGATTCCTTACAGAAAAGGATAAAGAATCAGGTGAGTATAATCTCTTCTTGAACCCTGCGTTACCTTGGATTTCAATTCAGATACACGTCTGATATCCATTTTGACAGAACAACAGAGGTCACAGAGGCTGCAAGTTTGATGGGGGGGGGGGGGCTATCGCCTCAGGGTTGCTAACACAATTGACTATTCTTGTCTGAATTTTGTTAGACAGGCTGTGTTAATCATGGTGTGAACTGAACACTTTATTGACAACATGTGGGTAGATTGTTCACATTTTGCTGTCCATGCAAGAGGAGATATTTTGTAATGGTTACTCTTACTAGTCAATTCATCTTTGATATGTTTAACCAACATCTGTAACCAATCACTCATTTGTCTCTCGTAACCTACCTGGTGGTTGCAGGTTCAATCCATGGGTTAGGTAATGCTGGAAAATTATATGTGCTGGTCCATTGGAAGACGCAGATAAATGACACCACTTGGACAAATTGATTAGGAAGAATAATCGATATGGACAGTGGAACGAGAACAATCTAGCCTCGTGATTTGAATAATAGGTTTGGTTTAAAATTCTCAAAAGTTAAGTGAGTATGAATAAGAATGTTGGAGGGTAGAGTGGCTGATTGTGGCAATAACAACCAAGATTAGGACAATAGTCCAAGTGAATCTGTTAATAATAATGGTAATAACTTTGTCTCAGAAATTTCATAACGAATTTTGTCTTGTTGCTATTTTCTTATAAAAACTATTTTCATTTTATCTTTCTTCCACAGAAGAGTCCAATTTTAGCTGGATTAAACCGCAGAGAATTCTACTTTCTGGTCCCAAGTAAGTAGTGCCTGCTTTTCATTGATTCTTTTTAGTCATCTTAATCAATTGATAATCCCATCTCATTATTTCAGGATTAGTTTTAAAAAAAATTTTTTTAATAAGTTACAGAGAGATTTGATGGGTCTATAATTCTTAGGGTTACCTGTATCTCCTGTTTTAGGTAGGAGAAATATAAACCCTTTTGCCAGCCAATCTGGTGTTTCTTTGAGAAAGTTCAGTATCTCATGATACTGCCTCACTATGTTATTGTGGCAACATGTAAGGGAGGAAAACCGTAAGTTGGGTACCTTAACAGTGCTAGGTGATTTCCATTTATGTCTTTTTTAGCACGTGTTTTAGTTCAGAAATTGAAATATCCTGCAATTGTGGTTTTTGCAGCACTTTTTGTTCTTCCATCCTATTTATCCATGCTGCATGCTCATTGTACGTCTGAAACTAACAACTATTTTGATTGTTGATTAGTCATTGATTATTTTAAACAATTACTCGATTAGTCATTGACAATTTTAAATGATTATGTGTTGTACAATTAATGAATGTCTCTTATTAAGCTATCAGCTCTTGAATTTAGCTTCAGTTCTTTTAGGCATGTGCTAACAATAAACATGAATACTTTATTCAATAATGTCTTTTAAAAAATGGCTTAATAAACTCTGTTGCCGATAAGCCTCAGCCCTTCTAAAACATGAAAAAATTCCAGAAGTTTTTGTCTATTTAAATCCAAGGAGTGGCCAAGTCCTGATTGAAATATATATATGTGGACATATAGAAAACGCATAAATAGGAGTGAGTGTAGAGAATGAATTCATTTAATTTTTTATTGTATTTCTATTAATATTCCTTGACCAATTTCAAATATACAGCTATTTTCAGAGGGAGAAAGTGAATGAAAATAGGCTGGTGATATCAAATGTAATTTGTAGTTTTTCTCTTTCTATCTAGTTTTCTCTAGTTGACTTCTTGTGTTACAGGTGTCCAAGTGGCTATATCAATTGGATGAATGTTGGCTCATCTTATTTATTACTCTGTTGTCACAGGGGTCAAGAGAGGTTGTTACGGAGTGGGGGGAATGTGGTATGCTGTTAGATTCTAAATTTTGTGTGGCTGTAGTGGTATTTGCAAGAAGAATTTCGTACACTGTCAATAGCCTTTACATTTGTGGATTGTTGGAATTTATTTATAATTAAAATTCAAGTGTATAGGGTTTGCCCTGGATTTCTTATTCATCAAGTTTTAACATTGATTATAATAGTTAATTTTTGATGTTTATGAATAAAAAAAATCTAATTACTCAACCCTAAATCTGGGAATTAAAAATCTCATTAACAAAAAAGCATCTAAGTACTCTTTAATTTGAAAAATATCGATACTTGTAAAATCTACTAAGACTTAGAGGTCAATTGAAACAAATTTCATTTTGTATTTTTTTTACTTAGCATGGTATTTCTATGTTACCTAAAAACCTTATTTTGGCCCCTTCATTATTTTATGGCCTGCTGATTTCTAAGAGAAAAAGTACATTTCAGTTTAAAATTGAAGCTGAAAAGTCGAAAGAAATAGGGGGCAAAAAAGCATGTCATTTTTCTGATTTGATAAAGTGAGATAGACTGTATTGGTGCAAGATCAAAGGTTGTTAACATCTGATTCAGGTGGGCTGTTGATGACCGAGTTAGAGGTGGGTGTGACAGAGTCAATTGTACAACACAGAATGAAGGAAGCAGCAGTCAGCTTGGTTCTTAGTCTTATTTCTATCTTATCCTTTCTTTTAGCTTGTTTTAAATCAATTCTTTAAATGAATTGAAAATACAAGAATGAAAGGAAGAAAAAAAAGTAAAGGAAGATGGGGTTAAGGTTCTTCAGCTGATGGTTGGTTATGTGAAAGCGAAGTAGAAAAAAACAAAAGAAAGTTTGAAAAAGGATTGAAATAAAGAGTGGAAAAGTTTCATCTCTATTTTTTATTCTTATATTTTCAAATTCAGCTCCACAGTGTTAGAAACACATATGATGACGTCACCAACGAATAGTCGATGAGGAAATTCGTCTATTCAACTATTTCTGTTATCAATTTTTGTTGACGATTAATCATTGCAGCCCTAGTTCATTGTATGTCTTTTCATTGTTCCAGATTTTTTCCCAGAGGTCCTTCATTTGCTTTTTGGTTGGTACATCTTTTACTATTAGATGTTTTTTTTGCTATCCTTCGGTAGAATTTCTTTTCATCAGTTTGAAATATCTTATTTTGTCTGTGAAATTTTGTCTTCTTTTCACATCTTTTTATTCTTTGGGTTTTCAACTCTACTTTCTATTCTAATGTCTCTTTGATAGAAGGTATATCATTTGGGGTTTTTCAATTTATACTTTTTCTTCACCTTCCTGGCTTTTCTGCTGTTATTATTTCTAGAACTTGTAAGTTCACTGTTATAAGAATTTCTCCTCATATTATTCCGATTTCTTTTTCAATCTTTTTTTCCATCTTTGATTTTTTTAATGAATATTTGTTTTTCTTTGTTTTTTATGCATTCAGATTCATGCACTTTCGCTGATGCATGTGTTATTTCATTTAGTTCAGTGAGATCCGGCTTCAGATCTTCAAGAATGTCCTCTGTAACAATACTTCCTATTTGTACTTGTTTTTTTTTTTATTATGATTGTTTTTAGCTACTTTTCTCATTGATTCTCTGTCTTCTGTGTTAATGATTTTTCCCTTTTGAGCTCACATAATATTTCATCTTTTGTTTGATGTATATCATCATAATATTCACTCACAAATTGTTCATCCTCCCAATCATTGTTGCCTTTAAGTGTGTCTTTGTTGCTCTAGCTTCCCACTCTTCCTGGTGTTAATCTATTTGTTGTGCCTTCAAATATTTGTCCAGATTCATCTATTGGAGGTATTAGAACCCTTGCTTGTACTTACAGCCAATCATTTGTCTTACTGTAATTGCAATACCCTCGAATTGTATGCTCAGATCTACTTTGACTTTTTGTTGGATTTCATCAAGTTTCGCGTCTATGAGTCTCTTATTCTTCATTATGTTCCTCCTCATATTTGCAAGCTTTTTTCATCTAGGTTTCGGAGATTGTCCACCACTCGTTCTTTCCATATTTCATAAGTATTATTTGTATGACTCATGCTTGATAGTTCATCAAGTGAGCGACAGAATGTGGACATCACTTCTTTGTACTCCTCACTTGTCCATTTTTCTATCCTTGATTTTTGATTTTTCTGTTGTTGAGTTTTGAGGGCTTAGATTAGGATTGTTTCTCTTCAAGTAACCATTCAAGTTGCTTCCAGTAGTATGCTTTTTGGCCCCAGACTGCTTCCTCCTTGTGGGGCACAGTATTTATTGTCTCAGGTGATGACCGATCCCATATATTTTTTTATATATATATGTTTGTTTCTCATTAAGCATAAAAAGTTCCATTTACTTTATGTCAAGATGTGGTTTCATCACGAGGGTGGTGAGGCCCACCTCCTTGGATGTTGTTATCATGGCATAGCCACTAGGTAGATTGCCAACCAAAGCAAGAGAAGCCTATGACCTGGGTATTCACAAGGATATCATGGGTGATTGATTAGGATAGGTTTCAATCTGAGTAACTCTGTGGCCCCACCAGCCCATAGTACCAGTATAGGTGTGCACGATGTTGGTAAGTTTGACAAAGGCACTGTATCTTCCACATGAAGTGTGACTAAGTTTTTAATATATATATATATATATATATATATATATATATATATATATATATATATATATATATATATATAGCTATGTCCTTGCCTACTTGAAGTATGTAAGAATTACAGTATGTGGGTCACGAGATATCATTGGCTACAAAAGAGATGAAGAAGTTCAAGAAATACTAATAAGTTTAAGTTATCAATAGGGTTGATTCTAATCTTATATGGTTGAACTCTGTTCTGGCTGACTGGCTATCTATCCATCTATCTATCTATCTATGTGTCTCACTATGGAGTTAGAGGACTCAAAATTTAGGTATTTACTCCTTATGTCTAGAAAAAAACGTTTTTTTGAGGAAGGGGGTGAAATTTCCCCACAAATAGACTTTGAGTGGGGGGGGTCCAATCTACAATGTAAGTTTGTGCTAAATTAGTCCTTTATTTTTTGTTCAGCAATGTTTACACTTGATTTTTGAAAATTTAGACATTTCTAATGATCACTCCCCAACACACGGTAAGAGAAGTAATACATTCATCGATCAACCCTTTTTTTCCAATTTTTTTCAATTGATCACCACCATGGCATACTGCTACAAGATGTTGGTCTTGTGACTGTTTCTTTTGAGTGACTAACCAGACCTGTTTAATTTTCATAATTTTTTCAAGACCGGAATCTTCAATCCTATCCGCAAACTGAATTTTAATTATCTCCATGATTTATGTTATTTTATCTTGGACTTGAGAATGTTAACGTATATAATTTTCGTTTTACTTACAGTGGGACTTCCCACATCAGGTGTGTCTTGACCCTACATGGTGACAACATCACTGAAGCAGTAAGTATTCAAATGCTTGTAATTTCACATTAATACATACAGCTTTCATATATATATATATATATATATATATATTTAATGAAGTAAGGATTTACTGCACAAACATATGTTTCTACCGTGTTAGGGCTTTTTCAGGCAAATGATCAAACAAGGCAGAAACATTAATGTGTTTGTGCAGCAAATCCTTATTTCAGTATATGTTAAACTCTACTCTAAACCAATTTAATGTTGAATGTATCAAGCACTTTATGGAATAAACCCATCACACATCGGATACTGTATTATATTATATTATATTGCAGTCATGATTTGTATTGTGTATGTATGTATATATATATATATATATAATATATATATATATATATATATATACTTTCTCATCTCTGATAGAGAATGGGAGACATTCAATAGAATTCTACCTTGAATACAGGAGTGTTCCGATATAGTGTGATTGGCAATTTAAGGCTGAATAATGGTGGACTGTAATATTTTTACCTATGATTGTTCTCTTCTAGAAAATTGTGAATGAGAACAGAATTTTGTCAGAAAATTTTCTCAAGACTAAAATATTAAATTTCTTTGATTTGTAGTTAACTAACACAGGGTTCCCGTGTCTTGGGTGATGCAGGAAATTCAAAAATTCAATGAACTTAATGCAACTGTTCAGTATTTCGCAACTTGGGTCATTATCAAAAAATCCTTTCACAATAAGGGTGCTGTGATTGAAAACCACTCAACCAACTAATAATTATGTGGTGTTTTACCCATAATTTCTTTGATTTTGTGATGAAAACAACACTTTTGTTTATCAGTGAACGAGTTTAGCAATTGTAATTGTCTTATCATCCACATGTTTAGTAATCTGTACCAGATTGCTAAGGTCTGATTCTGCACCTTTGTCTATGCGACAGACTATTTCAACTCATTATAAGGCTATTTTTCTTCTGTTTTTTTATCTTGTAAAATCTATTAAACTTGGGTAATATCCATCAAAACATGAATAAATCATCAGGTGCAGATCCAGGCAGTCTAGACCACTTACTGCTCAAAAATTTTTTTTGAAAATCTAAATGAAATTTTATGGATAAAAAATCCAAATAATCCCAAGTAATCATAAATTGATTTTGAAAACAAAACAAAATGGAGACCCAAATTACTCAATTTCTACAAAAAAAAAATACTTTTCAGGGAATTCATCTTCAGAGGCCAAACAAAGACTGTTGAGACTTTATATGCATCACTGAACACTGTACAAATTAACACAACTAAACATAAGCTGAAAAAAAAAACATATCTGCACTAATAAAAGTATACATGTATTTATGATGTATTTTTTTTTTTTGAATTATTTTTAGTCATACTGGACGGTTGAGAGAAGAAAAAAGAAATTCTTTAATCTATGTGTTCATTCTTCTTAAAACTTTGTCTTTTTGCTTCTATTTCAGGACATCAACTTTAAACACAAACAAGGAAACCACCACAGTTTGTTTAAGACCTCAATTCATCAAAGTTTACCTTGGAAATTACAACAAGTATGATATATATATATATGTACATGTATTGAACAACTGTAGCCACTCAATGTGGTGAAGAGTTCTATCCCTTTTTATATATCTATGTGTGTTTGTGCATTCCAGTGCTGGCCGTATCATTTTGTCTACAGACTTGAGAATTAGTATCACTATTCTCTTCTTAAAAATTTTTCTTTTTTCATTTTTGGACAAAAAGCTTTTTGGGGCCTGCTTAGACAGGTTTATCAATTACATCTATATTTTCTAGAATATAGATGTTTTTTATTCTATTTTTAGATGTTTCCCAGTGGAAAACACCAGTGATGTCATAAATAGAATTTGGTCTGACTATAATCTTTGCTGGAATGTTTTTACATGACTTCAAATTTTGACGTTAAGGTTGTTCAATTATTGACGGCATGTACATTTTATTTTGGTAATCCTTGCTTATTCAGGCTGAAAAAACTTAAGCTATAAAAAATGGCTGCTTTCATTCAACTTCAGCTGTATAGCTACTTCTGTTTAACTGTTATGATGGTTATGATAACATTATTTGGTATTACTGGCAGCTTGGGGTTATGAATTTTTTTTTTATTACTAAAAGATTTAATGTAGAAGAAATAGGCAAAACAGTCACACAGTTATTGCATAACAAAAAAATGATTTTATTTTCAAAGAAGAAACAATGTAATTTATTTTCATTGAATGATTTATTTTAAAGAAAGGAAAATGAGAATATAGAAATGATATGTATGTGCCTCAAAGGATGATTAAAACAACAGTGTACTGAAGGAAATCTATCTGGAGTCAAAGAAGGAATCATGTAATTTTTTAAAATTTCATTATGTAACAAAAAGAGCCTCATAAATTAATCAAAACGACTGACTACCAAAAAAAAAACCTGTTTGAAGTCAAAGAAGTTGAAGTCAAATGGAAGTAGCTACACTGCTAAGTTAACCATTTCATAGCCAAGGTTTTCTCAGCCTCTTATAAGCAAGGATTACCTTTTTTATTATTAGTATTATTATTATCATTATTATAGGTTTTCCTCGCTATCCAAAAGTAATGAGTTCATATGAAACCTATCATAAGCTGAAATGATCTAAAGCAAAGAAGCAATTAACATTCATAGGAAATATTCTTATCAGCAAAATTGTTATCTTTGAGTTGAAGAGTCCATTGTTATAGTCAAAGAAACAGAAAAAATCACACTGTCCATTATATAAATAGATATGAATTTAATTACTGAATATAATACATTAATATAACTGAAACAGATTCAGGTATATTAACTCTTGAACTCATATTAGAAAAAAAAATTCAATCAAAAGGAATTACTTCTGATCAAATTTTTCTTCTCTTGCACTTTTAGGTGAATTCTTTACTTTATTGAAATTCAATTCTCAAAAGAGAACCATGTTTGAAAAGCATTCCTCTTTATTTAAGAGCAGTTTCATGTGGTTCATGAAATTAAGAATTAATCAAACAAGTAATGTACATTATATAAGAAGGTATAATGTATGCTTTCTGTATTCTTTCAGATACAAGATGCAAGCAACCATTTAAGATGTGCTTCTTTCTGTATATCAACCAAGGATGACTATGCATTTAAATCGGTCCGGGAAGTCACTCTGGTTAGTTGGAGAATTTTACTGCTTCTTTCCATCCAATAAATACAGTACAGGTTGAGTATCAGTTATCCAAAAGCCTGAAATCTGAAATGCATCAAATACCAAAACGATATCACAAGTGTAAAATTCCACTCCTGATCTCACTATAGTATAATTTAGAGATGGGGCCAATTTCCAAAGCATTTAACATATTCTGACAACAGTAAAAGCTGGGTTGTCTTTGTTTAATGCTTTAGAAATGTAAAACGATGTTTACATCACGAACAGTGAAAGACGGAACAAACCCCAATCAAAACAAATTATTGTCATCGCCTGATCTACATGAATCAATTCCTATTTTTTTGTTCATTATCTTATTTGTACGAAGATATTGTTGAAAATGTCAAAAGAGACTGCAGATACCTGCATGAGTAAAAGAGACAGCATTTGTTTTTCTGAAGCACAGGAAGTCTAGCTGTTGGAGAAACTGGACAGAGGCCCAAGTGTTTTCCAAAATAAAAAAAATCCCAAACATTTCTGGTCCTGCCCATTTCAAATAAGGGGTACTCAATCTGCACCCTGTTTGGCACAGATTCACTATTGGCTCTTTTTCAAATATTTTTTTAATTAATTCTATAACTATTATATTGAGAAACTGGGAAAACCTTTCTTTGTGCAAGGCGAAAAAAAGAGGTTTGCTGTTTCTCCTTGAATTAAACGCCTGCCAAGGGCTGAAGAATTGGTCGGCCAAAATGTTGACAACATCAAAGATGTGGAGAAGAGATCTGATTGCCCGAACCAAAAGTTAGTATGTTAATGACTCTTCTCAAAGTTATAGACAATATAGAGACAATAATCTCTTTCCTTTTTAATGTGCTTCATTCGATACTTCTCCATAAATCACCTAGATCGTATTTACTGTAAAAATTTCAGATCAAAATTCAACTGAAAGTAACTGTCAGGCTACAGACTTATTGATCCATACTTGTGATAACACTGAACTTCAGTTCTACTTATTTTCATGGTGTTTGTAGATATGATATTTTGTCTTTTCTCTTTCAGTTTCTGGATGAAGTTATGGAAAGTATAAAGAAAGGACGAACTTGTTTGACGTTTCCTCGACGTAAGTCTGTGGAAGAATTGCTGAACAATCAAAATATGGTAAGATTTACAAAAGACATTTCTTTGTTTAAATCAACTAATTCAATATACAATGTATAAAATGTTATTACTACTTGAGCTTGTAGTGTCATAAATGTTATTTTATAATGGATTCAATATTGAAAACTGTCACCAAAACATTCTTCAGTTTTTAAGTTGGTCCAGCTGGGTGGCTTGCTATGTATGTGTCATGTATACATTGGCCCCACCAATGGAGTCAGAGGGCTGAAAAATCAAAAATTTATTCCTTGATATGGCACTTTTTACTGTTTTTTGAAAATCCTTTTGCCAAATTGGTTCTTAGTGGTGGGGAGGGAGTTCAATTTGTCACGTAACTTCATACTAAATTGATCCCTTCATTTGTGTCTACTTGTTTTTTGGAAAATTCAGACATTTTTAGTGATCACTGTCCAACAAAATTCAAGAAAAGTAACTTATTCATCGATTATTTCATATCTAATTTTCTAATTGACCACCCCCAACAAGGTATGCTGCCAAAGACTAACCAGACCTGTTGCTCTTTTTTTTTTTTTTTTGTATGAGCAAAATTTCAATCGAGAATGATATGCCGCTGTGTCTCTCTGAAACTGTGCCTAGAATTGAGTTCCCTATTGGGAAGAGCCAAGCTCAGCCATCTCATTTGGACTCTAACATTAAATGAAATTACGAACAGATATTAAATGTCTATGGTCTGTTCAGCCCAACAGGACCACGGTTGCAAATTTGTAATCATTTTCAAATTTTCATGATTTTCTAGAAAATAATCTGAAGATATATCATGTATATTCAAAATCAAACTATGCAATATTTCCAAGTCCTAGAAATTAGGAAAACCATTTGTGAATTTTTCACACATATACAGCCAATTTGGGGCCTACTGGAGCCATTTTAGGCATTGGATAGAGGCAAAAATTAAAAAATAGAAATGATTCAACCAAAAATCAACTATTGGAAAATAATGTAATAGATTATTATTAGTGATTAACATCTCAATTTTAATAGTTGTGATATTTTCAAGTTGAGCCTTATCATTCAGGGAATTTCTCTCCAAATAATAGGGCGCCCTGCCAATCCACTAGATTTTTGGACCAATCAAAAACCAAATGTATTTTTAGGATCATTCTGTATGTTTTTATTAAGGTTGTTTCACGTTATTTCCTTTTATTTTGTACAGCAAGTCTTTCAACCCGCTGTACCAAACACTGTATCCCTCAGCTTCTATATCCACACTTCCAAACTGATTCTAGCCCTCTATCAGTTGCACCACAATACCCAACTTCAAAAGATGGAGGTCTCAGCCAGACACCAGGTAAGCACACAACTGCCTTATTTCTCTCAGAAAAAGCAAAAAGATATATCCTTTTAATAACAGCAAAGATTTGTATTATATAAACTTTAGACACTTGTGATCAAGTCTGTTGCTTTGCAAAAAAACTTTTCTGATCATTGGATAGCTTGAAGGAAAATGATTATGTTCCTTGCTATAATTCATGGAATATATGTCAGTCAGTACAAACCTCAAGGATGGCGAGAGCTATGGTCACCAAAATTTCTGCTGTTACTAATGTATCAAACAGGAAGTAATTTTGCTTAATAATACCAAGTTGGATGTAAAGAAATGGAAACACTCTTAGGTGGTGGTGTGAGATTCTCAGCCAACCAAATCATGGGGTTTAGGGGGTAAAAGTGAGTAAAAAGGGGCAGTTCGATCAACTCTGTAGAATTGTATAGACGTTGGATGAATTATTCAGACTGGAGATTAATTATCTCTTCCACCAATCCCCTTGTTCAAAACTACCCCATAGATTAGCCCTTAAGGTAGTTGAAGTTAGCTCTCATGGCAGTTCTGGGCAGTTCTTTGCAGGGGAAGGTTCTGGGGAGTTCTTTGTTAAAAGTCTGCTTCAACAGTACTTGCTGTCTTCTCTACAATGACTTAACAAGAGAAGTTTTGACTTTAAGTTGACCGATTCTCTGAGTGAGTCCCCAGGTAATATCCATGTCTCAGACCAGATTTGTCCTTCTTGCCACTGCCAAGTGATAGTCACCTGACCAGTTGTGGTACTCCAGTCAACGGAAAGGGTCAAGTTGGAGTTGTAACTCTGTCAACAATAAACCTTTTTTGTTCCCATTTTATCACTGTTGTTGAATCAGTTGGGAATGCTCATTGTTCCTAACCCCTACCCCTATGCAGTGACAACTTTTGAATCAAATCCCTCTTCTGCGGATCTCTGGGGATCTTTAATTCAGAATGTGGGGTCAGAGATTTGGGGTTTGGTGGAAACAACCAAACGGCATGGGAGTTGTGGGGTTATAATATATATATGTATATATATATGTACACATATATTTAATCGATATATTGTCTGTACTGTAAGTATTGAGTTCTGTGGGAAGGAAGATTTTTCAGTTTAATATGTATGACTTGTATATATTTCACCTACATACATTTGTATACATATTATCACACATATGTACATATCTATATATACACACACACACACACACACACACACATGTATATATATGTATATATACACACATGTATAATATCGCAGAAAAGCCTGCTCACATGCTAGTAAAATTTTCAGGATGTAACACCTGTTCTTTCTCTTGAATCTCTCTTTCACCTTTCATTTGTCAAATTATCACTATAATATATATATATATATATATATATATATATATATATATATATATATATATATATATATACATTATAGTGATAATTTAATACATATATATACAGATGTTTTTTCATACTACACATCATCTGATGTTTCTTAAACACAGGGATTACTTATGTTGGTTAATGTATTAGATAATAAGGGATGAATTAGTATAACAACAGACGTATATGTATATATAGGATAAAACTGATGTTTTGCGGTTTAAAACTTATTGCTGTTCTTTTTTTGGTTTCCCTTAGGTGGAATGTACAGTGAAGTGGTTGAATGAAGCGATTATGTTATTTACGTTGGCAATCCAACAGATTCAACAGTTGAAAGATAAGGTGAGTTGTCTTGGGATAATCTAAATACAAGTTTACATATTCTATTAGTAATGCTTGCATTAATTCTTGACCACTGACAATTCCCTTTTCCTGATTTTCTATTCATTTCTATAGTAAAATCATAAGCAATATATTTTCATTATGTAAGCAGAAACAAATGATGATGATAATTGGAAACGTGCAGCAATGAGCATCAAAAATGGTCCCCGGGTTAGTGTACTTGTCCTATCAGGAAAGGTTACAACTTTTATGATTACGGACATTATACTATGAAGGTGCAATGCAAAACTTCCTACATTTTTGTCTAAATCACTTGTAAGATCTCAGATTTAGGGGCCACATGTTCAATGTATTCAATAAGAACTGTAAAAAAGATATCAGAAGATTGTTTTTTGAGTGCTGGGTCACTGATCAGTGGAACTATCTTCCAGTGGTAAAAGTGGGCGCACTGAGTCTGAAGGCATTAAAAAAACTAACTGGATGGACTGTAAGGTGAAAAGGAATTATTTATAACTCTGTTGTAGAAGCAGCCTTACAGATTATTGCATTATTGTTGTAAATACTAACCAGTGCCGCACAAGTATATAGTAGTTCTAAAAAGGCAAACAACATGACGTCTGGGTCCACCCTTTGAATATCCTGGTGCATTTGCACTAAATGCAGAGTTTTTTCTCTGCATATATTTTTTATTCAACAGAATTGATGTGAAATATTGAAGAATATTCTCAAAAAAAATTTTGAGGAAAAAACATAATTTATTCATTTGAAAATTAAACGTACGAAATTGTCCTAAACTCTACGTATAAAAAAATAATTTCTGTATTTTAAAAATCTTTGATATTTGATTTAAAAAAAAATCACCGAAAGATTAAAAATATCACAGAATTAAATAGAAAAAGACGTATCTGAATTGAAATAAATAAATTGATACTTTTTTAAAAATGATTATTCACTCCCATTTTTATAGATACGATGAGTTAAATTGTTATTTTAGATCAATTTTGCTTGAAAGAAGTTGTTCTACGATTAAGACATTTCTTATTTTATGGTTGATAACTCATTGTAACCATAAAAATGGTGTTGAAGGAACATCTTTATAGATTGATTTATTTATTTGAATATCACACACACACGACGTTGTCTGCAAATTCAGGTATAAAACAAATTATCATACCAATTTCTTTGTGAATGAATGGAATAGTAGTATCAGTAATATTAGGCTTTAGTGTTAGCAAAACCAAAAGGATAGAATACTTTGTTACTCAGCTCTATTCATTAGGTCGGTTTTTAAAAAAAACAACTAGAAAAAATGAAGCTGAAAGTGAAAAATAGTCATAAAATTATTATAAATAATTTATGATACTTCATAAAAAGGCCATGTTTTCATTATATTCATCCTTTTTTTTTCAATAAGTTTTGGGACTCAATGCAGGGACTGTTTTTCAGGATTGTGGGAATTGATCTGACATGTCTGTGTTTCTGTGGCCAGCTCTATGTCACATATTCACGTGTTGGCTTAAGTAGACAGCTTTTCTTCTGAGCACCAAATCACGGAAAAAGAATCGTTGTCTATCCAAGAGCTTGATTTCAACTGGCAGAGGAACCAGTTAACTATTAACACAGTTCCGAAAAGCTTCATGCATCATAGCAGCCTGAATAAAAAATCAACTTTACTGTTACGTGTGCATTAAAAAAAAAAATTTGTACACACAATAATTTACAAGAAGTAATGCATATAAACCTGGGATCTGTTAAGTCATTTTAGTTCAACACAAAATACATACTTTTATATATTCGATACATGGGCAATGCCGGGTACCTCCACTAGTTATTATAATATAATAGCCTTATTCTGTCAGTAATCCTTGCTTTAATTCCTGACCACTGACAATCCCTTTTTCCTGGTATGTAATGTATTTCAATGGTCAAATTATTAAAAACACATTTACATTTTATACTTATAATTCTCTTATTCTATTAGTAACACTTGAATTAATTCCTAAGCACTGACAATCCCTGTTCTGGATGGATTGATGAAAAAAAATGTAATAGGCAGCCACATTAATGTAGTATTGCTCTAAGTATTGATCTAAACAGTTCGCTGGTATATTGTAGGCCCACATAATTGCTATGTTGCCAAATTCTCATCTTATTCATTGTCATGCATAAACCCACACCCCAGATTGTTTTGTGTTCATTTTACCAGAAGGTAACTTGGACACAAGTCTGTATGTAACTAATTATTAAATTCCTAGTTGGTAACAATGGAAGATTAGTTTGATGTCTACAAAATCTTTTCTCCTCATTCAGTTGGTCATAAACTCTTAAATTTGTAGACTGCTTGTAATTGACTGTGGAACTCTTCGATGAATAGAAGTAAAAATAATGGAACCCTCCTGTGAATTGAGTTGAAAAATTAAAAAAAAAAATTCAACTTATGGTCAATGTGAGATAATTTCAATCAGAATTTATTTCCCTTGATATTTCTTTCAATTTTTTTAATGAATTGAAAGGTTGAAAGGAGTCACTTTATTATCAACATAATTTTTTTCCCCTTGACATTATTAGAAAGCGTCAACCAAAAATATCACCAAAAATGTTGACATGGGTTTCTTCAGTTTTTAAGCTGCTCTGGCTGGCTCTGTATGTATCATATATACTAGCTGGACTGATGGAGCTGGAAGACTGAAAATTTCAAGATTCACCTCTTATCTCTGGAAGAACCTCTTTACCCCCCTCCGCAGGTTTTAATGGGGTGGGGGTCAGTTTGCAATGTAATTTGGTGCTAAGTTGATCCCTGTGTCTAACAACATTCACGCTTATGTTTTGAAAATTCATTTTTTTTTTAGCAATCACTGCCTAACAAATGACGAGAGAAGGAACTTATCCATTGATCACCCCTTTTTCCGATTTTTCGACAGATTTCTTCCAACATGGCATGCTGCCAAAGGATGTTGGTCACATGATGGTTTCTATTGAGTGACCAAGTTGACCTGATTAAGTTTCTTTACAACCAACTTTTTTAGGGGCTGCTTTCAAACTGTATTTTTCTTCAGTTTCAGGCTTTGCAGTGTTTTGAAGAACTTGAAAATTATGTGAACGAAGGACCTTCCTGATAACAGATAACGGAGAGACTCAGCAATGGCCGTTCTCCCGTCCTGTCCTCTCCGTGCAAAGAAAACAAAAAAGCTGCATAAATTATCAACATTCCAGTCGAATTTAAAAAAAAAACAAACAAAAATATTAAAAAAAAAAAACAAACCCAAAACAATCAAAGTAAAACTTTTAGGGTCAGCACATCAACAACAGTCGGTCAGTCTAGCTTGACAAATAAATGAATCGATCTGTGAAATTCCACTTCTCATCATTTAGAATTAAAAAAAAAATCCATTTTTAGGAAAAAAATGCTCTGTCCCATAGTAATTGTTACATTCAATGTATGAAAAAATATTCAGATGTAACCACTATTATGGGACGGATAGTAATGGACCAGTGTTACCAGATTTGCTTCGAAGGGGAGGTAATTCAAGTTTTATTCCTGACTTACCTAATCAGACTTGCTCAATTTTTCAAATTGATGCCTTTCCAATGCCTGTGTTGGGTAAGTCTCTGTGATAGAGTCTGGATTATCTCTTCTCCTGGACAAATCTGGTATCCTTGTAATAGACAAAAAAAAAAAAAAATAGAAAATCTTGTTGGCTGAATCGACCTGAGAAGTTTCAGTCCTCATCATTTGAGAAAAATACCCCTCAAAATCCAGAAGGATTAAAAAAAAAAAAGAAGCCCCCCACCCTAGATACTACCCCTGTCCCATAATAGTTGTGACATTGCATATTGATTTCATACACCAAATGTAACTACTATTATAGGACAGAGGTAGTAAATTAAAACTAAAGAAACAGAAGTTGGCTGGCCGGCCAGTTCATTTTTTATTGTTGTATTGCTGACCGTGACTATTCAAAGTAGTTTTGGTAGTCAGTTCTACCAGTACTACTACTAATACTAGTACTGCTATGATGACTCCATCAGTCAATCGGTGGCAGTATGTGTTGTATATGCACTATGATAATGAAAACCAAAAGCCGCAAATTTTGTCGACTCTCACCCACCCACCATATTTGTAGTTGGCCTTGTACCAATCTTGCCTGCACAGTTACTGCTTGAATTTCTTCCCGTTGTTCCAACGAGGAATTAGGACTAGTTTGCAGAAGAGAACCAAAATGTATGTGTCAGCCAAAAAAGAAAAAAAAAAATCATTTTTTTTTTCCAATTATGCACAAAATTTGAAATACCTGTACCAACCCCCACTATGAACCCCCTACCCTGGTGGCCTACCATTATTTATTTACACTGTATATAGATAAACATGTCTTATAGTTCTTGTAAATAGTAAAGTGAATTAACACCGTGTCAACAATAATTTTTCTCTTGCAAGGTAGATATTCAGATTTCTATAATCATTCATTTAATCATTATGTAACACAAAATTAATATCTAACAAATAGCTAAAATCCAAACATGTCACAAATAGGTAACATTTGTAACACATAGTTAATATGTAACATACATTTAATCATTATGTAACACAAACACGTTGCAATGCATGACATTATTTCACACTACTGTCTATTATTGTGGGTCTTGAGCTTTCTTTTCATTAGACAATCTAAATTGAAGTAATGTTATTGAAGACCAATTTTTTCGTTTTAAATTTATTATAAGATCATGTCATAAAATCTTGGATACTCTTGGCTAATTCAAATTATCTGTGGTCTGTTGGGTAATATTTCCTAAATTAATATGATGGCAACTTTTAAAATGGTTGTAGGATTTTTTGTCTGAATTTTTCTGATGAGCTCTTGTTGCTATAAGACATTGATTTAAAAAAAAATTTTCTATTAGTTCTTTTTTTTTTTGTTGTCTTTATTATCACAACATTTTGGCTGCTGTAATTTCCAGTCCTCCTCGAGTGTTGTTGTATATGGAATAATGAATGTCGAACAGAATGTTGGGGAGGGTGGCTAAGACATTGTGATTGTGACAACAATCATGAGGGCTCTGGACCTGAAAGAAAATCAATGTTTAGTGGTTGTAGAAAGGCTGTCAGTTTGAACTTGTATAGAATGTAGAATTAAGTGAACTTCTTATGATATCTCAAAACCCCAGATCTCATTTGTGATTGGTTTTCTGGAAATGGTATATCTTCAAAATATGAATAAGGCAAATTCATTTATGAACAGAGCAAAAAGATCCTAGGGCAGACTTGATCTTTTTGAAAAAAGGAAAAAGATTTTGTATCTCAAAGTTATTCAGTAGATTCCTGTTATTGCCCTATCCTTGGGGAGTGTTGTTAAAGCAAATTAGCCATTATTACCGGTGGATTTTATACAAAGTGTATTAATGATGAAAAAAGAAAAATTGTTTTTTATTACCTTTTTAAAGGATTATTGGTGGCCATAAATTCCATGAGTTTCGGTTTGGACTTGTTTTATATTGTTCAATATAGAATACCCAATGTTAGGTTCAGGAATTGATGCATCTACTTACACCTCAATCCATTTTAATAATTTGAAGCTTATCATCAATTGATAAGACTTTTCTTTTGAATTTCATGTCAGATTTCTGTTACTATCATTTAAAATAATGTCCTGAGATCTTCAGGTGCTCTTGCTGCAAACTAATCTCTCAGAATAGTCTTGCAAGAATATTAAAAACAAATGTTCTGATAGAATGCACGTATTATCAAATAGTGTCATTAGAGCAAGTGCTGTTGTGAGAGTTAACTCTTATTTGTCTATTCAGTGAGTTTGAATTGTTTCGGATATCACAAGAAAATAGGATTATATAAAACCTACTCTCACACAGTTGATTTTCATCAGACTTTCTTTTTCCATCCTCTTATTCTCTTGATTCATTCAGGCCTGTTTTATTTTTCCTTTTTTAGCAAGGGTTACTAAACAAGGACATAATGGATTGGTTTAAGTTCTCTCATTTCCTAAGAAACCCTGGGAAGTCATATATCATTTTGAAAGTTATAAGATATTGATTTGATTTATGGCAAATATTATGGTCATGTGACCTCAATATGTATTTAAAAAAATTCAGAGTGCACCTTTGTGCTCTCCTGTTCTGGATGAATTAAGTCAGCGGTTCTTTTTCAAGGCTTACACTGTGTTGTGATTTCGAAATCTTTCTTGCACCCCTTTATCTTGAGGCTAAAAATTGAATTTAGAAAAACTCAAAATTGGAGAAGTTAATATGAAGTAGTGCGAATTGCAAAACTTTTTGATTCATTACCTCATAATTAAAAGTCTGTATTGAGATATTTCTAAAAAAAGGTTGTATACATCAACAGAGAAATAAAAGTTTTATATATCAGCAATAAAACCAAAAACCAAAGCAAAATGTTTGCCATTGTCTTCTCGCCCTCCCCAAATAGCCTTATGTGTCACTTGAGGGTGAGTCCACTCCAGGTTAAGAACCATTCTTTTAAACTAAGATCAAATAGTAAAAAAGTAACATCTGAATATTGAACCCCCTACAAATCTGTTGAATTATGTTTAAAAAGAACATGGAATTAGATTGAAAGGCTTGTTCTTATAAATTCTACTGAATTCCCTAATCTCTATTTAATTGTTATCTAAGAATATTTCTTATCTTTGGTATTTACTAGGTTAAATCTAGTACAGCACAAAGACACAGATATTTGTTGTCCAAGAATCCATTTATATTTCATTGTTTTAATTACAACTGAAAATCAAATTTCCTTGTCGTGGTTAGTGAGCTGGTTGCACTGAAAATTATTTAGAATTACAATAAAAATCAAGTTCTTTTGACTCTTAAATTCATTGGCTGCTTGTATTGATGGTGAAACTCCTCAATAAATAGAATTAACAATAATGTCATTATGTGAATCAAATAGGAAAATTTTAAAAATTCACCAAATGGTTGAAGGGAGGCAATTTTAATTTCATGTTATTTTCTTTGAAAAGGACCTTCTTCTTTGTATAAATTTAAGGGTTAAAGAATTCATAGAATCAACTTTAAATAAATGCAAATTTCTTTGGTGGTCGATGTTATGAATTCAAACTCTTTAAGTTGATAAATTCTGGCAGGTTGTAAATAAAAGTTAGAAACTTTAGTAAAAGGTTATTATTTTTATTTATTAATTTATTTTATCAGTGTCTGTTGTTGGATATAAGCTTTTCCCAAGTAAGACATGAGAATGATGGGCCTTACTCTGCATCACTGGCTCATGATGTGTTGGTTGTGAGGAAGAGATGGGTACATGTCTTACCCAAGGGCATTACTTCGAAGTGAAATTCAAATTGTCATAGCCATAGTTAGAACTTGACTTGCCAATCCCATTCTTTATGCCTCAACTGCTTGGCCACTTCTCACCTTCTGAGACTCCCAGTATTAAAACAAGTTTATGAAGAAAACCGGTTTCTTATTTTAACGGTACATGGGCCATGCCATTTATCAGAAACTGTCAACCAAAACTGTTAAAGTTGGTTTCTTCAGTTTTTTTAGTTGGTCCAGCTGACTGGCTGTGTATGATGTATACAGGATGCACTAATGAAGTTAGAGGGCTGAAAATTGAGATATTCACTCCTTATGTCTAGAAAAACGTTTTTTGTTTTTGAAAATTTATCCCTAAATCATTTTTTAGTAAGTCTATGCTAAATTAGTGCCTAGTTTGTGTCCAGCAGCATTCATGCTTGTCCTTTTTTGGTTGATCACCTGAACATGGCCTGCTGCCAAAAGAAGTTGGTCCTGTGATAGTTTCTATTGAGTGAATAATGTTTTATTTTTCCAATTCCAATTATTTCATAATTATAAACCTGCAATAAAGTCGGAAAAGATTGAGTTCTTGAAATCTTCCAACTTAATAAGTTCAGTTTCTAATTTTCTCTCAACTCTTTGATTCATAGAATGCTTGTAACCTCTGAGGAAGATATAAGATTTCTCTTGTGAATTGAATTGAAGAAAAATGAAAAAAAATTACCAAAAAGTGCAAGGGAAGTAACTTTAATTAGAATTTAGTTCCCTTGAATTACTTTTTGAATTTTAAATATCCTAGAATGAATTTAAGAGTCAACACAAAATTAGCTTCGTTATGATCTATAAAATACTTACTAGAAATTATCAACATAATGTAATTAGAAAATGCCTATTAGAAATTATCCTGCTAATTGTCTACTGCTATTTGATTCACTCTATCATAATCTCTTCACTTTTTTCCATCTTGAAAAACACTCAAAATTGTTTCTTGAACATTCAACCTAATAACTTCATCCATAAATCCATCCCTTCAAATGACGTGTCATTTATTTCTAGTTTTTTTTTGTGTAAAATACCAACAATTGTAAATTAGCAATAATCAATTTGCACTTGCACCATGTCTTTTTTCCCTTTTTTCCCTCTCACCAGAGTTGCCAGATTTGGCCAGAAGAGATAATCCAAACTCTATTCCCAACACAGGCATTGGAATAGCATTAAAGAAGTCTAGTGACTGAGGTATTGGGAGTATTGGACTTTTGTCTTCAGACTCACTCAATGTCCAAATTCAACGCAGTGTCTTTGTTGGGCAAACCTCTGTGATAAAGCTTGGATTATCTCCCCTTCCCTGCCAAATCTGGAAACCCTGCGTCTCACCGATTCAGTGTATAATGATTGTTCATGTTGAAATTCCCTCTCGTCTACAAAAGTCTTTTTGTCTTTTATATTGTGTTCGATTGATGAACCAAGATGAGGACAACAGTCTAAAAAAATCTATACGTCTCTTTGTCTAGTTTGAAAACTTTATTCTATCAACGAAGTTGTGAGGGCCACATTTTGTTGGATAACTCATCTATCAACTCCTTCAGGCCTGGGTTCTTATGTGGTCACAAGGACCTAATGGATGGATTTAAGTTTTTCTCATTTTCTTAGAAACCCTGGGAAGTCATGTATCATTTTGAAAGTTAGAAGATATGGATTTCATTTATGCTGAGTATAATGGTCATACAACCGCATCAATTATTTGAAATGGCCACGAAACTTAAAGCGTACCTATGTGTGCTCCCAGCCTGAATGAGTTAACATATTTGTCAATTTTACTGGATGTTGGTCAGTTGTGGGCACAAGAAGAGCAATAGAAGAGCAATAGATCAGCTAACAACTATTCATATTTTAACATCTATAAGTAGGGCCATGTTGAGAATATTTGAGGCATCCCTTTCACCCCCAGCACATTAAGATTAATTTTTTTTTTTTCCAAACTTAATTTTTGGGATCCTGAAATAGAGTGAACCCTGGGCAACTGCCCCTTCGGCCTATGTGATTAGAAAAGGTAAACCTTCTGGATAGCAGATTAGGAGCATTAAAGTTTCAAGTTTTGTTCCTGATTTCAAGTTTGTGATGTTAGTTAACAGTAGTAAAGTGGAACCTAAAAAAAGAATTAAAAGAGCAGAGAGCTCATACTTTTCACTTATCTTAGGAGGTCCTTCCTGCCGGTGAAGGCCCCTGGGCTGCAGCCCTTAAATCCTATGACCTAACTTTGCATATGCTGCAACATTTTTTTTAACAGATTTTGCCTTTCTGTCTTTTCCAGTCTTCCTTATTATTTGTTTTTTTGGACTTGAAGAATGAAAATTATTAATTCCTCTTTAGACTAAACACAGTTGAAGAAATCGACCAAAAAATGGCATCCACCAAGTCTCTTTCCCTCTCTCTATATGTGTCTTTCTTTCTCTCTCCCTCTGTCTTTCTTTCTCTCTCCCTCTGTCTTTCTTTCTCTCTCCCTCTGCCTTTCTTTCTCTCTCCCTCTGCCTTTCTTTCTCTCTCCCTCTGCCTTTCTTTCTCTCTCCCTCTGCCTTTTTTTCTCTCTCCCTCTGCCTTTCTTTCTCTCTCCCTCTGTCTTTCTTTCTCTCTCTCTCTTTCTTTTTCTCTCTCTTTCTCTCTCTCCATCTGTGTCTTTCTTTCTCTCTCTATGTGTCTCTCTCTCTTTCTTTCTTTGTCTATCTGTCTGTCTCTCTCTCCCTATAGATTTAAAATATGAATTATTCTTAGCAAATGCTTTCCCAAAATTAAAGTAGTTTAAACTTTTGATTTTAGAAAACTTTTGTTAAATATCTTGTGTTTCTTGCAGTCAGGGAGTTTGGTATAAGGTAGAAACAGGGTTGCCAGAAAGAGAGTTCATCTGAGCTTTTCTCAGAGACTTACCCAACACAGGCATTGGAATAGTGTTGAATTTAGAAATCGAGTGAGTCTGGAGGCAGAGGTTTAATTTCATCCTTTAGAGGCTAGTATCGAACTTCTGCCTACAGAATCACTTGATTTACAATTTCGGTACTATCCAATGTCTGTGTTGGGTAAGTCTGAGATGAAGCTTGGATTATCTCCCCTTCTGTCCCAATCCAGCAACCCTGTGCTAAACCTAAGCTCTATTTTTTTATTTTGTCTTTGTAGGCCATTAACTACACAGTATTCTTATGTCAACGTCTTTTTTGTGATAGACACACAGTTTATATGATTTAATGGAAATATGTGTATGTGCTCATTGTAACTTGCAAACATGCTCATATGTTCTATGTATATATATATATAATTCTTTGTGAGATTGAAAGTTGTGATTTTGTTCCGAATTTCTGAGATGAGGTATTCTCATTATTATTATTATTCACTCATTTACTCAGACTAGTATCATCTTGGTTGTTATAGTCACAACCAAGTTGAAAGTTGTATTTTGATGTTATGAAGGAAGGTGACATGTGAAATGAGGGAAGAATTTCTTTGTGACTAAAAGTGAACAAACACTGCAGTCAGTCCTTTTCAGAAACCTTACCAAAGACCAGGGACTGCATTTCATCTGGCCTGCCAACTCCATTGAATACGTAACTTTTCATACAATTTTTTTTAATTATTATCCATCTTCAGTTAGCAAACAATTAAATTCAGTATTGAAACATGGAACTAAAGTCTAGTTTTTGCAGCGGCCTCGATGAATCAATGTTTTACAACTAAAAATGTTTTAGCATTACACATCCCCGTTTTTCTATCGACATATACAAAATTTGAATCACGATTTGACTATATTTTGTCCCCCCAAAAGAATTTCATAGTTTTCATTGATTGGTAATAAATGTCAGTTTATATAGATATATATTCCTATAGTGAAAAACATTGTAGTATTTGAAAAAAAAAAACTGTTTTCATAACCTTGTACGATCATTGCTTCATTTTTTAATCACTGTGGTCCGCAAGACAAAAAAAAACAGTTCTAATCTAGCCCACCTCCGAAAAAATTTTGCCAACCCCTGCCAAAAACGATAAGTTACTTCTGACTAATCATAAGAAGGGCTGCACTCTAATAACCCCAATAAAGCAAAGAAACAAATGAAAAAATATGGTTCTACTAATTTTGACTATAGTACAGTGGATTCTGTTTATTAATGCCGCATCGGAATCAACAATTTTGGACCCAATAACCAGCTGGTCTGATTAGCTGAAGAAATTAAATTTTTAACACGCAGAACATCCCCAAGTTACACTAACATGAAAAAAAAAAAATCGACTCACTTTTACAAATACTTTTTCTTTATTTTCAAAATTTCAAATCTAATTTGAGTCACGAGCTAAAAATATTTCAAAGATAGGTGTTTTGAGAACTGAAAAATATATTTTTAGTTATTCTATCAGATTTTATTTCAAGAAATGTTGATTCGGTTGCACTTCTGTTTGGTCCAAATGAACGGAGTATTGATGATTATAAAAACAAAGCACATTACCAGTGATTACATATGATTGAATCAGTTTGTAATGTGTGGCTGTCCTAAAAGCTGATGTCCCTATTAAACATAGTCCACTGTATTTGTCCACAAAAGTACATCTCACCTTCCTTCATGAAATATTGATTCTTATCTGTGATTTCGCACCATCTTGAGTTTTGAAAAAAGAATTTTTTCATGGTGACCAATTTTTTAGAACGAACGTTTCGTGACCATTTAAACATATGAATGAGTGGATGAATGAAAAAAGTATCAGGGCAAAAACCTACACGAAACCAAACTCCAAAATTCGAAACTTTGCATAAAATAATAAGAATAAATACCTTCTTAATTCTGTGCATTTTTTTTGTAAAGCAATTGAGAAGGGTCATTAACATTCACACAATATTTTTGGACGATTGAACTTCTTGTTTCTGTGGTGAGCACGAAGTTTCAGATGATCCATTCTATGGCCTACACGTTGAGAAGGCTGTGGAAGGGATCGGCTGAAATGCTGTCTTAATAACACAAACAGGAAGGAATCTATTGTCGGAAAAACTCTTTGAAAAGCAATTATTTTATTGTTTATTTTTATGAGGTGAAGTATTGTACACATTGTTAATTTTCATTACCTTCATCTTGATTTTTCAGTTGCTTTTTATTGCAACTATCACATCAATCTGTAGCTGTGAGCTAACAGTGCAGATTGGAAATGAAGAATAAAGTTCCGTGTGAGACATAAACTTATGTCCCTCTATGACTGAGGGAAGTCATATAACGACTATGCTACTCTTACCAGCTCAGTTTAGTCACAGCTGTAGATTGACAACCTGAGTAAAAAAAACACTTAACTCTTGAATTCATAGACTGCTTGTAATTGACAGTGAAACTCTTCAATGAACAGAATTAAAAATCACTGTCAATGATTAAACAATCAAAGCCTCAAAATTTGAGGACTTGGAAAAAAATTCCATTGAAGAATAGATATGGTCAGAATCAATTCTATTTATGATATCACAGCATTTTCCACTTGAAACATCTAAAATGGAAGTTAAAAAAAAAAAAAAATTTAAAAGGGATCTAGTGGTTGAAATGGTATGGCCAGGAGCACTGGAACAAACAAACTAACAAACAGAATAAGGCCCCATAGAGGTCAAAAAAGCTTTTTTCCCCCTAGAATTGAAAAAAAACATTTTTAGAAGGGGTTAAGTGGATTACTGATGCCAATTTCCAAGTCTGTAGACAAAACAGTATGGCCGGGAGTGCTGGAAAACACAAGGCAAACAAACACACACACACATGCGTGTTTAAAAAAAGGTAGAACCTATTGCAATCTTAGATGGCTACGGTTTTTCAATGGAAGGCTTCTGTATATTGAATAGGAAAAAAAAATTTCGTCTAATGGTCAAGGGGGGATGATTTTAATTATAAGTTAATCCCCTTCATAATTGCATTCAATCTTAAGAGTCTATAAGTTAATAAGAAGGTAAATAGTAGTCAAAAACTATTTGTAATGATTTTGTTTTGTTGCAATTCATCTCTGATTTTTTTTACCTGAGGGAAATGTTTTTTAAAAAAAAAGTCATTGAATTAAAACAGCAAATAGTTATTTGCCTTGTATTCCACCATTTTTCTTTTTTTCCAAGTCTCCAAAGCAAACTGAAATCCATTTTGGAAGATAACCAAACATTTCCAAGTTATTTCAACTCCTAGCAAATGACTTTAAACAAATGAGCACTTATCAGGGACATTAGAACTGTTTTTAAAATATTTTTTTGATTTTTGCTTATAGAATAGATATGGTCAATTGCATTCCAACCTTTGTTCGGACAGTCAAATCACCTCTTTCCATGTTTGAATGGAGGAATTGTCCGAAACGAGTTAACATCAAAGATGGGAAGAAGAGATTAGACAGTCTGGAACAAAGATAGGAAAAAATAGATTTTGTTAGTGACAGAAACTTCTTTTTTAACAATTATATCATTTCGATATTTGTTGGAAGGAAAATTTAAAAAAGTTTTAGTCATTTGTAAAAACTCGTTAGTTATGACTTGTTTGAAAAATATTATATCCCTGAAAATAAAATAAAAACAAACTTACATTGGAAATTTCAATAAAAGTTAGATACCTGAAAATTGTACAGACTATTCAAGGCCCTCCAAAGGCAATACCTGATTTGAAAGTGATTTATATATACATTGGCAGTCTATTTAAACACTAGCATATGTCTGTCAAAAATTTAAATGGGATTATTTTTGTGTAGACCAGCACTGAGCCTAAAGCTTTTTTATTTGGTTATTCATTTTTAAGAATTTTGTAATTCTAAGTTTTTTAAAAATCTCGAGTCTAATATTCAACAAACATTAAACAATTCTGTCAGTCACATTTTCTTTTTTCCCCTTTATCTTATTTCCAAACGATCAGTGACATTCTTCATTTATACATCTTACAAACTATCTCATTTTATTACAACCCTTTGTTTTTTTAGCTATGTTAATCTATTTCACATGGACCAAACCATCATAACCTTTTGGTTATAAAAGGACTCAGATCGGACATACAACCAAATGAACATATAATTAAACATACTAAAAGATTAAATTATCATTATAAATTTGTAGATGAGCTTCAAATTTTGAAATGAGTCGGGAATTAGTTTTGGGACATCCAGTATTTTCTGTTTGTGTGTTTTTAGCTATGTTTTGAAAACTCACAGACTCAAAAACAGTATTAATGCTGCAAAATATTTAAATGTGTATTCACAATTCTATTGCTCGTGAAAATGATCTTAAGTAGTCAGGTATTGTATTCTGAAGATACAGAGAATTATAAGAGAAAAATTGAGAAATTAATAAATACTGATATAAGTTAAAAAAAAAAAAATTATTTCAATGAAGTTTCAATTAATGATGCTCAAAGCATTGAAATAGAATTATAAACTATTTCAATTTTTGTACATTTTTACAAGGTCCAGTGGGATTTGGTCTGACTTTCAGGCTTGTTTCTCAGTCTTAAGAACCATTTCTCTGATCATCTTTGGTTGTCATATTTGGTTAGATTGATGAAAAATTCCGACTGAGTCAGTATAGGGTTAATACTTAGATTACAAAAATACCTAATTGTTAATTGTAATGGTTTCCAACCAGGGTATCAGACCATTGGTAGATATGTCACAAACATTTAGAAGGCCAAATTCAAGAAAGAAATCTTGAAATAATCAATAACCATGTATTCAACTTTCTTATCAAGTTTTTTGAATTGGAGTCATAGATAGGCTCAAAAATCACAATTCGAAAACAAGGGGACATAACTACTGCTTTACTGACTTCAGATGCATTTTCCCAGTCATTCATTTCCAGATGATCACATTGCCACCTGGTACTGAATTGGGTAAATTTAGTATTGAAAAAAAGGCCATTTGGTAATTGAAAAGATAACAATCCATTAGTTAATTAACTCGCTGCTGGGGGGGGGGGGATATTGCCATGAGTAAAGGTTGTGATAAAAAAACAACTAGTGAAATTAAGCTGAAGGTAGAAAGTAGTCAAAAAAATTCAATAATAATGATTTATAAAACTAAACTGAATAAAAAATTAATGAAATGTCTTAAAAACTGATAGTACTAGAATTAAAAAAACAAAACATAAACAAAACAAATATGGCTTCCGATCAGAATGAAAGATATGTTTGAAAGTGTTTTCTGGATTTCTGCTTGTGTCGTAGTAGGTCAATTGCTGAAGTAGTTGGGCGTATGTTGCAGGTGAGAATTTGAATTTCACCTAGTTCTATATTTCTAATCAATGCTATTTACTCACTGCCGAAGTGTTACTGCCCTGGGTAAAAGTTGGGATAAAAAAGCTACTATCAACTAGAGATGTAGGTAAAAAGCAGACATAAAATTAATAATGATTAATTATACTTCATCGACTAAAACTGAAAGATGTGCAGACTATTTTTATTTGCTGGATGATTTCATCACTGGCAAATTAATTATTGATCTTTTATAACGATGTAAAAAAAAAAAACAAAAGTGTAAAATCTGTTTGATTACAGCCAAGGAATTTAAAATTAAATCTTTTTTTTTTCTGCGAGAGAGAGAAACATTTCCAGGAAATAGTTCTCCATTCAGTGTGGGATGTTTGGTATAATTTTTTATCACTATGACTAAAATGAGTTTATATTTTAATATTAACCTGTAATATTGAATTTATTGCCATAACAATAATTTCAGCTTAGATGACTGTAAGGTTGTGTACAAAGAAAAAAAAGAAAACTTTAATTTAAGAAGAAAATTCCTTTTTATTTTATAAATTAGTAATCTTTTGAATAGGATTGATTTGTCTTGGTAGGAAAATGAATAAAATAACTGATATTTGATTATTTATTTCATTATTTATTTTTTTTATTGTTGAATGAAGTATTGTTATACCAATGAATAAATCATAAAGTAATCGCTTTAATGATACTACTAATACTAAAACACAAACAACCAACATGGTGCTGATATTAGGAATAAAGGGTAGGTTTAAAAAGTAAGATTTCATTTCTGCTGGCTATTGAGCTTCTATAGCTAAGTGGTAATAGCGGCTGGGCTCAAACCAGGCTTCCCTCTGGCAAGAGCGACGCACGTTCGAATCTCTCTTGGAGCTTATTCTTCATTTCCAATTTGAGCTCTTTGCTTGCTGCTGTAGAGTGACGGCTCAAGTTGAGTTGTGTTGTGATGAAAAACAACTTGAAAATTAAGATGAAAGTAAATAGTAGTCAAAATCGATACGATAGGTTACAATACTTCATTTAATAATAGAGATAATTAACATGAAGATAAATAGTACACAAAATTTATATTTCGATCATTTTTTTTAATGGAATCAAATATTTTGAAGGATATACATGTCTTATATGTAAATCTGATGTATTCGTTCACGTTAGTAATACCATGATGACAAAATAATTGGAATTAGAAACTTTCAGCCAAAACTCATCCAAATTGTCAATATAGGCTTCTTCAGTTTTTAAGTAGGTATGGCTATTGCATTTACAGGCTGCACTAATGGAGCTAGAGTGCTGAAAATTTGAATATTTACTAATTGTTATGTCTAGAAAAGAAGTTTTGGTTTTTTTCCTCCCCAAAATAATTTTTTTTTTTTTTTTTTTTTTTTACTGATGGGGTTCAATATACAATGCTTAAATGGTCCTGTAGTTCATGCTTTTTTTTTGAAATTCAAACTTTTTTATCAACAAAAGGCGAAAGAAGTGATCTATTCATTGATCACCCCAAACACGGCAGGCTGCCAAAAGACATTGGTCATGTGATGGTTTCTATTGAATGACCAACCAAAAGTGTTTAAATCTCTTTATTTTTTCCGGTGTCCAATTTAACATTTTCTCTTTTATGAAGTGCTGATGTCTTGATTGTTTTAATTTCATGCGGGATGATGTGTGTGGGTTTGGCTCAGTGGTTACAGCAGTGGTCTGGCATTTTGAGGTCTCATCCTTCTAAGGATTTGTTTGGCAAAGAAACCTGAGTAAATGGCATTTGATCTTGTACTTGTAAAATCCACAACATTTCCGTGTTAGATGTATCTTTTCCTGAGCAAATAAAAAAAAAAATAGGGCAAGCAAATTAAAAAATATGGCCAGCAAGTGTGTCTCTTTATGATCAAAATACAGTACCAGACTATTTATTAGGATTTCAGAACCAAGACTTGATATGTACTTGTATTCAACAGATACAAATGAATACACTTCTAAAGCAAGATTTGTTTGATGATTCACTAGGAATTCTTGAAATATAGAATAAAAAAATGGAATAAACACTGAAAAATAAACAAAGAAAAGTGAAGAACAAAACTGTTTATAATATATACAAATTAACCCACTTGAAAAATGGGGCCCGTTTGATTTAATATTCATCCACTAATCTTTATCTGAAGACAATTCAACTATGTCATCAACATTGGAACATAAAGGATGGGAACTCGCTAAGGAAAAATAGTGATTCCACAAATTTTGTTCCTGAGATATGAGCCTGGTTACTGACCCTCATGGATACTCAAAATTAATTGTTGCTGATGAGTACTTGAGGGATTTTGTGGAAACTGATGCAAGGATAACTCTTTGAGCTCTTGCTCAAAATTTCCAGATTTCCCAATCAACTGTAGGGTATCGACAAGCATATTTTTCATTTCATATTCAGCCATTTTATTCGAGGCAACCTAATACTATAAAACCTGCAAGATTAAAAAAATAACAATTTTAACACTTAAATTCATAGATCGATAGTAAATGACAGTGGAACTCTCCAATGAGCAGCATAAAACATGGTGAAACTCTTCTGTGAATTGAATTTAAAAAAAAAATTCTAAATTACCTAATCGTCATTGGGAAATAATTTTGATCAGAACTTGTTTCCCTTGAAATTTGCATTCTTCTTTTCTTTGTATGAATCTAAGAGTTGAAGAATTTATAGAATCCACTTAGTACAAATGTGAATGTTATAAGTTGTCAAGCCACATAATTGTTGACTAAGAATCAATTTTTATTCCATTATTTTAATTACGACTGAAAATTTAATTTTGTAATGTTGTAGCTAATGAGGTAGTTGCACTGAAATTATTTAGAATTACAATCAAAATGAAGTTCTTCAAGTCTTAGATTCATGGACAGCTTGTATTGATGATGGAACCTTTCAATGAATAGAATTAAGGGTAATGGAACTCTTCTGTGAATTGAATGGGAAAAATTTTCAAAAAAATCACCAAATAGTCTTCTAGGGTATTATTTTAATAACAAATCATTCCAGTTGAAATTGACCTTCTAATTTCTTTGTATGAATTTTAGATTTGGAAAAATAGCTAGTTTTCTGGTTATTTTGGTTTTCTGGAAACCAAATAAATTGTCCGGCACTGTAAAGAGGTTTGGAAAGATCAAGAGTTGAGCTTGATCACTGTTCATGAATTGTCAATTTTTTTCCGCTGACCTTATCACTGTGGTCAGTCCATTTGTGTACTTAAAAAATCTGTAATAATACCAAAAGGTTTAATTATTTACATATCCTGATATGCAGACTTATTGAGCAATACTTAATCTCAACGAAAAGGTATTGTTGTTGTTATTGTTGTTGTTGTTATTGTGTGAGTATAATTTTCAACCCCTCAAAATGCCCCCCACTCTTCCACTTAGCAACACTGGAAGTCATTTATTTTGTTGATTTTTTTTGTTTTGTTTTGTTTTCATTTTGTTCAAGAATAAAAGTAAACAATCTTTAATAAAAAGTTTCAATTTTTAAAAAGAAATACTACTCATTCTGTGAATTGAAATTTAAAATCTCCAAATTAGTTTGAAATTCTGGAAGGTTCTTTTCAATCTTGTTTGTTTGTTGACCATAAACTCTAGAGCTAGGATTTTCAAATTATTTTTCCAGCATACCCGTTTGTCCTGTGTGGCAATGTTGGTGTATTGTTTGTGAAAGAATAGTTTAAAAGATGTAGACACTGTAGAACAGGCAATAGATATCTAGTGTTTGTTAGTAATTTCATTTAACTCATTCAGGCCTGGCTTTTTTAAAAGGATTACAAAGCAAGGGCAGCAAGAACATAATGGATGAAAACTCATAAATCATTTTGAAGATTATAACTTATAGATTTGATTGCAAAATTATACAAATATAATAGTCATGTGATCTCATTGTGTATTTAAATGGCCACCATATTCAGACATTTCATTCATGCGTGTCACAAAATTTGAGGTACGTCTACATACGCTCCCGGCCTGAATGAGTTAATATGATGTTACATTTTTAATGAGATGGATGAGATTGACCCTTTTCAATAAATAATTCAGTTTTAGGAACAGTTTCAGAGAGACACATCCACACATTCTCAGTTGACAATCTTGCAAGAAATTTGATTCTGTTGGTTGTTCAAAATTCCAAGGTTTTCACAAACCTTGCTTACCCTCATAATTCAAGAAGATTTAATTTGATTTAGGAATATACTAGTGTAAACTGTATGGATACCATAGAACAGACAATAGACATTTAGTATTTGTTAGTAATTTGATTTAATTTAATTTTAGATTTTTGATATTTCCAATAGACAACTCAATTCTGGACATATTTTCAGGGAGACACATCCGTGGATCCATCTCGATTGACAGTCTTCAGCAAAATTTGTTTTAGTTTGTTGTGATTACTTCAAATTCAATTGTTTTTTCATTTTCTTTTTTGTGTACCCCTGTAAGTTCTCTTCAGTACCCCTGAGGGTATGCATATCCTGGTTTGGAAACTCCTGCTCTAGAGAATGGCTCTTCTTCATTCAATAGATACATTTATTGAAGATCTGACAGATTTTATAGAATGACCCTATGTATCTCAAATATCAGAGATGTATTTGTTAAGAACGTGATAGAGTGGGTCTCCTCTAAGATGACCATAGATTTAATAGGGTCTCATTTACCTTGTCTTTTATCTATAGTTTTTTTGAAAGGACCCAATATGTTCAACATTTTTCTATTGTTATTTCATTTTCTAGCAATCAATACCATTGCGATTTGAAATACAATACTTGTTTTGAATCTAATAGAGTTAAAAAAACAATGCAAATCCAATACTCATTCAAGTACAATTTGAAATCCAATACTCATTCAATACAATTCACAAAAGAATAGAATACCTGATCAGTACACTATTTACTTGAAAATCAGTACAAAATAAATTCTCATACAACAATACAAGTAAAAAACAGTACAAAATACATGATACATAGCACACTTAAAAACAATACAAAATACCCACTCAATAATCAATACAATAAAAAACAATACAAAATGCCTACCCAATAATCAATACAATTCAAGAACAATATAAAATACCTATTCAATATTAATACAAAATATAATATGTATTCAAAAATTCCTTTTCATTATTTGATTTCCCATTGATTTTTGAAAGTTCCTTAAAAGATTTTTCCAAAATTAGAATTATATTCCTTGATATTTTTCATGGTTACCCAAATAAACTTTTTGTTTTTCATTTTTTTAAAGACCATTTCCTAGTATCCTTAAAAAGCTAACTGTACACTTTTAGGCTGTCATATGTTACATTTTTTAGAATATTTCAAAAATCTAATGCAGGGTTCTTCAAACCTTTTTGATTGCAATACAGTTTAATTGTATGCGTTGACTTCTCAATCCCCCAACATATATCGTGTAGATATGAATAGCTCTAGCACCCTCATCTTGCTTGAACAGAAACAAAATATGATATATAATTTTCTCACTAGTATGATACGTATATACATATGTAAAATGTTCAAATGTACATTTGGGTGAAATCTGACTGGATTCTAATCTGTGAGAAGACATAAAAAGTATGAATTCCCAGTGAGCTGTTGGAAGCAAAGTATCAATAATAGAAATGTCAAGTATATTCATATTTCAGATCTTAATTATTTCATTGTCACCAATATTTTTCTCACTGACTATTTATTCCTTCATTTATTTGTTGTGAACCTCTGACTTTTGCAACGCAGTGATGAGTCGGGACGTGAACTCAAAAGAACCATAATCTAATGCACACTATTTCTTGAATTTCCCGTGATGTAGATTCTCTGGATGGCAAACTTCTGATACTTGCAAGGCATTTTCTAGATATGAACCAGCAAAACCATTCTGCTTCTGTGAAAGATGGTACTGTCATTCTTTTTATAAAGCCTAGAATAATATTGGCCTTTACAATGTGTCTTCTTCGATCTGATCATGTATATAAGTGTATATGTGTTTATAATATATATTTAGCGGTGTTTATTTTAGACCAAAGATATATGGTTGTGAAATCATTTCATGTTGTGGATTAACTTTTAACCCCTTAAGCATATTTAAAAAAAAAACAGAATTTCTTACACAATGTACAGAAATTATTTCTAACTTTATATGTATTGTATTTAAAGCTTTATTATAAATATCTACTAAGCTGAGCTTCATTTAATACCAGAGACGATATTGGAATCCATTGTTGATTGAACATACTACAGTAGTAATGGTCCACAAAACTGAGATCCTATGTTGAAGTTCTCAAGCTTAGCTTAATACAGCATAAGGCTACAAATGTGGGACACCTAGTTCTGTTAAGCTAGATTGACATGCTAACCACTGCTCCAGAGTAAGGGAGCTCTTTAAAGCTGTGTGTACATCCTCTTATAATATAATAGATAAATTGTGCCCTTACACTGACTGAGGCTTCATATATCACAATTTTCTCTGCCTTGGCTAGACTTCGAAGTTCTGTGAGGTTTGCGGAATATGAAATAGACATGGGGGATGTCACGTGCCCCAAGTAGTGTCACTCATTTTACCCTGAGCTATTTCATCCATAGCTGGATTCATGCCTTTCCCTAGGAAATTAATGTGAAGTGAGAGTAGATTTCAGTCAGAGTTTGAAATCCGCTTTCTGATTCCATTTTCCTTGTTGCTAACTTCTTGGTGTCTAATATAGGAAAATTGAACAAAGAAACTCCTAGTTTACATACAGGTTGGCAGCCATTTTGAATATCAATTAGTCATATTTGCAAAACTGAACAGTTTGAGCAAAATAATATCCAAAAATTTCCAAAACCACGTATGCAATGATAAAAGTATACCTGTTGATGCACACCCACCAACAAACCTTGATATAACACAATGCTAGGCACCCAAAGGTCATTGTTGTCTAGTGACACACTCTCATAAAATCCAATGTGTATCTTTTATGTGAAAACTTCAACAAATGCGTTCTACAATTTTTAGATAAATCGTTATCAGTCCAAGAGTTGTTTTGACTTCTGATCTCATTTTTCTTCTGTTTCACAGTATTGATGGCCACACTGTTCATTATATAAATACATTATCATATAAAATAATATAAAATATTTATAATGTTACACATATCTATTCTGGCAGCGGTTCTTCATTAATAGAATGGAAAATCATTAACTAGAACTGTCACTGTTGGTTTCTCCAGTTTTTGTGCTGGTCTGGCTGGCTATGTATGTATTGTGTACAGGCCACGTCAATGGAGCTGGAGGGCTGAAAATTGAAATTACTTGTACTACATCTGGAAAATACATTTTTTTTTTGACCACCCCCATGATAGTTATTTTGTGAGGGGGTTCAATTTCCAATGTAAGTTTATGCTGAATTGGTCCTTTAATTTGTGTCCGGCAGTTTTCATGCTTTTTGCGATAAAAAAAAAATTGAGACTTTTTAGTGGTCACTGCCCAACAAGGCAAGAAAGGTAATTCATTCATTGATCATACCTTTTTCCAGTTTTTTAATTGATCACCCCAAACATGGCATGCTGCCAAAAGAGGATGGACATGTGACGGTTTCTATTTAAAGTCTAATCAGATTCGTTTTAATCAAAGACCATAGACAAATTATCTTTTTTAAAAATTTCATTCAACTTTTCATCTTTACGCAAAAAAATGCCTGACTAGATACAAGCCCTGTACGTAAATAAGAAAAGTTAACAAAATAATTGAAGTATATATATATATATATATATATATATATATATATATATATATATATATATATATATATATATATAGCATTATATTATATAGAAACTCTTATTTGAAATGAACTCTTGTTATACAATTAATGTATCACACGAACTTGAAAATGTAAATAGAATAAGCAATTAAAGAAAATGGGGCTATTTTTGGGGACCAATTTCTTTGATTGTTTACTCTTATTACATTGTCCAGGCCAAGTGATACATTATCATCATACAGTGATGACGGAAGATCATTTCAAATAAGAGTTTCTATATGATATAATGCAATTTATAATCATTCAGTTGGATCATATATATCCATTTCTCAATACATATATATATATATATATATATATATATATATATATATATATATATTCATATACACTCACACACACATCTTAAATCTATTTGCCTTCCCACCAGGAAAAGTTTGACACAAAATTGGTTTAATGTGAGGTATCACATGTGTACATGTGTGTAATGACGGAAATTGCTCAGTCCCAGTCACAAAAGTGTTAAATCAACTTCCAACCCTCTCCTTTAAGTGCAATTGGGTGGTGCTGCCCCAGTACAAATGATATCCTGAGACTAAAAATATATATATACATCTATACATGTATATATTTTAGATAATTTCATTGTCATTATTATACATAATATTACAGCAATATATTGAATAGTGTGGTTTTGATGTACTTTCAAGTCATTTCTATGCAAGCAAATATGACTAAAGATAAGCTGAAAAAAAACAACATTAAATTGAAATAAGACCTTGCGGATAGATAAATGCACTTTTCAAGGTATATCTGTACTAATAAGTATTATTATTATATGCTATATAACACAATGTTTGAATCTGAATAGTAACTGTATTGTTTGAGAGATCTACTGACTTGATCCAGGTGCAATCAGTCTTGTAATCACTATGAGTCACAGTAGCTGATAACAAAATGTTTGATTTGAGTCTCTAGTGTCAATTAGTCAGTTTTGTGGGTGACCGTTGCACTACCACTGCCTGGTAAGCTTTTATATGTGATTAATGTTCGTCGAAAATAACAGCATATATGAATTCATGTTTTGTCAAGTCCTCACTATATCAACTGTAAAAATGGGATGAATTAGATAAAAACTCTTCAGTAGTCAATACCATCAATCAAAACAGTGAAACTAGGTTTCTTCAGTTTTCAAGTTGGTCCAGCTTGCTATGTATTGTATGCATGACATGTACAGGTCGCAACAGTCGAGCTAGAAGGCTGAAAATTTCAACATTTACTCCTTATCTTGTCCAGTAAAAACGTTTTTTTTAAAAAATTCGCCCCAAAATAGGTTTCTAGTGGGGAGGTTCAATTTGCTGTGTAAGTTTATGCTAAATTTGTCATTAATTTGTGCCTGCTTGTTTTTTGAAAATTCAGACTTGTGGTGAAAAAAAAAAAAAAAAAAAAGCAAGAGAAGTAACTTATTCATTGATCACCCCTTTTCTCAATTTTTTGGTTGATCACCCTCAGCGTGACATGCTGTTAGTCACGTGACGTTTTCTACTGAGAGACTAACCAGACCTATTGATATCCATACTCATCACCCCTTTTTTTCTTCCCTTTGGTGTGTTACAGACAAAAAATAAAAATACAAATACACATGGCGTATTCTTATAGTAGATGAGACAGAGTATCGTATTCTTGTCTTGTGTCAAGATTGGTTCTAGCAGAATATTTCGCCCATGCTCACAGCCGACAATTATCAAACGAGTAGGGCTTGCCTTCCTGTAAATAATCATTTGTGTTGACAGTGGAACGTCTTAGTTTTTTTTTTCCCCCCTCAAATCCGTGTTATGATGAAGCAGTTGATATGTATCCCCCAAAAGGGGCGACAACTCCTTAATGTCCTGTATATGTGAGGGTGAGTTGACTCCCTTCAAGAAAAAAATGATTATAAATTATTTATTATAAAAACTAGTCGAATAACCCATCCTATGGACGGGTATTCATCTAGCAGTAGTAAATGAAAGATATTGGTCAAAAGCATCACAATGACAAATTATAAATATTGTGTGGAATTCTGAGTTGAATCATTATCATTGTTCTGCATGTTATTCTGACTAATATCCTCATCCTTACTGTTTTTATCACTATATCTTGGTCGATGTGCTCTTCGGCCTTCCTAATGTTGTCTTAAATAATTCTGACTTGAGTCATCGTCATTATTCCACAAGCTATTCAGACTAATATTTTCATCCTTACTCTTTTTATCACTCTGACTCGCTTGATGTGTTCTTTGGCCTTCTTAGTATTGTCTGAAATTATTCAACAGGTTATTCAGACTAGCGTTCTCATCCTTCCTATTTTTATCATTACATTTTGGCTGGGGCCTGTGGGACATTTTTACCCCTTTGTATATAGTTCTAGACAAGTATGTCCATTAGTCAAAAAAGCAGTGAGAATTTTACTTTAATTCAGAAGAGATAAAAAAAAAGATAGAAAGAAAGTCCTACCAAATGAATTTACATCTGAGAAAAGCTTAAAGATTCATTGGCCAAAATATCAGTACTTCAGTTCTGCTTGTCATTATCTATATCCGTTATGGTCTGATTAGTCGATTCAGCAAAAACTGACCAATCACGAGGGAGAGAATTTTGGACTGTGGGAATTTGAATAAGAGGTGTCAAAACTGTTTTGTGAAACATTAGTCTGAATAACTCTTGGATCAATTAGGAATTGTGGTTGAAGCTTGATGCAGTTCAAGAAAGCAATATATCATTCTCATTAGAACACTGCTTGGATAATCAACATTATTTAAAGTTCCTTGTCATCTGAAGTTGAAGGGTAACTGCAAAATGGTGAATGCAAACCTTAAAGACAGAGTTCAACTATTTTAATCAAGTTTCAAAAGATTCCTCATTCCCACTTTACCACCAAATAATTGGAAACAGCCTGCTGGACACCAGCCAGAGGCTGTAGAAAAAAGTTTCCACAAAAATCATGTTTAAAATAACCCCTAGATCAGTGGTCCCCAACCACATAGCAAGTGCTACCAGGCTGCAAGGAAATGACATGATTTAGCGATGTTCCTTTGTAAAAAAATGAAAACAAACTAGTTTCCATGGATCCTAACATTAAATTTATCAGACAAATCTCTTTAGAGATGAAATTGAGTGTACCATCCTCTTATAGTTGACTGTATTGCAGAGTATAAATCGAATTTCTAAGCCTAAAAAAAAATTTGAAAAAGTAAGGGTTGACTTATACAGCGACTGAACAATATGTATAAAAATGTATAGGCCTAGACCAGATCTTCAAGCAAAATATCTTGGTCAACTTATACACTGTAATTTACGGCATATCATAATCATGATTAAAATAACCGATCACCCTGTTGGCTGGTCCACAGGAATATTGTTAATATTAAACAAGTCCGCAGTGCAAAAATGTTGGGACCTTTGTCCTTGGTCCACAGATTTCATTTTAATTTGTGATAAATCTCTTGAAGTGACTTTTATTTTGACTCAACTGCCATGTTAAAAATGTTTTACATGTATATACTATTACAACTATATTGTATATTAGAAGCATATTGTATAGAAAAAAAAAAAAATATATATATGTGTGCGTGTGCATGTGTTGGTGTGTGCATATATACTTATACATATATATATATATATACATATATATCAACTATTGATAAATTTATATATGTACATATTATTACAATGGTATTATATACATTATATTACAACTATAGCATACATACATATATATATGGTACTACAGCTGTATTATATAATGTGATATCACAACTCAATTAAATACATATGATATTAGAACAGTATTATATATACATATATACCTGTATTGAATAATAAAATAAAGCTATATATTAAAATCATAGCCTGATGGGAGGTGGTGTTTTATCAATGTGGAACCATAACAATCACATGGCAAACAATTGATGATCCCAACAAGAAAAACATAAAACCCATTGAAAAAAACGATCTAAATTACATGAATATTGGGAAATAATTGACTAAAATGACAAATATTTGGAAAAAAAGTTTTCTTTTTATATATTTAACGTTTGAAGCTGTTAAGCTTTCTAGACTTATATATATATATATATATATATATATATATATATATATATATATATGTATATAATATTTCCCTTAACTGTAGGAACAGAAGATGATTAGTTGCACAGCTTTGGTTAATTATGACACTGAATGACAGATGAGATGATGTGAAAACTTACTAAGTTTTTAAATAGTTCCTTCACAAAGAAAACAAGAAACCCGATTTCTGATACAATCATGTCTTTATAGAGCCACAATCATCATTCATTCTGTTTTTTTTATTTTGTTTATTTTTCAACATTTTTCATTCACTGATTAGTCATTAAATCAAGGTTCATGATGATCAGAGCTGCTATGTTTGGTACGTTCATACTAAGTCAGTACTTTTAACCCCTATGGTACTACGCTTGGAAAATTTGGTATATTTTGGCAATTTCATTTTGAATCTATATTTTATAACGAAATATTAAAATACATTCTGTTTCATTTTTTGCAAGGCATTTATAAACTTCAGTAATATTTAGAAGTTGGTAAGTTAATTCTACAATTTGGCCTCGTGCAGTGTGTGCAGAAGGACAGCCAGCACTGCTAAGTGAAATCCACCAGAAAAACAGTTTAATAAGATTTGGATAAGAATTAAGTAGTTTTTTAGTATATTAGTTGAGTTTTATCAATTTCTTTTGATTTACGGTTATCCCTTGATATTCTCAGGTTTTCTATTCACTGTTTCGATAATTCGTGGTTTAGTCTTAAATAATTAAATGGGAATTTTTGAGGGAGTTTTGTGGCGTAGTGCAAAAAAGAGGCATAATAATATATAAGCGAAAATACGCTGTGCAGTATAAACAAGATGTTAAAAGTTTTGGAAAGTTTAGAAAATCATAAATGAATTGTAATGATTGATATGTTATTATGTGATATTTATGTAGGCAAAAAATACTCCCGGAGAATTTCTGAACAAATTAAGTCAATTTTTATGTTTTTGACTAAAAGATATTGATTAGGCCATAATTGATGGATCTATTACCAGAAAAATTAATTTTTTTGAATTTTAAAATGTTTAATTTTTACTGCATAATTTACTATATTTATTTATTTAATTATTTGTACATTAATAATATCGTAAAGTGTTTATACAAGATTTATGGCTTTTATTTGTTTTTTCACTGTGGGTGAGGGGGGTTGTCAGCAAAAATTACTTGCTGATTTTTGTATTCGCAGCCTCCTGATGCCCCTTAACATCACGAACATCAAGGGGTAACTGTATAAGTATTTAATATATTTTCTTTATTTGGTTCTTTAATGGATGATCTGGTACTTTTTGGCCAAAGTGTTTGGTACTTTTGCTAAAAGCTCTGTGGCAGCCTGAGTGAACAGGAATGTTTTCTTAAAATACAGAAATACCTCAAAAGTGCTCTACTTGAAAAAAGCAGAACTGCAAGGGGGTCATTATAACAGCCTGAATAGGGATTGTTCCAGCTATTATTTTAAAATACATGTTGTCATTGTTGGGCCACAACAAGATGGAATAGATTAGAGCTGTGTATCTCATCTGGTAGCTATTTTCTGGAGCTGGTGGCGATGTATATTTCTACATGGTTATAGTGTATTATATATGTGTATATTCTTATACACGTGGAAGATTAACCAAACTGTACAGTGTGCAGTCATTTCACAGACTGTTCATGATGCTGTCTTTTATCATAGTTTATTTCGGAAATTTAGCATGACTAAATTTATTACGAAAAATATATGAAAAAGACCACATCAGCACTAAATGGGGTATTACTGTAGAGATATCTTCTGTTTTGAAAATAACAAATTTGAATGTATGCTTGTCTGCATACTTACAACGAACCCAATCAATAACGTGGAAATTTTTTCTTACCTTTTAAAATCTTTTTTCCCTACTTTTATTGAAATTTATTTCAATTATTGGATTGTAAAAAAATTAAATTTCAATTTTATTTTATTTCAAAATTCTTATATTTTACTTTTATTTTAGTCTTTTTAAAATGTAGATTGAAAATAAATTTTTTGTTTTTAGTACTCTTTCACCTTTTTCGACTTTATTCTAATTCTAATTTTATTTAACCCCCTTGGGAGCGGATGACAAGATATCAAACAAGAAATTTCCTAATCCTGGGTCTTCTGACTCTGGTAACGAATCAGATTGTGTTTGAAAACAATATCAAGATGGTGGTCGAGGTAGTAAAAGTAATTCTTGTTCTGGAGTGGCTGACAAGATATTTCCAACAATATGATATCACACAAAAATGACCCAGTCCCAAATGGGTAAATTTCAATTTTTTTTTTGTTTTCTATTAAATTTTCTCAATTTTGAATTTTCATTAGTAAAATTCAAATTTTGGTTTAACTAAATTGATTTTAAATTTTGATTAAATCATTATTTTTTTCTCTACTCTTGCCCAGTGAAGATTTTTTCTCAAGAATTTTTTGCCTTTGCAACTTGTAAGCATTCTGTAATAAAATATTCTGTAACATCAAAGAAAACATGACCACTTTAAAAATTTTTATTAGTCAAATTTAGTTACAAAGAGTTTATTATTACAGTACTGGACCATGAATCTGGTAAGTGACGTAATTGTTTGCCACTTAGTGAATCTTTGTTTCAATTTTCATGGCATGCTTGAATTGTCTTCAAATGAAGATTAGAGGATTTATATTGATCAAACAGACCCTGTTTTCCAAGTGGATTGATTTGTATATTCTATAAACATTTTCATTCTTTACTTTTCTTTTCTCATTTTTCATCATAAACCATAAAATAATCTGGATGACCTCTGCTCCTAAGCTTGCCGTGTGATTGGTCCGGTACTGTACAATTTTTTTTCTTTTTTTTCTTTTCTTCAGTTAAACTATTTTCTCTTATTTTGTTCAGGCAAATGTAACTGAATTGTTTCTATCCATTTTTTCCTTTCAGATAGAAGATGTCAAGCATTTATCTTCTCAGCTTCTTTTTTCTGGTCCCTATTTCTGCTGATTTACGTCCTGGAAACGTGCTTCTATTCTGGGTGTTTGAAAAAGGAATCAACTGTCTTTTTGACAACTCGAATTTGAAGTTCCTGTCTGGATTTTTTAGATGAAGGATTATTGTCAAGTACAGAATCCTTTTTTTGGATTGTTGTCCTCATCTTGGTTTATTTCTTGAATACGTTTCGGTCATTGTATCCTATTGTTATGTCACCAGCTTCAGGTATTGGCAGGTTTTCGACACCAACCACGGTCAACAACATTGTTTAGACCTAGGAATTACTCCCCCCCACTGAAATTAAACAGTAGAACGATCTCATGCGGGATGATTGCTCTGATGCCCCCCCCCTGCTTCCTGGAGAATACCCATTTATCACCTGAAGAAGGCCAATGACTGAAACGTTGTGTTCAAGAAACACACCAAGATGAGGACAACTGTCCATAAAAAAAACATACATAATTGTATCAAAACTATTTTAAATCTCAACTTAATTTTTAAAGATGCAATCAACAAAAAATGCTAATTACACATCTATTTTCATTTCACAATAGATGTGGTATACTGACGAGAGGGGAGGGGTTGGTAGAGCGAGCCCCGGATGACACTGTGATGTACGGGCAGCTTGAAAATTCAACATCCACTGCTATGATTTCGATGAATCTTTTGGTATTTTCTTTCCCGTTTAGCCAAATTTAGCCATTTAGAACTATTAAAAATGGCCATTAAAAGACTATTTTTTTTTAAAACTAGCGCATTTTTGAGCTTTTTGACATTGTTTTTCTAGGTTGATTCAGTAGGAAAAAAATTTTGAGTAAACAACATTGGAGGTGACACCCTAGGTTATCCCCCCCCCCAAATGACACCAACCCACTGCTTTAACCTGGATACCATTTGGTATCTGCTTCATTACATAGACATTTCCTTACAGTAGAAAACAACGTACCTGACACAGGACAAAGAAATAGGTGATGGGACATGGTATTATGCAGTCATTTCAACTGTTGTCTCTGAGTGCAGTGACTAATAAAGTTGTATTAAATGTACGTGCAGGTAAATTCTACCTTCTTCTTATCATTAAGGTTGCATTCTTTATGAATCAACCCGGATAATTGAAATACTGGCCAACCATCACAGTTAATAATTGAACAACTGTAGCGTCAAAGTTTGAAGTCTTGTGGAAAAATTCCATCAAAGAATAAATACGATCAGATTAGATCCTATTTATGATGTCAATGGCATTTTCCACTGGGAAACATCTTTTTGAAGTTGTCACAACTTGACTCAGGTCATCACTCATTGTCAGCTAGCAAATGGTGCGGGTCAGAAGTAAGGAATAAGCTCCCGGTGAGATTCAAACCCATTATTTTCAGTCTGTGTTGTTTACTCACTGCCGTAGAGTGACAGTCTGAGTTGAGTTGCGATGAAAATAATTAAAACCCCCCAAAATTAAGATGACGGCAAATAGTAGTCAAAATTGATACAATGGGTTACAATACTTTATCTGTCAATAAAAATAATTGTGAAAATACCCGATGCTCTTTCTAGTAAACCCCAAAAATCATTACAGCTTTTTCGGCAGGAGCAGTTGTTTTTTTATAAGAACAATTCATGTATTTTTAGTAACTTGGGTGGCAGGAAAAAATCCCCTGAAGGAAAAATATTCCCCAGAGTAAAAAAATAAAGTAGTCAATGATGTAGTGAAGAGTTTCCCAATCTTTTTATAACCTCCATCCTCCTCTCTCTTTACTTGTTTTGAAATCAACAAAATTAACCCTCCCAATGTAATTCAAAATGAAAATATCAGCCTATGTATCTAAGTTATTAAAGTATAAACCAGAGACTTGATCGAGCCAAAATCTCCTTAAAGGAATTTATATTATATAGCTTTATTAAAAGAAAAGAAAAAAATTCAATAATCTGTTTGTAAAGAAAAAATTAGATGTGATGAGAACTAAATGTCTGAACATTTATCAAAATACATATTTAAAAACTAAAATTAAAAGAATTAACAGTAATAAAAACAAATTGAAGTAAAGTGAACTCACAGCTTAGACATAAGATATTATTTAACATGTTTTCTTTTATAAAATTGTTGTTCTATCATTTTAAAAGATATCATTCATATTCAATGCTTGTTCTCCATATTGTTGAGTTGTTTTAAAGAGGTGTAAGCAAATATACCATATTTCATGAGACCAGGGATTTTTTCCCCGGTGGATGTTTTCTTTGAGGGGATATTTTCTTTAAATCAGGAACTTGATAGTCAAGGATATTTTCTTCAGTGAAGATGATTAAGCTGAGGCTATATTGATCTTAAGAGCCAAGATAACTGTAACTTATTTCATTTTAACAAAAGGAAATAGTATTGCTGTAAAGTTACTCAAATATTTCTCTGTTGCTTGAGCTGTGACTACCATATAGAATCTTTGGAAATTTTCTCATTTGTAAAATAAGATTTTATAAATGAAGATAAAATTTGAGAAAAATTGAATATTTTTATTCTTTGGGTTCACCTTGATTTGCCATTTTTTTTATTTGTCTTTTTCTTGCAGAGTTCTATGGAAAAATTATGATCGGAAGATGAGTGTTAATTTTCATTATAATCCTTTGAATAGTGAATTAATTGTTCACTATCAACGAGAAGATTGAGGCCTATTTACCAATTGGTCCTAGGGGCAGATCCAGGATTTTGAGCTGAGGGAGAGTCTCCAATTTCTTTTTTTTTCACTCAATCTACCTAATTAGACAATGGATATAATACATTTTTGTTTTTAAGGTTAATCTATGTTTATTTGAGATTATTTGATTTTTTACTTCAGAAAATAATTTCCAATTGGGCTTTGCCTGAGCAGAGAGGGTCTGAACCCCCAGGCCTGGATCTGCACCTAGGTTCCTGTGGATATCAAACAAAATCAAGGAAATGTAAGCAGACTTCAAAAAAATATTTTTGATCATCCCCAATCTGTGAAATCTTTCACATCATCTTATAATGAACAAGGACTTAACCCTTGGCTTGAGTGGAGCAATTGACACCAGTCTCTGTATCCATCTAAATCAGTGGTTCCCAACTTTTTCATTACCAGGGCCCCCCTTTTATTTAAATAAATTCAACCCGTGGACACCAGGTTTTTGAAAAGTCTGCCTACTCAACAAGCTCACGGATCCCCAGTCAGACCTTTGTGAATCCCCAGAGGTCTGCCAACCTCAGGTTGGGAACTGCAGAACTAAATCCAAGAATTTAAAAATAAAGATAGAAAAGTCTTTGATCAGAACTCACATCTAAAACAATAATGAACCTGAAATCTTTTCTAGATGTTAAGCTTTGAGCTGACTATTCTGGTTCTGATGTTAAATGCAAGTCTTAATCTCATTCAGAAAATTTCTTTGCCAGCCAATTACTGACTCCGTCCAAAATAGTTGTTACATTTGCATACATAAATATATAAATGTAACAACTATTATGGGACAAGGGTATTTATTTTAAAACTTTTTTTCAATGACTATCTGTGGAAGAATGTCAGTTGAACAGCATTCTTGATCATAGTCAAGGGAAGTAACTGAGCAATCTAGTTGTCTCCCTTGCAACGCTGTCAGGGCTTCTGTGTTTTCCCATTTGAAAGGGTATTTTTGTGTTTTTGTGGAAGAGCTTTGTTTGTTCTGCACTCCCAATTTTATCTATTATTAACCAGTGTGAAAATCTATAGACAGACAACAGCTTTTAAACCATTTTATGTAATAATTCCTTCTAAGATTATAATTTCTAATAACAGTTTGAGAATCATGCAACTTTTCTCTGTTTAAAATACTTGTTATTTTCTTTCTGGTTTCAGTCCAAAAATTGACTAAAAGCTCTCTCCCTTACAAAGAACCTTGGAATGTTAGGTGCCCTATAAGTTAATTAATATTTCTATTGATATTCGGACCATCCTCATCTAATAATAATACCTCATCTCAAAAATTCAGAGATATACTAAGTTAATTAATGTTTTGATTTTTTTCAATTCTTAAATATATCATTTAAAAACCATAATATCAATTATTTCACTTATGCAATCTATAAATTGATATTTGTTATTAATATCTGATCAAATTTTTCTAGCTATAAAGTTAACTGGAAATGAAAAAAAAAAAAAAAAAGAAAAATCTAGCCTTTTTTTTTTTCAATGTCAAGGGAAAGAACTTTTTGCAGTATTTACTCGTCAATTTTAGGATCGGATCCGAAAGTATCACCTTTTTTCTTTGTGACAAAGATGTTTGCTGCTCGTGTCATGGAACAACATGAACTTTGGAAGACATTTTACATGGTTTTTGCTTGGGCAGTTAGAATGATGTGAAAAAAAATTGGATCAATTCAACACCCCTGCATCATAGTTTTTTTTTTTTACTGGGCTAACTATCAAATTATTTCATACAAGGGGTAAAACCGGATGAGTATACTCTCCGAGAGGGTAAATCACACAAAAATAGTTCAGAATCAAACGTTGCCCACTCAAAATTTTCCTGTGCTGAATCAACCTTAGAAAAGCGTAAAAAATCCCGACAAAACGCGCTAAAAACAATGTTAGCAATTCTATCGCCATTTAAACAGCTGAAATGACCATGCCATAGCTATAATTTGGCAGGAAAATAGCTAAAAGTTTGCTAAAGGAAATAGCTCTAAAATAGACTAAAAATAGTGCTTAATGTTGAATTTTCATGCTTTCAAAAGTAGCGCACAAAATTTAGTGCAAAAAAAAAAAACCAAGAATGTCAGAACCGCTTTTGAATTGCCAAAACTGAAGGAGGATAATCTTTGGCTGACAAATTTGTGTGTTCATATGAGTGAACAATATCTTTTTCAACTTAATTAATAAAATATCCCCCCCCACCCTTTGACTACTTTATGGGAGAAAATGTTTAATAGCCAAATCTTCAACTCTTCACTTTAGGGTGGAGGTAACGGATGTTGAAGTGACCCGAAAAAATGTTATGAATCATCAAAGACGATCACAAAAGACTAGTTTACTGCAGAATACAAGGCACGATCAAAAAGTTCTGAGACTGTCCCTATTGCAAACAAACTAAACTTGGACAGTCATGCTTTGCGATAGGGAGTGAGTATTAATTGTCGCTAGTCAGTATCCTACGTGGCGTCATGCAGTGAACATTCAGGCTAGTGTCACACATTTTTGTGACCATGTTCATGTGCTCATTTTCGATTTCAGAATGGACCTCCAACTTGAGCAGAGAGCAAACATCATATTTTGTATCAAACTTGGGCAATCGGCAACGCATGTATTCGATAGTTGGTAAACTTTCTTTCAAAGACTTCACATGGGTGAAACCAAACATTGTCTTATATCGATAAATATTGCTGCCTAAGTACATCTAGTTTGGATTTTCAGGATCAAACGAAGAATTCAGACCGCTCAATTGATTCAAGTCAAGAGCTCATATTTTCAGATTTTACCGTCTTAAAAATTCAATTTAATTAAGTTTTCCAAATTTTGCGATACTACAACGATATTGTCAATTATTCAATTTTCATTCTTGGATGAAGTAGTGTAAAATTATTATTAATTATGACTAGTTTTTACCTGATAACCAAATTTTCAGTTCCTTTTCATCATAACAAGGAATCGGACTGTAATCCCAAGACAACAATTAAACAGCGTAATTCTGAAAATAAAGGGCAAGTCATCGGTGAGAATGGAACTCACATCCTCTTGCCAGAGATAACCCAATATACGCATGGCTGCTTCTAACTATTCGGCCACGGATGTTGATTTTACACCTCAAACCCAACTTGTCATTACCTAGCAGTCATTTTTTTTAATAGAACGATATTGTTATTTTTCGAAATTTTGTTCTTCGATGAAATAGTTAATTGCTTTTATCAAATCATGATTTTTACTACTTAACATGAATGTGTGCCTGGAGAATTTTTTTTTATAGACAATCGGCTCAATAAATGCTTTTTTGAAAATTAATTTACTTATAATCATAATGGTCACAATCTTGTCATTAGTAAAAATAGGGACACACTGGAAAGCCAATATGCTTAAAATGTAAATTGTGCAATATGTGATAACTTGAATTTCGAAGAAGCCAAGCCGAGAAAAATATTAGAAAATCAAACCCTCGTTTCAGTTATCTGTTTCTTCTTATTGTTAGTATTTGGTTAGAAACTTTGGTGTTTTTAGTAAGCGAGAATATTGGAAAGAAATAGGTTAGGAGTGAAGTTAGTTTTTTTTTCGTATTAGACTCTTAAAAAAAAAGGAAAAAGATATGGCAACAGTTTAGAAGACACTGTAGACACGACTAGTCTTGCTCGTGGAAATTTCAAACTTTGATTGAATTTACCAAAAAAAAGCGCAGTAAATCACAGACGCTAACCTTGGCACGAAACTCCGGACGCTGCTGCCTCGAAGTCAACTGACTAGGCAAGCAGGGGAGTAGACCTAAATAGTACAAGCAACCCCTGTTTCTAGCGGGTCATAATAGAATGTATAATACCAGTAATGTTGTATGGATATGAAAACCACCTCAGAATCACACGAAGAGCAACAGACTGAGAAATATTCGAAATAAGTCTAAGAGATAGAAAAATATCAACATTCATTCGAGAACAGACCAAGATGAAAGATGTAGAGGTGATCAAGTGACAAATATGGAGATGGACAGGACACATAGTAAGAAGGAAGGATAACAGGTTGCAAAAGATCAGTTGATTGGTGCTGAGGGATAGAATTTGCGACATAAGATGGAGATATGAGATAGAAAGGTCTGCAGGTAAGACATAGCAGAGGCCAGCGCAGTCACGGTCGGCCTGGAATTGGGAAACGCCTTTGTCAAGCAGTGGACTTGTGATAGCAACTGCTGCTGATGAGCTCAGCAACCAAAAACAAAACTTTTGTGCTAAACTAAGCTAAGGTAATTGTTTGGATAGGGTTCGCAAAAAAGGGTAACTAGTAGCAACGATAAAAGCGTGAATAATGCAGACAATTCGAAACAAATAGGAGACTGTTTCCTTCTTATTTACACGAGTTTGTGTGGAGGAATATTGTTACAAATGACTATGAAAATTTATCATATCATTTTATGGTAATGATTCCAACTGTATATTGATTTGTGGTACAAACATGAAAAAAATGTTTGACCTTTTTTTTTTGTTAATTGCAACTTCAACCTCAACACTAAAATATATCTTTTGTTATTAAATTTAATAAAATCCAGTTTTAAATGGTCAAGTTTCCTGCTTTCATTTGTTCCATAATTAGTTATCAGCTGAAATAATTGTGTCCATATTAGTAACTTCCTTTTTTCTTGCGAACCTTATCCAAACAATTACCAATGCTAAGATTAATGAGGAGTTAATTTGTGTAGCACTCAAAATTTATTCAAGTACACATGTTCACCCCTTTTCAATTAAAAAAAGCAATATTCTTTTATTTTCGTAGGTTTCAGTAATTTTTTTAGTAATTTTATTCAATGAAAATGGATTCGATTTTTTAAAAATCGGATGTTTCTAAAACGGTTTTGGAATTAAAACGTTTTTTGTTTCAGAGGGTTAAACAAAATCAGAGACACCGATCATTTGAAGCGAATAGAGTTATCTCCCATGACACCATTTCCGTTGCCCATTCTAAACTCAAGCGTCAAAATTGATAATAATTTTTACATCCTTTTAATTCCTAATTATATAATCAAATTCTTCTGATATTCATTAATGAGAGCTTTTAATTTTTTCTCGATTTAAGCTAGGAATAAGTTCCATCTTGAATTTGTATACAAACCACCAGGTGTCACTCTCTGGAAGGAAATAAAAACAAAGTCACCGGTTCGGTCGGACAAACAACTTTTTCTCTATTTTAATGGTTCCCCAACCTTTTCAATACCGGGGAACTCTTTTATTTAAATGAATCTTTCCACGGACCACAGAATTTTGAAAGGTCTGCCGACTCAACTAGCTCACGGACCCCTGGTTGGGAACCGCTGCTTTAATTCCTTCTGAACTTTCTCCTAACTGGTGAGCTCGTTTTAGTTTTCCAATTTAAAAAACAAAAACAAAACAAACTTTTTAAGTCTGTTATCGGCTGCAATCATCATGGGTGGTTACTTGTTTGGTCACCATCACCAGGGAATCATTCAAAATATGTGGTTAGAAGTCTTTGATGCTTGTATCACGACAAATTCTTACCTGGCAGAGTTATGGACGTCAGAAAACGTGGAAGAAGAGACAAAGGCCGATGTTTTGAACAACGTTACGAGACACAAACAGATTGAAATGGCTTTGCAATACTTCGATCAAAAATGCCAACCCCTCCGACTGATCATTGAAAAAGTTGGGTTTCGTGGCTTTGAAAGCCAAGAAGAGTCGTCGGTGTCTGACAATAAACAGAAATCGCCGTTTGACCGTTTTTTCTCGGTTGAGGACGAAACAAGGAACAACAACCAAACGTCGGATTCTCCCCCTTTAAATTATTTACACCTGGATTTGTCTACCACCTGTATTAATGGCAATACAAATAATTTAGATACAGTTTTTTGCGATGATGAAAAAAAGCCGAATCCATCTTTGATGTCTTTTGACGCGCCGGCCTTGACGGTAACAACTCCTGACTCTATTTCTCCAGCCACGTCGATGATGACGACGATGACAAACCAAGAGAAAGCTTTAGTAACTACTAGTGTTACTAATTCTAGTCCTTTGACTGAAATTAGAATCTGTGATAAAAAGATTGATGGGTGGTTGGTAGAGAGATTTGATGATATTAGTGATGGTGTAAACCATAGTCTGACCAAGACCGATGATGTTGAAGAGATGAAGTCTTCTTCATCGTCATCCATTGCTTGCTACAACAACAGTTACAACAACGAACATGTTTCACAAAGAAACAAAAACAGAAATCAATCCTCATCGCAAAAATATCAACATTCCAAAATGTGTTTGAATAATGCCACAAATGAAAGTCAGAACAAAAACCCTAATAAGAAAAAAAATAAGGCCAAGAAAAAAAGCCTTCCTCCTGAGCAACAAGAACCCTTGCTTAAGATTTCGCTGGAAAACCTCCGCATCTACCTTTGTGAGAAACCAAGTTCCTCGTATGATGTCATCCACTCTTGCTTAAACAACTTTGAAAAGCTGAAATTCCTCCGAGTAAAAGAACGAGAATCACCCAGTGTTAGGATCTCTTGTGCATTTCAACAGGGTTATTATCTGGAAACGTTGTTCCCCGGTCGGAAAATACGTAACGAATCGGGCAAGAACAATTATGCCCAGCATCTTCAAGAATTGAACATGTCCCTATCCTATTCACGGCAACTACGCCAGTTTTACAAGAGTTTCCGTCACTACCGACGATTCCTTCACTTGTATGTACCCTTGAGGACGATATTGCGTAACATCACTCGAATCCGAGAGAAAATTGATCTGTCCGAAGATGAAAAACATTTTTGGAGTTTGCTGCCAACAAATAACTTGAGGGTTTTCTATGAATGTTATAGTTATTGGTTCAGATTAAATCTCTGCGATGTTTATACAGTTTTTGATGTGATTGACAACTACCCTGCCGGGACAGTGGATCAGTTTTTGGAGAGCAAATGTGTCCAAATATTCCAGTGTGAAGGTTATGTTAAGGCACTTAATTGGTTACAGAGTGTTGCAGACAGAAATAAATATTTATTGGTTTATAAAACTGTTAACAACCATTCGCATTGTATTGTTGTTGAGAGAAATGTGGTTGGTTGGTCATATGAAAAGTCATTAGACTCTGAGAAACACAATATTATATTTGCTGGATTTTATATTTTCATTAAACATCATTAAATGAAATGCTGGCTAATCCATGGTTTTATTTAAGTAGTGGGACAAAATAGAATATACATATATGTATATATATATATATATATATATGTAAATATGTTGTTGAAAGGTGAATAGAAATACTCTAGAGATAGGTTTTACATCTCAATTTTTTATCATTCTGTGGGCTTTTGAGATGTAATACCAACTCTTGATGTTTTTCCCTTTACATTCCAATCATCATTTTAATCAGCATTCAGTCAGATCATTTCACATCCACTATACAAACATATATATCTATCTATCTATCTATCTCTCTCTCTCTCTCTCTCTCTCTCTCTCTATATATATATATATATATATATATATATATATATATATATAGATATGTATATATATAAATAGATATCTATACATGAAAAGATACCTATATATCTATATATGAAGAGATATCTATATATGAAGAGATACTTATATATCTATATATGAAGAGATATCTATATATGAAGAGATATCTATATATCTATATATGAAGAGATATCTATATATCTATCTATATCTATATATATATATATTAATAGATATCTCTATATATATATATATAAAAAGATATGAACCTGTATGTGTGTGTATATATATATATGTATATATATATATATATATATATATATATTATATAAATATTTATGGCTGTTATTGATGGTTATTTTATGGATATATTAGCCTGTTTTTCAACCAGAAAAAAAGAAACTCTGGCTAAGTTTCCAAGTGTTCAAAATTAGAAAATTAAAATAACCATAAATAAGTGTCAAAAAACACACCAGAATATCATAATGTTGAATGATCTGTGTGTTAACAATGGAAATAAGACCAATATATATATTGTAGCATAGTGTCTGTTCAAAAAGAACAGGTTTATTTACATATGAATTGGCTCTTCTGCCTAGAATGAGAGAATCTGTGCACAGGGTCAACCATAGACTTCCTGGCAGCCCAAATGAACTGGACTTCGGTTTCCTTCAAAGTTTAGTTATTTATTATATTTACGTTTTAAGAAATTCAGTTTTGACCCAGCATCAGATTTTCATATCAGCATTTGATGAATACAACTGTTTGATATTCCTAAAAAATCTGACTTCACATCAGGGGATTTTCTTATGCTGACTTATTCTGCTTAATTTTTTCAGTTTCCCATTTTATCCATTTGTCTTGGACACATGGTAGGCATTTGGTGCCTTGGGCAGGTATCCATGTTGCCAGAACCCAAGGCTGGCCCTGTCTGTGTACTCTGCCTCAGATCAGAGTGTAATGTTTGTCTGCTCATTGAAAAGTGCTACACAATATGTATGTATGAATATGTTTATATATAAATATGTGTGTTTGTGTGTGTGTGTGTGTGTGTATGTATGTGTATATATATATTTAAATATGTGTGTGTATATATATATATATATATATACTTACATATATGTGTATATATATATATATATATATATATACTAGTTGATCCCTATGAAAGAAATTGAAAGCTATTTTAAAATTCCTATTTGATGATTTTTCCAAGAAAAACTACTGCACTCATTTCAGTGGAAGTGTCCATTGTTTCAAATGATTGGTAGGAGATATTTTTATCAGCAAAATTGTTATTTCTAAGTGGAAGAGTCCATTGTAATGGACAGAGAAACAGAAAAAAATCACACTATTCATTATATAAGTAAATATGGATACATATAGCATTACATATATATATATATATATATATATATGTCTTGTATTTGAGTAACTTTGGTGATACCTATGTGTTGTCCACTCATAGGCTGGCAGCTGTATATTGTATCAGGGCCTATTCTGGAATAAGTTGATGTTAGGGCTGCCCTAGTGGAGCTAGATAGCTCTATCCAGTGGATAACCAATGTAACTGGGAGAGGGAAGAACAGAGAAGATATCAATAGATCTGAGATTCCTATAAATACTTAGACTGTTAATTCACAGAAATATGAGGCTTAAATTCATAACATTCCAATCATTGGGATCCAATTTATATTGGCAGAAGAAAAATTGATGTATTTTTTATACAAAGGCTGAAGTTTGGGTTTGAAGATTTTGTTGAGAAAATAAATCCTCATTCTAATTTCACAAAGTTCCTTCCTTACTAATGCTATATCTTGGGTTGTTTGGAAAATAATGGCCGATTTTGAATGAATCTCTGGTTTTCCGAGGAATTCTCTCTGAACCCCCTCATTGAGCTTCTTCACTTCACCTATTTGCCTTAGAAGGTCCCAAATCATTGCATTGCCAACTCCCAGTATCTGTGACATTTCTATCACTGTTTGGCATCGGTTTCGTTTGACAAACATCTTCAGTTGTTCATTTTCTGTTGCAGATGGATGTCCTCAGCCCTCTTGATTCTCAAGACTCTAATCTTCACTCTGGATCTTTTGAAACCAAAGTCACACTATGGGTGGTTTCTTCACCCCATGCTAGATAGAAATTGTTTGAGATGTATTATGACTAAGTTTATACCTGTGCAAGAGGATAATACACAACTCTTCTTTTTTCATCTTCAGGCTTAAATATCTACATCATCTATAGATAACTCTTCAAACAGTGAATATTAGTGAAAAGAGAACACTTTAAACATTAAAATCACACTTTATATATTGGTACAGTATACTGTAAAGATGTTGTAGGACACGACCTAATGTTAGTACCTAGAAACAGTCATTATTTTCTGAACAATCTTATATATATATATATATATATATATATATATTATAAGAGCCATGTCCAATACATTATATTATCTGTCGCAGCCATCAGCCCCTTCGATTGAGAGATACTTTTTGATGAAATTTTGGAATGGATCGTGGAATTTTTTTCATGTCAATTGAAAAAAATCTCTGCATCAACCAGAAAATTTCATCAATTCTCTCTTAGTCCATTGCTCATCATGCGACAAAATGTCATTGGAATTCACTGAGAACTTCTGGAGATAGTGTGTTGACCATGTGATTTTAGACTAAAGTTATGTAGATAAAAGTGCTGTACCCTATCAATGTATATATTTGGAGGTAAATATTTATTAGAAACTGTCAACGTAGGTTTCTTTAGTTTTCAAGTTAGGCTGGCTGGCTATGTATGAATGTATGTATCTTAAGTACAGGCCATACCAGAGCAGCTACAGGGCTGAAAAATCTGAAATTTTCTCCTTATCTTGTCTAGAAAGATGTTTTTAAAAATTTTTCCCCTCAAAAGGTTTTTACTTTGAGGGTTTAATTTTCAAAGTAATTTTATGCTAAATTGATCCCTAGTTTGTGTCCAGCAGCATTCATGCTTGTTTTTTAAAATTCAGACTTTTTTCTGAGATCACTGTCCAACAAAAGGTGAGTGGGGTAACTTATTTATTGATCACCTTTTTTCCCAATTTTTTGATTGATCACCTCCAACTTGGCATGTTGCAAAAAGACATTGGTTGCATGATAGTTTCTATTGAGTGACTAACCAGACCATTGCATTCTAGGAAAGAAAAGATCTTGAATTTGATCAACTTTTGATAATTTTTCTGCTGTTACAGAATGTGGTATTATATTGATAGGAAGCCGTTTATCATAATCATGGATAATGTTATCAAACAGTTATTGTTATCAACATTTTTCAGTTCCAAATACTTTAAGATGAAATAGAAATTAATTATGAATTATCCATAAATTTCAATTATCTTTTGTAATGTAGAGCTTTTTTTATAACCATGAATTCAATGATATAACTGATTAGTGACTCAATGAAAACTGTCATGAGACCTACGTCCTTTGGCAGCATTCTGTGTTGGGGTGATCAATTAAAAGATCAGAAAAGGATGTGATCAATAAATGACTTGATTATTTCACCATTTGTTGGGCAGTGATCATTAAAAAAGTCAGAATTTTCAAAGCCCAGGCACAAACTAAGGGATCATCAATTTAGCGTAAATTTCCGTTGCAATTTGCCCCCCTTTCTGGAATTTGAAAAAAAACTTTTTTATAGACATAAGAAGTGAATGTTGAAAATTTTAGCCCTTTAGCTCCATTGGTGCGGCCTCTTTGAGTAATACACATCCAGCCAGCCAGACAAGCATAAAAGCTGAAGAAACCTATGTTGACAGTTTTGGTTGACGCTGTCTAATAGCAATCGTTACTATAAAGACCCTGTCGGAAAGTGATCACAATAAGTGGCATCTTCTGTGTTCACTAAGGTAGTTTCACTCTGATATAGGACTACAATAGTGTGTATATATCTATCTATATATATATATATATCTACAGGGTATCCCATAAAAATGTATGCACATTTTTATTGTCTATGGTTTTGAGAAGGGTCATTAACATTGAAAGAGTTTTCCAGACAATTGAACTCTTTCTTGTTTTTTGAGTCGTTAACATAACAATTGGTGTCTTTCTTTACTTTTTTTGTAGCTACCAGATTCTACAATATTAACCAGTTTCTCTTCATACATTTTTTTGTCGAGAACAACTGCTACACCAAAATCCTACATTATAAGCATTACTACCATTGGAAGGAGAAAAATTCTGTTGACAATGATTGCATTTGGATAATACATTTGAAGAAAGCTGTGGAATGGATCAGTCGAAACGTTGTGTTATCAACACAATTAACAAGGAGATGAACATTTGTAATGTATCTCTTGTAATCTACTATATAAATATGCCACGCATATGATTATATCAATTTTTTGTCTATAACATCACAAGGGATATAACTTCTATATTTTATACAAGAGTTACTTCCCGTTAGAAGACTATTCCATTATTTTGTTCTGTGTATCGAGCTCTTTCAAAATGTGTTAGTATTTTTACTTAATTTCTTCCATTAGGTCAATATTCAAGTCATATTAAACTTGAAAAAGAAAATGATGAGCAGTTTTTAAAAATATTTTACTAGTATGACGCAATTGAAAAATTACTTGAATAATGCCGTGACAGCATGGGTCATCCTGTTATGCAATAATTCTTTTCTTTTGGAAAAAATGTTAGCATGATTATTTTTCTTGAAAATATTTTTTTTTATGTGATTACGGTGGAACGATGAAATTGGACCCCCTTTTTCAGGTTTTTGACATGGTATGCACACTTAACATCGGAAATACGTAATTGTATACATCAGAGTTACAGTTAGCAAAAGATATGGGTGTCCTTTTACATTGTGCCTTGGGGCGATAGTCTACGAAAAAAGGACAGGATTACTTAGGTATGGATCAGTACTTCTGTCCGGGATCAGAATATCTGTGCACCCTGACAAGAATTGAAGTCTTGCTCCCCGGCCTCCTGTCTTGGAACAGAGTAGTATCTGTGCTCTGCCTGGGATCAAAGTGTTGCTCTCCAGCACTTCTGCCAGAGTGTAGTATCTGCATGCACCTTGAAAAGTATTAGACACAACATCAAATGGGTAAGCAGGAGGCTCACGAAATTATAACACCCACGGGGAATTAAAAGTACATATAACAGGGGGTGGGTATACAAAAAATACAGAAAAAATGACTTTTTATGACCCCTTTAGAGTCACTCATACACGATTAAGAGATCTGTAAATAAAATGAAATGAACCAAAAAGTAATTATACTAACTATATACAAGGTAATATGTAATTATTTGTTAGTTGAACATATTAGTAAATCTTTAAAAAATAACTTGGACAGGCAAAAGATCAAGTCAAAAGTAAAGGAAAAATTTATTAAAAAAACTTAATAAGAGCAATTGTTTCAGGTGGAATTCTTTTGAAGGTTAACTAAATTTAGTTTTTTAAACAATAGTCTTGCGAGAATATTAAAACAAAATTGCTATTAGGAGTTGTGTGTTATTAAATGGTGCTGTCAGAACAAGGGCTCTTATAACGGGAGTTTACTGTATATCGATACATATTGCATTTTATAGACGTGGATTATAGAGTTATAGTTATTTTCACCCTTCCCTCTAAGCAATGTGCGTGTGTGCACACATACGTTTTACAACAAGCACACAAAGGAAATTAATTTGCATGCAAAAGTTCCGTTACCAAAAATAATCTAGTAATAAATGAGATGAACGAGTTTCAATTCAACCATTTTCAGCAACTTTTATGATAATAATCTGTGAATTGGTGGCTGTTATTGTTATTAATCTATTTTGACATTGCATCACATGAAAATAAGAAATATTCAATGTTTTATATAATAGATTAACAACCTGAACAAAGCAGTTCAAAGTATAGAATAAAATCAGAACTAATGTTATCATATTTGTTTATATTTAAACATGCAAATACAGGTTTATTAGCCATGAAATATAGGATGTTCAAAAATGATCTTGAAACAATTTCAAGTTTACATTTGTTCAAGAATTCATTGCTCACATATTTTTGTCACAGGACAAATTTTGCTCAGTATAAGATTTTAATGCACGCCGTCTGCTGAAAATTAGAGAGGATATTGGTTATTATACTTGTTGTTTTATGTTCTGGACAAATTGATTCAACATGAAATTTCCAGTTTTATTTTTAGCTTGACATTCTTCAAATTGGTTCTTATTTTCGAAAATTATAATTCTTTTCAATATTTTATTTTTTAATAATATATTACTTGTTGATTATTGAGTAAAAATTTGATTTAATTCTGCAACAGTTTTTAGAATTAGAAAAAATATTGAAAGGATTTCAATTCAGCATTTTTGCCGTTTATATTTGTACGTAGTAAAGTTACACCATAAGGGAACAGAAGGTCTGAAAAATATAAATTCTGATTTTGGTACAATGCTGGTTGTGAACACAGCATTAAGATTTTGGTTTAAAAAATTCGCGAATCAAGATTTTAGTTTAATGAGGAAATTAGTCCAGCGTTCATGTTCTAACTGCCATTACTACAATGCAAAAAGACAATCAGATTGTTTTTTTTTCAAATTTTCATAACATCAGAATTCTTTTTAATTCTCTGAATGATTTATTCTCCATTGGCCACAAAGTCACGGTCTACTTCCGCATCGTAATTGTATAGTGAATTGAGTTAAACATGAAGTTATGAGCAGAAAGTGTCCGATTTAGTTTTATACTCTTAGAGCATAGTGAAGATTCAGGACAAAAAAGGTTTTTTCTATCATGTGCCAAAAATCGTTTTCGGACATTTTGCGGACAGACTGGCCGACAGACAGACCGACTGACCCACAGACACTCTCAGCGTGTAGATGCATCTAGAAAACAAGCAAGCCAGAGGAGAGGTCGACGTCACTAAACTAGAAAGCACCTCTGCCAACGCCATTGCCAAGAGAAATGATTTTGCATGGATTCCTTCATGGACTATTGCTCATTCTTCATCAAAATTTAATTGAAATTCATTGAGAACTTTTAGAGATATCGCATGGACAGACATGAACTTTTGGCTATGTTATGTAGTGTGAACATATAGCTACGACTTAAGGGTGGGGGTGGAATAGTGCATGGATCCACCCCAAAATTCAATCACTTCTCTCGTAGTCTATTGTCTACAAAACGTCCCTGAAATTAATTGAGTTCTTCGGGACATATCGTTTGGATAGACGGACGGAAAGACGCGGCCGAATACACACACCTTCCCAACTTCTTGGCAGAACTAATGAACCGAGGTGGGAAATAATCCTAAAATCTCTATTGATTGGAGCTTTTCCAAAATCTTGTTGATTGGCAAGAAATAAAAGATGGACTTCATTAGAATCGAAAGTTGGACACAAAATCAGATGATGGAACAGTGATAGATTATATTCTCCAGTCGGGCCCCTACACAGAGGGAGGAGCCGCCCCCTGGTCCAGGAGTGAAAGGGCTCTAAATTCACCCTGGTCTATAATGACTATTAATTCATAATTATGACCCTGTGATAAAAAATGCTTACAAGACTGCATGGTACAAGTCGCATTATGTTAAGAAAAAAAATGTAGGGAGAAAGACGATAATTCATATAAGCCGCACATCTACTGATGGCGAAAAATGAGTGCCCGGTTTAGTATCATAGTTACATTGTAAATAGAACCCCCTACCCCTACCCTGTAAAAACTTCGAAAACATTTTTTCTAAAAATTAACAAATTTCCTGATAGCCTGTTCGAAGATCTAATGGGTTGAAAGCACCTGAAATTGAAAGAAAAGAATTTAATTCTAGGAGAATCATTTTACGAATATGAACTAGGAAATTGCCTTGAAGTCGAAGCTTTCTGAAATCATTTTAGCACTGTTAACCGTAGCAAAAATCTAAAGCAAGGTTATTTTCGGACCTGGGAACGCCCAAAATTGCTTCTTCACTTTTCGCTATTTTTGATAGCTCGGGAAACCTGCACTAATTAGGTTTTGCAAAAATGCAAAATGGTGGGACACACACACACACACACAAACAAACTCTCGTTCACATAATCTATACATATAAAATCTATATATGCAAACCAGTATGTTTAATTGTATAATCATACGGTCGTATATCTGTTTTGTTCGATTCCTGTTATGATGGATTGGTCCGTATGAAATAGATTAACACAGCTAATGAAAGCAATTATAGGGTTGTAATAAAATGAGATAACCTGTTGTGACATGACAATGAATAATTAGTCACAGAATCGTTGGATGCTTGAGACTGAAATAAAAGAAGAGAGAGTATGTAAGTGAATGAAATAAATCTTTAATGTTGAGTTGAGACTTGAAAGAAACATAAAATTAGAAAATTTGAATCAGAAAAAAATAAATTCCCTAATAAAATAGCTTTAGGGTCCTTTGTGCTGATCTATACATTAAAAAGGCTCGTAATTTTTATGAGTATATGCTAATAAAGAATAAAATCGGAATATCGCGTGCGTGTGTGAAATATTCCCGAATACAAAACTCTGGCGTTTGGAAATGCACATATCCAAATGTCCGACTCAATTTGTCGTGAAATAATTACATTTCTGTTTATGGTAAAACGTCATTCGAGCAATACTAAATTAGAAAGGAAAGAAGACCAAAATAGAAACATTATTATATTTGTAAAATCCTTTCTTGAAGTTTGACCTCATCGAGAGAAGGAAGTCAGTAAAAGCAACCGTTTTCTATTATTTGTAAAGATGTTTTTACTTACAGACAATTATTAGCCTTTGTTGTGGACGATTTTTAGCTTCATTAAGAAGGTTTGGTTAATTACTTTCAATACAAAAAAAGAAAAAATTAGAGAGAAAAATAGAAGGTTTTTGATATGATGAAAAATACCATGACCTTTACTATTAATATAAGCAGAGAACCAGTCTATAAGATTTCAAAAAAGAGTAACTCGACCACTGGGTCGAGTTAGAGGGAGAGTTTACCCCCCCCCCGCCAAATAATTTGTTTCAACTGAAATACAACAATACAAAAAAGATTGACTCATACCTGAATTAAAAAATCATATTGAATGTAATGAAGTAAGATGATTTTGATCTCATTGTTTTACCTTTCCTGTTCCCCCATATAGAGGTCAGATTAACAAACTTAGCAAAGAAAAAAAGGTTACGTTGGAGAATGTGTCAACATTGTCGTCGTTCAAATTCGTACAACGAGAAATTTATCGAGGTGTTTATTTCTGTCCAGTCCGCCCATATTAACGATTCAGTTGAATATCAAATTAAAAAAAAAAAATTCGAGATGTGATAAAAGATCATATTTTTTCAACTCGACCAGCGGCCGAGAAAGCTGAGAAACTTACATCCCCGAGAGAGAACTTGGTCGTTGGTTGAGTTGAATCTTGCGAGCTTATGTATTGACTAAGTCTACATTAGTCTAGTACAAAGCTACTATTGTGGAGCAATGAATGAAACCCGAACTCATCACAGTAATAGTGGTCTGTGAGATTACTTTGCTACGGTGATGTATCCTCATAAGCACAGGATCCCCAAGGAGGATCAAACTCAGAACAGTAAAGTCTGTGAGACTAGAATGCTATCTCCTATATTTATTGTCTCTTTTGTATGGTACAAGGTTACAAGGCTAAAAGCGTAGGGTACCTAGTGAGGGTCAAACTCATTACTATTGCGATAGTTTGTTAGACTAGATTGCTAACCAATGCCCCAAAGTGAGTTGACCATTTACTGGATTAAGCTTTAACATCAAAAAGTGAGGATCGAAGTCTCCCGCCAGCCAGTTTCGGGCTCAAAAACCGTGTGATATTTCTATGACAAGACATAGTAACAGAAAACTTTGCGTAACACACACTAGTGTCAGAAGTCAGTGTTCGAGCCCAGTGAAAAGTCATAATTTCAAAAACTGATTTTCAAACCAGACAGGACCTATCCACCATTTTTATCATGGCACTGGGTCGTATTAAGTTTCAAGTCAGTATTTTTTAAGAGCTTAAACATCTGTCTTAAAACATTGTAATATTCCATTCTTACTCAACGACTTTGCTGTATCGTTGATTGAAATAAACATAAGCAAATGAATTCAATGAATTTGGATTTAACAATTGCCGATCATCCAAATTTATATTCAGAAGATCATTTCTGACCAGACAGACGCTGATGCGATGCTCTTGGTATTGTTCCGTGTAGTCTGGACCAGAGGGATCATGGTTCTCCTTGTGGCCAAGTCAAGAGCTCTTATGTCCTTGCAATAATAAATTTTTGAGGAAGTTCCTGTCCCACACCTTCGCTTGTGAGGTTTCCCACGTAAAACCAACCTTGTGTCACCCCTGTTCTCGTCGGGATACAGGTGAATAGGAGCAAATCAAAAATAATTGATGGAATAAAAAACCTCCAACCACAAAATTCTATTCCTCCTCCCGCTACCCAACTTCCTTTCTCTGCAACAGACGCAGTGGGATCATGTGACGTTTCCCTGGAAAGTAACTCGTCTGTCAGCGTTCGTATTTTTTTGAATGTTAAAGCGATCACTTTAACATTTAAAATATGAATTTTATAAATATGAAATGGGGCTCTCATACCGTTGGAGATGTGCAACGTGGTATTTTACGTGATACTCTCTCGCAATTTGAGCAGCAAATTACCGTCTGTTTGAATTTGAGAACATCCTGTGCGACCGAAGGGAAGGATGATTGAAAAAGCGGTTTCGCTGTTATAAACAACCGATTCAAGAACTATCGACAGGGCCGGATTTTGGTGACTGTTGCATATGTTATAAACGGGTAATTGCGAGGAGTAAGTGAGATTGAATATAATGTCGCCGCCATTTTGAATTTGGCAAATTCTCAATGGTTAAAAGTGGCTAGATTCAAAATGGCTATTGGGTAGATTTAATGCTGCTGTTGGAAATTGAATCAGACGACATTTTTTCCACAATTCTCTCATAATATAGCAAAAACATTTACATTTACCTACTCCAACACAGATAGATAATTGGAAAATTAGAAACACCACCCCCAGATCTACCTACTATCCCTAACAACGTGCCGTGTTAACTCGAAAGTAAAAAGTATCTTTAGATCCAAAATAATATCATTTGATCAACGGCGAAAAAAATCTAGCAATTTTCAGCCCTTAAAGATGTATAGAATCTATCTCGATTACCTCCTTTGTGAAATATCGACTATGTTCAATCTTACCTATTCCAAACAATCACCTATAAACGTGGGGCGACAATCGAGTATGAGACGATTGAGCGGCGATAACCTTGCAGGGACTATTGAGTTCGGGTAACAAAATTAAAGTGAATGGATATACGAAGCGTACACATGAAAAAAAATTTTTTTTTGGAATTGTTATTTTCAACATTACCATTGTGTGATTAAAACACAAATGGAGGAATAAAAACGACCCGTCAATTGTCCTCTGCTCAATTGTGCCCACGCTAAATTGTCCCTGCTCAGTTATCGCCGCTCAATTTCATCTCGCTCAGTCTTATCTCGCTCGATCTTATCTCGCTCAATAGTCGGCCAACCGTTATAGAAGGGCCTTAGGTTTAGAAAAAATGCATATCAATATTAACACATGTAATTGTTTTACTTGTATAGTCAAGTAATTCATCTTTCCAATTTGCGATACTGTCTAATAATACGATAAATATGTTAAACATTTCAGTAATTGTATCTCTTCGTTTTCCTTTTGATCTTTGTACAGCGGCTTTGACTTCAGTTTGAAATACTGTATTTATGCATCATAAAGGTACAACACTTTCATTAATTACTTCAAAGTTGATAATCAGGGGTGATGCAAAATGAGATAGGGGGCTACAATTCTCTTGTCGGAGAAAAAGCAAAAATCCGTCGGGAATTTCTTTAATGGAAAATATAAATTTGTACTGTTTTAAGGCCAGTGCTGTGTCACTTGAAAATTCTTAAACCAAACCTCCCTCCAAAAATCTGCAAATACATCTGTAAAATTCTCGAAATCACCAATAATAATATCAACGTCAAAATTGTGTACCGCAATCTTTATATTTTATTTCATTGGTGTTGTCTCGTATTTCCTCTCTTCTGTCGAGGAAGGCGTAGTACTTAGAGAACTATCTTAATTATAAAGGAATTAGATTTATCTCCACTTGCCTTAGCAGATAGTTTCCAGTTATACTTTCAATTTCCAATAATTTTTACAATATTCCTAGTAATTTCAATAAACTTATATTTTTTAGCATGACTCAATGCTAAAATAAAAACCTGATCATTGTTATCGTTGGCAGAAACCTTTTTCTATAAGGCCATTCGAACTCGGTCAGTAACTCGTGCATGATCAACGCAGGTCTTTTTCGCCGTGACAAATAAAAATGCAAAGCCAGAAATACTGTCTGATTACAAAGGCCGAGGAGAATCTCTCAACTATGTATAGAAACGAAACAAATGTTGTTACAGCACTTTTTGCGCTAGATTTTGATACCTCACAGGAGTTCATTGTTAGAACACATAGAAATTTCAGATCAAATTTTAAAATCGATTTTTCAAATATTTTGACAGCGTGAATTCGCTTAAATTTTATAGGAAATCGGAGATTGATTTCTCTACTAACTCCAGATGGTTTAATGGCGATATTTAATGAGGAAGTCCCAACAGACATTTTTTAAAAGCACTTTGTTTCGCGCGTGGAGAAAAATAGTCAGAGCGTGTTTTGGTCGCTGTATGAATATTGAATTAAACATTCAAAGTAAAATCCATTCTAAGTCAACCGATAAAAAGTAAGACACCAACTGATTCAGAATTGGATATCCTTTATTATTGCATGCATCAGAGCATCTTGTGTTTACCTAACTGTTCAGACGTTTGGAGAGATGCGAAGTGAAACTTCCTTCAAATTGTTCTTCGAAACTGTGGTTGCGAAATTGAAACAACATTCATCGGTGGAAGAGCCCTCTATGCCAAGAAAGCGAAACAGACCAAATCATTCGACGATGAGACTGTGAAGGTGCTTCTATTTATCATCCTGTGAGCCTTGCAAAAGAATTTATTTTGAAGCTCCTCTTGATACAATGGTTCGTTCGATTTAGGTAAGATTTGATTAACCAAGTTTCAAAACCTTTGCAATGTTGGAAAATCTTCTTCTCAACTATGTTGATGAGCTGAATTACATACAAGAGATCTATGGAAGCGATTTCAGTGTCAATATCTTGGAAACAGAATTTGAGATCTTGAAAACAATATTTTAAGGGGTAAATAGAGTTTGTTAGAATGTTGGAAAAGCTACCAAATAAAGAAAAGTTAGTCATCCTGAACACCATTCTGTAATGCAAACTGATACTTACCAATCCTGCCACGACTGAATCACAGGAGCGCTCATTTTCACAGGATTAAGACATGGTTACGATCAACGAGGTGCAATTCTTTGTCTACATTGAGTAACTATAAGGAATTAACGGACGATTTTGACCTTTTAAGAGTTAGAAATGATTTCGTTGCACTTCACGAGAACAGATTCTCCACGTTTGATACATTCAATAAATCGGACGTTCAAATCTGACGACCGGAGTTTATATTGTAGTTTTATTTTTTGTTTTGTTAACGAGCTATTTTTGTAGGAAAAAATTCGCCCTCAGAAATCGAAAGGTATTATGAACCCGATGCAATTCACCATGTTCGAAATATCTCCAATTTCTGATATCAATGAATGTCAAAACATAATCAAATAATATTCCTTAAATGTATTTTGTGAGGAGTCAATTTAAAAACCTTCACCGAGGCAATAACCATGGGGGGGGGGATACCTTCGGCAAGCACTAATTTTCTGCTTCTCCGTTTTGGAACTGCATCGTGGCACCTGAAACTCTTGTATTAATCAACAGTTTGGAGTTGGGCACACTTTTAAATTTGCCTGTCATTTTTCACCACAGATACCAGGTAATTGGAGAACCTAAAGTTTTTTCACATTTAATTCTCTTCATTGTCATGTTCCATATAATTAACATTGCGGTAAAAAAAGAGTTTTCGACAGCTATTTTAGCGCTTGTGAAATTCAAAATTACCCTGGGGAGCCTACCCCTTTCCCAGCTCGGTTCTGGATGATCTAGCCCCCTTCCCCTGTCGGAGAAACTATCCCACACCCAGTCGTCCATATAAGTGAAAGACAGTATAGCACTAGAGTAATATAACAAGCGAAAATCACTGAATGGGATTTGATAGATGACAAGGATTTAGCGCGGGGCCTTTGAGACTGCAGGGCCAATAGCATAAGCTACTTTTGCTTATTGATACGTATTTAACGCGGCACTGAATGTCGGCTTCTTTCGGTCGCTCTGAAATCAATTTGAGAGAATTTCTGCTCTGGTATACAAGAAAGGACGTGCTGACCTATTGGAAGTCTATAAAATCCTAAACAATATACATAAAGTTGATACTGACGTTCATTGTTCAAAATGCTCTGATAAGAAAATGCTAATCTCATCTATGTGCAGTGAAACTAGAGGACTCAGCCAAGAAATACTTATTCAGACCTTCACTGGTGTTAGAAAAAAATCCTCTTCGGCAAGAGTAGCAAGCGAATGGAACAGTTTGAATGAAAAGACGGTCACATCCGAAAATATCAATATTGAAAAAAAAAACAAAACAAAAAAAACAAAAACAAAAACAAAACAAAAACAAACAAAAACAAAAAACAAAAGAACCTTTATTCTGATATTGGTCACACTGAATGTAACCACCAATTTCCTTATTAGTTCAGTTCCAACCCGACTAAACTGGAGCTGGCTTAATGACGCAATTAACTGCTGTCAAAAGAGCCCATTTCAAGTACATTCAAGTACATTATTAATATGCTGTATTTTCCGGTGTCAAGGACACGACAGCCTCGAAGGTGCACTTCTGTTTTGACTTGCAATATTTGAGAAAGAAAAGAATTTAAATTAGATTGGGCTATGAAAAAAAAAAACCTTTAGCCTGAGTGAATTTACGCGATTTATTTTGGGAAAAAACAGCGTCTTAGACTGGAAATACGGCAATTCTCACCATAATTTGAGAAATCTCCGTGTATGTGTGTATTTGTGTGTTTATACACCGAGATAACTCGACAACTGGCCATTGATTTTTGCGATATATATCAGGCAGCACACTAGTCATTGTAGAGTCAAGTTTGAAGCCGTTTGGATGATCGGTTCTCGATATGAGGGCGGTGCTCGATCTACAATAAAAATTCACTCTGAAATGATCACATATTTTGTGCCCGTTATAAGTGACGTGTTTATGACGCGATCTGCACCACTGAACATCTCGACGTGGTTTCGGAATAGAACAGAGAGAGAGAGAGAGAGAGAGAGAGAGAGGGGGGGGGGAGGAGGGAGGGGCAGGGTTTCTCTGTAGAACGAGATTGAATTGAATCATAGATGACGTAATGGCACTTGGAAAAAAATCTGTTTTAGTCGTTATTGCTATTAACTCTATTTTGAGCCATAATGAACAAAAAATGGTGTCTCGTGAACCTTTCGAACAGGCACGCTCTTATTTGTTAAACATACCATTTAAATGGTAAACTAATCGAAAAAGGTTTCAACGGTGAATTTAGGTTATATTACAAGAAGTGTCAATTTCAAACGATTCATGATTTGAAGTTGTCGTCTGCTGTGGATTCAAGTAGACAACTGTTATATTGTAATACCTGTAAAAAAATGATGGGATAACTTATGTCCGGATCGGCACTTCTGCTTGGGGTCAGCGTGTCAGTACGCCCTGCCTCTGATTAAATTGTTAATGGCTAAGATCAAAGTGCAGTATTTGTTCTTTGAGGCCTTATGGCTTACAAGTTCAGAAAAAAACAAAAAATAAACAACAAACGAGAACCCCCTCCCCCCCCAAAAAAAAACACTGCCTGAGATTCGTTCCCAGGGCCCTAGTATAGCTCGCCCAGGAAAGCCTGTGCAATTGTTGGAGGGACTTAGGAAATTTGCCCCCACCCTGCCTGCACGCTCACGTGCAGGAACTCGCCCCATTCACATGAAATGAACTCAGCTCTCTGCCCAAGATCAGAGTGTAGTGTCTGTACACTCACTGAAATGTTTTACACGCAATTACAGACGTGGATCAGTTGCTGGCTATTCTTCTGTTGCACGCCACTTTTAAACTTGATTAACAACACCAAAAAAAAAAAAACAAACAAAAAAAAACGAATCGAAATAATCAATTCGCGACAAAGGTGGCGCTGATAGCAGCACCGAGGCGCCGCAATCTGTTCACACTGATACAGCCTTATCTGTTTCTTATAGTCGAGCATATGTTCAGGGATTCCCTTAGGGGTCAATTTCTGTTTTCTTACATTTCATGTTATCCGGCATGATAAGTTTTCATTGGGGTGTTTCAATTTGCAATGTAAGTTTATTTTTTCTTGTAAATTCGGACTTTTAAAAGTGATAACTGCCCATCAAAAGGCGAGAGAAGTAACTTATTCATTAAGGACCCATTTTTCTGATTCTCAATTGATTAACCCCAACACAACATGCTGCAAAAAGACATTAATCACATGACGGTCTCTATTCAGTGTCTAATCGGACCTCTTTTTTCAAATTTTTTTTTATATAGTTTTACGCATGCGCAGTTGTCAATATCTAACATAAGTGTCACCGACTCATGTTTTTAAATGCGACGTAAATCGGTTGCAGTTCGTAAGAACGACAGAAATATCTAGACAAGACAAGATTCAAGCAGTTTAACGGCTTTTGTAAGGAATTAGATGAGCCGAAGATTGAGAGATTGAAGAGAGATAGATAGTATTCCTAACTAAGAATGGAAGCGGTTATCTTGATAAGAGGGGGGATAATAAGAGAGAGAGAGAGAGAGAGAGAGAGAGAGAGAGAGAGAGAGAGAGAGAGAGAGAGAGAGAGAGAGAGAGAGAGGTTGGTAAAGATATAAACATACGTTAAAGAGAGTGGGCCAAGAAAGAGGTATATTTTTCAAGTCACTCTCCGTCATATTTTTCCTTATTCAAAAAATCAACTCTTGCGATAAAAAATAGAAACACAAGAAGGGATGAAAGAGAGCAGTCTATATAATGTTTATAACTAATGTATCCACTTCATTTAAATATTTATTACTTTTTCATTTTCCAATGGATTATAATGCATTTTGAACGATGTTTTTCCTTTCATTTTTGATGCAATGATTATCTATTTTGTTACAGGTGTTTTATCGGGGGATCAACTTGAAAACTCAACTGGAAACAAATAGTTTTATTGCAGAAACCTATGTTGACAAATATTGCCAAATGCTGTTAAAAATGCACATCTAACGTCGCAGTTTTCAAATAGAGTATGTTTTTTTTCTTGTTTGTTTTTCAGACATAAACTTCAAAAGCATTCATTATTATCTCTGCCAACGAAGTTAGAGAGGTATACATATATACATATATAGGGTTGCGTCTTTACGCCTATCCATACGATATATCTGAAAGTACTCAATGGATTTCAACAGAATTTCAATGAGATAATGAACAAGTGGTTGAATTTTGGGACGGATCCAGGAATATATTTTTGATTGGGAGATATTCTGTTCAATTTTTAGCAAACACGTCTCTTTTAGGGGCTTTTCGATCGGTCAGTCTGTCTGTCGGACGGTCGGCCCCAGTTATGTTAAACAACAGAAATAAGAAGGGGAGAAGAGATGTGACGTCATTAAAAGCGTGACGTCATTAATGCTATGATGTAACAATAGAATGTATGCGTTCTGAATTTTTGTATTTAAAAAAAGCCATTTACGATTTTTATTGAAATTGAAACTCTCGAAATATTTCCACATTGCAATATGTCACCAGCACAAGAATCAATTGCCTCAAAGAAAGACGATTTATTCTTCTTCCTCCTCCGTCAGCCACAACTGTTGGATGGATCTTTGAACTTATGGTTCTTGTTTCAATATATTCATGTATACACCCATATCTGTCCACACGATATATCCAAAAGTTCTCAAATGAATTAAGATTAAATTCTGTGGAGGTGTGGGCAATAGGCCACGAAGGAGGTGATTATAAGTTGGGGCAGATCCATGCATAATTACTCTCCTTACATCGTAGTTATATGTCCACACCACATGATATTGTCAAACGTTCATTCCTGTCAACACGATATCCCCAAAAGTATCTGGGGAAACAGAAGATATGATCCATACAAAATTACTCTCCTCCGACAATGACGTTGGAGGGGTATGCACTCTCTGATCGTTTTCTATTTTCGTTGTGGTTTTGAAATACGTTCCGTATTTATCGGTACGAGAGGCAAACATTACTGCTCGTGTTATTTTTTTATCCTTCTGATAGTCACCTATGAAGCTCAAACATGGAACTTGACCAAAGGATTGACCTTCAAGCCCAGAACCATGCAACAAGCACATGAGAGAATCACACTTAACATCAAATAGAGAAATCACATTTATGAGAGGAAAAACCAGAGTCAGATATCTTAGAATCTATCAGGACACTCAAATCGCAATGGGCTAGTTATGTATTAAGAATGTCAGACAACTGCTGGACGGCAGGACTCACATCGTGGACCTCCAGAAATCATATGCGAAACTGTGGCCGGCAGAAAATATAATGGCGTGACTAACTAGAAAAGTCCAGAAAGTACTGGCTCTGCGATACCCGTGACAGGGAGGTCTGGCGAATCGTAGGGAGGGTTTATGCCAAATGACGGGAGCTAAAAGGCTGATTAGGACGATCTTTAGTAGTTGTAATAATAATTGTCGTTATAAACTGGGGAGGATCATATAGTTTCGGTTTTAAGTTTGTTTGGATATATCCTGGTCACCTTGCTTGAAAAGTGCAAATGTAATACTGGGTTATGTGTACCCCTCATTGGGAACCCCTGGATTGAAGACTAATCAGTAATAGGAGTTAGTCGAGAGGAAAAAACCAAGGGTCATTTAATTTCCAAATCCCGAATACCATCCAACCCTTTTCTCAGATTCTCATGCGTGAGGGACGTCAGTGAATGGCGACTATTTTTGTTTTTAGTTAAACATTATCATTTAAGATATTTCTGAATGAAACCATTATGAAGACTGCAGAGGGGAATGAAGAGATAACGAGAGAACGGAAGAGAGAACGTAAATGAGGGAGCGAGAAATAAGAAGAGAAAGAAGAAACAGAGGGAAAATTAGAAGGAAAAAAGAAAGAAAGAAGAGAAGAAGGAAGGAAAGGGGAAGAAGAGAAGAAACGAAGGAAAAATAGGAAGAAAGAAAGTAAACAGGAAAGAAAGGGAGACGTGAAAGAGAGGGCAGGGAAATAGAAAGGAAGAAATTCAGAGACAAAGGGAAAAAAGAAAGCAAGAGAGGGAAGATAGAAAGAAAGCAAAAAAAGGACGGGTGATAAGAAAGAAACAGAGGAGAGTTATATATGAAGAAAGAATAATACGAAAGAAGCAGGGGAAAGACAGAGAGGAAAAACGAGGAAAAAGGAGAAAGACAGACAGTAAAAAAATAGTTGATATCCGAGCTTGGAAATAATTTTTGGTAGAAATCAGACGTTATTTGTTGCTCTTCAACAACCGGTGTGTCTTGAAGACATTGCTACTGCCGTTGGGTAAGTGGCTTGTAACGACCGACGACGACACTTTAATTAGGGTGCAATTTGTGACTTTAAGGGCAATAGAGAGACATTGGGACATTGGTATTTGTTTCCAATCCCCTGTCCACACACACACACTCATAACACAGAAAGAATTGCCGGTGGCCGATCGGTTAATAACGCAGAAAATGGCTCGGGCGAGTCGAGTTCAATGTCTGAGACTGAGACTGGCATTAATGCCTTTGGGAAAAGGTAATAATCCGACTCCCCCTACCCAGTTATGAGCAAAATAGCGTATGATGAAGTGAGTGACGCCACTTCGGTTGCTTGCTGCATCGAAGTCTATTTTCACGTGTCGCAAAAACCTCGAAAAATTCCGAGACGAGGAGAAATTTGTGATGTGTAAAGCCCGGGATGGGATAGTCGTTGCTGTGGCCAGCGTAAGGGCACTAACTGCCACCAACTATGCACACACACACACACACACACACACACACACACACACACACATTAGTAAACACAGATGCACTCACACACATTCAAACTCAGGCACATACGCACACTTTGATGATGAAGGGATGTATATACTTTATGGAATACAGACCCATGCACACACGCACGCACTTAATGCAGTGACACACACACACTGTTACATATACATACTTATTGGCACATACATACGCACACACAAGATAGGGGTACGCACAGCTACAGTCAATTCAGGAACATATATATTCATTCGCACACATACGTAGACACACGCGCACACACTGCAGTGACACCCACGCTGTCACATATATCCACTTGAGGTAGGAACACATTGTTATTATGCTAACGTGAGTTCACGTGAGCGTTAGTAATGTGCAGGCTAGTATAACGTTCATTTGTATTGCTAGAAGACATGCTGATGTGACAGCTGCAAGTCACGTGATCTCATGAGCCCTTGCTGGTCTATTCACGTGACTTTCACATTTTCTGTTTCTGCACACGTTTGCGAGGTGCCTGATAGCGTGAGGCTTTTTTCAGGTCCTACATTGACTTAAAAAAAAAGGATGTGCGATGTAATATTCGCAGATCACATGTAAAATCACGTGAGGTGACATGACACAAGCGTGAATCTCTTTGCTGACTTTCATGGTTTTGAAACCTCGTGAGTTTGCATGAATATACGTGCCGTGATAGCAAAGTGTACCCGTCTTTATTAGCGCACACTCACGCACGTACACTCGGTGCAGTAACATACACATGCTCGTTGCAATACATATGCACGCTCTATGCAGTGACACACGTACACACTTATTGCCACACACACACACACACACACATCAAGATAAAGACATACACGCACATTGGTACACGTATCTACTTATTGGCACACACTCACGTACATTCAATGGAAGAACGCACACATACTCAATGAAATGTACTTATACACGCACACTTTATGAAGTGTCATACATACACACTTATTGACGTAGTTACACGTATAAGCACTTTTTTTAAGTTCCAATGCTGGAACACACACTCATTAGAATATATAGATGTACACACATATATATACACAGACTTGTTGGTTGGTAGGTAAACACATTTAAACACTTAATGCAGGAATACACACTCTCATTGTAATACACACACACGCACACTCTAAACAGTGACACAGACATCAGACATTGGCACACATACGAACTTATTGGCACATACACACGCACACCCTATTCCAAGACAGCAACATTAAACTAGCTATGAATTGTGTCTGTCGGCAATTCTTTTGACGAGTATGAATGTTGATGAAAATCATTCGACACAATAATTAAAAACAATCGCTTCTCTGTGGAGAAAAGCCGAATATTTCGCTTCCGACAAAAAGAAAAATCCCTTGAGTGTCGTTATGGACGTCGACATTTTCCAAAGACTCCGACCGTGGGAAACCATTTTGAAATTACATTGAAGTTGCCCCACTGGGAAATTCAAGCTTTTATCTAATTTTGTCATTTCGTCTTTACGTCTAAGAAAAAAAAATTGTAAACGCTAATCTTCATTTAAGGACAGTGGCAGATTAACCACTAGGCTTATAAGGCTTGAGCCAAGAGGGGGGGTTGAGATCAAAGACCGATTTTGCAAGTATGGGCCAGCATATGTTATAAAAGCACCCTAAATCTGAAAAAATACACCTAAATATCGAAACGTATTTTCATTTTCATGGTATTGCTGGAAAGTAATTATATTTTTTCTTTTGCCATAAAGTCAGAGAATACAACAAATTCATATGACATTTCAGTCATATTATTCACCCGTCTCCGTTTTGATCTTTGTGCAGGGGCTATGACTTCATTTTCAAAGACCTTCATAGGCATCGTACATGTATATTATATATTATAGATACTACACTCCGACTAATTACAGTGTTAAATAACAACCCGAATTAAAATTGATGATTGGTTCACATCACTGACCTTAAACACTTAGTCGTTCATATAAATACAAATACAAAGCACTAAAGTATAATAGTAATAGGTGAAGTGCTGAATCGGAATTCACAGCTCTCAAGCATTTATTGTGGGGCCCTTGAAAATGTGGGACCTATAGCATATGCTACTTTAGCTTCATAATTAATCCAGCCCCATCCGAGAGTAAATAAATGGTTTGATTAAGTGTACACGTTAGTATTTTAGATGGTACACAGTACTTTTGTACATATATTATACATGTAGTACATTATATACAGTACAACGATATAAGTTATTTAATGTGGGGAAGGGGAGGGCCAAAGTCGGGCTGGTGAGGAATAATAGATAATTCATCAGAGGGGTTCTTACTTTGATTTCGCTAATGAATCAGAAATTTTCGTGAAGCGAACTTGCAAATGATTGGAGCAGACGACTTTGAAATTTTCTGCCATAAAAAATTAATCATCTTTCATTATTTTTTTTTCAAATTTTAGATGAAGCATTAATTACCATTCACTTGATAACTATTTCCCTTCATCTTAATTTTGGTTACCTTTTATTGCAACTCAACTCGGACCACTCTCACTGAGAGTTTATTCTCTAATTCCGATATCTGCATCGTTCACTGACTACCGTAGTTGAGTGGTGATAAAAAGTGACTAATATTGGGATGAAAGAAAATAGAAAAAAAATGTTTCAGTTCTTATTTGTGTTCGTTACAAAATGATTTCGTCTGTTCTTCTTTTTGTTTGAGCAAAACAATCAGGTAATTGCTACTGTTTGGAAGATAATCAGCTAATGGGTCCCTTCCCTAATATTTTGTTCTAAAATAAAGAACTATAGAAAAAACAAAATTCGAGGAATTAAGGTAACAGAATGTGGAATATGCCAAACTGGGGTATCTTCAATGGTGATGTGCGCCCCTTAACTTGGGGGGGGGGGCAACTTTGTTCCATCCCCATCTACGCAGTAACAAAATTCTCTATTCAAATAATGCACTGATTAGAAAAAATAGCTAGTATATGCCCACATACTCAAAATGTCTTTGAAATTGGCCAAATTTGAAAAAAAAACGAACAAACACTGGAATAGCTTGGAGTCCCTCCTGGAGAGCCGGCAGCCCTGTGTTCCCTTCTCTTTTGCACTACACCTATATATCTGTATAAGTAAAAAAAAAAAAGAAAAAGATATATATATATATATATATATATATATATATATATATATATATATATATATATATATATATATATATATATATATATATATATATAATGAGAATTTAAATTTGAAACAGTTATTTGGGCCCTTGCTTTAACAGTGGCTGTTTATCTCAATGATAAGAGCAACGCTACGTTGAAGTGGCTATTCTATCGGTGGCAGGTTTGATTACTGCAGCAGTCCCATTTTCTTTAATTGTTAATTCTATTCACGTTGTCTCGGACAAGTGATACATTCAACGTATAATAACGGGAAATCATTTCCATTAAGAGTTTCAATATAATATAACGCAACTCATAATAATTCTGTCGGATTATATATCCATTTCTTAATGGAAAACAAACAAAAACACACGCACGAGCGCGCACATGCACATGCACATGCACATACATATACATATACATATACATATATATATATATATATATATATATATATATATATATATATGTATATATATATATAACAAATGAAGTGATAAAATAAGAACAGCATAAGTAATAACAAGAATTAAAAAAAAAAATAGAAGATTTTACAATTGGCCCAATTGTTCGATCCCACGTGACAAAAAGTCCCGACAGTCATTGCAGATTTCGCCATGTTTGGATAATGTTTCATTTCCGAAATTAACCCTGGAAGAAGAAGATCTTCACAGCAAACGATATGACGACTTTTCATTCTGAGGTGAGTTAAATGTTTTTTCTTACTTAAGAAGATTGGTCAATATTTGGTTCCGTTTACACCACCCTTCTCCAAAAAAAAAAAGAATTCTTTGTTAATTTTATGAGCCTTCAATACATTAGACCTTCGGGTATATAGTATGCACTTAGTTTCCGTTAAGATGGTCGCAATTGCAGGGGCGGGGGTAAAATATGAAGACGAAATAATACCGATGAATAATTTGGAAATTAAAGGAAGGAAAACGAGATGGCGTATCGGATCATGTCAGCACTTTTTTTGATTTTTAGAAAATAAACATAAATTAAAAAACAAGCGGTTGTTGGTCTTTCGGGAAGGAAAGTTGGATTGTTTGAAAGAATTTCAAAGAGCAGACGACAGACTCAGTAGAAGCTTTGGTTGCAGTAAGGAATTGGTTGTTACTACCACCAATAAGATGTAATGGAAGTGCCGACTATAGTATTATGGTTACATTGTAAATAGAACTCCCCTTCTTCATGAATCTTGTGTGCTTTCAAAGCGTTAGAATTGATTAGAGAGTTGCGAATTCTCCAAGAAGGAAATGCCTTTTTTTCCTCAATTATAGACTCTTTCAATCCATTAGACCCTATAACCAGCCGGAGATTTGTTAGGTTTCAGAAAAATTTTTTTTTCCGGTTTAGGAGGGAGGGGTCTATTTACAATGTAACAATAATGATATTGTCTGCACTTACTTTGCGCCATCTTACCATGAATATAGAGGAAATAGAAATATTAAGACGAAATAACACTGATAATAATTGGGAAATAAGAAACAATAACCTTACAATCTAACTCTGACAACTGACTCAAATTCTAGCTTCACTTTATACAGTTGATGTCATATTTTAGATTTTTGATTTTTGAGAAAATAAACAAAATAAAATAACACACAACATTGGTAGAATAGTTGGATTGTTTGAAAGAATGTTGAAGAGCAGCAGACGCAGTATAGAAGTCAAAATAGTGATCCGGAAGTTGTCACTGCTTCCGGTAAGAATGCAGAAAGTAAGAGCCGGCAATAGTATTATAGTCACATTTTTAAATAGATCCCCCCCCCCCGCCTGCGAAAATCTTGAAATATTTTTTTCTAAAAACTATCAAATTTCCGGATGGCTATAGTATCTAATGGAGCGAATGCAGCTAAAAATTGAAAGGGAAACACATTTTCTTTTAGGAGAATTCACTACTCACGTCACATAAATCTTAAGCAAATAATACATGTTTGGAAATTTTCCTCTTTTTGAAATTATGAGCAAGTTTTCTGCCATGAATGTTCTTTAATAAATCGATAAAATTGATTATTGACTTGAATTAACTTCACTTCAAAAGAAGTTTAAGCTGAATATCGAAATTCTTTCAAGGTGTTATAAGATTTGCAAATCTCAGATTTTTATTCTATATTGCACTTTTTGCTTTCAAAAAGTAAGTTTTCTGCGATTTATACTCCTCGGAAACTGAAGAGGTTTTTCTTTTCAAAGAAAAATTCTGTTTTTTGTGGTTTAGCTGAAAAGGTGTGCGGAGTGGCGAAATAGTAAATGGAATGAGGATTGGAATCACTGAGTCGAGTTCAAACTCTGGCCAAGACAGAAAGGGACGATTCCATGGCAATTGATGCCTTTCCCGTTTTAAAATGGCAACTGTTCCAGGATAGGCTTAGTATTTTCTGAGGAATCTTGCTTCTTTGATTTGAAATTGTCGTTCAGCATCTATTATTCTACAGCTGGAACGGCGGCCATTTCAAAACGGGAAAGTTAACAAGTCCATCTCGTGCCCCTCCCCAGTTTCTAGCTACAGATTAAAATTAACTCTTTTTGTTAGCAAAGCAGTCTAATAGAGGGACATCCTAGCTTCCAAACCAGCCTGAGGTGAGATAGGCTTCGTCAAGCCATCTTTGACACACCCATGAAGAAGCGATCTGTGGGCCCCCAATGACCCTGCATTAGGTCACGAAATAGGTCGGTGGGTCGGTAGCAGAACGACGTCTATCATAAGTACAAAGCTTGGCAATTGTTGCCTTTCCCGTTTTAGAGTGGTCACTGTTCGTGTTAGGGTTTAGTGTTAGTATTTTTAGGGTTCTTCGATAATTGTCAGCATCTGTTATTATGCCGCTGGAACGTCGGCCATTCAAATTATCGAAGGCTTTTATGGTGCGATTTTATTTGATTTAACCGAATGGTCGGAGATAAATTTGATCTCGGCTGATCATCTTCAGGTCATGTTTATTTCTTTTTACGATTGCAATTATGCTACGAATGCTGAGCAGACTTCGAGGTAATTGTTTGGATGAGGTTCTGAACATGATAAAAGCGTAAATTATGCACACAATTTGGAACAAATAAAAGACTTCATGTGTTCACGCGGAGAAATACCGTTAGAAATGACAAATCATCGCACATTAATTACAATTGTATATTCATATGAATGTTACAAAAACGCTTTTTTCTTTTGTTAATTGCAACCCCCAACAGTTTTAAATGGTCAAATCTTGTGTTTTCATTTGTTCCGTAATCACCTAGCAGCAGCAGTTTAAATTATTGTCTGTGCCTATACCAATTACCTACTTTCGCAAATCTCGTACGAATTATTACCAAATATGTATCCACTTATCTTTTTTGAAAATTTAGACTTTTTTTAGCGATCATCATTTTTGCGTCCGTCGTTTAACATAGACCTTCCCCTAACTTCGCCAGACCTCTCTTTCGTGGGCATCGCGGAGCAAGTACTTTCTGAACTTGTCGTGCTCGTCACGTCGTCTTATATTCCGTTGGCCATAATTTCGCCTATGACTGCTAGGGATGAGTAACTTTTTCAATGATCATCCCTAACGTGGAATGCTGCCAAAGGACATGGGACGCATGACTGTTTCTGTTGAGTGACTAACCGGACCTATTTAGTAATTAAGCAAAATAAACCTTGAACCTTTATACACAAGCGGATTACTTGAAAAAAAACAACACTCTATCTACTGTGAAGACAGCGTTTGTTTTCTGATTTCGCAAAGAATTATTGACTGTGATGGCGAGTTTTGTATTAGTTTTGAAGCTTTTCTCCAACAATAATTAACTGAAATAATGATATATATAAAGAAATGGACATATTTGGTCCGACAGAATTAATCATAAATTACGTTTTGATATATGTAGAAACTTCTTTTAAATGATCCCTCGTCGTTATAAGGTTAATATATCACTCAATTCAAACAATGTAAATAGAATAAACTATTGAAGAAAATGGGACTACCACAGGAATCGAACCTGCCAGAAATAGGGTAGCCTCTTCAACGTAGCAATACTCTACCCATTGAGCCAAACAACTGCTTTCAACCTAAATTCTAATCTCCTTTATTCTCGCCTCGTTTATTCTCGGTCTATTCGCTTCTTTCAACGCAAGGCAGTTATGTATTGAGAAATGTATATATGATCGGGACAGAATGATAATAAATTGCTTTGTATTATATAGAAACTTATTTGAAATGAGCTCCCGTCGTTTCACGGTTAATGTATCACTCACCCTAGACAACGTAAATAGAATAAACAATTATTTACCGTATACGAACTGGATATTTTTGTTGACGAAAATAAAATACGTATTTAGGCGTGAAATTGATATCAACAAAAAGGAAGAAAGGAAGTTTGAAAAAATCGATTTCTCACCAAGAATATCATTTCCTCAAATAAGTTCAGATTGTCGTGTATATTATTACGAACCGTCAACCAAAACAGTCAAGGTTTCTTCAGCTTTTATGTGATTCTGGCTTGCTGGCTATGTGTGGTATAAACAGGCTACGCTTATGGATCTAGAGGGCTGAAAATTCAAACATTTGCTCCTTATGTCTACAAAAAAATTGGTTTTTGTTTTTGGAAAATTCGTACTTTTTAGTTACGCAACAAAATGCGAGAGAAATAACTTATTCATTGATCATCCCTTTCCCATATTTTTTAAAATTGATCACCCAACATGGCATGCTGCTAAAATACGGTGGTCACGCGACGTTTTCTATTGAGCGACTAACCAGACCGGCAATTCATTTTATAATTAATTTGACTGCTTTTGAAGTTTTTGTCTTTCTGTCTTCTGTATTTCATCTTTAGTCAAATTCTAATCCAAGTTGGAATTGACCCCTACCCCACAACAAGAAAAATTCAGACCAAATTATTCACCGTTTGTCTATTCCCTCAAGTTGAACCAAACAAACACGAAATTAAAATTTCCATACTGCAACACGAAATTCCGACCATGTGATTGGGAGGCAGCTCTCTGACCGACTGAGCTAAACTGACATATCTTATATACCCACGATTTCGATCATAACATTTATAACGAATAAGTTGCAGCAATGATCTTCAGTTGGAATAGAAGCAAGAGTTAAGTGTGACTCTGCAGCAATCAGGCTTTTTCTTTGTTTTTGTTGGTCTGAAATTAGTTGCTAGTTTTGTCCCCTTGAGAGTCGCTGTGTAGGCTTTCCGGCTTTACAGCCATTGCACGCTCAATCCACAAAGAGGCCAAAGCTTCTAGATCAGAAGTATTTTTTTTCTGAATCTTTCTCTCTGACCTTTCTTACATGAGCAATCTGCATTGTCTTTGGTCTTCCTGTTGGTCTCCTAATGGCATTGACACATTCTGCAAGGGTTTGCATGGCGGGTGTTGATGCTGGTAATCTTAGGAGTCGAAGCCTTTTCGTTTTCTTTTAATGTACTAACTCTTTGGTTTGCTGTTTGTCCTTTTTGTACCCATCTTCATTTGTAATCTTGCCTATTTTTTTCCCCAACGTTCACCATTCTTTGTAGAATGGATCGTTGGAGGATGTCTACTTTTAATTCTAGGCGGGTTGCTAGAATCCAGACTTCACTTTTGTACTGGAAGATAGAGCAGACATATCCATTAAGTATTCTCACTTTAGTTTCTGTAGTGGTTCTTTTGTTGTTTCCAATCGAGCGCCATTTTGTATTGGCCTCGAGGAAGCGGAACCATAACAGGCGCGGGAAAGAAAAGAATCCTAACGATCTTTCGCAGTTATTTCCTTTGTTTAACTTTCATTTTTCTTCAAAGGCAATTCGTGCCTTTGGTGTGTGAACTGTTGTGTATATGTTGCTGGGTAGGATGCCAACGGACATGGGAGACTTTCTGTCGTCGCGTGGTGGTGCCAATGGTGAAACTGATGAGCATCTCTGCATGTGGAATATATATATATATATATATATATATATATATATATATATATATATATATATATATATATAATCAAAACATACTCTATTACGGGTCAGCAGACATACACGTCCATAAAACATGCTACGTATATTTAGACGGGTATTTTTACACACTATACAAATATATGTCGGTAAAGATAAATAACTTTCGATGATAATACGTAATACTAGCATAATACCCGTAAGAATGAGGGTCTTATTCAAGTATGAATCGGCACCTCAGTGGAGGATCATATAATCTGTGCACTCAGCTTAGAATCAGGGTGTAGGGTCTGTGCACTTGATAAAAAGAGCATATATATACATATAGGATTCGCAACTGAAACACATGTATATTTCTGCCCCGTTTGGGCTTCTTCAGGCAGAAGAAAATGCTTACACCATACCCTCCTGATTTATAATTTATAACTACCAACAAGCACAGCATCTTCCACTGAATAAAACAAAAAGTAACCAGCAATGACCAACCGCTAAACAAAAACTAATATATAATAAAAGGAAAATTCTGCAACTTAGAAAAATAGACACTCCACCAAAATGTGTAGCGGGTCCTTATGTCATCAAATTTTAAGCTCTACTCTAAATCAACTTAATGTTGAATGTATCGAGCACTTTATGAAATATACCCATCGGATATTGTGTATCTTATAAAAAAAAATTGAGCAAAGAATCACTCAAGGGTGACATACTTTCGTTAGTGCAATTTTAACCTTTAAAAACAAGAAAATCCCATACAGCTAATGCATCCTCCCGATAGTCATCTATGGAACTGAAACATAGAACCTAGTCAAGAGACAGACCCTCAAAATGAGGAACGTGTACATGAGAGAATCATACTCAACATAGAGAGATCATAAGATAGCGCAGCACATTAGGAGAAAAAACAGGATTTAGGGATATCAAAGAATCCATTAGGAAACTCAAATGGCATTGGGCAAGTCATGTTGGAAAAATGACAGACAACTAATGGATATCACAGCTCACAACATGGATCCCCAGAGATCAAATGCAGAACATGAGATGGCAAGAAAAACTGGACAGGTACAGAAGGAATTGGCTCCGCGACGCCCACGATAGATATACCTGACGAATCTTCGGGAAGGTTTATGTCCAACGACAATGTGTAATTCTTCTCTTGTTGTTCTCATCAGTTGTTTACCATATAACCGTTTCGGGTATTTTAAAAACAAAAGTAATATTATCATGATACCCCATCAGTGCTGATCAAACAAATCCACTTTCAGCAATAATTTTATCAAATAACAAATGTAGTTTATTTCATGTTGGGTATTATCATAATATATTGTATATTGATTTTATTTTATATTACACATCAAATTTTTCGAAACGAGGCTTACTTGAGTATTTTACCCCCCAAACGTATTTAACGATGAGGGATCGGTAAGTGTAACAGCAGACATGACTCGCTGTCCGTGTCACTTCTATTGAATGTTCACCCATGTGAATATCAAATCCGTTGCGTCGGTTTTAATCTCAGACTGCATTCGAAACCACTTGTGATATCATCATCAAGAATACTAATTACACGGAAAAACTTCTTCGGGTTGATTCTCTTCTAGCATATTCAATCGAGGAATTTCACTATTTTTTTCCACCAACTTTAAAGTCAATTTTCCCACGTTGGATATTATCAAGCTTCCACTAATTTTTCTTCCTTTAAATTATCACAAATAGTATCCTTGACAGGAGTGACCTTCTCCAGGCAGATACTAGGTAGCTAAGGTGGGGGGTCTGACACTCCCTTGTCAGAATATTCCGACAGTAAAGCTGTGAATTGAACCAAAGGACAAAAATATTCCATAGTCGGTAGATGCCGTGTTGGCTAGAGATTCCTACCGCCCCTTCGAAGGAGAATCAGTGCGGTACGGGTATCTGCAACTTGAAGCGTTGCATTATCGGCGTCTGTTTAGCTCAGTGGAAAGAGCAACGCAATCTTAAAGAGGCTACCCTGTCGGTCGCAGGTTCGCTTCCTGCAACAGCCTCATTCTCTTTAATTGTTTATTCCATTTACATTGTCTGGGCCAAATGATACATTCAACTTGTGATAACGGGAAATCATTTCAAATATTTTCATTATTATATAACGCAATTCATAATCATTCTGTCGGATCCATTTCTCAATAATGATATATATATATATCTATATATATCTATATATATATATATATATATATATATTAAACATATGTGGACTTGAGAAATTCGCAGTTTGCGTCCACACCTTATAGCATCGTATGTCCTCATATTCATACCTCCATGGAGAGACTTGGTTTAAATTCAGAACAACCGTTTCGTATCTCCCCTCACCGAAGTCCTTAGTGCCAGTTGTTATCATCATCATTATTATTATTATTATCATCATCATCATCATCATCATTTTATTTTTTATTTTTTCGAGAAAAGTCGACCATTTGGACGTCTTCCAGCTAAAAATGTTTTGGTTTGAATATTTTGCTTCTGCAATATTTTCCTCATCTTTCCCCAGAGACGAACTGTCCAATCGTATATTGACCAAGAATCATCTTTTTTTTTTCTAAAATAAGAGAAGAAAAAAGATGATATTGACTGTCATATGTTATTAGTCAGACCATGGAAGAGTTTTGATTATAAAAGTCTACAACTAATCTTCCTTTATAGGCTCAGTCAGCTGCAACCATTACAAATGCAGCCATGCCCTGAATAGTGCGTTTAAAAAAATATATAGTACAGTGAAGATAATACTGTGCAACTGTAACTAAGTATAAGCTGAAAAAAAGCACATTAAATTACAAGACCTTGGACAGTGCGGCTCTGTACAGCACGAAGTGTTGCCAACACACTCAATTTTTTTTCGCGTTGAATCGGAGTCGAAAAATGACAAAAACACCGAAATGCACGAAAGAGCACTGTCAGCCTTTCTAGGGCTATTTTGAATAGCTTGAATGGCTAAAAATTGCTAAAAATAACGTTAAATATTGAATTTTTACACTGTCAAAACAGGAAACGTGCTAAATTCAGCGCTGAATTGATAACATTGAGTACGGACAATTTTTGAACGAATTAACCGCACTTATCAAGGCATACCTGTTGATATACGTGTGTATGTTATTTAGAATACTAGTGTTGCTCATCGTGTCATCATTATTAGAGATTTTAGGTCCACTGCTTGACCATGGCCCTTCCAAGCTCATTCCATACCAACTGTAACTCTGTTGACCTCTTCCATGTTTTGCCGGCAAACCTTTTCTACCTCGTCTCTCTCGTTTATCTTTGGTCTTCTACAGTGATTTGATTCCTTGGGCACCTCGTTGCAACGTTTGGTATTCTCTTCCGTGCTAGGTGCTCTGGCCATCTCTATTTTTGTTGCTTAATCACTTCTCTGATATAATTTCTACCTTAATCTGCTCTCAGATCCATATTGAGCTCTTTCTAACTCGTAACTATTCCTAGCATTACTCTTTCTATTCATCTTTGTGATTGAGTTTGTTTTCTTGCAAATTAGTTAGTTTCCATATTTCGCATCCGTAAGTGTGAATTCATTGGTATCATGAATTCATTGTACACTTGAAATTTTAAGCATATTGGCGAAGTGCTTTTCAATATGTCTCTATTCTTACTAAATGCTTTCCAACCAACATCTTCGTCTTTTTATTTTACTCTCATGGTCTTCCTCAAGTTTTATCAATTGTCTCGAGTAGTTGTATTCTTCAGCCACTTGGTGATCTTTTGTCAACCCCCTAGTCGAAATTGGTGCTAACTTATTGTTTTTCCACCCTATAACAAGAACAAAACTATTCCCAATTTAATTTAGTGGGGTAAACACCTCATTTCTAGGAATTGGACTAATTACACCCGAAGGTCTGCAAAGCGGTCCGGGTTCTCAAAGACAAAAAAAACTGCGGTTTAGAACGTCAGCCTTGGAGTGATGGTTCAGAATCTGGTATTGTAAGCTATTTTCCGATATATAGCCCGATTCGGAGGCTGGAGTTGACTTCTTCTTTCCTCCGTTACTACAAGAACAAGGAGAAACAACTCTCCAATGATTCAATTCCCAATTGGAAATGCAATCATTGAAGAGTTGTCTCCCGTACATTAGGTGAGGATTGTCCTTCCAAACAATAGTCTTTTTGTCTATATAAACATTTTCGAAAATAGAATTAGGGATGCAGTTTGCCCCTGTCAGGATTGTTAAACTAGTACCGCTCAGGATTCTGATGTGGCGCATGAACTGTATGTTGTGGTGCATTGCGTTGCTTGGTGGCACGAGTCAACATTATTCTGAGCCGGTCTACCATGTAGCGTGGTTCTGGATTGGCTGATCCTTTTTTCGCGTTTTTTTCTGGTGTTTTCGACTAATAATTTGCCGTTGCCAACAAATCAAGTTCGAAAGCAGAATGGGGGGGGGAGTACTGCGAAGTATAGTTCGGAATTGAACCAGCGATCGTTAGAGAAGCTGCATCAACGTAACGTTGCTGTTACCATTGAGCTAAATAGCCCGTGGTATTGCAAAGGCCCACATAACTGTTTTCACTCCTAATTCTGATCTCGTTCATTCTCGTTCTATATCTGTTTTATTTGTTTCTTTCAACGAGACAATCATGTTATTAAGAATGATTATGAATTGCTTTATATTATATCGAAACTCTTATTTGAAATGACCTGTCGTTATCATACCGAGAATGTATCACTTGGTCTAGACAACGTAAATAGAATAGGCAATTAAAGAAAACAGGGCTGCTTCAGGAATCGAACCTGCGATGGTTTGTTATTTATAGCTAATACTTAAAAAAAAATCGCTTGCATCGGCTAAATTTTATACATTTTAAATCTTATATAAACGGGTTTGGTTAGTCACTCAATAGAAACTGTTATGTGACCAACATCTTTTGGTAGCACGGCGTGTTGGGGGTGATCAAGAATTGGGTGATAAATGACTAAATCACTTTTCAATGCTTTGGGAAAGTCTGAACTGAAAAAAAACAAAACAAAAAACAAAAAAATTACAAGCGTGAATGCCGCTAGACACAAACCAAGGGACCAATTTAACATAAACTTACTTTGCAAAAAATCTCGCTTATGAACCAATTGGTATGGGGGTTGAAGAACCAGTTTTCTTTTGTAAGAAATGATAAAGAATGATTGTATAAATTTTTAGGTCTCTAACACCATTTGTGCGGTCTGCACGCGTGATATATTTACTCACATAGCCAGTCAGACTGACTTGAAAACTGATGAAATCCTTGGTGACCGCTTTGGTTGAATCTTCATTATACATACTAGAATATACCCGTCCGAAATGACGGGATTATTTTTCGACTCATCTCTAGCAGTTTTAATGTGTGATGAGACATAAAGTTTCTATGACGTAAATTTTATTGTAATGTCATAATAGGGTGATAAATCAACCAATCAGATCGTCTCTTTTGAACCCAAACAAACGAACAGAAAAATTAGCGTATAAGCTAATTATATGGTTAGATTATACTCCATACCATTCATTTATCAAATGGAATAATCATAACTTACTGGTCGGAGCGAAACTAATCCAGGTTTTGACGATGACCTCTGTTCAATTAGTCTTTTTTTTCTTCCTAAGCATTGTTCTTTGATTAACTTTTTTAAGACGTCATAAAAGGAATTGTATAGTTTTGAATCTGAGTCGTGATGATTTCTCGAGCTCATCTGTTGCAAAGTCGACTGTTTTTATGACGTCATAAAATGAGGTGTACTTAGCTTTGAATTGTTGTGATGCTTTCTTGAGCTCACCTTTTGTAAAGTCGACCGTTTTTTCTATGACGTCATGAAATGTGTATTTAGTTTTGAATCGTTGTCGTGATGTTTTCTTGAGTTCATCTATCGCAACGTCAACCGTAAATCCGATGCTCCACAACAATTATGAGTAAAATTGAACTCCTGCGTATACTAAACTTAGCAGATTTAATCAGCTATCTATCGTAGTTTATTAACAGGTAAATTGGGAAAAATCAGCTAGATCTAGTCGAAAATGGCTAATTTGGTAACTTTAGAAGTAATTTGTCGACCAATCATTGGAATGCAAAGGTGCATCCCCTGCATTCATTACGCCTCTGCAGGAGTCTGTTCCGTCTTCAGCATGGCTAAAATCTTAGCCTAAAGCAGAAGCAGATTGTCCGCTGACGTGCTGCCGAAAGAACGTCTGTTTGTCAAAACCGGATTAAGGTGGCATAGGACCCCTGGCTGTCATTCAGACAGGGGCCCTCCCTTCAAAATGATTTCAAAAGTAAACAAATTCAATTGAATTGGAAGTGTATTGAATTTCATCTACATACTTTTTATTACACCGTATGTTTACAAACTTTTCTCGGGGCAATTTCATTCCTGTTGACTAATATTGGGGAGCCCTTACTTCAGCCCATTCAGCATCCCCTTAATCCAGCACTGTTGTTAGTCACCCTCCTATGAGAGGAGAAATAACCAGAAATACTTATTTCTATATTCGATATTTGGTTTACAAGAGCGCCAATTTAAAATATTGTGTTATGCCCGAAGGAATTGGCAAACTATTAGTTGTGAGCAGCTTCATCGATCAGATTCTGTCTAAGATAAACCCGACGGATCTTGTCATTTTTGTCATAATTCATAGTTGAGCAATATAAAATAAAAATAAGATAAAACCAGGAATGTTGATGTATCAATCGTCCGTTAAATTCGATAAAGAGACAAAAAGAAGAACAATGAATAATTTATGAATTGAAGATTAGTTTTATCGCTGGCCAAATAGAGGGGAGGTTTAGGGCCTACGGTAACGCGATGGCAAGCAAGTTCACATCGAAGACAGTTCCGCTTCAAAAACAAGAAAACCCTATTGATTCTAAAATGGTCTACAGCCAATGCACCCTCTGAAAGTCACCTATGGAGCTGAAACATGGAACCTAACCAAAAGATTGACCCTCAAACTGATAACCATGCAACATGCACAGGAGAAAATTATGCTTAACATCACCCGAAGAGAGCACACGACAGCGTTGTATATTAGAGAAAATAAATGCAGAAGTCTGAAGTGGTATAGAAACCATTACAAAAACTAAAATGGTAATGGATTGGACACGCTGCAAGAACGTCAGATAACCACTGGGCATCACGACTTGCAATGTTTATCCCCAGAAAAAAATATGCGAAACTGTAGCCGGCAAGAAATAAAATAGCGTGACGAATAAGACCTGATAAGAAAATGCTGGCTCCACGAGACCCATGATAGAGAGGTCAGTCAAATCTTGCGAAGGTGTATGTCCAACCACGGACGCTAAAAGGCTGACGATACCTCGATTTTTATCGGATGTCCACTACTGTGGCTTTAAGCAAGACTATATATAATTTATCTACCTTCGTTTGGTACAGGGCCACAGATGCAGCGCCCCAGTAAGATCGAATTCTCTATTCTACTGAATGGTCTAAAGAGACTGGCTCGCAAACGATCTCTGAACAACAAGAGCTCATAACATTTATGAAGCTTAACTTAAAAAAAATCCAAATGAGAACAGGAAAATCTTCCACACGAAGAGGTCTTACCTGTCTTAAAAATCACCGTTAGAAATCTTTATCTTTGGTTCGAACAACAAGTTTTGGCGCTCGTGGGAAATATAAAATTACCTCAGTCACCAATCAGACTACACACAGAGATATACCCAACCCTCCCTCTCGTTCTTGATTAATTTGGCACAGGTTAACCATATAGAGTCTCAAAGTAAGGTTGGAACTTATTACACTTGCAATTATTTATGAGACTATATGTCTTGGACCCCAAGTCTACCGCTGAAGCCTTTATACAGGGTGGCGCCTAAATCACGAAGGGGTTCAAAACATATCTTTTTAGTTTCAATGATTGTTTTTTTGCCAAATAGGGTGTACAAACAATTGAGATTTAATTAATCTGCGTATGGAAAATTGTCTCTCCCAAATACTCATTAGTTGCAACTTCGCAAATTCTAGCTTTTTTAATAAAATTCTGCATAACATTTCTAATGTTATCTGGTCCTATGCCACTTATTTCTTCTCTGATATCCTTCTTTAGCTCCAGAACAACCATTACCTTGTAAATGTAGACACTATCCTTCAAATAGCTTCAAATCCTTTTGAATGACCTACAAGCTAAACTCAACTGAGCAGAAGGTCGCTGAGTTAATGTTTCAGTATTGTCCTCTGCACTTCGGACTGAACGTGTTCTTCCAAGTTCGTAGGTGATCAATAACGAATCCCAACTCTCGAAAAATGCACAAAAAACTACGAACCATCAAATCTGATGGTGGAGTCCGTACGATTATATAACGGGAATATGCTCTTTGGGAAAACGTTACTGACTGATGGTATTCAAAGTGAAATTCTCTTATTTTTAGTTCGTTGCTCAGTTGTGTACTTTTCCATGATGAATTCTCAAGGGCTGTTTATATATTACAAAGAAGAAAAAAATGACTATAAAATAGAAAAAAATGTGTTTGCTTTAAGCCCCTTCGTGGCTTTTGCACTACCCCCATATATAGGCATTTGCAACTATAAATTCATTCTTAAATCTATCTATGAACGCAGATTCCTGTTCAGGTACTTTTCTATCTATTCGACGAGTTATTAATGTGCAATCTGGACCCGGTGGGCACAACAATGGCCGGTGTTCCTCCATTGCCAGCAATTAGCGTGAGAGGTTAGGTGAAAGTAGTCTGGAAAGCACATTTCCGATAACAGTTATTGCATTCTTGTAATAAAGAATTGATATCCACTCCAACTGCCTTAGCAAAGGTTTGACGACTAAGGCGGTACCAGGATTACTGATTACGCTAGCTGCGATACTTCCAAAACAAGGTGGAGCCGAAGTTGTTGGTGCCTAGTTTATTTATTATTTTATAATGCATCTCTGGACTTATCCAACTGATCACAATATTTACACATGTCCTTATAAGCCCCTGCTCTCTCCATAATTTCTAAACCTATTCAAATTTTCTTTATAACTCTGTATACTATTGCTAGTTTTAAAATGACCAGGCAACATTTAACAATCCCAAAAATATTACTTGAACAGCTTCGAACATGACTCGATCTCGCACCCAATATTCTGGGGGGGGGTGTCTCTTATGGACGTAATCCTAGGCAATACAGGCTTCTTCCTTGTAAACCTTTCCTTAACCAAAAAGATGTGAAGCAAAAAAGCAATCATCATTAATTTATATGGGGAGTTTTTTTCTAGGATTCCAAAATCCATGATATGTTGAGTTGGGATAGAGAGAGAGGTGGGGTGCTTATTCAATAACGGATTTCTACAAAACAAACTCTGAACACTATTTTCGTTTTTCGCCCCTTTTTTGTAAAAGAGAAAAGTAGCATAAAGCAAAATTTCGGAAAGCGAGGTCGGGTTCTGTAAGAGTAGAAATCATCATCATCATCATCATCATCATCATCATCATTCTTTTAGCGTCCGTCGATGGACATAGACCTTCCCCAGGATTTGACACACTTCTCTATCATGGGCGTCACGGAGCCAGTACTTCCTGAACTTGTCTAGCTCGTCTCTCCATCTAACATTTTGCTGGCCTCGGTTGCGCATGTGGTCTCGAGGAATCCATGTTGTGAGTCGTGATGTCCATCGATTGTCTGCCATTCTTGCAACATGGCCAGCCCACCGCCATTTGAGATTTTTTATGGATTCTATGATGTCTCTAACTCTTGCCTTTTCCCGGATGTACTGTGCTGTTTTGTGGTCTCTCCATATGAGGCCCAGCATTATTCTTTCATGTGCACGTTGCATGGTTCTCAGCTTACGGGTCTGTCTCTTGGATAAGTTCCATGTTTCAGCTCCATAAGTGACTATTCTCAAACCGAAAGTAAAAACATTTCTGATGTTAATCCGTAATGACTACTGGGGATTTAATTTAGGGAAAAACAAGAGTCAGAAGTATCATAGAGGCGTTACTAAACTCAAATGGCAATGGGCTGGTTATGTTGCCATAATGTCAAACAACTGCTGGACATCACGACTCGCAACGTGGATCTGCAGTGATCATATGGAGAAAATAAGATGGTGTGAAGAGCCAGACACGTTCAGAAAGTATTGGCTTGAAAGGTCGAGCGAATCTTAAAAGTTCCGTCTCCAACGCTAAAAAGCGTCTGTCGTTGGACGTAGACCTTCCCAAGCTTTCTAGCTGGAGTTTGAACACAACTTGCCAAGCCCATTTACCGTGACGTTAACCGCTTGGCCACTCTGCATACCCTCTCCTGAAAATGACAGAATCAATTTCGCGGTCAGTTAACTTGAATGATGACATCAGCGGCGTTCGCTAGCGAAACCGGATTGCTGCAAAAACAAAACTAATAAATACCTGGGTACGAAACGGGTGTAGCGCTCTTTCGATAGGGTCGCTTTCAGTTGTTCACTTTAGGATGCCTCTGTCGATAGAAATGTACGGGTATATCTTCTCGCTTGCAAGCCGTTTATCCGAGATATTAAATGTAGCAATATTCCTGAAGACAAAGTAAGGCGAAGATTTCATCCGAATAAACCACTTTAATCGTTGCAGATGGTATAAAATCTCCGAGATAATAATGGCAAGTATTACGTGTGTCCAAAAGTTCCCAGTGGTCCCTTTTTCGAAAACTACAGACTGAATTCACGATTGACTAGCCTGGCTGCTGCTGGGTCAAACTCTATTCTAACTTCAATTCCAACTGAAGATGATTACAGCAACTTTATATATATAATGATAAATCAAATATATGTACATGACTATAAATTGCATTATATCATATTGAAACAATATTTGAAATGATCTCCCGCCAATTCAAGGTGAATGTATCATTTGGCCTAGGCAACATAAGTAGAGTAAACAATCAAACAGAATGGACAGTTGCAGGAATCGAACCTGCGACCGATAGGATAGGTGCTTCAACGTAGTGTTGCTCTTACCATTGAGCTAAACAACCGCCGGTAATACAAAGGCCCAAATAACTGTTTCAACTCCACCTTCTCAGTTTGCTTATTCATGGTCTACATCTGCTCTATTTTTTTACTTTGAGCGCATTAATGATGTTAGCAAGAAATGGATATATGATTTGTGAGACTGTCAATTTAGCTCAGTTGTTGGGATACACAGTTACCACTGAGTTGGTGGTGATTTCAAATCACGTTACTGGTGAGTTGATTTTTACTTCCCTTAACTTGGTGAGGATTGTTTTTGTTGATCTTGTTACGGGCAAAAGAAGGATCAACTCCAGGTTTTTGAATTGAAATTAAAAATCCTCGAGACTAACAATGGCATGTATTAAGCGTGTTCAGAAGTTCTTAATGGTCCTTTTTGTGAACTAGAGACTGAATAAACAGTTGTAAATTGGTTTGTCGCTTTCGTATGCATACATCCGATAATTATTCTCACGAAATTTTGTGGGATTGAAACATGTAACCAAAATCCATTTAAATCATATAATGAAATTAATTCAATTGTCAAACTTCTGTCAGTGGGAGTTGAATTTGTTTTTCTACCATAACAAGAACAACCGTCACCAAATTTGGGTGAATGGAAATTAATACAACCCACACTATGATTTGAAATCACCAACAACTGATCGGTAATCTCACCAACTTGACCAGTTGTACATATCGACAAAATATTACGCTAGAAATACGCAAGGGTTTATTAGATTCGATGAAATAAATAAATACATAAAAATAAACATTCCTCTCCTGTGATTTGTAATAACGACGAATTGATTGGTAGGTTGGTGTCTGATCGATTGAGCTAAACTGACAAGTCTTGCATATCTAGAGAATTTATCTTACAGGTACGCAGGGTCTTATTTCATTCAAATAAATAAATACATTTATACAAATATATTTATGTATTTTTTTATTCATTATATGTACAATACAAGAGTTGCAGTAATCATCTTCAAACGGAATAGAAATTTGAGAGTAGAGTTTGAGCCTACAGCATCCAGGCCTGTTTCTGATTTCAAAGGGTTTAAAATGTACATTAAAGTTAATTCAGTTTCCATAAACTATATACATATTAGGAAAGAAAATTGGAGAAAATTCTGATTAGTCAATCCCCGTGGACCGCCCGCGGATCTACAGGTTTTCCCCGATTACCATTAATTTACATGGCATTTATCTTTTAGCATCGTTCGACGCCTCCTCCCTCTGGTGAGGGTGTAGAATCGAGAAGAAGAGGGTGTGCACCGTCTTTGAAATGGCGCGCAGCAAAGAAAAAAAAAGCTGGACGATATTTCCGCTTTTCGCCGCCTTTTAGCTTTTTCGAAAAAAAAGTAGCGAAAAGCGAACCTTCAGAAATCGGGGGCAAACCGTTTAAACATTCTATTGGATTATTTTTTGAAGAGTAGAAACAAACAAAAACTCGTTTCAGTGGGTGACTGTTGGACGTTTTCATCAGCAAACTTTTCACCTTTGAGTGGAAGAGTCTATGGTTACAGACAGAGAATGGAAAAAAAAAACAAAACAAAAAACACATCGTTCATTATATAAGGTAAAGTGTCCTGTCTCAAAAGAAACAACTTCTAAAAAAAGTATGGAGGCTGCTAACGAAATTCCGGTTTCTGTTGCATACATCAGCTGAGTGATCCTTGCAAGTATCAAATCTGGTCGAGACCAGGACTTTACTCCTCCAAATTTTATATCACCACTCCCTTGGCAGGATGTCCACCGAAGGGATACTTCCATCTAAATCACAATGCTTCGTGTGTAAGCAGCTGAGGATCAGGTAGCTCCCATGGCCATTCCGTCAATCCTCCAAAGGAGACCGATCACAACACTTCGCCCAATGACACAATCTGAAGACTCCCCCAAGCCTCTGACGGGCCTGGTTGCGAGCAACAAGAAATAAAAGAATAAAACTTATTGCAACGATGGCTGAATTTACTTATTTAAAAGTTTTCTTGTAAAAAGAGGTAGCGTGAATACTTTTCTTGAATGTAAATACAACTCCACCTTAGTAAAATGCCCGTCGGCCATGAATAAGTTTTACATATTTTAAATGATAATTCCCTGGAGAATTTAAATCAGTTTATTATTTTTGAGAATAAAACCCGCTGGGGTTGGAATTTAGCTCCAAATCAGAAAATTTAAAACGACACATCAACGGAAAATATTACTTGTTTGTCAGTTTTTAAATTTGATTAGTCATACAGACTATTGGTTTATAAATTGAGGAAATATTCTCGTAAAATGGTCTTTATGTACACACACACACACACACATACATACATATATATATATATATATATATATATATATGCCCGTGTGGGCATATATGTATATGTGCGAGCGCGTATATGTGCGCGAATATAAATATGTGGCGTGCATATATATATATATGTATATGTGCCTGTGCATGTATGTATATATACACGTATGCGTATATATATACTTGTCTATACATGTATATATACATTTGTGCATATGTTTGTGTGTATATGCATGTATATATACGTCTCTCTCTCTCTCTCTCTCTCATATATATATATATATATATATATATATATATATATATATTCTCAAAGCAATTTCCTGATCAATTATTGCTGTGTGTATTTGATCCCCCAGGAACAATGATATTTTCTGTTTTCACAATTACTCCCTTGGGGAAACCCTAGGTTCAGGTCAGTCTTGTTAGATTATGGATCCAGACAGCAAAATAAAAGAAATAATCATCCCCATCTTTCTAATTTATTTGGAAGATTAGATTTCTTCAAGATTTATGAAGTATATCGTCATTCAAACTCCTTCCGGAATGTGAAGCAGAGTCGTACAAATAATTATGTGAATTCTACTTAACTATTTTTGTCAGACACCTACTGAGTTGACTTTATTTTTCTCACCTAAGACCAATGACGGGTTCAGACAAAAAAAAGTGAAAGGTTTAAAATGATGGATAGAGAGAGGTGGGTAAAGAGAGGGAAAATGGAAAGACAAAGGCGCTAGACTGAATTATCTGGGGTCACTAAACAGATTATTTTTCTCTCCATTTTTGTCACTACCATAATTCTTTCTCTTTTTCTCTCTACTCTTCTCAGCCCTAAACTTTCATTGAAAGTACTTGAAATTTTGCACACAAACTCCTGTCATCAATTAAGGAAGACATTGTAGCGTTCTGAGTAGTGGTCAGTCTTGTTTGTCTTGGTTCCTATAATCAGATTCCAAGGACTGTCTGTAAATTATCCAGCTATTTTGAATATCATGAGAACTGCGTTGCCTCGATGTAACTTCTCCAGTAAGGTTATGCAGTCGGTAGTGGAACGTGAGAATGTGTAGTTTGTCACCTTCGCATTCACAATGACCGAGTGAGTTGTTCTTCATGTCTCGTGCAGTTTTCTTTTAACATCATCCGGGTTTGTTAACCCCTTGCGGTTCAGATATGGCTCCCTGTGACTTCTGACTTTTCCCAAAGAGTCTTCATACCGTGGACGAAAGTAAGAAGAACACGACGAGCCACCTGATGGCAACCCCAGCAGAGGGCTTTGCAGACTGTTTTGAGAAGCGGAAAGGACCTTTGGATAAGTGTATAACGTACCAAGGGGTATACTTCGAAGTGGACTGAGGCACTATAGTCCTAGGTGGGCTATTTTTCCGTAAGTATTGAATGGCTTGATACTATCCTGAAAGACTGCGTACTTAGCTTTGTGAATTCGTAGACTTTCAAAAATCGAATAGTAATTATTTTGTCAAACTCCTGTACAAAGTCTGGAATTGATTTCATTTCCTTACTGTAACAAGAACAATCATCACCAGAATTAAGGCAGTCAACCAATAAGCAAAATTAACATTTCTCGGCCATGATTCAAGATCACTACCAATTGTCAGTCTTACTGACGGAGCTAAATTGATTAGTTTCAGATATTGACAAAAATCTATCGTACTGGTGCACACAGGCTTATTTCATTCTGATAAATAAATACATTTATACAAACTAAAAACATGTACATATTTTAAACTTCATTGACATAGGTAAAGACAAAACAATCATATATAAATTTCTTTAAACTTATCATATATATATAATACAAAAGTTTCTGTAATCCTCCTCAGTCAGAATAGAACTTTGAGCAGAGTTGTTTCATTTTGGTTGTCTATTGACTTCTTTCCGTCAATTCTTGACCACTGACGTCCCCGGAAGTCTGATGAAGAACGTTCTCAAACATGTATTAACGTCGATTCTCCGTGTCTGTGTTTGGCGCATATATGATTAACTTTGGTGAGTTCAATATCTAAAAGAAATAGTGCAGCATCGTGCTTGGTTATACTATGTATATATAACAATAACACGGCCTCTAAGTAGTTGGAACGGTGCAATGTAGCCAGTGATATTGAACTTAGGCATCCATGAAATGCACTTGCCCGAGGAATGCAATCATAAAAGATTTGGGTGCTTTGCAACTGGATAATTATAGAGTGGTGTCTGCGCTCGCACTCGGATTTCTATCTATCTATCGATCTATCTGTATCAATATCATACTTATGGTCTGATTCCGTTTATCCGTTTCTGACTCTTAGGTAGCCGAAACGATGTTTTGTAGCCATAGGTATTGACTTCAGGTACGCCTAAAATGCATTAACATGAAAAATGCACAAAAATCAGATATTAGCAACGAATAATAATCAGTGGTCTGCGTTCGCGCTCACCTCTATCAATATCATACTGACCGATTTGTAAAGGGAGTTCAATATCAGATACTGATTTTTGAGTAGTTTCCCTTATTCATCAGAAAAAATTCGTAAAGAATCTGGTTTCATTCGGGTCACATCAAATTACATTAATTCTTTGTCAATGGGTCATCCAACACGTCACGGGTTGTCCAGATCTGTTGAGATCACGCTCGATTCTCTATTTGAGACGAATCCACTCACAGTCATCCCAATGATTATAATAGGGAGCGATAATTACCGTCGACTTGTAATATATTTTCTGTTGTAACAAATAGTAAATAGGTGTCGAGTTGATTGCTTCTTCCCGGCAAAGACTCGAACTCTGACCTCTTGCGTCACAAGTGAAGATATCTTCATTATACTACCGAGCTACGTCATATATTAGTTACTTTTGATGATGTTCACTTGCAAGTGTGAAGCTCGCACTCATCATCACAGTCAATAATTGAACAATCGTTGCGTCAAAATTTGAAGTCATGTAAAAAAAAATTCCATCAAATAATAAATGTGGTTGGAATAAATTCTGTTTGTCAGTTGTTGAACATTCTAGGCTATGGGGGACGATGGGCCTCACCCTGCCACATTGGCCCATGAATAGTTGGAGGAGATCAGACCAGATAGTGCGACGAATTAAACCATTTCAGAAAGTACCGACTCTGCAACGCCCATGGTAGTGGTCAGGTGAATCTTGTGGAAGGACTTTGTCCAATGACGGACGCTAAAACGCTGCTGATGATCTCTCCTTGAATACTGATAGGTTCGACTGTTTTTCTGGCGTTTGTTACCTTTTCCGTGTTAAATCCAAAACATTTTGCGTTAGATTTCGCTGCACTATGTTTGTCTTGGGACCTTGGAACGGGATTCTTTCTTCCTCAATTCTAAAATTTTCTCTGACAGTATTTCACTTTTTTTTTCTATACTTACGTATGAATATATTTCCAGAAATTTCATTTCCAAATGAAATCAGAAAACATTTTAAAACTATATTTCATTCAATTTTATTACAAAGGATTAAAGTTAATGTTTAGCTTAGGATTAAGTCAATTAGGGAACAAATGAAAGCTGCAAATTTATCATCATAGCGATAGTAGTTTCACGACTGAGTGAAAATAGTTTACACTGTCCGTTGGCTTCGAATATAACGCCGGAAAGGTAACAATTAGTTCGCCCCTTCCTCCGTCTGTTTGCCGGCAAAGATCCAACAAATGGGACATGTACTCATTGACCCAAACACAAAGGACATTCACGTGCGAACACGTGACTGCGCAAACTCAATAATTCTATCGCAACTATAGAAGACGTATAAATAGTCACACAAACATCTACATTCATATGTACTCAAAGACTAAATTGCTCCAGTGCGAACTCATTCCACTGACAATGGTTTTAGTTTCGTATAACCAGGCGTCCTGTGCGCTAAATGTCAACGTTTTCAAAATGCCATGCGCAGATTTATCGAGCGTTTTTAACAATTTAGTTATAAAGTCAGCTAGAAATGGAAAAGAAAAAAAAAAAAAGAAGAAAAAACCAAGCCATTTTCAACCATCAACGCAATCTTTGCGCGGGTCAATTTTAGTAACGGAAAAGCAAGTTTAGCTTGTTTTTGTTTACCTCTTTCGATTAAGTCGGAAAAGAGGCATGCATCCATTCATCTCTGTTTGTCTACACAATATCTCCACAAGTCCTCAATGAATTTTCAATAATATGAGAAAGGATGAGCCATGAACTAAGGAAGAAGTGATTAAAATATGGAGCAAATCCTGGAATTTTTACAGTCACCTTCCCTGAATTGTTACGACTGTCCACACAATATCTCCAAAAGTCCTCAATGAATTTCAATTAAATTTTCTGGAAGGGTACGTCATTGGGTTTGGAACACTTGGTTTAAGTTTGGGGAAGATTCCGTTGTTTCCGACTTGGATATATTATCATGTTTTTCATACATTGATGGAGTCATTTATACTTGTACATGCAATATATCCAAAAGTTCTCAATCAATTTCAATGACATTTTGTGGAAGAGTGATCTATGGACTAAGAGAGAATTGATTAAATATTGGGATGAATCCAGAAAACTTTGCAGTTGTGCCCCCCTCCAGAAGTATAGCTGTATATAAATTTTTTTCAGTTTTCAGTGACACCGGCGTTTTCAGATATATGTGCCCCCAACTTCTTTACAGTTTATTCTTGTAGAATATTTGAAGAATAGGGCTGCAACCACTCTGCTGAAGTATCAGTAGCAAGTAAGATTTTACAAGGTGAATCTGCTCAATCCCGCCCATTCCTTTCTCTTTACTCGGGCTTGGGATCAGTCATGACTACTGCAAAGCTAAAGTTTCTTTTCTGTTTTCATTTACTGCCTCGTAGATCTAAGAACGCTAACTATCCACTCATGGCTGGTTGGAGGTTCTGGGTTTGTAATCCATGTATCCTTCCGACAGACACCTATGAAGCTCAACCATGGAACCTAACCAAAAGACTCACCCTCAAAATGAAAACCATGCAACGTGCGCAGGAAAGAATCACGGTCAACATGACACTGAAAACCCATGCTTATCTGTATTATGAATCTTCGTTGATATCTAAGATTTATGGATCTAGCTCGGTCTGTAAGACAGCCTCTTGGCAACCAGTTGACCCTGAGTTCTAATCATGGCAGGGGATTGTGGAATTTACATTTCGGTCCATACCAGTCATTTTTAGTGATGAGAGCTCAACAAAAGGCAAGAGAAATAATTTATTCCTTGATCACCCACTTTTCAAAACTTCTAATATCACCCCAAACTCGACATGCTGCTAAAAGACGTCTAATGAATTGCTTCTCTCGTTTTTTGTTGGGCACTGGTCACTAAAAAAAAGTCTTCATCCAAAACTAAACACATTTCGGAGGGGATATTCAAAAAAACAAGAAAGTTTTTTTCTAGACGTAAGTGAGTGTTTAAATTTTCAGCCCACTAGCTCCACTGGTGTGGCCTGTACACGTAATGTATCTATAAATAGCCTGCCAGCCAGCCAGGCCAACCTGAACACTGTAAAAACCTATGTTGACAGTTTCGGTTGACGGCTTCTAATAGAAGTTTTACATTCAAAGCCAGAAAGAGTAGAAGTTCAAGAAATTCCATAATTGCAAGTCCATCAAATTTTGATTTGCATAATAGATTATTCTTAAACTGTTTAGATCCTCGAATAAAGACTCTTGTTTGAAATCTGGTTTCTATTTACATTTATCATGTCTGTATATTATTGACAACAGTACATGACTTGGTTAGTAAACAGAACATAATAATTGTGTTTGATCTTTAGCTAATAGAATACAATCATAACTCATCGACATCCGGCTATCATGTTTCTGTGCAACGTTTACTCAGCCCGACAATTAACCACTTCTTTCTCTTTTTATGAATTCATCACAAGGGTAGATCTAGGATGTTAAGCAGGGTGGGTCCAAATGGACGTTTTTTTTTCTATGCATGCATGAAAAAAGAAAAAACAAAACAAAAAAACAAACAGATTTCAGCCATCATGAACAAAAGAGTAATCCGGGATTTTCCACTCTGATTTGAGTCAGAGCTGCTCAGCACTAGACGGTTAGGGGAGATTGGGGTTAGTTGCAAACCCTTTTGCATTTCTCTCCGTTACCCAGACACTATCTGGACTAAATCAGCCAAATTTTGATATATTGGACTGGCATGTCTCTTAATTACCCCTGACATTTAAAGAATATTGCATATCCATAGTTCAAAATACTTATTTGAATGAAAAAAAGTCAGATGTTGCAACTGATCCCAACCCTGGTAACAGTTGCAACTCGTTAAAATTACATTAAATTGCGCCAATTAGCTTTCGCTTTTTGTTTTGATGGGCATTGTATTCTAACAATATTTATTGTTTTATAATAATATAGCATTATTTATTAATACACAATATTATAGCATTATTTATCAGCAGTATTGAGTTTTGTTAGTTTCTGTATCGGAAATAGGCCTACCTTGAGTCAATGTGAAGATATTGCTGATGCTATTCAATCTTTTCAAACATCTGGATTAGAATGAAACATTTCAGTGCAACAAACTTCTATTAATCATGTATTTATTGCACTGCAACTGTTTGAAAACTGATTTTTGTCCCACGCCGGTGAAAGTGGACTGCAGATTTGAGTTTCCTGAAAGACTTTTTGAAACTGAAAATACTGATTATTCTAAAAACACAGACATCCCAAAGCGACACAGGTTACCGAAATTTTAGAACTAGGGAAAAACCCTGATATTCACAGCTTGTTGCAACCGTTCCCAAACCTATCAGTCACGATAGAACATCATGTTTTAGCTAGACCTACTGAATTGGCCACCTGCTAAATGTCGCTGGGGTATCAACAAAACAAATAATCCGGACCAGGAAAGTTTTGATAAACTCATCCAAACGACTAGACCAGAATGAGAAAAATACGACTCCTAAGAAAATTACTGTCATACTCACAAGTATGTTGATTGTGTCCGCTGTCCTTATGTTGCACGTATGTGGGGGTGTAAGTGTGTGTGTGATCACTTTAGCATGAGGAATAAAACTTGTCACGATCGTCTCTAGTCTCCCTAATTTGGGATTATCTATGACAAGCCAGGCAGCTGCAGGGTCAAAATCCACTCCCACTTATATTCCGTATTGTATACATGACTTATATATATGTCATCCACAGACAGCTGTATCGTTGTATTACAACTCTTCAGTGTGGCTATAGACAATCCATTATCCCATCGAATACCATGAGGCAGGATTGAAACCTTCGTTTCAGACCAGGAGGCCGGTATCCTTCCGCTGAGCCACGGAACTGGACGATCAGTAAAGCTGAATTTAAGTGATATATTTATTTACCTTAAATTCCTCACCCACCAGATTGCTTTATTCCTATGGAAGAGCATTACATAAGCTTATATATATATATATATATATATATATATATATATATATATATATATATATATATATATATATATATAATTGCATGAATTTAGCTGCGTCAGTAAGACTGCTTCCTCGCAATCAGTTGGTCGTGAGTTCATATAACAGTTGGGGGAATGTCGATTTACAACCCTCATTTTGGTGAAGAGTGTACTTGTTAGGGGAGGAAAACCAAGACAACTCTAGACAGTAGTTAAACTAACTCTCTTTATTTTGACACTTAAGAAAAAAAAGAAAAAAAAAGTCTTTTGAGTTCTGATTTTTCTGAACAGCAGAGGGTTTCGGTCCGGACCGTCTCCCTGCCCCCATTGGATCTGTGCCTGGGTTATTCGATTTTAAGGGAAACCTGCTTTTTCTTTTGGTGGTGTGGTATCCGTTTAAAAAAATGTTTTCACTCTATCTAATTGGATCAGCGATTTTCAACCAATGTACTGCATTAGTATCCTGTGAGGCATCCGTACGTATGCTGCAAGAGTTTTGAAGAGGGTTGATCCTCCCCTCTCCTCTCTAAAACAACTGCCAGTTTGGATACAAAGCTGCATTTGAATTCGTTTCAATTTGAATACATTACTTGTACTTTTATGGGACTCATCTTGTTTCAACGGGCAGTAACAATAAATATGCACAAACATTTTCAAAATTTTTTGAAAAACTGTGCAATAAAGTCTAATTATTAGCTTGTTTAACTTATGAACAAATAATCATCATTCAATTCTTTTAAATGATTAAACCTATCCTCAAATACCGATGGTGTGCCTTGACCATGTCAGTGCCTGGCTCGCTATGAGATGAAAAAGGTTGAAAAATAATCGAATCAGACCATGAATATGATGATATTTTTGTTTTTAAGGTTTTCAAAAACTAATAAGCTAAACCCAGGGTCCAGGGTCCAATTAGTAACCATAGAAAATTTCGAGGCCATAGCCCCAGCCATTCTTGGGTTATGTGACGACAGATGGACCTATAGTCATTTGGTTAATCATAGTAAGAATTAGGCACAGTCATAGCTCATCGATATCCGGCTACCGTGTTTCTGTGCAGCGTCCACTAAGCCCGCTGATTGGCCATTCCTTTGTCTTTTTATGAATTGATCACGTGATCTCTCTACGACACGATGTGAGCAAGTCCCCCCCCACTTCTATGACTCATAGTCACCTGCTCACTCTTCGCCAAATGATGATGTCATGACAACGATTCCGGCAAGTTGTTTTGACGTAGATTTATCGATTGTAACTTTCTCTTCCCCTGCATCAAATGAGGCTCTTGTTTCTTGGCCAATAAAAATCAAGCGTGAATGTTGCGTTGAGTAACATAATATGACGTTGCATGGAAATAAATTAATTTTAGTTTTTTTGGAGGGGTTCTTTTTTCAACTTGCAAGTCCTACTCCAAGCTTGGAATGTCCAAAAATAAAACGTAGAAACGAAAATCAACGGCTTCTCATGTGAGGTACCAGTAGCCAAGCGGTTAGCAGCATGGAAAATGGAATCGGTGAGTTGAGTTCGAACTCTGACTGAGATCTGCATTCATCATTATCATTATCAGCCTGTCAACATCTCTATCATAGACATCAAGGAGCCAGTACTTTACGAATCCATCTACTTCGTTACGGCATCTTACTTTCTGTCGTCCTCAGTTTCGCATATGATCTGGGGATATTTGGTCGGAGTTGTGATGTCCAGTGGTTGTTCGAAATTCTTGCAGCATGTCCAGCCCATTGCCATTTGATTTTTCTGAAAATTTTTATGATGTCGGACTCCTGTTTTTTCTCTGATTCACTTATGATCTCTCCATGTGAGGTTGAGCAGGATTCTCTCATGTACACGTTGCTGGGTTCTCAGTTTACTCTACTCTTGGGAATGGTATGAATTGATATTTTCATCAAATGGAGCTCTTTTCCTTGGTCAATAAAAATCAAGCATGAATGGTGAGTTAAGTAACATAATATGACGTTGAATGAAGAAATTAACATCTGTTTTTTGTCCAACTCCAGTCAATGCTGGAATTTTAGAAGCATGAATTCTTTACTGTTCGGCAATCGTTAAACCAAACCTATATATAATATTAACATTATCCCACTTAAATCACAACGTAGTCATTGCTAGGAGGCTGTATCGCCAATAGAGCTAAACTGGCAATTCTTATATACTTACAAATCTGTGTATTATGTACACAATACAAAAGATACAGTAATCATCTCTCGTCGAATAGAAGCTGAAGTGGAGTTTGACTCTCCAGCCGTCTGGTTTGTTTACTTCTAAACCCCGCCTTAAGCCCGGGATGTCCGATTGTAAAGTATAAGAAGTATGCCCATAAATTATCCAGCCATGTTTAATACCTCAAAAACCGGTTACGAAACCTTGATGTAACTTGGTAACCGCTCAGAAATGATCTTACTTTCTCTTCCTTTCCATCAAATGAACCTGTCACTACTTGGCCAATAAAAATCAAGTGTGAGTCGTGAGTAATATAGTGTGACGCTGTATGAAAATAAATGTATCATCATCATCGTCCATCATCAGTCCACTGCTTGGAAAAGGCCACAACTGCCCTTCCATATCGACCGTGATTGTGCTGGCCTCTGACATGTCCTACCGGCCAACCCTTTTATCTCATTTCTCCATCTAGTGTCTGTTCTATTTCTATGTTTTGCTATCGCTACGGCACCAATCAGTAAATGTTTCGCCCAGTTATTCTTGCTTTTTGCCACGTGTCCAGCCCATCTCCATATTTGTCTCTAAAATATTTCTACATGTTTTACGTTAGTGGATGTCCTATAACTGTGTCCTTATGCCATAGAGGTAAAATGAAGAGGAAAGGGAGAAAAGAAAGAAGCAAAGGCTGCGTCAGTAACTCCTGATTAGAGAAAGTACTAAAAATTTTCTCAAATAACGAAAGGAAGTAAAAGAGAAAAGTGGCAGAATCCATTATATTATTTCACAATGGTCAATTTTAGGTTGAACCATTTTTATTTTCAACTTTTGATTTTACCCAATGCTTAAAATGGTTCCAGTAGGCCATGAATAATCTGTGATTGCTAAATATATATAATGCTAAATTCACATATGGTTTCCGGTTTCGCAAAACAATATGGAGCCAGCGTTTAATGATCTGATTTCCATCAATTGCTGTATAATACTAAGATTCTCATTCGCCCAACTAAATCCAGCATTCATTCTCAACAGACCCAGGGGAAGGTTTTAAGTAAAATATACTCGAAACCACGATGCCAACTAGTTTTCCTCTTCATTTCTGTGGAAATTAATTCTCTTTCACAACGTACAGTCATCCATTCTCTTTATATAAAAGCTGTACACACAAATTAGTATGTTTAATCATATAACTGATCGTATGGTTGTCCTGTCCGATCCCTGGTATAACCTAAAACTTATAATGGATTTGCTGACGTGCAGTAGAATAACACTGCCAATTCAACAAGTAAAGGGTTTTAAAAATATGGGATCGTCTGTTGTGAGAAAACATTTACAAACGCATCATTGAAACTCTTGAAGCTTCATGTCTGATCACACATCAAAACAGCTTGAAATGAGTTGAGACTTGAAAACTTTAAATCAGGATACTTGAATCATTAAAAAGGAATTACCTAATAACATAGCTCTAGGCACCTTAGTTCCGATCTATACACTGATAACCCATCATTTTTTACGGGTATGTGCTAGTGATTGTACCAATACAGATATAAAGATGGTTCCAACAAAATTGATAAATTTGATTTCATATTCATCATCAGTCTGTTAGCATCCGTCGTTGGACATAGATCTCCCCTAGGATAAGTCAGACCTCTCCATCATGGGCATCGCGGAGCCAGTAGTTTCTGAATTTATCTAGCTTGTCACGCCATCTCACTTTCTGACGTCTATTGCCTCGCACCTGATTTATGTTGTGATGCACAGCGATTGTCTGCCATTCTTGCAAAATGTCCAGCCCATTGCCATTTGAGTTTTCTAACAGTTTCTATGATGTCCAGGACTCCTGTCTTTTCTCTGATATACTACGCTGTCCTATGATCTCTCCATTTAAGATTGAGCATGATTCTCTCATGTGCACGTTGCATGATTCTCAGTTTGGAGGGTCAATCTTTTGGTTAGGTTCCATGTTTCAGTTCCGTATGTGAATATCAGCGTGATACATTGGTTGTATACCTTTCTTTTTAGGTCTGAGCTTGCTCTACAGAAAGCTTGTCCACCTTGTGTGATTTTCCGCTTTATTTGTTCTTCTTTTGATGACTTGGGAAACTTGCTGTTCTTGGTAGATGTAGTGGTCTACTTTCTCTAGCTCTGCATTTTCGATTTTGATTGTTGTCTTTGTCTCCGAAATAATCAACATCAAATTCCCCAGGCTTGTATCTTGATATCATCACGTGACATGAAAGGCCGTATTTTAGGTCGAAATCTTTAGTTGGTATTTCTCCACAACTAATTACATCCGGTCCTCAAATTAGAGGACAGATTCGCGACTTGTAATTCGATTTATTTCCCCTTTGATTTAACTGATCTTTGGGAGAATATCCGACATCTTAACCTGGTTTTGCTTGTCGGGTCGTTGTCACAGCAACGTTAATAACAATCTACAATTGGAGAAATCTCTGCCTATCAGTGTGTGTATGCACTTCTATTCCTCAGCGACTGGCCATTTTACGAAGTTGACATTCACCAGATATATAAGTCAGTGCACGAGGCATTGCCGTGTTGAGTTTGAGGACTTTTGGTTCTGTAGTTTTTGAGAAATCTGATATAAACCTGATAAAAGTATCACAGATTATTGAACTTTACATCATTAATTAAAGATTTAACTTTAGACATAAAATATCTAGATTTGGAAGAGATCTAAATTTAGATTTTAAATATCTAAATTGGCAATACTGAAGAGAAGTACACACCTGAAATACTTCGAAGCTGTAGTTTCGTACGATGGACGGAATTTTTCTTAGCACACATCGAAAAATCTTGCCCCTTCCAAACATGCATATTCGAAACTGGTACTGCCCCAGTGATACATGACTTTTATTACTCTGCCAATGAAATTTTAGAGGTTATGTATTCGGTCTCGGGAAATGGAGTAAGGAAAACTTGGCTACGTTTTGGGGCGAATCTTGGAATGTTTTTGATTGAGACATTTTCAGTTTTTTTTCATACGTCTGTGTATACGCTCCTATCTATTCACACGATATCTCCAAAAGTTCCGACGAACTTCAAATTAATTCCACGGAAGTGTGATCAGTGGTCTACGAAAGAAGTGTTTGAATTTTGGGAATGATACATGTACAATCACCTCCCTTACGTCTTAGTTATATGTCCACACATAATATCGCCAAAAGTTCATGTCCATCCACACCACATATCACAACGTTCTGAAAAGTTTTGTGGAAGGCTGGGCTAAGCTAGACTATGAAGGAAGTGATTGTATTTTGTAGCAGACCCATCCTCAGTTATCTCCCTTACGCTGTAATTATATGTCCATGCCACGTGATATCACCAAAGATTTATGTCTGTTCATACGATATCTCCAAAAGATCTCAATGAATTTCGTGAAAGGGTGGACTATAGAAAGAGATGATTAAATTTTCAGGCGCAATTACTTCTCCTGACAATAGCGTTGACAAACGCATGCGCTCTGAGGGATTTCTATCTTTCTTAATGTACTCAAGTAATTTCTGTTAGTTCCAATAACCCCGTGTTGCCATGGCGACAAATCCGGATCTGTTCTAATTTTCTTTGGTGTCGTAATCTGGATATTCTCGAATATTCTCTCATTGTTTCCACCTATTCATCACTAAGCAATAAATTCATAGAACAACGAGACGAGAGAAAAAAAGGTCTGGGTAGTCACTCTATAGAAACCATCACGTGAGCAATATCTTTTGGTAGCATGCTGTGTTGAAGGTGATCAAGTAAAAAAAAAATTAAGATAAGGGTGATCAATGAATGAGTTACTTCTCTCGACTTTTGTTGGGCAGTGATCACTAGAAAAGTCCGAATTTTAAAAACAAACAAACAAACAAGCGCGAATACTGTTGGACGCAAAACTGAGGAACCGATTCAGTATAAATTTATGAAACAAAATGATCCCTCACTAAAATACTTTATAGGAGGTAAATCTAATTTTTTTCTAGATATAAGGAGTAAATCATTAAATTTTTAGTCCGCTAACTCCATTGGTGCAGCCTGTATGCGTGATAAATACATACATAGCCAGACAGACTGGCTTAGAAACTGAAGAAACCTATGTTGACAGTTTTGGTGATAATTTCTAAGAAATCGGAGGTATATCTTTAAATGGGTGGGGGGAGGGAAGAGAAATATGAAAGAAGAAAAAGCAATGGACAACTAAATGCCATGCACTAAATAAACTGATTGAAAATCAGCTCATATATGGCTACAAACAGACGAAGTATCTGTAAGCTTCGGTTTTACAATTTTCAGATCATTGTCCAAATATGAGAAAATATCAGTCAACATAAAACAATCCTAGATCCACCTGAAACATTCAATCAATTCTCCCTTAGCTCATGGCCTGCTAAATTCATTTAGAACTTCTGGAGATATTGGGTGACAGATATGAGTGAATATATATGTGAAAGAGTGATAATATAAACCTCTCAATCGAAAAGTTTTAAAATTTAATAAATCTTTCTTTAGCTGACAGCACATCCTCACACGAAACTTCATTAAAGCATTTATGCCCGAAGTCAGATTCTAGTATTATAAGGAATAAAGGATGAATGAAAGTATATTAGTATGGTTTAGCAGATTTATTAGTAAAAAACTGACACCATATTTCTGATCATCTTGAGCGTTCATATGTAATTTGATCTGCTTTCTTTTATAAGTATGTTTTCTGTGGCAAGTTTTTCATTGGGACTAAAGGGAGGCCTAAAAGCATATATGGGTTGAAATTCTTTAAAACTTTTGGATGTATTGTGGATAAACGGTGAGACACAAAAGAATACATATTCCTCTTCCAACTTCGTTGGCAGTGGTGAATAAAGAGGGCGAAAAGGAGAGGTCGAAAAGAAAGAGAGGATTAAAGCGCAGATGCATCAATAGATAAACGAAAGGAAACTTGTCTATTGTTTGATGCTCATCAACTGACGCATCCTTGCTCTCTTACACCATGGTATCACACGATCTGTGCTCGCTCCGTTTTGCTCTCTCTTTACATGCTCGCTGCGCCTTGCTCTCTATTTCCGTAATCACTCCACCTTGCTCCCTCTTTCCAAGACCTCTCCGCTTTGCTCTCTATTCCCATGCTTGCTCAGCCTTGCTCTCCAATTCCTGCTCTTACATCCGTACTCTCTCTTGAGTTGCTCGCTCTCTCTCTCTCTGGCGTTGCTCGCTCTCTCTCTCTCTGGCGTTGCTCGCTCTCTCTCTCTCTGGCGTTGCTCGCTCTCTCTCTCTCTGGCGTTGCTCGCTCTCTCTCTCTCTCTGGCGTTGCTCGCTCTCTCTCTCTCTCTGGCGTTGCTCGCTCTCTCTCTCTCTTGCATTGCTCGCTCTCTCTCTCTCTTGCATTGCTCGCTCTCTCTCTCTCTTGCGTTGCTCGCTCTCTCTCTCTTGCGTTGCTCGCTCTCTCTCTCTTGCGTTGCTCGCTCTCTCTCTCTTGCGTTGCTCGCTCTCTCTCTCTTGCGTTGCTCGCCCTCTCTCTCTTGCGTTGCTCGCCCTCTCTCTCTTGCGTTGCTCGCTCTCGCTCTCTCTCTTGCGTTGCTCGCTCTCGCTCTCTCTCTTGCACTGCTCGCTCTCGCTCTCTCTCTTGCACTGCTCGCTCTCGCTCTCTCTCTTGCACTGCTCGCTCTCGCTCTCTCTCTTGCACTGCTCGCTCTCGCTCTCTCTCTTGCACTGCTCGCTCTCGCTCTCTCTCTTGCGTTGCTCGCTCTCTCTCTCTCTCTTGCGTTGCTCGCTCTCTCTCTCTCTCTTGCGTTGCTCGCTCTCTCTCTCTCTCTTGCGTTGCTCGCTCTCTCTCTCTCTCTTGCGTTGCTCGCTCTCGCTCTCTCTCTTGCGTTGCTCGCTCTCGCTCTCTCTTGCGTTGCTCGCTCTCGCTCTCTCTCTCTCTTGCACTGCTCGCTCTCGCTCTCTCTCTTGCACTGCTCGCTCTCGCTCTCTCTCTTGCGTTGCTCGCTCTCTCTCTCTCTTGCGTTGCTCGCTCTCTCTCTCTCTCTTGCGTTGCTCGCCCTCTCTCTCTTGCGTTGCTCGCTCTCGCTCTCTCTCTTGCGTTGCTCGCTCTTGCTCTCTCTCTTGCACTGCTCGCTCTCGCTCTCTCTCTTGCACTGCTCGCTCTCGCTCTCTCTCTTGCACTGCTCGCTCTCGCTCTCTCTCTTGCACTGCTCGCTCTCGCTCTCTCTCTTGCACTGCTTGCTCTCGCTCTCTCTCTCTCTTGCACTGCTCGCTCTCGCTCTCTCTCTCTCACGTTGCTCGCTCTCGCTCTCTCTCTCTCTTGCGTTGCTCGCTCTCGCTCTCTCTCTCTCTTGCGTTGCTCGCTCTCTCTCTCTTGCGTTGCTCGCTCTCTCTCTCTCTTGCGTTGCTCGCTCTCTCTCTCTCTTGCGTTGCTCGCTCTCTCTCTCTCTTGCGTTGCTCGCTCTCTCTCTCTTGCGTTGCTCGCTCTCTCTCTCTTGCGTTGCTCGCTCTCTCTCTCTTGCGTTGCTCGCTCTCTCTCTCTCTTGCGTTGCTCGCTCTCTCTCTCTCTCTTGCGTTGCTCGCTCTCTCTCTCTTGCGTTGCTCACCCTCTCTCTCTTGCGTTGCTCGCTCTCGCTCTCTCTCTCTCTTGCGTTGCTCGCTCTCGCTCTCTCTCTTGCACTGCTCGCTCTCGCTCTCTCTCTTGCACTGCTCGCTCTCGCTCTCTCTCTTGCACTGCTCGCTCTCGCTCTCTCTCTTGCACTGCTTGCTCTCGCTCTCTCTTGCACTGCTCGCTCTCGCTCTCTCTCTTGCACTGCTCGCTCTCTCTCTTGCACTGCTCGCTCTCGCTCTCTCTCTTGCACTGCTCGCTCTCGCTCTCTCTCTTGCACTGCTCGCTCTCGCTCTCTCTCTTGCACTGCTCGCTCTCGCTCTCTCTCTTGCACTGCTCGCTCTCGCTCTCTCTCTCTCACGTTGCTCGCTCTCGCTCTCTCTCTCTCTTGCGTTGCTCGCTCTCGCTCTCTCTCTCTCTTGCGTTGCTCGCTCTCTCTCTCTCTTGCGTTGCTCGCTCTCTCTCTCTCTTGCGTTGCTCGCCCTCTCTCTCTCTCTTGCGTTGCTCGCTCTCTCTCTCTCTTGCGTTGCTCGCTCTCTCTCTCTCTCTTGCGTTGCTCGCTCTCTCTCTCTCTCTCTCTCTTGCGTTGCTCGCTCTCTCTCTCTCTCTTGCGTTGCTCGCTCTCTCTCTCTCTCTTGCGTTGCTCGCTCTCTCTCTCTCTCTTGCGTTGCTCGCTCTCTCTCTCTTGCGTTGCTCGCTCTCTCTCTCTTGCGTTGCTCGCTCTCTCTCTCTTGCGTTGCTCGCTCTCGCTCTCTCTCTTGCACTGCTCGCTCTCGCTCTCTCTCTTGCACTGCTCGCTCTCGCTCTCTCTCTTGCACTGCTTGCTCTCGCTCTCTCTCTTGCACTGCTCGCTCTCGCTCTCTCTCTTGCACTGCTCGCTCTCGCTCTCTCTCTTGCACTGCTCGCTCTCGCTCTCTCTCTTGCACTGCTCGCTCTCTCTCTTGCACTGCTCGCTCTCTCTCTTGCACTGCTCGCTCTCTCTCTTGCACTGCTCGCTCTCTCTCTCTCTTGCATTGCTCGCTCTCTCTCTCTCTTGCGTTGCTCGCTCTCTCTCTCTTGCGTTGCTCGCTCTCTCTCTCTCTCTTGCGTTGCTCGCTCTCTCTCTCTCTCTTGCGTTGCTCGCTCTCGCTCTCGCGTTGCTCGCTCTCGCTCTCTCTCTTGCGTTGCTCGCTCTCGCTCTCTCTCTTGCGTTGCTCGCTCTCGCTCTCTCTCTTGCGTTGCTCGCTCTCGCTCTCTCTCTTGCGTTGCTCGCTCTCGCTCTCTCTCTTGCGTTGCTCGCTCTCGCTCTCTCTCTTGCACTGCTCGCTCTCGCTCTCTCTCTTGCACTGCTTGCTCTCGCTCTCTCTCTCTTGCACTGCTCGCTCTCGCTCTCTCACGTTGCTCGCTCTCGCTCTCTCTCTCTCTTGCGTTGCTCGCTCTCGCTCTCTCTTGCGTTGCTCGCTCTCTCTCTCTTGCGTTGCTCGCTCTCTCTCTCTTGCGTTGCTCGCTCTCTCTCTCTCTCTTGCGTTGCTCGCTCTCTCTCTCTCTCTTGCGTTGCTCGCTCTCTCTCTCTCTCTTGCGTTGCTCGCTCTCTCTCTCTTGCGTTGCTCGCTCTCTCTCTCTTGCGTTGCTCGCTCTCTCTCTCTTGCGTTGCTCGCTCTCGCTCTCTCTCTCTCTCTTGCGTTGCTCGCTCTCGCTCTCTCTCTCTCTCTCTTGCGTTGCTCGCTCTCGCTCTCTCTCTCTCTCTTGCGTTGCTCGCTTTCGCTCTCTCTCTCTCTCTTGCGTTGCTCGCTCTCGCTCTCTCTCTCTCTTGCGTTGCTCGCTCTCGCTCTCTCTCTCTCTCTTGCGTTGCTCGCTCTCGCTCTCTCTCTCTCTCTCTTGCGTTGCTCGCTCTCGCTCTCTCTCTCTCTCTTGCGTTGCTCGCTCTCGCTCTCTCTCTCTCTCTTGCGTTGCTCGCTCTCGCTCTCTCTCTCTCTTGCGTTGCTCGCTCTCGCTCTCTCTCTCTCTTGCGTTGCTCGCTCTATCTCTCTCTTGCGTTGCTCGCTCTCTCTCTCTTGCGTTGCTCGCTCTCTCTCTCTCTCTTGCGTTGCTCGCTCTCTCTCTCTCTCTTGCGTTGCTCGCTCTCTCTTGCGTTGCTCGCTCTCGCTCTCGCGTTGCTCGCTCTCGCTCTCTCTCTTGCGTTGCTCGCTCTCGCTCTCTCTCTTGCGTTGCTCGCTCTCGCTCTCGCGTTGCTCGCTCTCGCTCTCTCTCTTGCGTTGCTCGCTCTCGCTCTCTCTCTTGCGTTGCTCGCTCTCGCTCTCTCTCTTGCGTTGCTCGCTCTCGCTCTCTCTCTTGCGTTGCTCGCTCTCGCTCTCTCTCTTGCGTTGCTCGCTCTCGCTCTCTCTCTTGCGTTGCTCGCTCTCGCTCTCGCGTTGCTCGCTCTCGCTCTCGCGTTGCTCGCTCTCGCTCTCTCTCTTGCGTTGCTCGCTCTCGCTCTCGCGTTGCTCGCTCTCGCTCTCTCTCTTACGTTGCTCGCTCTTGCTCTCTCTCTTGCGTTGCCCGCTCTCGCTCTCTCTCTTGCGTTGCCTGCTCTCGCTCTCTCTCTTGCGTTGCTCGCTCTCGCTCTCTCTCTTGCACTGCTCGCTCTCGCTCTCTCTCTTGCACTGCTCGCTCTCGCTCTCTCTCTTGCACTGCTCGCTCTCGCTCTCTCTCTCTCTCGCGTTGCTCGCTCTCGCTCTCTCTCTCTCTCGCGTTGCTCGCTCTCGCTCTCTCTCTCTCTTGCGTTGCTCGCTCTCGCTCTCTCTCTCTCTCTTGCGTTGCTCGCTCTCGCTCTCTCTCTCTCTCTTGCGTTGCTCGCTCTCGCTCTCTCTCTCTCTTGCGTTGCTCGCTCTCGCTCTCTCTCTCTCTTGCGTTGCTCGCTCTCGCTCTCTCTCTCTCTTGCGTTGCTCGCTCTCTCTCTCTCTTGCGTTGCTCGCTCTCTCTCTCTTGCGTTGCTCGCTCTCTCTCTCTCTCTTGCGTTGCTCGCTCTCTCTCTCTCTCTTGCGTTGCTCGCTCTCGCTCTCTCTCTTGCGTTGCTCGCTCTCGCTCTCTCTCTTGCGTTGCTCGCTCTCGCTCTCTCTCTTGCGTTGCTCGCTCTCGCTCTCTCTCTTGCGTTGCTCGCTCTCGCTCTCTCTCTTGCGTTGCTCGCTCTCGCTCTCTCTCTTGCGTTGCTCGCTCTCGCTCTCTCTCTTGCGTTGCTCGCTCTCGCTCTCTCTCTTGCGTTGCTCGCTCTCGCTCTCTCTCTTGCGTTGCTCGCTCTTGCTCTCGCGTTGCTCGCTCTCGCTCTCTCTCTTGCGTTGCTCGCTCTCGCTCTCTCTCTTGCGTTGCTCGCTCTCGCTCTCTCTTGCGTTGCTCGCTCTCGCTCTCTCTCTTGCGTTGCTCGCTCTCGCTCTCTCTCTTGCGTTGCTCTCTCTCTTGTGTTGCTCGCTCTCGCTCTCTCTCTTACGTTGCTCGCTCTTGCTCTCTCTCTTGCGTTGCTCGCTCTCGCTCTCTCTCTTGCGTTGCTCGCTCTCGCTCTCTCTCTCTTGCGTTGCTCGCTCTCGCTCTCTTGCGTTGCTCGCTCTCTCTCTCTTGCGTTGCTCGCTCTCTCTCTCTTGCGTTGCTCGCTCTCGCTCTCTCTTGCGTTGCTCGCTCTCGCTCTCTCTTGCGTTGCTCGCTCTCGCTCTCTCTCTCTCTTGCGTTGCTCGCTCTTGCTCTCTCTCTCTCTTGCGTTGCTCGCTCTTGCTCTCTCTCTCTCTTGCGTTGCTCGCTCTTGCTCTCTCTCTCTCTTGCGTTGCTTGCTCTCGCTCTCGCTCTCTCTCTTGCGTTGCTCGCTCTCTCCCTCTCTTGCGTTGCTCGCTCTCTCCCTCTCTTGCCTTGCTCGCTCTCTCTCTCTCGCGTTGCTCTCTCTCTCTCTCTCTCTTGCGTTGCTCGCACGCTCTCTCTCTTGGTTCGTGCTCTCCTCATCCCTACTCTCTCCTCTGCCTTGCTCTTCCCAGTATTGCTCTTTCTTTCCCATCTTGTTCCTTCTGTAACTTCTTCCCGTCCTTGCTATCCAAGTCTTCCTCTCAGTCCTTGCTCTCCCCACCTTACACTCTCTCATTTTCACTCCCTCTCACTTGCTCTTTTTCTATCCTTGCTCTCTCCCTCTCCTTGCACTCCCCACGTTTATCTCCTTGAAAAAACTTGTTAAGCCTCGAACAAAGTGAAGAGAGAATTCGAAAATCCATGAATGGCAAAAAGCTTTTTTCATCGAATACAATGGTGACGATGGCGCCAAAACAGAAAATATATTGATGGATTATGAAAGGCTCCATTGTATTCATCACTTCTCACTTACCGACAGTCTCCTCATTCCCTCCCTCAGTCCCCCTCTCTCTGTCAATTTTCCTCTCTTTCCTTGAGTCTCCCACCTCTGTCAATCCCCCTCTCTTTTTTTGTCATTACCACGTCTCTCTTGCCCTCTCTCACTTTCCCTCTCTCTAGTCTGTCATTTTGTCTCTGTCATCCCCAATTTCCTCTGTGTCTTTTCTTTCTCCCTCTCCTCTGTGTCTTTTCTTTCTCCCTCTCCTCTGTGTCTTTTCTTTCTCCCTCCCCTCTGTGTCTTTTCTTTCTCCCTCCCCTCTGTGTCTTTTCTTTCTCCCTCCCCTCTGTGTCTTTTCTTTCTCCCTCCCCTCTGTGTCTTTTCTTTCTCCCTCCCCTCTGTGTCTTTTCTTTCTCCCTCCCCTCTGTGTCTTTTCTTTCTCCCTCCCCTCTGTGTCTTTTCTTTCTCCCTCCCCTCTGTGTCCTTTCTTTCTCCCTCCCCTCTGTGTCTTTTCTTTCTCCCTCCCTCTTCCACTCTGTTGCCGTTTCTCTCTTTCACTCTCTCTCTCCTCTTCCACTCTGTCACTATCACTTCTCCTATTATATATTTCCAGCTCTACTCTAAAACGATTTGACTTTCCAAGTATAAAGTTGAATGTATTGAGCACTCAATGAAATAAATCCATCACATATCAGACGTTGTTTTATATCATGCTATATTTCTAACCAAATCTGTACCATATATATGTATCATAATACAATATCGGATGTTTGATGCGTTTATTTCTTAAAGTGTTCGATACATTAAACATTAGGTTGATTTAGAATAGAGCTATGAATTATAATGAAGCGAGTATTCGCTACAGAAGCACATATGTTTCCACCCTGTTTGGGCTTCTTCAGGTGAAATCTGCCTGAAGAAGCCCAAACCAGGCAGAAACATAAACGTGTTTGTGTAGCTAGTCTTTACTTCATTATATATATTCCACCTGAAGGAAGGCAGGCAAGTAGCGTATCTGTTGGGCCAACTTTACGCTGCTTGGATTCAGAGTGAAATTAAGTTAGCAATCGACCAAGCAAACAGTATATGCAAATTGGACGGCTGCCGCTGAAGAGTTTTACTCACTTGTCTGCCTTTTGTTTTCTTTATAACGAGTATATTGCACTGCAAAAATCTAGTGAAGGAAATGAGGACCAGAAGAGTCTGCTGCCACAATCCATTATAACATAAATCCTATTATTTTTTACAGGTACTATGCTTGTAAAAAGTTAATCCGAAGTTTCCTAATTCTTAAAATGACATAAATTTGAAACTATTACACAAATTCCATTTATTAATTTATAATGTAGCTGAGAGAACCTTCTTCCAGATATGAAACTATCATCAGAAAAAGAAATTGCATTTTGAAACAAAAACTTTAAATATTTATGTATAGCCGCACAAAAGCGAATTTTGACCATTTTGCTCACGCCACCCTATCAATCTTACCTTCTCACCGGAGAGAGCAGGCTTTCAAGATTATAGTAGTATTTCGCCGAAGTTGGTGGATTGTACCTTTTGGTTTTTAGCGCTTCATACTCGCGGCAAAAAAGGAATTACCACACTTGGAAAACGTTCAGCCAGCGTTTTTACTTCATAGAAAATTAACAAACGCCAACATTTTTTGTTGAATAGCTTGATAATCTGGCTTCATGAAATATCTTGAACAAATTGAATTAAAATATTTATTCATTGGCATATTTTTCTTGATCAAGCTGGGGAAAAAAATTACTTGTCAATAATTTAAATATTTTTCAAGTTAGTTTTCACTACAGAGCGGCCAATCTATATGTTTGAATTGTTTCACGTCAGATCTAGGATTTCTAAAAATTTACTATGGAGTAAAAAAGCCTCTTGAAAATTTTCTTGGTGTGGTTATTCCGTATTTTTTGTCAAGAGTAGTGTGTGGAAAATTGTATGTGAGTGTGTGTATGTGTGAGTGAGAAAGAGAGAGGGATAAATGGAGATATTCATGAATGAATAAACATTTGCGTTTTGAAATCGACCAAAGAAATAGTTATTGTTACGCAGATGGTATTTTGAAAAGCTTCAACGATCTATACAACTTGCAACTGAAGATGAATAAAGGATTTTCATATGAGAACATCGGTGATATTAAATCCTCCTTCTCCGTTATGTTTTCCAATCGCCTCTACAGCACTGGTGGCCAAACAGACGGACATCTAAGCGCATTATGCAAAGATGTATTCTTTGTCTTATCACCTCCTAATGTATAGCAAACTCTCGTTGTAACGGCACGTTCCAACGGCAATACTTAATGACGAACGCTCTCCAACAGCACGTTTGTTCTTGTATTCTTGCAAGACTATTGTCGGAGATTAGTTTGTAGTAATAGTATATGAATCTTTAATTACCACAAAAGGCGTAGCTGGAAATTTGGACCTTGGGCATAGTTCCTTGAGGTGCTCCTATCTTCATTTTGTACAGTTGTCCCCAACCTCGTGTCCACTGAGTCCAGGGGTACCACGAGCAGACTTTTTTCAATCTTAGGGTCCGTTAGCTTGTTGCACATCGACCAGAATAAAAAGAATATAAAGTCGCATTCACATGAACATCTCATTAAATTCGACAAGAACTTGAAAATCATTCTCTCGATCAAGAAAGTCAGACTTGAAAATTTTCTTTGAATGTTGAGCATAGTATGGGGCTGAATGTAAGATGTTTTGTTTACTTTTGATTTATTGTTTATTATCGAATCACCGTAATCCCACAAATGGTCTGTCCGCCTGTCTGTCTGTCGATTTGTATCTTCAGGCACCTCTGGTTACTTTTTAGGAGCTGCAACCTCGATAATTTGCACGATTCAAAAAGGTGCCTCTTGGGGGTCTCCTAAGTCATTTTGAACCAACAATGCTCAGATCTTGTGATATTTTTTTCTAGATAATTTTAGATAATATCTAAATGATCAGTTCTAGTACTCGCATTGGTTACTTGCTACGGTCATCCAATTTTGCAACGTACCGATATTATTGTCGTAGTTACTATTATAATAACAATTATTATGGTATTGCCTGTTACATACTGATGCTAAAACTCTTTAATTTCAGTTCATTTTTCTGTCATTACTAAAGATACCATATCCCTCTAGCGTACTAAGAGCCAAATAATTTGAAGCAATAAGTAATTTTCTATATTTATCAGCTTACAATCGTAATAGTGCTGACCAGGTTGGGAAAGCTTGAGAAAAATATGAGGGGTCAAAGAGTGTGGGAGGAATAGAAATAAAAAAACTGTCAATTTGGACACCTAACTAGCAGCCTAAACATTACGACCAAAGGTGGTGTGACGAATTGCACAAGTTCAGAAGATATCGGCGCCGCAACGCCCACAGTCGAGAACCCTGCCAGATCCTGGGAGAGGTTGGACGTCAACAGGACGATAATGATGATGCAAACAACGGTTTTATTGAATACTACGAAAGAATAGTGTGGACGCAAAAAGAATAGCTTTTCTGGTCAGAGCCAAAGAACTGTGCCGTGAAATACTGTGGCTTTGTATAAGTAATCATGACTTTGAGAAACAAAAACACCATACAGGTGGTTCTCAAACTATATTGTATGACGGCGCACTAAGAAATATATTTGACTTACGCGGCACACCAACACTTTACTCCATTGGAATATGAATACATATTTTACTGCTTGATCACCGCCCTGCTTCGACATAGCAGTAGACTTTGAAGTCGTAATGAAGCTGTGTACTCTCAGTCGACGTACTGTAAAACTGAACAAGACGATAGCATCCAGTAAATCAATGAAGATAACTTTTATATCAGCATAGAATTACCGCAATAAAAATTGAGATCGCATAAAATCTTTTGATTAAACACTCTAGATTGACCACTAGAGTGAAAGCCGGACAATCGTAATACCCGAACCAGACTCGTTCAAGATTCGGAATCTGGTTTTGTATTGTGGCACTCTTGGAAGATACCGTGGTTGCTGCACTCTGAATTGAACCACAGTATTTGAGAATTAAGAACTTGAAAGAATCGTCCCATGAAAAACGTGACTGTATCATGAATTGGTGCAGTTATTCTCAAACTGTCTGCCGCGACACTTGTGCAGAAACATGTATTTTGAGCTCTGAACGTGTCCAGTGCAGGAATAATGTCAGCCCCGCTTCTAACCACAGAGTTGACAATCTAGCGGTTTTATCACTTGATTTTTTTAAAAATCTCGACTTCTTTAGAGACAAGTAAAGGAAAAAAGGGTTGATTGGTACGTACTTTTATTTTTTACTAGTTAGATGCTCTAATTTCTCCTGCACGTAAGTGCACTCCTTCATTAATACCTTCAAAGTTTACTGCTATGTGGATCAACTAAAAACATTTACTCATATTTTGATGGAGTAAAAGGATTGGTGTACCACGTGAATCAAAATATATCGCTTAGTGCGCTGCCATACGATAAAGTTTGTTTTAAACAAATGGAAATTTGAAAGAAGACAGATATAATGCAAATGAGAGTTTTATTGAATACAAGAAAGGAGTAGCGTCGACAGAAAAGGGACAGCTGTTCTGGTCACTTATAACAATCAACACCAGAAAACCCTGCCGTGAAAACAACTGTGGCTTTGAGCCAAAACCATTACTTTGTGCATTGGTTCTCGAGCTTTGTTACATGGCGGCACACCAAGAAATATATTTGATTTCATAGGCGTATAGGAATTATCTTAAGGGGACAGAGGGATTGATAAGCCCAGAATTTTGCACAGTATTACCCGAATCAGGCTGGGTAGGGGACTGGCCCTCTTACGCTCATTTTTGACTTGCATGGCATCCTAACTCTTTACTTTAGAATGTATACATTAGTATATATCAAGCCATATTCAGAGTATGGAACTTTTATATAGTTCCATCATTATTTTGTATTTGCAATATATTCTATTGAAGAATCGAATATGTCATGCATTTATCCGTCAAATACGGTTATTTATAAAGTGTTTTATTGTAGTTTCAGATGATAAATATGTATATTAGATCTTTTCTTAGGAATTCTAGTTCTTTTTAGGTGGCCATTGTGGTTCTTTCATTGAAAAGCTCTCAACAGCTCTGGCTTCGACGTAAAAAGGACAGACGTTATGGTCACTGGACTTCGAATAATCGACACCAGAAAATCGTGCTGTGAAAAAAACAAAAACAAAAACATGGCTTTGTGTCAAGATCATGACTTCGTGGAACCAAAACAATTGTACGATTTTAAGCAGATAAAGTCGTCAATGTGCAGCAGAAACAATGCGTATTGATAACAATCTTGAAAGTTGAAGCACAGATGTATTCACTCGTCTTTTTTCGCATAATATCTCTAAAGGTTCTCCACAAATTTCAATGAAATTTCCTATTCATGGGATAAGGAAGAATCAATTAAATTCTGGGGATGATCAAAAATAATTTTTGCAGTTATCCCTCCTGCATCATGGCAATATATGAACTGATTATCATTCAGTTTTTAGTGACAATGGCGTTGGCAGAGGCAAACACTCTCCGAGTGCTTTCTAAGTTGGTTGTTTGATGATTTTAAAGCTTATCAGATATCTTTTAACCAATAAACACGTCTCTGCACGTAGATCAACAGAGACAACTCTGAAGAAAGAATTTGATCGTCTATTTCATAAAAAATTGACAAACCTGAAAGTCTGGCCATAGATGCGATATTTCTTTTCTTTTGTGAAGATCTAACAATGTCAGCGTTGCCAACTTTATTTTTAGGTTTCTTCTAAAATTGAATCTAAAACATCTTAAACCACCTGTTCTCCATATCTAAAATCCTGGAAATATTCATAATAGTATTTGAGCCTTTTGTTTGTTTATATGAACGTCTTCTTAACTGAAACTACGAGGCGCATCGACTTAATATTCTGCATATAGACTGGGGGAGGGTCAACTTACCACATGAACTATGTGAGGTTGACCTCAGAAGTCATTCGATGTTATCAGGTCATTTCAAGTTTTTGACCACAATTCAGCACCTATGAAACTGGAAAGGAGCACATAGGTATATCTCTATATGATGAAGCTCATATGCAATGCAAAGTAGACCACTGAAGTCATTTGGTGTTACTATATGTCATTTCTAGACAATTTTCACAGTTATGAACCACAATTCCGGACCAGGGACGCTGAAATTGCGCATATGGGTACATCTTCCCTCATCAAAAGTTACAGGCGAGGCAAAGTTGAACTTCAAAATCCTTAAAAATCACCGAAGGTCATTTCTACTCAATTTCTCTGGCGTTTGGCAATAATTTCGCACATGCATGAACTGAAAATTGGCATAGGGAAATTCTTTTATCGATGAAGGTCGCAGTATTGTCATTTTAGGTCATCTGAGGTAATTCTTTGTTATATCTAGCCAATTTTCCAAGTTACTAGCTACAATTTTTGCATCTATGGAACTGAAATTTGGAATAGAGGTAATCTCTTTTACAACCAAAGTTTTTAGAAATGTGATTGTGATATCGAAGTCATATGTCATTTCTAGCGAACTTTCAAGTTGTTGACCCCAATATTGCACCTAAGATACAGAAAATTTGCAAAGGGATAAATCTTTACCTGGCAAAAATTACATACGATATGAGATTGATTCAGGTGGTTGTTAGAGGTCACCATGTGTCACATCTGGAAATTTTTATCAGGCACAAGGACAATCTTTCAAGATCGCTGACGTCTACCTGACTCCTTCATGCTTTTCTCGTAGACAGCTCCATATTAGTTGTTCAAGGGTTACCTACAATAATAACGAATCGTATCTCTACTTACATTGAATCTGCAAATAAAATACAATAACATTTACTTTTAGCTCTATTATCTATGATGTGAAAAACGATGCATGATAATTTCGTTCCATGATGGTATAATGTGTCTCATTTCCTTCTCCCCTGAAAGAAATATAGTTTCCGTTAAATATTCTATCATTCAAGGTTACCAAAAACGAGAGCTATCTGGAGAGGGTTAAAGTGGCCAAAATGACATAATAAAACCAACTAAAATGAAGATACAAATCCGAAATAATCTTTGTGTAACAATGTCTATGTTTCATTCTAAAAGTTCAAACAGGATTTCCTGAAAATGTTTTAAAAGACTAAGAGACAACTTACACCGTGGAAATGTCCAGAAGAAAATAAATCCATATCTAACTAAATATATCATGACGTTCGGACGCAAAAATAACAACTGTCCAGATTTATGTGCTTTCAGAGTAACGGTCAGATATTTATGTCAGCTCATAATGGCGGCTTGAGCATAAAATACAATAACAACAGCAATCTCAATCTATGTCACTTTTAACTCTCAAACTTGCGGCTGAGCTGAGCCGTTATTCTACAGCCTGCCACGAATCGTAAATAGAAAGTAATGGACAAAACGCTGCAATATAAATTCTTTCCAAAATGTATCTGAGTACTTTGGTGAAGAACCTTATAAGTGAAAGACAAAGAAGGTCAGGTCGCTACATGTCTGAACTTACAAAAAACAAAACAAAACAAAAAAAAATAACAATATTTAATGGCTTATTTTCGACCTGGAACATAAGAAGAATGTTTTTAAAAATCAGACTGAAGAGTGACTGTGGGCAGGATGGCTGTCGACAAAAAGAGAAAAAAAACATACAATTTTTTGTGTGCTGTTCTTTCGAATATGTGCGGATGTATTCTCGCCCTTGTGTGCCGCGAAATATTCGGCCAGGGCAGAGTGTAAAGATTACAAAGTGGTGTTTCAAAATAATGACAATACCGATTTCAATTTGTATTAGGCACAAGTTCACGGTATTATGGCCTATTCACTGATCCCTAGAGCCATTGGTTGTGTAAGTAGTGGAAGATGCGTTTTTTGTGACACAGATGCTGTAGACTTACATGTGTTGCCAGCACGTGCATGTATGAAATAGAGGAGTCGATGAACTCTTGTAAATTCAGGGGAAAAGCGCATAGAGAGCCCATTTGCTCGTGTGTGTGTGTGGAGTCCCCTCAGTCCCAGAAATGTACACGCCCGTCTTGCCTGTCTTTTGTTACACGGGATGTATCAATCATTATGTATGTTATGGTCGGCACACCAACTTTGTTCAGTCGAACGAGCATCAATATCAACAGCATCTGGGAGCATCTCATCATAAGGGACTTCTTGGAAAAGGCAAACAGATCATCCAATGCAAAGGAAGTCACTTGGAATTTGATACCGTAAACACAAACTGGATATACAGAAAATACGGCCAAAACATTGTGAACAAATTATCATGTGGACAAGGAAAATAGTTTAACCATATCATATATAATGAATATACGCACTTGCTTCAAATATCGACTGTGTCAAGAATTCCTCGGGTCTTTGAGGGAGAGGAGGAGTTTCATCTTTAACAAGATGAAGCACCTCCCCATCTGCATTTTGCTGTCAGGTCGTACCGTAATAAAATGACCCCTGGCAGGTGGTTCAAATATTAAAAAAAAAGTCTTGAGTAATCACCACTTTTACCGGATTTAACAGCACCAGATTTCTCCAAATGGGAAGACTTCAAAGACAAGGCATTGATCACGTGACCCAAAACATTTGTACAATTACAGACGGCAATCGAGGCTAATTGTGACACTCTCGCAATATCTATGCTAGTTGATGTTTCCAAATCACCCTCGAAGAAGATGCGACCTACTCTCTGGAAACTACCTTGACTGTCCAGACAAATGCAGCCAAAGCTCTTTTACCCTTTGCCGACCAGGGTACGGGCTAGATACGTGTGTGCTGTTTTTCGTGTGCCTCATGTCCACCTTAAGTATTAAACGATTTTTTACTCGTTATCACACGAGTTGAGTAAAAAGCAGACCGAAGCGGAAAGAATGTTATTAAGACTAGAAAGCACCCAGAGAGTGCATAACTCCACCAATGCCGTTGTCACTAAAAACTGAATGAAATTCACTTCATATATAGCAGTGATAGCAAAGCTATGACGTGCTTGTCGGCAATGACACATTGCAGGTTTTTGAGTTACGCGTGATGGAATTTAGAAGAGAGAAACTTTTAAATCTAATTTGTTTTCTCCTAGTTTTATCAGTATATTCAGAAATTTCAAGTTGTATTTTTATGAAACTTTTAGTTTTATAAACATGTTTTTAAAAAAGGGTCGTTTATCTATGAACATTTACTTAAAACTAAAAATCCGATATCCATGCAAGTGAGCTCCCGATAACAGGATTTCCAAAAAAATGAAATTTCGACACGCCCAGCAAAAAGGTTGGCCATCACTTAGATAGAGCTTTGTTGCATGGGAATTTAATGCAAGAAATTCCTGGTTCTTCCCCAGCATTTAACAAATTGTTGATTTGCTAATCACCCAGTCTTTCAATGAATATCATTGAAATTCATAATGAACTTTTAGAGATACTGTGTGGACAAAAATAAGTAAATATATATAAGTATATATATATTGAAAAGGAATCTTGGATCCGCTTCAGATTTTAACCATTTCTCCCTTGCCTCACAGTCTACCAATCTAGAAAGTTTAATCAAAATTCATCGAGGCCCTTTCTGGGTATTGCTTGGAAATAGAGCTATGATTCGGGGGAAGTTATTGTGAAAAAAAAAACACTCTTGGATCTATCCTAATTCAACCGATTCTTCCATAGCCTGGTGATCATCCTTTCACAAAATGAAAACGTCATTGGAATTAATTGAGAACTTTTAGAGATATTGCATGGAAAAAACTTACAGATAGACAAGCACAAATGAATACGTGTATTTGTAGCAGAAGTAAAAAAAAAATCAAGCTGGTGTTTGGTCATAATTGAAATGACCTCCACTTTCATTTTAAGGTAACATGAATTGAAGGAAAAAATTTTTTTCCTCATCTTATCCTGGCGCTGTAATAAAGCCCCGTAGGAATTTTTTAGCTGACTAATGGAACTAATTGGTCATGCAAAGGGGACATTCTGTGCATGAGAATATATTGGGTAGACATTCCAAGTCAGTTGCAAAATTTTTTAGTGTCATTTTGAAAAATGGCATCATTTTTTTTTCTTTGCTGTGATGTCTTAGTGAGAAAAAGATTTTCATAAAATATGGGCATATTTTTATGCTGAGTAAAGTTTGTAAAATAACTATGTACTTTAGAGAAATTTATTTCGAACAATTTACGATCAAATGTCGTAAATGCTTATTTTAAAATGAATCGCCCGTGAAGACTGATTGCTATATCACAGGGGAGGTAATTCTGATGGATCCGCTACAAAATTTATTCACTTCTTCTGTAGCCGATTGCACAGCTTTCCATCAAATTTCATTGAAATTCACGCGGAACTTTAGGAAATATCGTGTGGACAGACCTATTACAGCGCCCGGACTAATCTTGGCACTGGTCACACTTTATTGCTGGTATTATTCTTCGAAACAACATTCAAGTCTCTGCCACCAACGGTTCCTTAATTTATTTTCATAAAATTATTTCATGATCTTTTTTTCTTCTGTAGAAACTGTCTTCCGCCTTGTCGCCCAAGGTCTGTTTACAGAAGAGTGGCTTTTGTTGAAGGAGTAAACATCTGATTTCACGCCAGATAACTTATAGAATCGTTAACGAGTGAAACAGGCACGAATCGGTTCTTTGTCGTGTCGGTGAAATCTGTTTTGTCTATGTCACGCCAGGGACAACATGATGTTGGTAGTCCTCAATGAATAACGACATTTTGGAACGACGCCTGAACTATTGCTCAATGGTAGGGCTCAGAACAATGTATTAAGTCAGAGATCTTTAATTCTCATGACTAGTTAATACCCGTGGAAGGATTCACGGATGTATTCGTATATCTATGAAACGACTTTCAAAGTTGAAAGAGCCGAGAGTCACGGATAGCGTACCTAGAAAATCATATGGTTCATTGTTACTATTGGATGAATTTATGTAGCATAATATGCTAATAATTCATTTTGACTGTTTTTTTTTTTAAATCTTGTTTTCTGGTTGCTTTTTATCGCAACTTTGACCCGGACCGTTATTCTACGGTAAGCAACTAAAAATCAAAATGAAGATAAAAATTAATCAAAATCAATAATAATACTTTATTTGGAGGTTAAATACAAAAGTTTTCTTTCTTCTTCTTCATCAGCCTTTCAACGTCCGTCGCTGGACATAGACCCCCCGCCAGATTTAGTAGATTTCTTTATCATGGGCGCCACGGAGACAGTATTTTCAAGTTCGTCACGCCATTTTATTTTCTGTCGGTCGCAGTTTTACATATATTCTCTGGTATCCACTTGTTTATAGAGATGTCAAGCGGTTGTCTGATATTCTTAAATCATGGCCAGCCCATTGCCATTTGAATTTTCTAATGGATTCTCTGTCTCCTGTTTTTTCTCTAATATACTGCACTGCTTTGTGATCTCCCTGTATGATGTTATGATTCTCTCCGATGCGTGGCTCTCAGTTTGATGATCGATCCTTTGATTAGGTTCCACGTTTCAACTCTAGGGATCCATTGGTTGTAGACCCTTCTTTTCAAGACTGATGGGATTCTTGTTCTTGGAGGTTGAGCTTACCATCCTACAGTGGTTCTCCGCTTGATTTCTTCTTTTGGGGATCTCATTGAGACTTGTCGTCCTGGGTTAATGTAGTGGTCTACTTTCTTCAGTTCTGTGTTTTCGATTTTGATCGTTGTTTCTTTTTCTTCAACAATTTTTTGTTGTACATGACATTTGTCTCATTGAAGTTCATGTTAAGACCGATTTACTTGCTTTATTCATTTAGTTCGTCTATCATTACTAGCAGACCATGAACGTCTGAATAGTAAGATGAAATTTGTTTTCATTTTCAAATCGATTTAATTCTTTGATCATCTTCAAAAATATTCATATAAATTCACTGAAACTTTGTTTTTTCAAATGATAAATTCATTATCGTACCATCTACAATCCTCATCTAACTAATTTTAGAAAAAACAATCAAACAAAAATCAAGCGGAGGGATAGTAGGTTCGATCCTGAATGGTGCATTTTTTTCTCACTGTATCACAGGTTGTTTACCTTTATTTTAAGGTATTTTGATTTTTCGTCATCTTAAACCATTCGGTCGCCTACAAGTCTTACGCTGCTCGAGCTTGTGTAATTCAGGATTATGATCGGTTCCAAGATGAAGGATTAGATAAAGAACAACAAAAACGGCAAATATTGAATCAAAATATGACCCATCTGAAACAATAACCTTCTCCAAACGATCCTCTGGAGTAAATATGCCATCCCTATAAAATTGCCCAAGTTTAATGGTCACTAATTCAGTAAAAGCACAAATCATGGCTTCCCTGTAATTGGACATTTTGTAAGAATCGTTAACGACTGAAATAGACACGAATTGTCGCTTTTGTCGTGTCGTTCAGATCTGTTTTGTCTAATGTCACGTCGCAGAAACCTATCCATGTTCCTCAATGAATAGAAAAGCTTGGAAACCAAACCTGAGCCGAGACCAAACGTAACATATCCATTATTCCTGTTTGCCGTCTAGTCAACAGATCTATCAGCAACCATATTGATGTCTTCTTGTTTATTTTTACGCTCTCGTAATTACATTATTTCCGTTTTAATCCCTCAAATGGGACCCGTTGAGTGCCGTAATGTCACAAAAACGAGGACCCGGTTAATAGTATAGAACGAGAAAAAAGTGACACAGATATTTTTGACATTAGCTTTTACACAAAAAGAACCATTGTGTGGTTCGGTCTAATGGAGAACATTAGGGCGTGTTCTTGACTTTCCACCTCTGCAATCGGGGATGGTGTGATCTGCAGAAATGGATCCCCGGTCCCCAAGCTACAATTATTGATCGTTTGCATAGCGGAACGATGACTGGGAAGGGTTAAAAAGTGTGCACCGAAAAAGAATGACAGAGTTATCACCTGTATGATATTGTTACGGATTATCTACTGGAGCCAGAGTTTGGGGTTCGAACCCACGTAGAATACTGTCTTTATAGCCAAGCTGGATCCCCACCTACCACTTGGGTGATATGTGCAACACAATCTACCTCCGCCCGTTTGAATGCATGTGGCTTAGACTAGCACTAAGCTGGGCTTAGTAAATATTGATAAGAGAGTAAGAGGGAGAGAGGCGTACAGGCAGTGAGAGTGAGGAAAAAAAAAAGAAAAAATGTCTGGTATAAAAAGAGAGAGAGAGAGAAGCTACAAATGAAAATGTGAAATAGAGAGAAAGGCGCAAGGATACGGTTTGACAGTGAAAGGGAGGAAAGGGAGAGAGAGAGAGTACGGAAAAATGTGAACAAGAAAAGGAGAGAGAGAAAATGTCGGGTATAAAAAAGACCGAGAAAGAGAGAGAAGCTACTAATGAAAATATGAAATAGCGAGAGAGTAAGGCGTAACTAAAGATACGGTCTGACAGAGAGAGAGAGAGAGGGGATGCAGCACGGAAATGAGGGTCGTGAAAAAAACAAAAAAACCCAACACATTCTGCTATGAACGAAAATGCCGGGCAAATGAAGCTAACCGAAATTAAAACCCATCTAAACGTGATTGTCTCCTGTCCTCTGTAAAGATGATAAAAAAAACTCGTTTAACTAGAAAGCATCCAGAGATAGCACTACTCTACCAACATCATCTTGACTAAAAACAGAATGAAAATCATATCTTATATAGCTATGTAGTACATAGGGACCAACTAAAAAGATTCCTGAATCCATTCCTCAAATTGATCAACTCTTCTTCAGTTCCTCGCCCACCCTTCCATAAAATGTCATTGGAATTCGCTGAGAACTTCCGGAGATATTTTGTAGACGAACAGACAGGCTGACACGAGTTAATACTTAGGACGTTGACATAGGTAAATGATACCATGAAGCTAAAACTCAGAAGCGGACGCGAAAATTCGGTGAAACATCTCTTGTTTACAGGCGTTCTTGGAAAGACTATAGAGAAATGTTTATTTATTTAAGGAACTTATTACCAAGTGAGCAAGAGACTTCTCTGGGAATTCCAAGATAGAAGATATATAGATAGACTAAACAGTTGAACGGACGTAGGGAACATTTTCTCACGCTAAGTCTCTCGAGGGGTGACACTTACAAAATTGGAGCAGGGATTTTTCTTTTTTTTTTAAGTCGAAATGTGTATCTAGGCTTGGGCAACCTTTTTGATCAAGAAGGCCTCATAAGACGCTTTCATCTTTATTCGGGCCACACATTCGCATAAAAATGTTGGTCGTATTACAGAAAGTGTACCTCCGATTTTAGATAAACAAAAGTGTTACAATTATATTATTGATTTGTGAAGCCGAAACAATGGTGGTTTTACAATATGAATTATATGAATAATTTTCTTTGAAAAATTTTATAAAATTTGAAATAAATTCCTAAATTGGCCACGGGCCACAAAATAGATGCCACGAATCAAATCTAGCCTGCAGGCCAATGGTTGCCCATATGCGATTTAAGACAATCTATAAGGTTGATGTAAAACTCTTCACTACGATCTTTTGGATAATATTAAGGAAATCTCAGAAGTTCCTTTGCAGTGTACTCAGCTCTTTATTTACCACAACCAACTTCCCTTTCATGGAGGCTATAGGTGAACTGATTCTCATTTAGTTCTTAATTAGTGTATGGCGTTGACATGGTTATGCATTATCTGGGTCTTGTATAGCTGCTTGTACAACTAGTCAACAAGCCTTCGGGAAAATCCCAAAACTGAGTCTATATGGAACTGATTTCCTTGAAAATGGGTTCCCCATGAATATAGAGAAAGGAACGTTGGTAAGCCTTATATCCTGATTAAGATTCGTAGCGGTAAGAAATAACTGGACTATCTATGCATAGGTCTCCACTTTTATCAAGGTTCAGGGCATCTGTGCACACTGCCTGGGATCACAGTGTCGCCCCCTCGTCCTTCACCTCAGATCATAGCATCTGTGCGTTTATTGTTATACGTGTTGCATTTTTATGTGAATTCTGTCACTAATAGTTTGGGTTAAAAATCGGTGTCTGAGTAAAAAAAATCCAAGGGAATAAGTCGAGGGTAATCATTATGTACGGTTATGTTCTGTTGAGGAAAATGATTTAGCTTTGGTTCATCTCCTGGGTAGGGAAAAAGTCAATTAAAAAATATTTGATATTCACTTTTGTACTGTGACTTTTGTTTCTCCACAATCTAAAACTCTGACGTCTCGTTTCTTGGTGAAATATTTGTTAAAAAAAATCTTTTCCATTAATATCATCTTCCTCCAAAGCGGATAGTCTCGATACGATAATGTGATCTTTTTATTTTAAAAAATCGAAAGATTTGTAAACGAGTGCCAAACTTTGTACATATTATAAAACATGTTGAAATATAATTTTTAATGACGGAAATGTTAAAAATAAAATCATTAGTATGAGTATTTGTTAAAATTTTTTTTCAAATAGAAGTATTTGTGTTTGATATATGAAGACGATGGAGCTAATTATTATTTTCTTCTTAAGGTTATTCATTTGACTGCGTCAGTTTATTGTCTTCGGAACTCAGTAAAGTTTAGATCAACAAAATTAATAAAAGATCCATTTTAAGATTCTGAAACAATTCCCGGTGAGGAGAGATATTCATTTCTTAACTTCCTAAAACCAGGTTTTGGCTTTTTGAATTAAAAGCATTTTAAAAGTCGGGAAAATTTTCAGTATCTCAGAATAACAATGAATCTCCCCTTTTTTTTCCAATTTTTCTAACTGATCATCCCGAACATGGCATGTGACGGTTTTTATTAATTGACTAACCAGACCATTCTTTATTTACATTGAATCTGAAAAAAAAATGTAATTCCATTAGTAAAACTTTCTCTTTTAGCATTATTCTCCATGATGTAGAAAAAATGTCATGCGTAGCAACCTTATATTTGAGAGGGAAATATATACATACACCTGAAAGACAGTGTTACAGGATGCCTCAAAAAATGTACATACACTTTTACAAAGAGATAAGTCCCTTGAAATTTAATTGGGAATGGTAGGTCAGTACTATTTTCATAAAAGGAACATATATGGCAAGTGATGTTAGGGATAGTCAATTGGATTATTGTAAAAAAAAACAAAAAAAAAGGTGATCAATGAATGAGTTACTTCTCTTACCTTTTGCTAGACAGTGATGACTTAAAAAACGTCTGATTGAAAGAGAAAAAAAAGCATGAAATAAACTAAAGGGCAAATTTAGCATGAACTTTCATTGCAAATTGAGCCCCCCTCCCAAGAACTATTCAGGGAAAGAATGAAATATAATAAGGAGTAAATGTTCAAATTTTCAGTCCTTTGAATCCATTGGTTCCTGTACGCTTGATACATACATAGATAGCTAGCCATACCGACTTAAAAACTGGAGAGATCTATGTTACTATCACAGAAAAATGTACACACAGTATTTTTCAGGAATGGAACATATATATATATATATATATATATATATATATATGTACACACATACATATATTCAATTTGTAAAAACTCGCAATGCTCAGTATTCAACATAGTAAATAGAGCTATTAATATGTAGAAAAAAAGTATTATAAGGACATAAATTCTTGAATATATATATATATATAATCATTGTGTCATCCACAGACAGCTGTTTCGTTGTATTACAACACTTCAGTGTGACTATATGTTCGTGTTTCTTCTTCGAAAAATCTACAGACCCTTACCTCCTTCAGTTTCTATTGGCTTAACTCTTTGCAGAAATGTGTATACATATTTTTGAGAGACCCTGAATATAGAAGTGAATATGTATATGAGAAAAGGGAATGGGTTTGATAGAAATCTATACCTGCATCACACACCTTCCCACAGAAATGTAATGGAAAAAAGCGTGTACATTGGTTATTGCCCGATTCCGGTCTCCCGCAGATCTTTGTCTGGTTGACGAGGTTTCCAGTGGTGGAATGTCCTGCTTTCCGGCAACTTTTATGCGATTTTGATGGCCCATAGTTAAGTGAATCTATCGTACGAATCTTTGCCATAAAACAATATCCGGAATAATTCACAAAGACATTCGACCACCAATCGATGGGAAAGCCACCTGTGACACTCTGTTTCCGGGTCGTCGTCAAAGCCAATATACAGAACTGATTTCAACGGAGTTTTTTTTCTTCCGGCACAACACAGACGACAGGGGTGCCGTTGGCCAAACGGTTAGTTGCACAGAAAATGGAATCAACGAGACGAGTTCAAAATACTGACTGGGGCAATCTGTGTTCATTTCGCACTTATGTCCCCCAGAACAAATCCATTTCTCCCACACGACTGCTACATTTTTCGCTTCTTACACACCCATGATGAAATCATCTGCGATGGCCAATCACTTCATGATATATTTTCAGTTTGTAATAGAAAACATTTTTTATCCATTGTTGATGTTCAATCATATTGTTCAATACTTAACAGAGTAAAATGGACTTTTTGTTTTCATAATTACAAGAACAAATTGCTTGTTGCTGATGATCGCTTTAGGCACGAAATGCTAACATTCACTGGGTATACACAACAGACGTATATATGCGTGCGTGTGTGTGTGTGTGTGTATATATATATATATATATATATATATATGTATATGTTATATAGTTTGATAAATTGGAAAAAAAACTAATTATTTCCATTTATTTATTTCCAAAAACTTATGACGTTGCTAGTCAATGAAACAAGATCGATTCTAAATGATATTTTTCTATTATAATAGTTTTTTTTCTCCAATTTTTCAAATCATATAACTTAAATATTGCCAAAAATTGTATTCCACACACACACACATATATATATACCTTGAAAAGTACTTTGTCTGTTCATTTTTCTAGTAGGTTTTTCAAGTATTCTTAGACCCGTCCGAACCAACTATAAAATGAGATCGAAAAACTTGATAGAAAAGTGGACAGACACATAATGTCGATACTTTAATGAGAGTGCTGATGGCCTTGCGGTTAACGGCACGGGGAATGGATTCGGTGTGATGTGTTCAAACACCCTCAAAATCAATTTACGTTCACTTCGGAAAGGTATGAATCAATCTTTTCTTTCAGTTCCTAGTTCTGGGTAAAGTGAGTGACGCCGTTTCGGGTGCTATTTGCCTCCAAGTAAATTTTCAAACATAGCGTACCTCGAAACCTCGACAAGGCAGAATTGCCTGGAGAAACTTATAACATTTGATGCCTGGGCAGGGATAGCTGTCGCCGTAGCCAACACGTGGTCAATATCTATTTAAAAAAAATTTCAACACAGGTGGCAAGGATGATTGCTCCCCCCAGCTGCTTGTAAAATTTGACTGCGAAACAGCAGAAACTAGAAAGCACTCAGACACCATAAACCTCTGCCAACCCAATCGATCCTAAAACTGAATGAAAACTACTTTCAATCTAGCTACGAGGCATGGGAGCCAACTGTAAAAATACTGGATCCGTCCCCAAATTTGATTAATTCTTCTCAATCCCAAGGCAAAACCTTTCCCCAAATCCTACTGAAACTCATTAAGAACAATGTTTACTGAATTTATTTACGAAAAGGTTAAAAAACAAAACAAAACAGGAGTCAGAGATATCATAAAATGAATTAGAAAACTCAAATGACAATGACTAGGTAATGTAAGAGTATCAGACCACCGTTGGACATCATGACTTACAACGTGGATCCTCAGAGATCATATGCGAAATAAATAAATTGTAGCCCCCCCCCCCCCGAAGTTATTGTAATGACTTGGACAAGTTCAGAAATATTGGTACCGTGACGCCCCCGATCAAAAGGTCGGGCAAATCTTGGTGAAGATCAATGTCCAACGACGGACCTTAAAGGGCTGATCGTGATATAGAATGTTTAGAAAAATAGTGGAAATATTTGTTTAGCGTGAGAGCCTCACTTTAATCAATTTCATGACATCTTGATGAATATCGAATCAAACAATTAACTCCTAATATAATGGAAGAAAATAATTTTTATATTAGATTTTTCTCCATTCGGAATAGTGGCCCAAACCCACTTAACGCAATCTAATGGCAGTAAAGCCCAGGGCCGAACAGTCTACGAGTGAGATTTTTATTTGTTTCAAGTTTCATACTAAATGATTATATCTTGCGTGAATTGCTGTGTACACTTACTGACGTAGAACACAGCTTTTAGTACACCATTAGCAAAGCAATGGGTATTTACTAGTATAGATAAAAACATTTGGGATTGGCGTTATGAAGGCAATTAGAGTCTGTTACATTAAACGAAACATGCTTGGGATATCGATTTTAGTAATGTACAGATACTCTTTGTCTGATCAGGCACTTTCTTTTATAAGTAAAAAAAATAACACCTGTACAAGTGAAATTGATGAAAAAAAATAATGTACAACAGAAGAATTCCTTACTAAAGAAGCAAATATTTCACAAGTTTTGTCCTTCACTTGATTCCAAATATTTTCTTATCTATCAAAAGTCTGTCCGTCCAGGCGTTGGTGATAGCCCGCAACAAAAAAGAAAAAAAAAAACGGAAAAAAACAAAAACAACCCATACCCCCCCCCAATATAGAACAGAATCCTATGAAATCTTCTGTGTACCAATGTAACCTCGGGAACGGTTTTTAGTTGGTCATCTTTTTGAAATTACACCCCAAAATACGTTATCGGAGAGGGTTCGATTTAAGATGTAAATTAATGCTTTGTGTCTGCTTTTTAGTTTATTTACTTGTTAAGCGATGTTTTTCGGAGATTGTACAAAACTCAAAAAGTTACAAATATCACTTTTTAAAAACAAAATAAATTGAACTCTAACTGGTTTCCATCCATCAATCAGTCTATCTGATTATTTCATAGCAATTTAACCCGCGCGTTGGGGAATGTTCTTAGTCTAGTAAGAGAAAAAAATCTTTATTTGCATCCTGGTTTTATGGGAGCGAAACTTTGGTAAGACTATATAAGCTTTATACCATAAAAGACTTCTATAGTTTTATTGTTCATAATGAATTCATCTACCGAAAAATACAACCAGAAATATCCACTTACATAATGAACCCCCATACATACACATATATATATATGTATATGTATAAGTCCCAGCAGTAATGTTGTCTAGAATGTCGACAACTTTTAATGCCAAGCACATAACAGAAGCGACCATTAATGATTGTCTTAAGGGAAAATACAGGGAAAAAAAGTTGCGTGATGTTTTCCCGAGTGTTCAGACTAAATCAAAAATACCGGAAGGCAGTTGAGCACAAAAAATAGTCGTGATTCTAATAATAAAAATAACAGGTCTGGTTAGTCACTCAAAAGAAACCGTCAACATATTTTGAAAGCATGCTGTGTTGGGAGATGTCTATTGGAAGAATTGGAAAAAGGGGTGATCAATAGATAAAACACTTTTATCACATTTTGTTGGGCAGTGATCACTGAAAACAAGGCTGAATTTTCAAAACAAAATAAAATAAATGTTAATACCAGTGGACACAAACTGATGGATCAATTTGGCATAAACTTACATTGCAAATTGAACCCCTGCTAAGAACATAATTTGGAGGGGGGTTGAAAAACGTAATTTTCTTTGTAAAAATAAAGAGTAAATGTTGAAAATTTCATCTCTCTAGCTCCATTGGCAAGGTCTGTATGCGTAAGATAAATACATGCATAGCCAGCCAAGGAGCTGCCATTTTTTTTTTTTTTGTGATTTTTCAATTTTTCGATACTAGAAGTTACTTGGAAATTTGAAAAATTAAATAAAATTGTAAATTCAAAAGAAAAAACACAACTCAATTGGCAAGACCAAATTCTAAAACACGAAAAAAAAATCATAAATTCGAAAAAAAAAAAAAAGACGGAACAATAAAAAATATCCAAATCGGCAACCCCAAACCGACCAGTCAGCAGGACCATCTTGAAAACTGAAGAAACCTATTTCGGAACTTTCACTTCAGCCAGCCAACTATCTAAATTGAAAACTGAGGAAACCCATTTTGACAGCTTTAGCTGACGGTTTCTAATAACTGTAGTTGACTGCAGGAAAGTTTGGCGCTTTTTTGCACGAGGAGCTCCAATGTGTCGTCTGCTTGTCGGCGTCGATGAATTTACTTAGCGTCAGAAATGGAGGAAAGAAAAAAAAATGAGTAAGAAGGAGAAGAAAAGATGTCTCAGCAAAAACTACAAGAAAGGAGAAATAAATCGAACACAGGCGAAAAAAGAGAAGATAGAACAATCAAAAAATCTGCATTATAAGTAACAACGTGTCCGTCCGTCGGCCCGACATTTAAAAACCAGAAAACCAGCCAACGCCATTATCAGGGAAAGTAATTGCGCATGTGTCCATCCCAAAATTTATTCACTTCTTCCATGGCCAAATGTTCACCTTTCCATAAGATTTTATGGGAATTTTTTGAGAACTTTTGGAGATATCGTGTGGACAGACATGCTATTTTGTCATTATGTGGTTTGGACATATGACTTCGACCTATAGGAGGTAATAGCGCATGGATCTGCTATAAGATCAAATCAGTTTTTCCGTTGCTTAATGTCTAACCCTCCCCAAAATGTCATTGAATTCATCGGGAACTTTTGGAGATATCATGTGGAAGGCGAAAAGACGTGACCAAATACATTTACCTCTCTAATCTGATTGTACGATGTCCTTCAGCCCGGTCCTCTTTCTGATTCACGTTGATCTTTTCTATCAGTAAGAGTTATTCCTAACATTACTCTTTCCATTGCCCTCTGGGCTATTCTGAGTTTGTTTTCGAGTGGTCTTGTGAGTGTCTAGGATTCGCACTAATACGACATAACTGGTATGATGCATTGGTTGTACATTTTGATTTAGACACATTAGGAATTTGCTTTGGGTATTAGATAGTAATTGATTGGAAAATAACTCAAGAAACAAGAGAACTAGTCATCATTCAAAGTGTGCACACCTCTGCCGAACGCCATTGTCGATAAAAAAAATGGATGAAAATTAGTAGCTACGATGCAGGGGGTAACCGTGAGACATTCATGGATCGGTCCCAATATCTAACCAATACTTCTTCACCCTAAAATGTCATTGAGAATATTTGGAGATAAACATAAGTGAATACACAAATGAAAGAAAACAAGAACCATAAGTTCAACGGTGTGCCCACCATCCGTGGTAACAAGAAGATTGTTTACATGAATGTTCCGATATCAATCCAACATTCCAACATAAGAGGGCTGATATTTAGTATTACTGGCTTTGGTAGTTGGGGAAGGAAAAGGTAGACGAGGATAATTCACCCGAAGGTCTCGATCCAGTTTCATATCAATCCAACTTGATACGATGAGAAATTTTGATATTCAACTTGTAAAGGAACAACCAAAAAACAATCAGACTGGGTGAAAAGTGTCTTAAAGAGATGTGTGGACGCATCTAGAGATTAAAATCATCTCTCAGCTGGAAAAAAAAAAACGGATCCGTCCTCAAATTTGACCAATTATTTTCTATTTTCATTGCCTACACTTCTAGGAGAGGTCATTGAAATTCATTAAGAACTCTGGGAGATATTGTGTGAATAGTCTGACGGATACGTAGACCTCTTCCATTTCCTTTGGGAAAGGTAATAAAATGGCGACTGAGAGAAAGCAAAAAAACGAAACGAAGAAAGAATTAAAGAAAAAGCAGCAGTAGTAAAAGAAGGAATGAGTGGTGACAGACGTTGTAATAGTGATTAATAAATGTTTGTAGACTTAGCTGGAAGCAAAAAAGAAAAGCCATTATTATAGGTAATGCATTAATTACATCAGCGTTTCCCAGGAATTATTGTTTCCAGATTTTCTTATCTTTGATTGGACGTCTAATTGCATTTTAAATGGTGTAATCTCATCCAGTATATCGGGTTCTTTGGGGGGAGGGAAAAAGCCAATGCTCAGTTGATAATAAGGTTGGTTTTATCTTTTGATATGAATGTTATTGATCATCATCCTCATCACGGGTTGATAACACTATAAATCAGGCCTTGTGCCCAACCTGACTGATTCAAATCAATTTACTTCCTGGCTTGAGTTCCGAAACACTTCGCAGAGGCTTTAATCACAAGGTTAATAGATTCAGCAACGTTACTTGATCAAAGAGGGTCAGAGATAGCGTGGGAAGACAAACGACTGAGTATGCGTCACAAATCACATCCAACTAAGTATTATGTTGATAATATGGTTATCTAACTTCTAGCAGGGATACCAAGCGTTGCTCGGGGGTAAAATATCTCAACATATAACCAGACAAGAAAATGTGTTCTATGATATAATTTTCGCACACAACACAACCAATGAAAAAGCGATTATTTACACTACGTACACGCAAAAAGGTAGCTGTAACGGAAGAGATATTATAATGCACAAAAAAGAACAAAGGACGTCGTTGCTTAGTTTGACGGAACTTCTGGATCCATTACGTGAGTGTTTCTCCCATTGGTTGTCAGGATCCAACTCCTAGAACAACCAATATAGATGTGCCCAGGGGGAAAGCATGGAAAAGTCAGATAAAAGCCGGTGATCTTGAGAGATTGTCCTTGTGCCTAGTTACAATTTCCAGAAATGACCCCGGATGAAAATCTCTGGTGCACGCAGAGATAACTTAATAACTGGCCATCGTATAAAGTTGATATTCACCATATATATTAGTCAGTACACCAGGTATTGCAGGGTCGAGTCGAAATTTTTCTTAAGTGGTCATCGAGAAATTTAATGCATTGCGATTTCTCGACTGGCCATTGTACGGAGTTGACATTCGCTAGATTTACAATGTTGAAGACAGTTTTTTTTATTAGTGGTTCTCGAGAAATCAAATAAAAATGAATAAAAATCCACAGATTATAGATCTTTGATCTAAATTTAGATAAAATGTATAAATTGGCAACATTAATAGAAGTAACCGGAATAATTCTAAGCTGTAGTCTCGTACGACGGACGAAAAATCATTTTCCATAACAATTATTGCAGGCTGCTCTACACACCATAAAGTCCGGTCCCTTTCAAACATTCATCTTTGGAACAGGCGCCGACCTTGTAATAATAGTCAGTACCTTTATGCTGATTACAGCCGTCCCTGTCCGGACTTGTAAGTGACAAGCACCCCAAGTGGCGTCACTCACTACACCATACTAGTTGTAGTAAGTTCAGTTGATAGTAAGGTCAGTTCTGTTCTGGAAAAAATATCGTAAATAGACCGTATGCTTATCTTGTCAGAGTCAAAAAAAAATAAGTGGTATAATGTCTTGACTGTGTGAGAAAGACAACAATCACTTGAAAAGCACCATTATTTATTCCATATCTATAAAATGCAATGTGTATCCATCTATATATATTCTACTTACATAATGAATGGAGAATTTTATATCTCTATGTCCATATCAATAGAATTTGACGGTAACGAGTTGGCAGATAGAAATATCCATCCAAAACAATGATCTCCTCAGGTAAAACAAGTTCAACAGTTCTTTTCTAAAAGATATAATCTAGTAGGAATCCAAACCCGTACGTGATTTTTTTTCACGGGTTTAACTTATGTATATACTTTGTGTGTAACACTTTTCAATGAGTTCACTGATACTATATTCTGATCCGTAATTACTCGCTTCCCCGCAAGAGCAAGATCTGGGGTTCTGTACAGAGGAAATCTAAAACGATTGCTCAAGTCCCTGCAACTAGTGTTGCAAAAGCGTCAGGGCAAGACCGACCTTTGCCTTTTAGTGCAATGAGAAGATGCTGCCTTGGGGTTTACTGATCCCCCGAGACTGAGTCGAGTTATGTTTTGAGACCACAGGACGAATCTTAGCAATATCGAGCCTCAATGGGCCATCATCGGTGACTGTATTGCACCAGCGCAAAGCTACCGAAGAATGTACTTCTGCAAGCAGAAACTACACTCTAGACAGAATTTCTTGGGAGTGGCGTAGAAGTGCCGATCCACATGTGAATAATCCTATCAATTTTGATGGGTATTATGCTGAATGATCTCCGATCTGTCTTCACGGAAAATGGAAATCTGTTCTATGGCTCATGCCTAGGCGAAGCATATGGAAATTCTGGGATCCCAAGACGTCAGAATTCCCCCCTCGGGCTCGCTGACGTAGTCCAATGGAGAGCAGAGAACGATATTTCCGGTAAAAATTTGGCTGCAGGAGCTGCCAGAAGGATGTCAAGTTTGGTTTCAAATCACCTTAAGGGGGGGGGGGCTCCATTCCCTAATTTTGTAATCAGAGTTGTCTTTCTCCTAGACTGTTTGCTTTCCCAAGGCTTGAGATTCCAATCTGCTCGGCTATTTTACCCATAGCAGGGTGGGGGTGGATTCTTGCTTCTACCAAGGACATGGATGAAGAATTTCAATATTTCTTTCGAATACAATTGAAGTTATTGTCTCAGATTATGGTTTTATTCCATGTATATTTTTGGACCATTGTTTTGATCATCGTTAGTTTTGATATTTATCTCTTCCAGCGAAGTTTGAGAGGTATATGTATTCGGTCGAGTCTTTCCGTCTGTCCACACGATATCTCTAAAAGTTCTCAATGGATTTCAATTAAATTTTATCTAAGGCTTGGCAATGGGGCAAAGAAGATTTGATAACATTTTTTGTTGGATCTAAGATTTATTTTGATTGGGAGATATTTTCAGTTTCTTAGAGATGCCCTCACCTCTCAATAAGAGGCTGGGTCCGTCGGTAGGTAGGTAAGTAGATAGGCATATTCCAATTTCGTTTCTCAGCTTTTTTAAAAGTCAGATTTACTTGAAACTTGATAGAAAAATGTTTCTTCATAAGATGCTTCTCATCTAAAAATATCTTCCTGTCAATAATGGTGTTTAAACTTTATTGTAAAAACTGATTTTCTCAGCTGTTTCAAGTTAGATTTACTTGATAGAGAAGTGTTCCTTGATGAGATGCTTCTCACCTGAAATTATTTCTTCATTCAGGTTCACGTGATTTGGCGATGATTACGTTTAAACTTCATAGTCGGTGCCTCATTGAACTTTTGGTTCTTGTTTTCATATATCCATGTATACGCTCATGACTGTCTGAACGATAGCTGCAAAAATTCTCAATGAATTTCAATGTAATTTCGTGCAAGGGTGGTTAATAGTCTACAGAAGAAATGATTAAATTATGGGGCGGTTCGATCCATAACTTATTTCCCTGGGAATAACGTTGGCAATAGTATGTGCTCTCTGAGTGCTTTTTAGTTCTTATATAATTGCAACGAGATTATTATTTAACTTATTTGCATTTTCTTGTTTTGTCATGTATGGTCGATATGATCGAAGAAACGTTGGTTAAATTGAAATACGTATTAATTATCTTGCTGATTCTTCACCATCAGACGACATTGATCGGAAGATTAGGATGAGTTAGGAGTAATCATCTCGTATCACATGGTAGCAGGATTATGTAACAAATTCACCAAAACACAAAAAAAAACACAATCTTGATATTTAGGATAGGTGACGTACGACGCAAAAACGTCACCGAGGATACACATGAGACAGAATCGTGCCTCATTAGCCATACAAGAATAAACTCTTTCTTCTCAATAATTCAGATCTTCAGATGATTGTGATGAAAGTAAAGAGAGAAGAGAACCAAAGATTTCAGAGGGGAAAGAGAATTACCAATTCAATGTTTATAAACTGAGAACTCACAAACGCAAGTTGACACGACACAGCACCATTGCATCACTCTTTCTTTCCCCCTCTCTCTTATTCACGTCATAAATTCAAAAGTCTGACGAATTCATGATGATAAAGTCAACCCAGGGAGTTGGGAGAAAATTCTATAAAAAGGAAATGACTTGATATCAAGCTTAATGGCCACCGAAAGTGGTTTTTAGACAAGTATTGAGATGTTCAAAAACATGTTACGTATTTCACTGCTATAAATCATGATAAGACCAGAATTAAATGGTGCTGTCTATGCACCTAATATGGTAGAGTCAAATTTAGCAAATAAACAGATAGCTTCTACAAAAAAACATGTCCATCGCAGTCTATAGGGATGGGGGTAATGTATTGAATTGGAAAGATGGGTTGCGTGATCTTGCGTAGTGAGTCAGCCATGAAGTTTCGTGTACCCACTGTAAGCAGTTAATCATAAAAAAAATAGTGCACCCAGTTGAACAAATACGTTATGATAATATAAGTTATACAGTACTTATAAGCTACAAAAATGAGGTCTTGTGGATTAAGAACTAAGTCTGTATATCTATAAAAAGTGATTTAAATTTTGAGAATTTTTCCCACTAAGAAATTATATTTACATTCCATCGTACACAATGTGGACCAGTCTTTGTTCAATATTACCATTAAGATGGTCCATATAAGGAACCCTGTCCCGAAATTAGAGACCACTTCTAGGTTTAAAAAGTAAGAGCTGGGGAGTGTTGAAGACTCCAAACGTTATATCAAATTGTATATTTATCTACAATTTATGTTTAAAAAGTTATATTAGACAGGGTAAATGATTCTTTCATTTCCAAAAGGCGAAACAGGAGAGAGTAAGATAGACAACTACTCGACCGCAGGATACTGAGAGGAATGGTACAGCATCTTTGAGAAAAGCAACAAGAGACCATTTAGGTGAAGATAATCCAAGTAAAAGACTTCTAACTACCACAGTATTCACTACAGTAGTAGAAGAGGAATTGGTTCAAAGGATATCCAAGAATGTTGTCTTTAGACTACCGATGAATATGTTAAGATTATATGACTTTGCAGTTTTGAAAGGAAGAAGAATAAACAGTACGTTAGAAGAGTATGAGAACACTGGTGTACTGCTTCTCTGACAGGAAATCCAACAGTATCAGTCAAAGAAGTACAGAAGATGAATCGCGCTAGAGTGACAAAAGTGAATAGGCATACTGTAGGGCACCACTTCAACAGGTTTGATGCCGCTTTGGCTGAATGGCAATTGCTTGATAAACCAGATAGAATCTACAACATAGATAAAAAAAGAGATCGTCTTACCCTTCATCACCAACACACACGTTTAAATCCATGTTTAGCTAAAACTATCAAGATGGTCGCAAATGTATCCTTTGTCTGCTGTGCAAACGCCATCGGAAATACAACTTCATCGATTATCATTTTCAAAGGGATGGTGAAACTACAGCATTGACATAATAAAATACGAGCCGGATCTGTGGTTGAAGTTACTGCAAAAAGTTCTATGACATCAGAAGTCTTCATTAAATGGTCATAACACAGCAAATATAAAATTAATGTCCACCATGCTTGTTGATTATTGATGGTACCAAGTGTCACATTACATTGCATACCATAGATGAAGCAGGGGAAATTAAACATCGTGATGTAACTTTCAACAAGTAACGCAACACATGAATTACAACCTATGGATAAGTCATGTTTCTCAAGTTTCTAGCATGCTTGGGACGAAGTTGCTATGATCTACTGGGAGAACAACCCTACAAGAAGTGTGGAGAAATATGTTCGGGAATCTTCTGATTAGTATGGACTAGAGCAATGACAATTAGCAACATTGTATCTGCCTTTCGTGCTACTGGTGTGTATCCATTTAACAGGGACATTCTACCTAATGTTGCATTTGCTCCAAGCAAGTTAACCGAAATGGATCTAGAATCCCGACCCAGCATAAGTAATGACAATAACATAATTCAAATCATGTCATCTTCAAGAGCAGCTGCACCTAAGGTTACAAATCAGAAGCAAGCTACGAAGTACTAGGGTGGGGCGTTGACTACTAATCTGCTGAAGGCCGCCTCTGGAGAGAAACTTGTTAATATAAACTTATGTAGTTTCATTGTTCTAGAGAAGGACTTTGATACCAATAACATCAAGTAATATGATTGACAGTCGGTTCAATGGTTCAACTTGTAGGTTAAAGTATCATTGTTCTGAATATCTCATTAAAAATCCTTTAATAGCATATAATAATCATGTTAAGAGCTGATCCATATTGAACGGTACCTGGTCTATATAACCCACTATGTTGTTTCTGCATTAAAAATGACCCTTTTTTTTAAAAAACTGATTTTCTTTTTGAAGGACAGGCCCGAAAGAGAAAAGTTTTTTTCTCAGTTCATATAATGACGTAATGAAATTGGCTGTTGCTTTGAAACTTTGAATAACATCGAACTAACAATACGCAATAGTTCTAAGACGGTCAATATTTAGGTTCAAGATGCTACAAAACGATGTCTGGACTTGGTTCATCGCCTCTTCTATCAGTCAGTCTTTATAGTAAGGTTTGACCCCGCAAGAGGAAAGAAGCTTTAAAGAGCAAATAACCCATCAGGATTGAAAAGAAAAAAAGAAGACGTAGAATTTTTTGACGAAGACTTGAAAATTAGCCTTTCCGTTACGCTGCTCGGGTTTATACTAATGGTGATTTCATTATTGATAAATAGTATCAAATTAAACTTCACTGGCTTTTTAAAAATCTCCTTTTCGTGAATATGTTATTTTCCGAATTCGAAAGCCTAATTACTTTCTCAACACGAAAACACATAATTACTTTCCGAACACCCTATTATTTAAATCATGTCTATAGTAAGCTGACGAGACCCGACTGCCTGTCGATCCGAGACGAGAATTAGTCACATTATACATCGATTCTACGAGAGAAATCCCTCATGCGGCTCTAGGTAAGAATCTTGATGAGAAATGGGGACGTTATGTCCGTGGCTGTCCGGGAAAGAAATTGTCCAGACGTACTTATTGGTGATTTTCAATTGACTGTAAATGAAAATTTCCGGAGAAGCTAAAATTCGGAATCAACCTCCTACTGTTAATGATATTAGCTTCGCATTTTTGCTATGGAAGGTGGAATTGACAACATTTCTCCGAAATCCATTATTCGACATAATTGAGTTGGAAGGTTACCTTTACTTGGGTTTGCTTTGTAATGAGGTCGTTAGTTGGAACTGAGGAATTGGATAATGGTCTACAGTTATTGAGTTTGTTCAGTCAAGTTTGCTACAAGGCAATGATTTTATACTTTTATTGTCTCTGGTGGACAAAAAAGCCACCGGGGAGAATCCATTCACAATGGGTGTCTGTCACCATTGTTGTGTCATGTTACTCAATTTGATAACTTTGCTACTCCTTAATATATCTGAATGAAATATTGTATGTAAGCTTGCAGAGATATTCTAACTAGGGGTGCCGAGTTATGACTTGTCAGATTGTTTATTTACATTTTGTAAGCAAAGACTCACTTTTTTTTGTTTTCAATTGTGGAAATTTATCGAATCTTGATCAAGTTGACTGAAACTTAGCTACAATGTTCACAAAACCCCTGGAATCGAGAAATGGAGAGTCACGGTTGGTCAAATGATTAATGTAAATGACACAATAAGGACATGCAAAAAATACTGGACTTCTTTAACTGCTTTACCGATTAGAATGGAAATTCTTATACAGGTGCTTGGGTACCTAATTACTGAAAATATATAACGTTTTAAGAAGTTTATGGTTTGAATAAAAAAAAAGGGTATCTCAGACTTAACGGTCCTGTAAGCATCTATTGCCCCCCCCTCTTTCACAGGATTTCTACCGTTTTCATGATGATATTTCGTTATGTAAACCATTCAGATATTACAGTACCTGAAATTGAAATAGGCTTAGTCGAGATAACTCAGTGTCTGGGCAACATTAAAGACGTTAGTTCAGCAGATCTTCAACACATAAACTGTGGAAGGTAGATAGTTATCCATTACAACATAAAAGCACTTGTCAATTGCAGGATAATCCATTGCAAGTTGTCTCATCTAAGATAAGAGCCCTGACTCATGGATGGATCTGAGTTGCCATCAATCACAATAAAACGGAAATTTTATCAAGTTAGGTAACCATAGAATAACAATGACGGAAATTCACTTTCATGAAGATAACACTGTGGTGACATCGACCCAAAATGTGTGTCTCATGTCTGTGCGTGTTTCGGATGAAGCTAAATTTAGTAAATAGGAGGGGTGCCTCGCTGTTGAGCGATGGTTAACAAGTGATCATCATCATCATCGTCATCAGTCTTTTAGTGTCCTTCGTTAGACACAGACCTTCTTCAATGTTCGTTTGATCTCTCTATCATTGGCGTAGCGGGGCCAATACTTTTCTGAACTTGTCTAGTTCATGACTTCATCTTATTTTACGTTGGCCACTGGTTCGCATATCATCTATGGGGGTCCACGTTGTGGGTCGTGATATCCAGTTGTTGTCTGACATTCTTGCAACATGACCAGTCCATTGCCATTCGAAATCTATCTGATTTGATATATCTGTTTCCTGTTTTTCTCTCTAATATACTGTGCTCTCTTATGATATCTTCAGGTGATGTTGAGCATGGTTCTCTCTTGTGTACGTTGCATGATTCTCAGTGTGAAGGTCAATCTTCGAGTTAGGTTCCATGTTTCAGCTCCATCGTTGACTATTTGGAGGATTTATTTGTTGTATACTCTTCTTTTTAGGATTCGTGGAATTTTCTTGTTCTTGAAGGTTGAGTTTGTTCTACTGAAAGCTTGTCAAGTGATCCTTCTTTTGGGGATTTCATGGAGATCCGTTGTCCGAAGAAGATGCAGTCGTCTATTTTGTTCAACTCTGCATTTTCGATTTTGATTGTTGTGTCTTTGTTCTTAACATGTTTGTATTAAAGGACAATTGTTTTACTGAAGTCCATGTGGAGACCAATCTTTCCCTATATTAATTCAGTTCGTACAGCATTATTTGGAGATCATAAAGGTTCCGAGCAAGCTGACTATTAACTGTGCAGATATAAGCGTTCCCATTGCCCCTCACTCATGGCCTTAGACCAGACTGTACTGTGTAAATATCTGGAGTCTTTGTGTGTCTAAAAGCTGTGTATTTTTCATCAGCGCTAGTGATCGTTGTCTGAGCCTAGAAAAAGATCAAGACGTCCCCAAATTTCAATACCGGCAATATACAATCTTTCTGGAACCATTCTTCATATCTTACCTTATGCCATACTAGGATAAACATGAAATATCAATTATCTGCTGAGGAGTTCAAATTATTTCGAAGGCAGTGTGTCCTGGGAACCGTAGATTGTGTTTGCAAAACAGTGATGTGAGCTCGAAGAGGCTCATTTTTAAGCCGCCTTTTCTTTCTTTCTTTCTTTCTTTTTTCCTCTTCTTCTTCTTCTTCTTCTTCTTCTTCTTCCTTTTCTTCTTCTTCGTATCTACCTGTTTAACGGGGAGGTGGATATTGTTGGCAGATGGAAGAGATTAGACTAAAACTGAAAGCGTGAAAATGCCGGGTAACCTTGCAAATGAATGAATGAAACGTGGCCAATTCATTTACATAAACATTGAGACGAAAGCCAGAAAAGTGATTAACAGCCTTAACTGATATTTGTGTTCGATCACCTCAACCAGACGAAATCAATCGAAAAGAATGATAAGGAGAGAATTGGAAGAATATCTGATCGACCTTTTCCACTGGAAACTCCAAATCCCAGGACTATCCTCTTGATATCGAAATATTTAATTCAATTACTAATGCATATTATTGGAGTCACGAGCATTGATTGATTCATTTGATTATACTTTCTATATATATAAGAGAGAGATGTCAAATCGTCTGTTTGTCTGTCATTCTATAGAAACTACCTAAACTTGGGCGCAGCACAATTGAATTCGGCATGTATTCGTAACGGACCTATGGGTACATTTTACAGCAAAAGGTTTAAGAATTTAAAAATGGGTTTAGAGGGGCGGTTATTTACAGTGTGAATATTATACTAAAACGGACCCTTACGTTCCGTTATATATTCTTATATACATATACTATATACACATCTTATTTTATATGTCTGTGTATTGTTCTTTGAGGCGTCAAAAGTGAATAAACACTAACATATTTAACCCGGCGTAGACCGGTATTTCAGCCGGTATTTATATTGAAGCTTTCAAACCAGTAAAAAAGTTTTCATCCACTTTTGACTCTTTAAGGGAGAAGAAAAGTCTCCTTTCACTTTCGGTCTCGTAAAGGGAGAAAAAAGGTTTCCCTTACATTTTTCACGCCTTAAAGGGGGAGAGGGTTCCTCCACTTTTGACCTGATAGAGGAAAAATTATCTTCACTTTTGACCCCTTGGGGTAGGAATAAAAGTCTCCCTCTACTTATGATCCTTTAAAGGTAAAGAAGAACGTTTCCCTTCACTTTTGATACCCTGAAGGGGAAAAGTTCCTCTCCCTTTTTGACCCTTCGAAGAATTATATATAAATATATAAAGTAAGAATATATGTATAACGAACGGAAGATAAGGGTCCAGTTCAGCATTAAAGTTACATTGGAGATAAAATCCACCAAAAACTTTCATTTTTTTCTTGTTCACAGAACATCTTGCTTTAAAGCTTTCTCTTAGGTCCATATAGTATGCAAATTTCATTTGGCTATTTTTCTTATTTTCATAGATACAAATTTGGAACCTCTCACTTATACATCCACACACAGACACACATAGATATATTTTTCTCCGATATCATAAAGTATAAAGTGATATCAGTATATAAAGCAAGGCTATCCATGGTATGGGGAGGTATAGGAGACTGGCATATATACGAAAGAAGAGCAGGGAGCTTTCTACTTCTATAATGTCTTACAGCGAAACAAAGCGAAAACCAAACCTTCAAAAACGGGGGATGCCTGTTAGATTAAGGGCAAAAAGCAAAATGGCGTTCAGCATTTGTTTTATAGTGGAAGTTTCAATAAATATATTCCCAGTGAACATGATCAATCAATTCTCTATTGAACCTAGAGAGCACTCAGAAAGAGCGTACCTCTGTCAACACCATTTTCAAGGGGTGTAATTCGGTATGGATCCACTCAAAAATTCAATCAGTTCTCCCGTAGCCTATTGTCCATCCTTCCACAAAATTTAATCGAAATTCATTGAGAACTTATCGAGTATCATACGGACCGATAGGAATTATTACTTATATGTAGGGGATGTAACTTGGCATGGTAATGTAAGATAAAATATCAGGTCGCTTATGAGTATAATAGAGTATGACAGCCGATGACGAAGTCCCAGTTTCTGTTGCATGCATCAGCTTAGTGATCCTTGCAAGTCTCAAGACTAGTCAAAAGCTGGACTTTTTACCAAAAATTTTGATGCCTAATCCCTAGGCAGGATACAAATCCACTGAAGGGATACCTCCACCCAAATTACACAATGTAGAGTGTACTCAGTTAGCTGTTGCATGAATAGGGAAATTTGTCCTAATGAAGAGTTTTCCACAATCTTCATTCAAACGGGAATCGAACCTAGAATCTTCTGCATGTTACATAGATGTGATAACCATTATCTTATCTGAGCGATCATCATGCATGGATCCGCCCCAAATTGGAGGGATAGAACCCTTTACCATCTTTGATAGCTGCAGTTGTTAAATGATTCAAGTCAATCGAATATTTGTTTGCTGAAAAATGAGGTATTTGATGTAATTTCTCCTCTTGGATTCGAAATCACTTTTTTTTTGGTTCACTTTTTTCGGAGACGATTTTCTACTTCATCACTCGATAGAAACCCATTGGGAAATTTTGGAGATATCATGTGGACAGACAGTAGCTTATATGAATAGATGTATGAAAATAAAACAGAAAAGTATATTTCAATCAAAAAATACCTGGATCCCCCTCAAATTTAACCGTTTCTTCCTTACTCCATTGCCCACCCTTTCATTGAAATCCATTCAGTACCATTCAGTACCTTCGGAGATATCGTGTGGACGGAACGATCAGGAGACGCAACCAAATGCATATATATCTGCAACTTCATTTACAGAGGTAGAAGTCATGTTTATTGTATTATGGCTTTGTGAATGACGTGCAGGAACATTCTACTTAATATTTTTTCTTTCCGGTAAAGAATTAAAAAAAAATAAAGTTGATATCACAAGCATTTGAAACCTTTTAAGAGGTCGCCAGTGACACGAACATTTAGTGGCCACTCGAGACATCAACAAGTAGGTGAAAGCCTGGACAGTTTTCTGTCTGAAAGCAGACGACATGGGCATTTTCCCAGTTAATGGAGAAAATAAAATCCGACAAGTAAAGTAATTGTTGAAGTTATCTTATCAGACATGTGGCCATCCGTCAGTCACAATTAGAAATAAAATGAATTGTCAAGAGGATAACTATTGAATGCTAAGGGTGTGTAAACTCACCCACTTTTTAAAAATCTATTTGCAAATGCTCAAACATCCACGTTCATTTTGGTCACATCAAATTGCATTAATTTTCTTTGCTTCGGAGCCCTTTATTTCAAAATACATAACTCCAACGTTAGGAATGCGTAGATGCCATAATAAGGAAGAGAGAGAACTAACAAGAATTCTCAGCCACGCAGAAATAATTGGTTGATATATGATTAAAATCTAAGAAATCCATGTGTTTGTGTGTGTGCATGCACTGCAATTTCTCGACAACTGGCCATTGTGTAAAATTAACATTCGCCGAATATATTAGTCAGCATAAAAGACAGTGGCGTTTCAATTTAAAGCAATTCTCAAATGATCTCCCTTGACTCTCGCTCTTTAGAATCAAGTAAGTACCATAATACATATGTTTATTGGTTAAAGACTATGGTCATTCCGAGTAGCACCATGCCATTAATGCGTTGTTGGGTTAGGCTTGAACTCTTCTTAAATTATTCCTTGAAAAGTGTATTAGGAGATTTTTCAACAAATATTTCATGCATTTTTATTTGTACGTTTATAATAACTGTCAGTGAAGAAACGAGTGACGAACCAGCATTTATGAGTGCCGAATTTAAGAGAAGTAGAAATTGCTTCAAATATCTCATTTCTCATCAAACAAATATTTGATTGACTCGAGTCATGCAACAAACAGGGCTGGATCCCCCTTGGTGTGTGCATAGTCTGAATGTCTACATACGTGACAATTTGCATCAGTATTCCTCACTAGACACCTTCTAAAAATGATTTTTTTTTTGAGGGGGGGTGCTTTTTTTACCATTTTGAACCCTCATTATGGTGGGTTTTATAAACAATAACAAGTAGATTCAGGAGAATTCAGATGTCATTTCCACTGGAAAACATCTGAAATAGAGTATAAAAAACATCGAAATTCTGGAAAATCTAGGTGTTTTTACTCTATTTTAGATGTCTTCAAGTGGAAATAATATCTAAATTTTCCTGAATCTAGATATTTCTAGATGTTTTTTGAAACTCCATTATAGACATTTTCAATACGAAAACGCTAGTCATGAATAGAATTCATTCTGATCGCATTCAGTCTTCGATGACTTCTTCCAATTTTGACGCTACGGTTGTTCAATTATTGACTGCGATGGCAAGTTTATTTTTCGATTTGAAGTCTGAACAAAACCGAACTCATTGTCTTGCGTGGTTGCTTGTTTTGATTGCCGATTAGCCAATAAATAAATTGTTTAAATATTCAAATCTGTCTTTGATAATAAATGACGTTTTATAGAATTTCGAGTTTGAGTTCATATTGAATTTTATCGATTAATACCCCTTCCAACGAAATTGAAGTGGTATAAGTACTTGGTCGTGTCTGTCTTCTTGTCTGTCCACACAATATCTAAGAAAGCACTAAATAAATTTCAGTGAAAATTTTGTGCAAGTGTGGGAAATGAGTTTCGGGAAGTTCGATTAAATTTTATGGTGGATCCAGGGGAGTCTTTCTTGATTGAGAGATATTTTTTCATATTTTTTTTTCATATCTTTACATATCCATCCATACGTGTCTGCACAAAAAGTATTCATTCATTGTTTTTTTTTTTCATTCACTGCTCTTTTTATTCATATTCATTCATTTATATTTTTTCATACGTCCGTGCATTCATTCATATTTGTCCACACAAAAGGATTCTCAGTGAATTTCAAAGTCATTTTTTCCAAGGGAAAGGAAGACCACGGGACAATAAAAACTCAGTTAAATTTTGGAGCGGATCCAGGTGTTTTTTTTACAGCTAATTCCTTGCATCGTAGCTATATATGATCTGATTTATCGTCAGATTTTAGTGACGATAGGATTGGCTGGGGTCTGAGCCCTCTGAATGTTTTTTAGTTCTTCTTTCCCTCGTCCAGAAAACAGAACTCATTATCTTATGTAGTCATATTTTTTTTTTGCGGAAAGATTTACCCATAAATTCGTTTGATGAATCCAAAAATTTAATTCTTTAAAAATTGAAAACTGCATTTAATAACAAAAGACTTCCCGGAGAATTTCTGGTTTGAGTCGATATGAATGAAATTTCATTAATTCATAGCATTTTTTATGTGCGCGTGTGTGAGTGTTGGGATGGGGGTCTGAGAATGACAAATAGATAATTTCGAGTTTTGTAGAAATGTGCTGTTAAAGTGTTTTTCCATCTAAAATAAATGAGAAGAAAATTGCATTCATCAGGAACAAAACAGGATTATTGTTTGTCCGTCTGTCTCTGTCTTTTGATCGCTCTTTTTCTTCCCTCTCTCTATTGATCTCTCCTTCTCTCTCTCTCTCTCTCTCTCTGTTGATCTCTCTTTATTACCCCTTTCTCTCAGTCTCTTATTCCCTCTTTCTCTTTCACCACCCCTTCTCTCAGTCTGTTGATCACTCTTTATCTCTGTCTATCTACATATTTTTCGCAATTTATTCAGATATGACTGCATCTATTTCTCTCTCTCTCTCTCTCTCTCTCTCTCTCTCTCTCTCTATATATATATATATATATATATATATATATATATATATATATATATATGATGCTAAATTTGTTTTCTACGGAAACCTTTTAAACACAGAAAGGTACAAACATGCTACTGAAGATGGCAACCCACCCCGAAACATGTATAGCATACTAATTCATTCATTAACAAATAAAAGTCTCCATATACTTCTACTCCTGAGTTTGTCACATTCCCTATTGATCATTTATATGTATAAGTACACACACATATATATATATATATATATATATATATATATATATGTATATTAGTTCATTCATATGTTTCGTTCTGTATGTATTTATCTTTCTAAGTCAGTTGATCTCTCTATCTCATATATATGTAGAGATGGTAATGTCTAGCAAGCTAGTTTTGCACATTATTATCACTGTACAAACCCGTGACTTAGAGTCAGATTAAGTTTAATTTCGGACACCCGCCATAGAGCAATGTTTAGCAACCTAGTTTTGCAGATCACCACCACTGTTGTGAGTTCGATCCGCACTTTTGTCACATTCCCTATAGCTCAAAACTTGTGAACTTGTGGCTAAGCTAAGCTAAGCTAAGCTAAGTTTAGTATGAGGTTGTTTGGAAAATGATGACGTTTTTTTCGTTGTCAATGGTTTTCTGTTGAATTCATTTGAAAATCACTTATCGGGCCTTTTCTCTCCACCAATTTGCCTTTGATGATCTGATAGCGTCACAATGCCAGTATCTGTGACATCTTTAGGTATTCATTCTCACCTGCAGATGAACGTCCTTAATTAAAGAAAATGGGGCTGATGCAGGAATTCATTCGATTCACGTTGTCTCATTCTAAATGATACATTCACCGAGTAATGATGGGAGATCATTTCAAATAAGGGTTTCAGTATAATATAACGCAATTTATATTCATTCTGTCGGTTCATATATCAATTTCTTAATAACGCACACATACACTCACACACGTATATATATATATATATTAATGTGTCATCCACAGACAACTGCTCCGTTGTATTACAACTCTTCAGTGGCTATAGACTATCCATTATCCCGTCCAGTACCACGAGCGAGGCAGGATCGAAACCTTAGCTTCAGACCCGGAGGCTGGTATCCTCCCTCTACTCCACGGAACTGAACGGTCAGTGAGGTTGAATTTAAGCGACTTTTTTATTATATCATATATATATATATATATATATATATATATATATATATATATATATATATATATATATATATATATATATATATATATATATATATATATATATATATATATATATATATATATATATATATATATATATATATATATATATATATATGCATGCATGCATGCACAATATACAATAGCGATGTTGCAGAACAGGATTAAAAGTTGGTATCCTGGATCGGCAATTATTTTCCGGACAATCTGATAAACAGAAAGAGAGTGTATTTTTGCATTAACGCATCAGGTCGCCATATTGATATAAGCATTTTTACAGGCAATTTAAATGACTAAAGGTGGCTAGATTTATACCGTTGTTCTGATAACGTTAACCTCGATCTAAAAATACTGTTTTTCGTCCATCTTTCGATTAAAATGCATATACATCAATTCATTGTTTTTTTAAAGTTTCATTTTATTGTAAAATATGATATCAGATGAATATGGTGTGGCCTCAGATGGTTAAAGATCTGCATATTATTGAAAATTGAAAAATCATTGTAAGAACCCGTATTTTGAAAAATAACAACAAAAAAAGTAACCGCGTATTGGAATGTTTCTTTCAAATTAAATGAGTTGAAAAAAATTGTTGGTCACTTTTAAAATTCAGTATTAACGTTGATAGAGAGGAAATGAAATCTACGCAGTTACCTGGCAATCAAATATACCAAATAGTTTCGATTTTGAAATCTAGCCCCGTTCAGCCATTAAAAATTGCCAAAATCAAAATGGCGACATGATGCAAAGATAGTAGGTGAAGGGTATAATTGAGCCTATTCAGCTAAAATTGCAAAAACTTTCCTCCTTGCAGACTTTCGTACAACCACTAACCAGATCCGAAGCCAATGAAAGAAAAACATTAGATATATAAATCACCGATCTTTAAAAGAGGACAAGTTGTTAGTATTTGATTGGAGTTCGTAAGAAATGTGAAACCGGAAGTAGCTTGTTTAAAAACGAGAGTAACTCATAATGTAAAGAAGACAAATACAGGGTCATAAGAAGTGGTGTCTCTAGAGTTAATGTCACCCAGTGTGGTAACTCATGGTGTCGCCCCTATGAATCTCCACGAGTACCCAACCATACAGAATCTTTAGAAATTTTTTTTTTGTATAATGTTATCCGTAAATCACAATAACTGTGTACATTGATTAATGTTCTGCCAATAGCAGTGGCATAAACAACTAGAAAAAAATTAAATGACACTTTTTAGTTACATTTGGGTCGTATGTAAGATATTGTACGTGCATTCATATAGTAGCATGTTTTCAGAGTGAAATTTCCATAAGAACCAATTCAATTCCATGTAAAAAAAAAAAACAAGCTTCAAGATCAAGAAAGCACTCAGAGAGCGCATACATCTGGCAACACCATTGTTAGGGGAAGTGATTATCCATGGATCCGCCCCAAATATCAATGACTAGCTGCATGTCATATTGTCTACCCTTCCACAAAATATCATTGAAATTCATTGACAACTTTGGGAGATATTGGGTGGATGATCATGCGCGTATACATGAATGTATTGAAAAACAAAACGGAAAAACATATTTCAATCAATAATGATTCCTGGATCCACCCTATAACTTCACCACCCCTTTCTTACCCTGTTGCACTGGCCACCCTTGCACAAAATTTAACAGAAATCCATTCAGTGCTTTCGGATATATCCTGTGAACAGACTTACAGACGCGGCCAAAAACCTAACTCTTTTCAACTTCGTGGACGTATCCAGATGATATCCATTTTAAACGTTAAAATAATTGTTATACTTGGAAGTTATTCATCAATCTTATCGAATAATGTGCGATATACGTATAGTTTTAACTTGCTCTATGTGATATTTCTTAGATTACATGAATACTAACAACAAAAGTATTTTGTAAAATCTTTCTGTGTAGAATTACAACATTATTACTAACTCAGTAGAAGCTTTTTGATTGTGTCAAACTCCAGTAGAAACCTCGAGTTGACTTCGTTTTTCTACCGTAATAAGAAAAACAACAACAAACCTCGCCAAATTTAGGGTAGTATAAATTGTAATAGTCCCCTATCGAGATTTGAAATCACGACAAACTGATTGGTAGTAATGCCCCTTACCGACTGAGCAAAATTGACAAGTTTCACATATCTATTCATGCTAAAACTACATTAGGACTTATTTCATTCTAATAGATGAATAAACGTATTTATAGAATTGACATTTCCATACCAGGATTTGGAATCATGACCAAGTTGATTGGTAGCCGGCTCTCTTACTGGTTGAGCTAAACTGACAAGTGTCACATATCAACTAAAATGCATCTTTCAGATACGCAAGGGCTTATTTCATTCCAATCAATACGTTTATACAAAAATATATTTTTTAATTTTTTTTATTGATCATATATACTGTACAAATGTTGCTGTGATCGTCTTCAGTCGAAATAGAAGTGGGAGTCGCGTTTGGCCTTGCAGCAGCGAAGCACGTTCTCTTTATTTCCCTTTCATTACGTATACCCCCATTCTCTAAAAAGTTCTAGACGGAGATTCACAAGTACCAATTACCACAATATTGTGGCTAAAATACAGAAGAAAAAAGAAAAATCAGCTTCTATAAAAACACCAGTAGTTACAACGAGTACGACAACATGTGCAGCTGAAAGACAGCACAATTCATTTCTTAAAATACAATTTAGGTGTCACTCGTGTGATGGTATTGCCCGGTGCAGCCGTGCACACCGTTAGTGATGCCAGTGGGCATAAGCACCGAGATGCGATATTCCAACTGATGAAGTAAAAAGTTTCGATCAAAACTTTTCGTGATTAGTGCAAAAAAGTTACGAGTAAAGTTTTCTTTGTACGTACTTTCATCCAATCAGATATTTGGAAGAGACGCCGAAGTTTACATGGCCCCAAGAAACGTCTATTCATTGAACTGGATGAATAAAAAGAGACTGAAAGAGGAAGCTGTAGAGGACGGGAAGGGTATGAGATAGAGTAGGTAGCCACAGCAGGAGAGCCACGTTCACTCAGGTGCCTTCAAGCACCTGTAAAATCGAACATTCAACCGATATTCCTCAATGGCGATTGTCCATTTTGTAAGACTTTGACTTAGAATTGCTGAATGCGAACCCGTGCGTTAGTTTAGAACATCGGTATTCAAAACTGTTCCGCAAAACCCTGGGGTTCTGCACGACCTTTCCAGGGGTTCTGTGACACGAAACAAAATTTTCGTTTCATACTTAATAATTCTTCATTACATAAACGATCCCTCCATGGCTTTTACTTTGGGGCTTGAACACATTCAGATAATTTTCTAAACAGGGCCAACATCCAATAATTACGTGTATACGTCAATTTTTTTTCTATAAGTGGAATGATTTTCCGACAATTTAATGATTGAGTTATCGTTGTGTGGATCCCATGATAATGATAGGAATCACTTATTTGAAAAATCTTTTGAATCCGATCTGATGACGTTGCCAGAGCGAAACGTATAATCTGGAATAAAACATATGCAAATCATTTCGTTTTTTTCCAAATTGTCAAATCATTAAATTACACATGCATATGAAAATGAATTGATGTAGGCGGTGAAATTGTATTTCGAAAAAGTTTCCCGAGTAGTTAAAGTTTGAAGACCACTGGTTTAGAAGAACATTTATTTAATCATTTGGAAACTAATATGGTGTTCTTGAAGACAGAATTAAACCCATTTCAGATGTAGCAGAAGTAAAATACTTGTGCCAACAAATATAAAGATCATTATCAGAAATGGCAAAAGCCTGCTGTCAAAATAATTTCTTTATTTCTTATGGAAAGAAATTATGAACAATTTAGTAGAGCAAAAGTCAGAATTTGTTTTATTAAAATGTCACCAAAGATTTTGATTGCATTCAGCGTTTGTTGATGCCAATACAAAATGCGTGTTATTCATGGAAATAAAAAAAACGAAGCCCTGCAAACCATTCCAATCATAGGATTCAATCTAACTGATTTAGTCTCGAACCAAAGGGATTTGAACCGATTAAATATCTACATTTAGTGGCTTTCCATAGAACATACGGCCAAATCGCGTTGGACTCATCGGTTGTCGTTAGTTCAATTAAGTTAAGTGATGTTGAGCCTAGTCATGACTAAGATGGGTGGAAATACTAGGTACCGTATACAGCAACAAGAATGTTCTGTGACTGTTTCAGCTTACAATCGTCCCTCAATCAACAACATCTTGCCAAGCTGGACCGGACTGATTGGTTCTCGGTTCGTTTTGGGCAAATGACATGCAAATGGGATTTGATTCAAGTAAGCGTAAAGCAATGGATCTGGGTAAAACCAATCAAAGACAAAACTATGAAATGAGAAACGATGATGGCTCTTTGCATACATTGGAAAAGACCAAAGTAGAACGAGACCCAGGAGTCCATGTAAACAATTGCCCGAAGTTTACAACACTTATCCAACAAAAGCTTAACACTTCTGATAGAATGCTTGGCTCTATATTGTGTACCTTTGAATACATAGATGAAAAAAACTTCCTGCTCCACTACAAGGCTAGTGGCTGCCCACATCTAGAGTTTACATCATGCTTCTGGTTGCCTGAATTTATGTAATAGACAGAGTCCAAAGAAGAACCACCAAAACTGTCTCCAAAATTGAAGACTTATACGCAGTGTGGATGTGTAAACTCAACCTAGAAACACTGGAATTTCACCCGAACCACGCTGCTCTGCTGGATATCTACTGAATTCAAAATAACATCCATACCATAGACCAAAACTGTCATGGCTCTTTGTGTTCAGACAAGCACATGTTTACTGCATCAATATCGACAAAAGCCCAAGGACATAGTCAAAAACAGCAAGTATAGACATCAACTGGGCCGAGAAAGATTTTTTTCTCTACTCGAATGACCAAACCATGGGATGTTCTCAGTGAAGAGACTATTTTCTTCGTATCAATCAATGCTTTCAAAAATAATTCATTGGAGGATGTAGGAGACTCTGAGTTTGAATATCAATTTTCATATTAGCACAAACCCAACTTGTCTGCCTGGCCGGGCTATACTGAACCGCATATGGTCTCATGGCGTTATACAGCTGTAACTAAAAACTGTTTAAAGACATTAAAAGTATTAATGCAATTAATGTACGCTTTTTTTGTATGTATCATCAGTTGTTAACCATGTAACTATATATATATATATAAGGGGTATACATGAAAAATGTACATAGATATTCTCGAACATAAGCGTCCTTGTGTATATATATATATATATATATATATATATATATATATATATATATATATATATATATAGGAAAAGAGATAGGTCAATTCTGCAATAAGGGTTGATTAGATTTAGGAAAATTGTAAAAAAAAGGCCGAATTTTTTAGTCACAGTTTTTAGGTTGAGTGGTTTTCTATTAAGGCTTAATAAAAAAAAAACTCACTATACCTAAAATCATAACTAAAAAGTTTGGCTTTCCTTTTTTACACTTTTTGTATATATATGTGTGTGTGTGTGTGTGTGAAATTTAAATATAGTACCATAACAAATTATATTTAAAAGATGAAAAACAGAAGAAAATTACATTAATTAGTTTATAGATATTGGGAAATAAGTGACTAAAGTGACATGAAAACATTTCTAATGTGTTTCGTGTTTAATGCTGTAAAGCTTTTTAGACTCTCTCTCTCTCTCTCTCTCTCTCTCTCTCTATCTCTCTACATAAAATTGAATATATATATATATATATATATATATATATAAGTGCGTACGTGTCAATAACACATATGCGCACAACACAAAACATACACACACTAGCATGCACGCAACATACAATGCATTGACGCACGCCATTGAACACCCAGAGCATACAACACACGCACATATACACCCGAGCACACAGCGCAAACATATACACACGTGCGTACACGCAACACATACATATATGCATAAGACGCACATACACATACACACGCCATACACAACATATACATGCATGCATAAGACAGCCGTGTCCATAAAACGTCACACCTTGGACAGAACACACACACAACCATTAGCGTGACATCCACACACTTCGTTATTTCTAAGGAACTTAATTATTTGTAAGTTTCTTTTTGTTTTGATCAGATATCAACAGAAGTGTAGAAGGAATTTCGGTCATTTGGTTCTGTGGAAATTCTTCAGATGTTTTTAATCAAGAGACACAGGCTTTAGGGAATTCAATGTAATCAAGACAGGACTTTCGATTTAAATTAGTCACATTACTTCTGCCCCCCACCGAAGAAAAGCTGATTTCTGATAACAAACGCCCCACAAAGTCAAGTGGTTCATATCTATCTATTCATCTGTGTACATAATCTATCTCTCCATTTCAGTCCGTACATCATCTATCTATCCATCCATCCATCTATCTGTCTGTCTGTCTATCCATCTCACCCAGTATATATCAATCTATCCATCTATGTGAGCCTGCTCATATCTACCAATATTTCAAGGTCCCCAGTCAATTATATGACACTCTGACATAAAGCCACCATTTACTGTTCACAAAAAATGGCCCCTGTGGGGCAATAGCCGCTTAATTCTTTACAAACTACCTCCTCTAGGGACCACACATTACAGCGTCCCCTTTACTTCTCAAAACAGCCTGCAAATCCCCTTTTCAAGGGTGCTTTGTCACGTTTTCCATGATCTTATCAATAGTCTGAAATCTCTTAAGGAGAGCCAAACCCGGACAGCGTGTTGATGCAATGTTTTGTCCAAATGCCGTGCACAAGATGTGAAGAATGACTCTCTCGGACATTGTGAATACGACACTCACACAGTTCACAAGCTCACTCACTAGGGGTCTCGCTACCGACTGAGAAACCCCATGAGGGAGCATCTGTTCACTAATACGCATTAGGGTTCCCTCTAATAGGTTGCCTAGTTGCATCAAGGGCACACAACTGTTTCTCGATCCTAAGATTCACGATTCACAGTCTTACTATTGTCACGTGATGTTATGGTTTCATGACTCACGCGAAAGTAATCTGCAGTACATTTTCCATTGTTGCTTTAGGCAGGCAATTATTTTCCCCCAACCCGACCAGACAAAATCTCCCATCTCGCTACCCTCGAAAACCTGTTTCAAAAAGGTATTTTTTTCCTTTCGTTTTGGCGATGTTACTTATGTAGAGCTGTCATTCTGAATGCGGGACGCACGACCAATAAGGGGCAATCTATATATATTGAGGGTGATCAGTTCAGAATTCGGGCATGAAGAGCAAAAAGCATCCCGTGGCTCAAAACTGAGTAGTGTTGATGCACAACTGATTAATTCCTAATAACTGAATACTGTTCCGAACAAAACGTCCATCAAGCTAAAACATCCAATCACGCCAGCACGTCCAATGCACAAAGGTTTAATGCTCATAAGGCCAATGCAAAAAGGGCCTATGCTCAAAGGGCCAATGCAAAAAGGGCCAATTTACGCATAGGATACATACGCATATATACACGAATATATAAACGTGCCTCACATCATCCCAACGAAGAATTCCATCGAATTGCGTCTAAGACATTTAAGCCACACAAGAAAAACAAAGCAGTATCAGAATGGCGGTTGCTCTCGGAAATACTTCGTGTTGAGCACGTGTACGTGTGCGTCTACGTGTGCATATACGTATGTATCATGTGTATATGTTGTGTGTATATAAGTATGAATTAGCCTTTTTACATTGGACCTCGTTGTATTGAATATTTTTGTATTGGACCTTTTGAGCATTTGACATCGTTGCATTGGACCCTATTGCATTAGATCTCATAATCACCAGTCCTTTTATAAATTGGACGTTCTCACCAGTAATAATCTCATCAAACAACAATTGAATTAAAAAAATTTGTCTGTGCGCATGCGCGCGTGTGTGTGTGTATGTGTGTGCGCGCACCGAGATAATTCGACAACTAGCCATTGTACGATGATGATATTTGCCATATATTTTTGTCAGCACACTAAGCATTGCAGTTTTGAGTTTGAAGTTGTTCGGGTCTGCAGTTCTCGGGGAATCTAATGAAATTAAATAAAAAACGCAATTTAAATCTTTTAAAATTATTGATTTAAATTTAGATATAAAATATCTGAATCGACAACATTGAAAAGTAACCAAAATGCTTCGAAGCCAAAAATTATTTTCCATAACTATTACATCACGCTGTTTCACACAACACAAGGTCCAACGTTTTTCAAACATTCGTATCCGGAACGAACACTGCCCTCGTTGTCATAATTCCACTTTTTCAACCACCAAGCCTTCACAAGATATATTGTTGATGATATATCTGGTAGAAGCAAATATTTTGAATTAACGAAACTCTCCGTTTTTTTCCGGCTGTTTGGTTTTGCAAGTAAAATGCGTTGATTACAGAAATACCGTTTTTTTCTCTCGTCTGCAGTTAAGTGATTTACGAGGATAAAAACAATTTCTTTCATTTTTCTTTTCTTGGAGTAACGAATCGAAAAGAAAAAAAAAGAAAGCAATTTTTCGTCGGCAATTTGTTCAAATTGTTTCTTTTGTCTAAGCAGAACCAAATAAGTTGATTGACGAGTGATTAATTATTTGATAGTTTTACATTTTGCCTCGTTTTCAAAGAGTAATTAACCCTCTCAACCCTCATCATTGCCAGCTTTTACCTTTTTATCCAATTTATTTATATAATGAACGATGTGTCTCTTTTTGTTTCTCTGTCCGCAAGAATATACGAGTGCTCAACGAACCATTTTTGAAAAGTTGATACTTTCTCTATTCCTTTGACCTGAAATTCTCATTTGTTTCTTATTCTCAACCGTGAACACTCTCCAGAATGATTCATAGAGTGGGAAATGAGCGTTTCAGGTCCAACTTAACGGAAATATCAAGTTTTAAAAAATGACTCGTTGGACAAATATGATCGGCACCCACTCACACATTGAAGAATCAAAGCAATATGACCAGTGACATGCAGTGGAGATGAGAGCTGCTTCCTCGTAAGAACTGCATGCTAGAGTCAGAGGTGTACAAGCCCGTCTCATGTACTTGATTTTGATTTGATGAGTGCCGAAATCATGGACAAGAAGATAGATTTGAGTGACTTTGATAAATGCCAAATTGTTCTCGTCAGAAAACTAGGTTAGAGCATTTCAGAAATAGCACAGCTGATGTGAGCAGCTATTGGAAGAGGTCCAATGGACATTGTTTGGCATAGGTATACTGACAGGCCTGCAGCTATGCAGCCCAATACTCAACGAGGATCGGTGTATCGTGTGTTGTGACGCATTTCTTCCTTCACCTTGCCTAAAGCTAGCAGTGATTTGTGTCACAGTACCACTTCTGTTGGCTCGTAATCGACTGGAAATACCCCATTCACTCCTTGTATCGATAAGTTTTGGCTGCCTTATGTCTTATCGGTGGTTGGTGATATTCATCAAAAGTTTCTGCTAGCCAATCACTTTCAAAGTTGTTATTGTTTCAGAGAGATGAGTTATTTATGAGGGAAGAGAGCTCGATATTAAGGAGAAATCGTATGAAAATATTGTCTAATCAACAATTCATGGTGACTCCAATGTTCAGACCGTGGTCTGAAGATCGCTGCTGCTTGAAAATCAGAGTCACCACGAAGGCTTGATTTCAGTGCTTACACTGTCCCTCTCCCGCTCTCTCTCCCCCTCTCTCTCTCTCTATATATATATATATATATATATATATATGTATGGTTGGAGATAGAATTATTCGCCCTCACTCCCATCATTATCATCATCATTCATTCAACGTCAGACGCTTGACATAGAACTTCCCCAC